>OY390707.1:70030153-70660353 GCA_959613345.1 Tolmerus cingulatus | reverse complement strand
ACTAATACTTTTTGAAGTATGATTAAGGACGGAAGGTTATTTAAAAAAAGTCCTTAGATTTTAATCGGTCGTTACAAATAGAAACAGAAGGAAGAAGTCTAAATGGAGCTGTAAATCCACTTAATAATTCTGAGAAGCTTAAGAAATTAAAAGAGACAGTCGAAATAGGACTCATAAATTAACGAAGGTTTTAGTCAGCTTGTGAGGCGTTCTAAAGCTACAGTACAATACCCTCAAGAATGAAAAACACTACTTGCTTGTCTAAGAAACCCGTCTTATCGGCCATTTGCTGACACCATGCGAAGCGCGGAGTAAAAATAATCGAACAGCCTGGGCATTATTAGGAAATTGATAAGCCGCACGATAAGTTTTGCTTGCTTAGCACCGCGTATATAATTATTTTAAATTATTTTAGTTCAAAACAACCGCGAATTTCGAGCGTCGCGCTTGGCCTATTTGTGGTAGATCTACCCGCGGAAAGTCTTAATCCTTGAGCTGTAGAATTTATCGGCGTGCCGAAAGATAGCCCATCTCGGCACGTCTACGCCTCCCATACGAGTCAGACACGTCACGAATCAAAAATTATACGTGATCGCGGACTAGCTGGCTGATCGCAGTTCCAGTTGACGACTTTTCGCTGGCAATATGTCCCTGCTTGACGTGTAGTGAAATTTATTTATTTCCCACGATCATCAATATTATTTTATTTCTGCCTCCCACCTCAACTGTAGGTAGGGGTGTCATTTTTTCGTCGATGATTTATACATACATAAGTTGAATTCAATTAATTTCTAACCGATAGTAAATGAAAGCACGAAATCTATTAAAAACTTTATTCTTATGTACATCTAGCAGGTCTTACTTTTATTTTGATTTGAATTATTTAATTTTAACAAAAAGTTTTATATTATGTTGCATTTTACAAAATCAATCCAAAACTGAAATAAAACATACATTGCTAGATAAAAGGTTTTATTATCTTAACTTAATTTCGATTTCGGTTTGCTATTCAAAATCGTCGTTTACGGAAAAATCTACTTATTTGCTATAGGGAGCGAAGAAAGCAGTTTAAGTGTTTTAATGTCTTATAAATTAGAAATTTCGCCTAGTCGATTATATTAAATATTATGTCTTTAAATTCTATCAATAGAAAAACAGGAATACTTGTAACTTCTATAGACGAGTTTAGATGAAATTAATATTAGATTTCAGCATTCTCTATCTCTATACTGGATTAGACAATTTCAATTTTGAAATTATAATAATAGTATGCTTGGAATCAGCTATATTTGTGCTCATTTCATTAGTATACTAAAAGATTAGCGTTTGAGATTCTCTTTTCTGAAAGTTACGTACTTACTTACAGGAAAGCCCTTTCTTTTCACCTTTGCCGCCTTCAGGCTGTTGATCTTTTGCGTGAGAAATTTGCAACCTTACCTGGGACCCTAAAGTAGTACTGGACGCGTGCGTGCAGCCAGGTAAAAGTTGCTCTGCACTGCGAAAGCTGGCAACGTTGCTGGAACGCATTCCAATCGAGTTAGCCTCTACGTCGGCCTGCAGTCGCCAGGTAAGTGTTGGCGATGTTTTTCGCCACGATCTTTCGTGCTTTTTGTTTACGTTAATGTTGCACGATCGCCTGCCCGCGACGCCGATTACCGCAGCGGTGCGGCGCGGCGGCGGCGTGGCGATCCATTCAACAAAAGTGGGCCAAGCAGTTGATGTACTCGGGAAAATGCGTACAGTGGTCATGTCGTTTGCCCGCGATCCGAGCGGATCTCCGGGAGGAATGGGCAGGGTGTGAACATCTCAGAAAACTGAAAACCGCAAATGTCGAGAGGGAAGGCACTCGCCGCGATCCTTACCAAGATCGCTATAATTTTCAGTAGAAACGTCTTGCGCCGCTTCAGGTGAGCTGCGGACCCGCGAAGAAAGAAGCCCAAGACGGTGGAGGATGGCGGCTCCGATGGCTGATCGCAAGAGCACCGCGCAAGAGACAAAAATGGAGAATTTTTCTGGTGTCAAGAGGTGTGGTGGATGTGATTGGAATACTGCGTGCGGATTATTCTTGGAATCGACAATAATTTAAGGAGAAAACGCAGAGCAAGAAAAGCAAAACTGCCCACAATTAACAGTTGCCAATAACGTGGACACGTTCGCATGCTTCTTTTCTGCCGTCGTTACGTGCCCTCCGTGCGTCGTCTTAGCGCGTCTCTCGGTTGCTGCGTAACTAACTTTACTAACGAGGCAGTGAACAATGTTCCATTTTATACTTCCATGCACCGCGGCTTTGGACATACATCAACCACATTCTTGACGAGCAAATTCAGTTCTAAAGTCGCAGTAGACAAACAGATTTATTCCGAATTGCGTTTAGCAAGACTTCATTTCTAGTCCCCATTGAACGAAGCAGGTTTATGCATTTAATGCGTGATGTCACTTACTTTTAGGTTTGCTCCTTCACAATTTCTTAAACTACTTATGTAGCCATATTGCAACGCAACTTGCATTAACATTTCTTGAAGACTCTACTTTCGAAAAATAAACAAAAAATTTCTCACGATAACAAAAAGAACAATCACATAGGTTGTACTTATAAAGTTAATTTAAAGTTTCGTCTTATGGCTCTGCAAAATTATTTAACATTTAATTTCGATAAATAAAGCTTATTTTTCAAGATATTGGAGTGAAAAGAGTAAGAAAAAAATAATATAAATTTAATTCTAGCAACTAAAAATTTGCATATTGAATTAGCACATCACTCTACCTATGTATGCATAAAGAAATCATTGATACCGGCTAGTTACTCAAGAATTTAAAGCTAGGTGTCGAATTTTGAATTGTATTTATTGGGCTATTGGTATATACTGCCCCGGGACGGAATTATACATTTAGAGGTGTGGAGGCGTTTTAACACTATAACTAAAAATAAAGATGAACACAAAATTTCATATTCGACAGCTTCAAGTATGCCCTTTAAAAATATGAAATCAAAATTAAACGCATAAAGTTTAGAGCAAATTAGCTACAAGAATAAATTAAACGTTTCAGAGAAAGCAGATGAGTAAGACATTCCATAGAAAGAAACAATTTTGTATTATCCAAACGCAATTTATGCTTATTATAATTACAATTTTTATAAATGAAGTATATTATGAAGAGCTTTCAGCTGTTTCTGTTTCAATTTGGGAAAGAAAAGGTTTACTGTCCCTCAAATCTCATGCGAGTCATAGTTTAGACTTTAGCAAATATGAATAGTTCGAATATTTTACAAAGAACACCTTTCGCAATTCAGACGATTTATGTTTATTGTGACCCCAAAAATATGTTGTCCGTGACTGGCGCTCTGTGGAAATTGGTACCTGGTACCTGTTACCAGATGTTTATAGAATTGCTCATTTTCTTCGAAATCGTTATGAAATCAAATTGTGTCCAAAAAGCAGAAATATGCTGAAAGCACGATTTATTTCATTCCTACGCTTCGAGTGACTAAACCTCGACGAAAAATGGATTTCTTCAAATTCACACTGCCCGGGGGGCGGTAGCAAAACGTTGAAAAACCCTTCGGCGTTACACCACTTCTTCAAATTAAAAGAAAAGCAAGCGTTAAAAAGTGTGTAAAAAGTCTTTGAAGATAAACCCGGCAACTTTCACATCGGACGCACTTAAAATTTAACGTACGCGCCTTGCCTGGGCCTGAGCGGCGGCGTTTAGTTAGCCGCCTATTGAAGAAATTGAAAAAGCAATCGCAGCAGTTCTCGGTTTCTTTTTGGGAAAATGCTTCTCCGAAGACGCCGAAGTATTTCGAGCTATAGTAACTGCGCCGCAGATTTGTATCTATCTTTTAACTCTCTTTTTGTTTTTCTTTTTCTTTTTTACCTTTTTCTTACTATTTTTTTAGGTGGCTGCAAAAAAGCTTCTCAGCTTTCTGGTTTTACTGATCACAACGACCTTGAAAGCGAACGGCATCGGGCAGAAAAACTCGTCTTTTTGGACAACAAATTACCTGAGCAAAAGATGCTTTCGCACACAATCAGAAGAGCAGGTAAAAAAGAAAACACGCCAAGAAGCTGGAACAAAAACGAAAAATGACGCGAACACTGAAACAAATTAAAAAATGCGATGATTGCGAAACTGGACACTTTTCTGTCCCGCTCCGATGACCTGGAAGAAGCGAGCCGCATCTTAGCACCTTCTTTTTCTACGCTATACGCCATTGTTTTTGCGAATCCTCGCCAGATAATGCCCATTTTTGCTAATTGAAATATTTTTCACGTCTCTAAATTTTTGCGATTTTGGCGGTTTTGTTCGGTGACTCGCATGGAAAGTTTGGTTTGTAATCTATGGTCATCACCTGGGGACTGAACTTTTTCTATGTTTATTTGTTTTCATTTTACCAGCAGTTTACTTTATGTTTATTGTCCTGACTTTTATCTTCGTAGTAACTTAAAAAAGTGGTCTAGTACGAGTTCAACTCCCGCGGAATAGGGTTCGTACTATGCATATTATTTTTTTGAGTTAGCTATCCAAACCTCTTTTTGACTCTCTTAGGACGAACATAGCTATAAACAAACAAGACGAGCTGTATCAATATTTTCCCACTTAATGCAATATTCTTACCTTGACTGCACTGAGAATAGTGAGTACTTGACTTAAATCTTTCCCAAATTTGTTTATAATAACTAAATAATTAATATAAATAAATATTATTGTTATATCACAGGAATATTGATGAAGATATTGTCAATTGATGCACACATTTTCCTTGTTCTATCCTGGATTATTAAACTTAGAGAAAGATACAAGACCTCTAATGTTTCATATTTTTCACTCTCTGGAAAATCCTCAGAATTAGTAAATGAGTTTCTTAAATTCTCTTGAAATTAATTTCGAAATGCCAATTTCCACACCATTCTTAAGGAGTGCATTCTTCTTGTTATAATATTAAGACCTCATTTAGCAGATAACATATATTACTTTTGACTTTTTCCATGCTCTTCTAAATTAAACATATGTTACATTTGACTTTTCCAACGTTCCACTAAATTCTTCGAATCCATAGAAAATGCTAGAGCGAAACTAGAAGTTATTCAGAAATTAACTTACTTTTTATAATTTAAAACTAAATCCAAACAATAATAAAATTATATATTTTTTAATTTAGTCTTAATTATGCTGCATTAACACGTCTAACTCGTTTGAACTTGGAAACTGTTTAAAAATATCTTCATTCAACAAAAAAATAAAAAAGAGTTCTAAAAACTTAATCATATTATTTTTCAGAATTTTCTTTACAATAATACGAGTCTAACCTGAAATCTAAAATTCAAGAATAAAATAACTGAATGACCTGACCTGATAAACCGATTTGATTACGAAAATAGTGATCTTCTTCTTCTTGTATGTTGAATCAGAAGATATAGTGAATAAGCTCGAAAGGTCAACTTCGAAAATTCTGTTGGGAAAGATTGTTATTAACGCAGGATTACAATGTTAATGTAGTAAAGCACCTTTAGGGCAAGGATTGGAACTATGCTCCTCGTTAGTAGACAATCTCAATAATTCTTATTCTAGCCTTGCACAAATTAACCTTGATTAACGATGCAAATTCTTACAGAAGACGGATATGTAAAAATCGTACAGTAGCAGTAGTATTTACTGAGTTGCCTACGCCCCGTAGAACTGAATATTCTAATTGAGACGGATCCCATCGCAACACTTGATGCATCGCTATCAGACATGTGATTGAACACCAACTGTCCATATTCAGAAGTTAAAAAAAATAGGTAGGTTCTGCGTGCAAGATATCTGTCCGCGACATGCATGTGAAATTTGTATTTAGAGAAAAAGTGATTCTTTTACTTAATTTATAGTTTCACGAATGAACAAAATGGACAGGCTTAAGACAGAGTTCATATTTCACAGACCCTGTTTTCGCTGTATTATTTTATTTCTTCTAAAAAATTAATTGCTGGTTTAAAAAAACAATATACGACTAAAAACAGCCATTAACCCACCATAAACCTTCAAAGGAATTTGTAAGTTTGTTTTCTTCTAAAAACAATTTTTTGCCTCAATGCGGTGCTTAGAATATTATTCAAAAACCGACGACCGAATAGGGATCACCTAATGTCGCCGAACTGGTTTCAAATTAATCAACAGATTTGAATTTAAAAATTTAAAAGAATTTTTATAGCCGCTTACACAAGTTGTAAACATTTCAGAAAAGTTAAAAGTCAAATTGTTTATATTCATCCTGTCCGTGGAAAAAGTCAACTAAATTGAGAGCCAAGCGATCTTTTGTGCATCCGATCTCAAAGATACAGTAGCCAATGGCCGTTTTTTGCGCTCGGCCGCTGGCCATTGTGATCCGCGGTGGCTGGAGCCGAAATCAGAAGCTGAAACCTGGCTGGGAATAATTTTTAAAGCATAATTGCCTATTAAAATATCAAAAACAGGAAAGGAGCGAATGCTTGGTAACAAACACACCCGCGTAGTCGAAGAAGTCGCCACCTGGCTTCGAGGGCAGGGCAGAAAATTATGAGTTATTGCCGCCTTCTTTCGGCGAACGCATTACTTGTGGTTATTACTGGCTTTATTATCTGCTCGAGGTTTATTATTAACTACTATTATACGGCGAGCCGCGGTGGAAATTTTGTTTTCGCGCTTGTGGAACGCGCTCGGGGCGTGTATGTTTAACCTACCAAGGTAGACTTCTTTTCGATAGATCTAAATTTATATTGCACGCGCGTTTTTTGTCCCGCTCCTCAAGATTAACATACGATCGGGCTGATTCTCTACGCTCCAGAGTTACTGCATTAACATATTTTACAAAATCTCGTTATGGTAATCATTGCAAGAACTGCAATTGTTCTAATCAGAGCAGTTTATCACCATCAGGATTCATTGCTGTTACCACAATCGAAGGCTGATGGTGGGTGTGGAGCGCCTTTTGCGTCAATAAATACTTACCCTCTAAAAAACAACGCATTTTTCAACTTAAGGCTGTTTACAGCACCGCGACGCTTCCGGCCACAAGGCTCAACCTAATTGAGGAATGAAATTTAGTTTCTAGGCTCTGTTTTTTCTTTTAGACTTTCAAATTTAGTTCCTCTCTAGTGGATTTTAATACCAAAATGTTTTCGATTTTTGCCTGTTTTTGGATTTCCCAGATATTCTTTTTTCTGTCTGCTTTCAAGTAGATACAACTCCAAGTTCGTAGTTCATAAACATTCCTCGTTTCTCTAAACCAGCTCAAAGAGCTGCTAAGTGATATAAAAATGACACCAATAAATCAAATGATAGAAAAGAAGTTCGTTAAACTCGTTTGATAGCGCGAATGTGTGCTGTTTTTTATAGTGGCAATTAGGCGAACATGCTGAACAGATACCATCCACTTTTAAAAAAATCTGTTGCTATATCTTCCTTAGATGAAGTTCTTTATAATACTTAAAAATTGAAATGACACATACATATATAAAAACTACTTAAAACTACATATTTAACTATTGGCTGAATCCACGATTAAAAAATTTTAAATGGGACCTTCTAATCTGTAAATATGACAATAGTTAATGTTTTCCTTTCTTTTGGATATTTTTACATCGTACGTCATATTGTAGAACTGCAAAAGTAAAAGGAAAACTGAGTTTGAATAACAGTTTTTTTCCTTTCCTCAGGTTCATCTGTTTAATGAATTTAAAATAATATGATAAGACGATATTTATTATATTAGTTTAAGAAATTTGTTGTCTATCTACCTTGGCAGGTGAACTCAAACTCTTCAAGAATTTCCCTGCATTTTGTTTTGAAGACTTGGTTTCTTTGTCGAACAGATATAATGAAATTAGCAATACTAATATAATTTACTTTTAGGTTTTACCAACCGGATAAAGCGTTTGAAAACATTCTCTCCAATTAAATAATTTAGAAAATTGTTAAATTTATTTTTACACAAATGAACCTGTTTATATAAAATTTGTAGACATTTTTTACTTTATTAATGAGATAAAGGCAAACTTATATTTGGTGTTACGAGGCTTAACACTAAGATCAATAACATTAATTATTGCAATGATTTATCATAAAAGCGAAACACGTGTTGGGACTTTCTGAAGAAATTAATTTCTCGATATCTAATATTAAGAACTTTATTTACTTTAGTAAAGCTATTACTTCATACTAGTTATGTAATTCTGGATTTTACGCTATCATGATCGGATATTGAGATCGCTTTGAAGGAGCTTAGTATCAGCGACGGGCGACGGATAAACAAGGTAACTAACATTGAAAGTTAAATCCTGCTCCATACCTAATTAGACCCCATTAATCTCATTTAACCGCATTTATGTAATGCCACGCATTTCCAAGATAAACAATACCCTCCCCACAGAGCCTTGACACTATTAAAAGATTGTCACAAACGATTGGGAAAATTACATGGGATCAAGCTCTAAATATAGCTAATATAAAAAATTCGCAAAAATTCCACCAGCCAACGCCTGTCGCGATCGATCGCTGCAGCGCAAAAGTAAAATTTCCCGAGGTAAATCCTGTAGACCCGTTTGGAATAATTAGCAAAATTTCTTCGATAAAAATTTCAAATCACAATGAATTCCCCAGCCTGAGACAAGATCAATGATCATATCCCGGCCCGACGGGGGCGCGCTAGGGGACAACAATGGGACTTAAGATTAAGAAGTTGTAGTTGTGGGAGAAAAACAAATGCAAATCAGCCCCGGACCGCGCCGCCGCCCCCAGGGGGTGCCACGGCGACCGCCTCGCTGAAACACCTCATTACAAAAGTGATCGTGCACGTATTTTCCAGTGATCATGTCGCGACCAGAATATATCTAAAAAATGAATATCTAATGACGCGATTAAAGAACCTGAGTCTAAGAGTTCTTAGAGCGCAGGCTGCACATCGCCGGCCAGGGATACCACCCAGGGGTTTCTCTCGGCTTCTGGAAAAGGCGCCGTGCTCGAGCAAACCTCGGTAATTCCAAATAATTTGAAAATTGTCTGCTTGAATTTTCCAATCGGAAAAGCGGTTTTTATAATCTAAATAAGTTTCCCACCTTTCATCGCAGCGCCGTCATTCTACAGCGATCTGGCGCAATCCAGCCGCCGTTTCGCCGAACTAGCGAAGATGTGCAATTTTCTTTCGCGTAATGTAAATATTTTGATTTACGGCCGCGAATTGCGCCACTTAGGACTAACAAAAATATCTTTCGCTCGACGGCGCTGGGGTGGTGGGAGGTGTGCGGGTGGCGCGATTTTAGTGCGTTCCGAGGAAAATAAGGAGCCTCAATGGAACTCGGCTGTTTACTTTGGGCGGTACGTGGAACTGTTTGATGAATGAAATCGCATGGAAAATTTTCAAGAATATTGCAGAGATAATGATAAAATAGATGATTAATTCCTCGGAGGTAATCACGACTGATGCTGACTTTAGTCACGTCATAGACTTATTTGTCTTTATTTTATACACAATTCAGCCAAACAAAGACCATAAATTATTTGTGTGGCTTCGGTTCAAAGATAAGACCTTAGATAGCTTCTAAGACCTAAGATACAGAGCTCCTAAGACCTCAGGTATCTCCTTTACATCACCGTAGTCGCAAATGAAACAAAATTAGATTTTTTTCGGTTATTATTAAATTTTATGTTTAAAATATTGCTAATAGTTTATAATAAAGATTATCTCCTTTTAATCCTTTATTTTTTGTTTTTCGTTTTTCTAGTGCAATTAATATGCTCTGTTCAGAAATAAGCAAAGCAACATTTACTTTTTCTTCCAAGTCGTCCTGTCACGTAAACATTTGGATTTTACCACCGCACCTAAAATTAAGCGAATCAGTAAAACAGACGACAGAGTAAATGAAAATCAGGAACATCCAATTATGATAATTACCTGTATTTACAAACTGTACCGACTTTTGAAACCTATAACCTATTTAATAGTCGGCTGACTAACTTATGAACAGGAAAACTCTATTTAAAATGTCTTAAAGTTAAGCACTTTCTCTCACTAAAACCACTGGCAAAAGCCATTATTAAATGAAATCCGAAAAACCTGTATTTTCTGTTCCGATTGCTAATTTTCTTGTCCACTGCGATCTTATTAATTTTGGACTCTATTGTCGGCCTTTATGGGTGGAAAAGATGTTTTAATGTATTTTTGGGGAAGAAGGAAGAAGATTAAATTATACAACTTGGATCAAAATAATAAGATATTAATAAGCATATTCTGCTTAATTAACGCTATAATATTATGTACTAGGAGCATTTTTTCAATAGAATTTTTATCTGATATATATAAGTTTCACATTTAAAACTGTCTTGTGACCAACCTGTATTACTACATTAAGGCAAAGTTATTTTTTATTGAAACAACAAATTTGCATAACATAGCATTATTGGTATTTATGTCGATTTAACCTAATATATGGTGCGAAAGGTGAATTTGATCGAGAAATAAGTCAAGGAGAATATGTAAATGGAGAAGTGATTAATATCCTAAATATAATTTTCGAATTTTCATTCTTGTTTACTTGATCATGTTACTAAATGTGAAGTTTTGTACCAATGAAAACGCTCGATGGATTTGATCATTTAATTGGTTAGATGAAGAAGGGGCGTAGGCATGTTATCGATAGTAAAAGAATTTTATTTATTTTATAAAGATTATAGCATCGTAATAAATAAGCCAATATTGGACCAATCGTTGCATTTTATCAAATATAATAAAGCACCAGATGGAAAAAACATATCGGAAATTAAAACATTTCCCGTATGCCTTTTGAGAATATTTTTTAATTAAAATAAGTACGTCCAGTGAATCACATGTCCTCGTACCTACTAGTGGAGGGCCGATTTTGATCATGATCTAATCCGAACCAAGTCTGATTCAGCAACCACTCGTGGGAATAAAAAGCCCAAAACACTCAATTCAATAATTTAATTTTAATTCCTAAGGCTTTCGTTGAGTCTCATAAATTTCACCTGAAGGCGCGATGACGATCGTTTATTTTCTGCCGATGCGTTAAATCGTCAGAGGTGTTCAATTGATCTACATTGAATTGGCTTCGACAAAAAACCTATTGAATGGTCGGCAGAGCACACATAGTCGGCGGGCAGGGAATTAAATGTTAATTGCGTACTTTCCATAAATCATTTTACATCATAGCCTGCAATAGAGCCCCATTGTGGGGCTCGCACAAAGCAGCGCTCAGAAAGACCTTCAGGTAACAGGCGGCCGCTACAGCCTGCAAATTAATAACGAACAAAAAACGCCGCTGGCGAGCGTTTCGCACAAAAACCTGGCCAACTAATAAAGTTAGCTAGAGCTCTAATAATAAAAAATCGCCACATACATTCCGCGACAGAACACGTAAGATCTTCTACAACTCAGAAGTGTTACGAGAACGTATCGATGGAAATCCCAGGTAACGTCTTGGCAGATAAAGGCCTCGCCATCAATCTCGCCCATTAGAACATGCTGGCGGAGCCCGAGTGGGGGTCGCGTATAAAGCCCCCTTTGGTGGGGAACGATCTTAAGCGGCCCGGCCACCTTGCCTCCTCAAATGCTATTGTAAGCCCGGCTCGATCAATTGGCCACCGTCTTAAAAAACGTCTTTTGCTGCTCCTTTCAAAAGTCGCGATTGATCGGTTTCGGGGAGTGCGAGCTCGAATTCAACTTGGGGCTGACCCCACGCCGAAGAAATCGAATTGCATATGAAGTCGCGGCGAAGACAAGATATCTTCGTCTTCTGCTGGAGCAGAGGGGGCAAGCCCACGTAAACCTGTTTGATCGCTTAATCTTCATTTTCTTCACTCCGGAGACACGTTCATTTTTCTCTCTCTGGTGCGTTTTCGCTGCCTTACAAAAGATAGGCTGAAGAAAAGATCGCTCTCGCTGCTCCCCGGCTGAGGTGTGGGGCCCGTCCGAAGAAAAGCTTCGCGAAATCTTCTGAGCAAGCTCAAGACGGCAGAAAAACTTAAGAAAATTATTGAGAGTTTCCAGTCGGTAGGTAGCCTCAGTTTGATCATGTTGGTGTGATCGCATGGAAAGCAAAAGTGAAGTGAATTATTCGTGTGAAATTTCTATGATTTTATGTTTATATCTTGCTGTGGATTTGCCAAAAGAGTGAAACTTGAAGATATCCCCCAAAAAATAATGGCTGAGTGGGCTGTAAGTGTTTTTTCTACCGATCGCTCGATTTAGTGCAGTTTTTTAGAGTTTGGTATGCGGAAGGTTTGCTCCACCCAATTCGGTGCGAGGGTTTCGGTCTAACAAGTGCCGTAGCTGTTTGGTTTTAATAAATTCAACCATTTTGCACATATGGTTTGCTTACTAATTTTAGATGTTGTTCGGGTAGTGACGCTGTGTAGTTAATTAGTTAATTTTTTTAAGGGAAACCTGCGGAAAATTTGCATTTGAAAGTTTTCTTCTCGCCTTACAGATGTCACAGACTGTCCCAACTGGGAATTTATCGCCGGACACGTACGACGCTTACGCTGAAAGTTTTGATCTATCCCTCCTACCGAATGATGGTGAAGTTCCACTGAGTCTGCAGTCGGAACTGCCCCAGTCATCCCCAGTGTCTTTGGACTATATCCCGGCGACAATTTATCATGACCAACCGGTAAAGACGGAAAAACCCTGGAGCCAAGACGGGAGGAGCAGCTCGAAACCACCTACAACCGGTGGTGACACATCAATTCTCTTCCAGCAACTGCGGCGACAGTATCCGTTCTACCCATCACCCCTGCCGAGTCCACCCCAAGACGGTCCCGGAAAAGGAACCATATTCCCACCCTCGCCGTGCCCATCGATCGAGCAGACCTTCACGAGCTTCTCGATAAAACAGGAGTACCACACCCTCCCGCCCTCACCCCCCGAATCCAGCGGAGCCCCATCCCCTATCAGCGACATCAAGAGTGAGCCCGAGACGGACACCGAGACCCTCATCGACATCAACTCCCTGCTGGAGAAGTCGCTCAAGGACATCCAGCCGAAGAAGCCCCCACAAGACCACCAACTGCTCCGGGAATATCTTCAGGACACCTCCTTCCAAAAGAAGCACAACCTGAAACCCCTGGCTCTGGAGTCGCTGATCGGCGGACTTGGTGCTCGCGGCGACATCGAGCCTGTGATTTCCTTAGCGCTGGAGCACGCTAAGCGCGATGCCCACGCCACGTGTGCCACGCTCAAAATATCCCCTGGTGAGTAAAGACCTTACCTTTATTTTTTGCTCCGTACAGCATTAGAAATTAGTAAGCTTTGTGCGTCTCAACCATTTCAAATTTCATCAGTTCCTACCAATATTTACGTTAGCTTTCGACCGTGTTCGAGGCTTAAATTTACAAATTTTGGACTTACAAAACTATCGTTCGTATAAGTTCCGCCGTTGAAGTTTCGTAGCCGTACACATCCAAATTCAAAAACTGAATGCATATTTTTGATAAATCAAAATGGCGGATTATTGCTTTTTCCTACAACTTTTCTAGTTAAGTAGCTGTCGTTTTAATATGAATTGTTATATAATATTTACTTATAGTATTATGTAATATTTCAACTCGAAAATCACCTTATCATCAGTTTAAACTTTGTGATAGAATGTCCATTTTTCTTATTCCAAATTTGTATGTTGAAAATATTTTCACAATAGCTTTTTCTGGTTGCCATTAAATAGCTCTATACGTAATTATGAATGACAACTTTACGGTCTGTTTTCTGTACACCATTAGATTCGCAGCTGTAAGACTAATTAATAAATCAACAAATATCTTCAAAACATAGACTTTTCATTTGAACATACACGCGAAATAGAATAACAAATTTTTGGAAATTAGCATCGGCACTCGTTCTAATAATTGAAAACCCCAAATATAAGTCTGTATAATTTTCGTAGTATTAGAGAGATTGAGCAGTCAAAGTATCTAACCTCGTAATGTAAATTTAGCTGTTGTTGTCAACATTTTCGTGTTGTTCAGTTTTGAATTGAATTTGATATGACACGCGCTTTATGAGAACACAGAATCACATAAGTATACAATTACACAATCTGTGGACGTATACGTTATATGGCGATTACGAATACGGCTACGTGTACTTTTACTAAGTTAGGACACGTCGACTGGCCAACGTCTCTAATCTTGAAGAGTAAGGCTGCTTCTAGATAAAACAAAAAAATTATTATTCTAAAAAGTGATTTTTTAGAGTTGAACATTTCTTACCTAATGTTCAAATATGTTTGGAGAGATGAATGGAAAACGTAGGTTTTAAAAGTTCGTACGCGAGATTTTTTTAAACTAAATGCAGATTATTTTCAACAGAAGAATTAAAGCAATTTTATATTTTAAAAACTTAATTTTCTTTGTGCAAACATTTTTATCTTTATTTTAACTATACATATTTAGTCTTTTGAAAACGACGGATAAAACAAAACAATTAATGGCTAAATTTCAGAGCATTCATGGAAAACTTTATGTAGATGATAAATTCATTTTATATTTCCTTATATTCAATATACTTACTGAAACAAGTGTTGTAGTAATGAATAAAAATTTTCGAACAGGTTTCTCAAATGGCACAAGCTTCTAAAAAAAAAATATAATTAAAGAGAAACACCAGATCATAAATAAATCATGCGGGCGGAATGTTTGTCTTTGTAGAGTCGATTAAATTAAAACTATTCTTTGTTTTCGTATCACAACACATTTCTTGTACTTATAAAAATTTCAACAAATAGAATATTGCGAAATGATATGAACTCTTTTATTGATATGTATAGAACAGAATAAAACAAATCGAAAATCACTATTGCAAACATTCGCGGTGCAAGATCTGAGATCGAATTAAAGAAATATAAAATCGTAAGATGTAGCCAATAAAATATGCACGAGCAGTTAATTCTGTGTAATCTCTGTTAATAGTCCACCTAAAAACCACGCAACGCTATTCGGTGGACAATTACTTCCTACAATGAACGCAGTTGGCTCTTTAACCTTCGTTGATAATGGGAACATAATAAAATCGCAGCAAGTCGTAAATATAACTCTTGAGCGTAAACCGTGGTATTTAAGATTTAATCGCACCCAGCCCAGAAAATAAACCAAGAACAAATCGATCTTGAAGGTAAAGCTAAAAATTGGACGCGCAGGTGGCCTGACCACTGAGTGCCCCTTGGTAGGAGGTAAATAAGATCAAATTGAGCCGTCTTACGTAAACCCAGAGGAGCTCAAGATTCTGAATCATGTACCGTGGTCGCCGCCTCGAGCGTCAAGGAAGCATAGGAGGTTTTGACGCCATGCTCAGTTAGCCTCGAGCATAAATCGCATATTTTTACCTTTTTAAAGCCTCATTATAGCATAGAACCAGCTTCCCCAAGGCCTACTGTTTTTTCATTCGCTTTTTGAAAGTAAAACCCGATTTGAATCGATTCTTTGTCTGATTCGGCTGACCAGACCTGAACCCCTAGGAGGCTTTGCCACAGTCGTAAATTCGCAGATATATTTTCACTTTTGCCTGCTTTTGATATAATTTATGGTTGTTTTCCCATAATTTTGGTGAATTCTGCTCAATTCATTTTGCATTCGCTTTTTTCAGATCCCCAGAGGTGGAGCACGGCTCAGGTACACGCATGGATTCGGTCCACCACGAAGCAGTTCAATCTGCTGCCGATCGATGATCTCGAGATGAAATTTCCCGAGGATGGAACGGCCTTGGCTTGTCTCACCGAAGAGGAATTTCTTCAGCGCGCCCCAGAGGTAAGTGATCAATTCAAAGAGGTGAAGAAAAATAAATAAAAGACAAATCGCCGAAATCGATCGAGTGGGGCGCCTTATTTGAGCCCACCAAATTGCCTCACTTGACGTCACAGAGCCGTGGAAAGAAAGTAGGTTCCATGGCACCGCCGCCGTCGCATTCGCGTCACTTTCACCTCGCGGCTCATACTACTCAACGGCGATAGTTTATTTAAAAAGCATAAATAAAAAAGCAGCCGCCCCTTCACCTGCCTGCAGCCATAAGCAAATCCCCCCGTGTTTGCCGGCGCGGCTGTTTACAAAATTTTATTAATCGCCGCGATCGTCATTTTCTGAACGAGTCGAGTTTTTCGCCGATTTCCTCACGGCGCGAATTTTCCCATTTTGCAAGAGGTTTTCTAGGGAAATGCGCAATTCACGCTCGTGACGAGTTCATCTCATTTCGAAATCTCCTCTGCAATAAAATCCACTCGGTTGCATCTTTTTGCATGCAACTGGTAAAACTCTCGTCTTACCGCGAGTACGTCGAGTGGAAGCTGCCTGCAACTTATCAGAGAATTTTTGAGGTCACCATGATCGTGATTAAGCAAGACGGTGTGCGACATACTCGCGCCCAGATACGAAGTATATTTTTCGGAATTATTTCTTAAATTGAAACTAATTTAATTGCGTTGACTTTTTTTGGGAGCTTTCCTCGTGCGGAGGACAACGCACTTTACGACTGTAGAAAATGAAAGTGGTCAGCGGCCAAGATTCGATCGAGAGAAAATTAATGGATCGCCTGGCAGAAAATTGCTGGCTGTTTGCTGATCTTGAACTATCTCGAAGATTTGCGCTGATTGTTCTTTAATTAGCAGATGCGGAGAAAAAACTAATGTGGCGAGAAGTAAACTTTTTGCAACTTTATTCGTGGATCAATTTCTGGAAACGTAGCGATAGGAAGCATCACAACAGATCCGATGATTAATCACTACTTATGCAAGAAAGGCCTACAACGTTTTTTGTCGCTGTTAATTTCACATTCTTGCTTCATTTGAAAATTGATAAAGGCTGTCAGGCAGCCGATTTTAAAAGCTGCAATTAATGGGATTTCAAAAGGTTTTTTGCTTTGTTTATAAAGTAGATAGCAATATTATCAAAGCTGCACAAAATTTCTTCAATATTTGTAAAATGCATGTCATTGTGTATAAGCATTGACTAGTTAGTAATTGTACCTGCTTTGGTAGATTACATCAAAACAATTTTTTCTGGTTGTGAAACTATAAAGTGTGAAGCGAAGCATCGCAGAGGTGTAGCGATTTTGTTTCACGTGACGCAAATACCATATCTACTAGTTGCCCAGTTCGAAGCCCGTACCTTAAATAACTCCAAAAATTGGAAAAAAACTCGATTATAATGACATTAACTCAATTCTGATTTAAACTTTTAGGAGTGCCTGTAGGAAAAAATCATTGAACTGATCCAACGCATTAATACGCAAGTGTATTACAAAAACTTTATAATAATCCTACATTCGTATTGAATAACAAAATCAAGTACGTTAAATTTTTTGTCACAGGATGGAGCTACGTCTAAAAAGAGTCTTAGACAAAGATCATCTCTTCTATATACATTGTACATATATTACTCAACAGCAATAAGTAACAAAACGTGACGAAGAAAGTTATGGCATTAACATCAAAATTAGTTTAGTTCTAACTGCTGAGTAAAACAGAACCGTGAATTACGTAAAATCGGTGACGTAAATAATCACTGCACCAGAAAAAATAGTGAATTATATGCCTTAATAAAATCTAAAAATATTTATTTCTTGGTATTGTCTGCCAACGCAACGAATTAACTCTCAGTTGTTTCCTCATTTTCTATTATGCAACTTGGTATTTCCTGTGCTAACCGCCGACAACAGTTAGTAATTAAATATTGTACTTAATTTCCATTTAATTGGCAACATTTAGGGTTCACCACAATATACCTATTCGGAAAAAGTGTATATTCTATTTTTATTAATATTCTGTGATTCATAAAATTGAAAAGATGGATTCTACTGAAGAAATAAATTACAAAATTTTTTTTAAGAGGCAAGCTTATAATAATTAATAGAAAGTCACCTGATTTTTAATATAAAAATTTTATTATTGTTACAGGCAGGAGGAACCATATATGCCCAACTGGAGATATACAAACTGGCGTGCTCTGAAGGTTTTCCCTCAAATCTTGGCTCAAATCCCTCAACCAGCAGCAATTGGGATCCGTCCTGCATACAAAATATGGATATGAGCGATGGTACGTATATAATAAATTTCAAAATATTTTCCATTATGTAACCATCAAGTTAAAATATCATGCGCATAATCTTTACGTAATCCAAAAAATTCCACATAACTACGCGAAGCATCGTCTTACGTAAAATCTCCAAGACTCGTACAAACTTTTATTTGGGCTTTCTCCCTAAAAAGGTACCTTCCCCAATTGCCACCAATTTCCTCTCAGGTAGCATTGAGTGCAGCTATCAAGTCGCAATTATTTTTATCATTCGGAGTGACTCACTAGGAGGCAATAAACGTTGTAACAAAAATGTCTCTTTGATTGCAGACGAAGATGAAGATATGGCCCCAGTTACAGCATCAAATTTATCTTCGTCGTCAGTCGCGTCAGCCGGTGTCACCAAGACGGTGACGACGCCGCGGACTGGTGGAACGCACATCCACCTCTGGCAGTTTTTGAAAGAGCTGCTCGCGTCACCGGAGATCCACGGCACGGCGATCCGCTGGCTGGACCGGAACAAGGGCGTCTTCAAGATAGAGGATTCGGTGCGGGTGGCCAAGCTGTGGGGTCGCAGGAAAAATCGGCCCGCGATGAACTACGACAAGCTGTCCAGGTCCATTCGGCAGTACTACAAAAAGGGCATCATGAAGAAGACGGAGCGGTCCCAGCGACTGGTCTACCAATTCTGCCATCCATACAGCCTCTAGGCTGCAGCTACTCACTTTGTTTTTATCTGCTAGTAGTAAGCTATTTAATTAATTTATGAACTGTGTGAGTGAGTCGAGAATGCGCGCGCATCTCAGTTATGCCACACTCGTTAGTATTTTGTCGCGAAAGAATACTAACACGACGTGAGGCCTGTGCATCTTCTTTCTTCTTCAATTATCCTTTTTGTACATATTTCTACTATTAGGAAGCATTGGTTTTTTTCAGTTAGAAATCAACAACACACTTGGAGGCCATAAACTTCTTGAAGGTAATTTCGAGAGTTAGACACTCCAAGGTGCAATGCATTTTAGATTTAAACATTTATTATTTTTTCTTTACCTAAAGTGATTTTGATTTTTCGTTTTGTTTTTGTTTTATTTTTAAAGAATTGATTTACCAATCCTGAGAGCGGTCGAGATCTTACCGCAAGGGGTGGTATTAGTCCCTTATCGTCGGTAGTTGCCTCCCACTCGAACGGTGCGGTAATTTTAGTCCCATATATCTATGATATATTCATAAGTAAGTTCTATGAACAAAGCAATGTTGTTACGTGAAATTTTTGTTTTTCTCATGAAATGCGTAAGAATTAGATTTAAGGCGTATAATTGGTTTTAATTTAGCTTTATAAAAGTACCCGGTAGGCAACAAGTTGCCATCGTTCGCAGTTAATTATAACTATAAAGAAAATGTGCAAGAAATGTAGTAGCAAAATTTTAGGCTTAAATAAGAAAAGTGATTTAAAAATTGAGCTCATCTTCATTTTTCTCATTTGACCCTAAGAGATTTGCATTGTTTGCAAGAGCATATTTTGAGATGATTTATTGTTTCATTATGATTTTGTTGTCATACATACTCTAATAAAAGCAATTTAATGTTGTAAGGTGGAGGAACAATTTTTATAAACGCGAAGCGTACTTATTCAATTATAATTCACATAAGGAATATAAATGTTAGATAAGAGTGCGATTTTTGCACCTATTCATCAAATATCTCTTGATGTTTATCACTTTTTTAATGTAAGCTTTAAATCTTACTTGCTGTAAGATAGGTAAATATTGTATATGCTATTTTGTAACAATTTTATGTGTACTTAAATTTTTATAATAAAACCTTTGGTAGCTGCCAGTTTTTGTTTTTTCTTCATACAGTAAAATAAGGTTTAACCAGTGTTACTATTAAAATAAAACTCCTATTAAAAATGTTTGTAAATATAAAAACGCTGAAGTAAACATTTTGCGGTAAAATGTGTGATAGAATAGTCTACTTAGGAAAGAAGGCTACGTGAAGAATTGCAGCTTACTGGAGCTTGATATTAAGAACTTTATCATAAACAAATCACTTGTCTTCCCAAAAAACACGAAATTCTTGAAGAACGTAGGACATTTTTGTACATCTATAATTTGTCACTCAAATGAACATTTAATTTGTAAGGCCAATTTTAAAGCAATAAACTGAGACTGTGAAAACGACTCTTAATGAACACTGAGATTGCAAAATTAGTGTAAATATTTAGAAAACGAATTCATTGAGATTATTAACCAAAACCTAAATTTTCCTTCCAGGCTCTTGATTGAGCTTACATTTTATTATTGATCTTCAGCACTAAGAATTAAAAAACAAGAATGTTTTTAACGTAACCGCCAAAAGATATGCAATACGGGTTAAAACTAAAGCCCATTGACCATATTTATAAATGTAAACCCGTTGTAACCATGGCTACGAATAGCTCCCTAATATTATGCTATTTGTAAAATGTCCAAGAGCAAAATGGAATACATATATGGATATTAGAAAAATTTGTGATCTCAAGGAATGGACTTGCAATTTAGGTAAATACAAAATATATGTCAACGCTTAACAATTTTTAATGTATTTTTCATAATCTTGTAATGAATTCTCCCACTTCAACAGTAAAAATGCTCTCTAAATTTACAAACTAGCTGTACAAATAAATTTACATAAATAAAATATGGGACATTAAAATATGCTTTGCATTTAAAAAGCGACAATGAAACAATTTTGCTTAGCACAGCCATCGGTTTCATTTGATTTAAATAATTTCAAAAGTTCACAATTGTTTCTACGTTTCTACTTTTATATAAATACCTTTAGAAAAACAATGTCAACTACTCTCGTTATCGATATTGTTGTCACTCAGCCCTCAAAGTTACGGTCCAACCGCTCAGAAAATTGAGTTATATGATTAAGGAATGTTTGCACCAACAACCAGCCGTGCAACAGCCGAAAATAAGAAACATTTTAAGGACCGATTCATTCTCCGAGGGCTCATTGGCGATATCGCTTCTTCGGGTGAATTAAGACTAAATTTTGGGCGGGGTAACTTGGTTAATGTGAATGTTTTTATGGCAGTCTCTCACTGTCGTGACAAAGAATAAGGTCAGTTCTCGATGTCGACTATTTGTTGGGCGAAAGGTGCGTATCGCTTGGTCCTTGTGTGTTCCGAAACATAGTGGTCGACCTCTGGATCGCTGTAGTTGCTGCTCGCCTCCTCCATTTCTGCATTATCCCTGTACTCGTGCGCCCTGTTTTCGTTTGGGATGCCAAAGTTATTGTTATTTGTCTCGACTATTCCGTTCTCGTAGATATCGTTATAGGGATTGTCGTAGTAGAGATCTGAAAAATAAGCGAGTTTTACTTTTAAATGCAAGCATTTATACTTTTAAGAATCCGAAAAAAACACAAACATATGTAGTGAATTGAAAGGCATAAGTGCACATGCTTTGAGGGCTTTGAAGGGAGCTCAGAGT
This sequence comes from Tolmerus cingulatus, assembly GCA_959613345.1. NCBI lineage: Eukaryota > Metazoa > Arthropoda > Insecta > Diptera > Asilidae > Tolmerus > Tolmerus cingulatus. Next base: position 70,638,844 of record OY390707.1, on the reverse strand, counting down.
AGAAACAGAAGCTATAGTGTTTCTAGATCTCAGCATGCTGTCTAGTTACCAACGGATGTTTACAAACCTTTAAAAGATCCTTCCTGAATTTTCAATAGTTGATGGAAGAATTTTGACTGCAAAGGAAAATATCGCAGCAGTTAGGGAGAATATTTTAGAACGCTTTTGTGACTATTTGTGGCTTCTGATTAACTGTTTTACAAATGCAAATTACTAATATATTAAACTTTCTAACTACATGAAGTTAGAAAAACAATATGGAGTTACCTTTTTTGTCTACACCATTTTCAAACTACAGTGCCTGGTCTGGCAGCCGGAATAAAATGAATTTAATATTCTTGTGAACTATTTTTTGGACGCCAATTATTAACTTTTAAAAGGTATGTATTTATTATTACTAAATATTTTATAAAAAGGGGCTTTTTCAAAATTCAGATGAATATTAAGCAAAACACTGATACTGTCAACGGTTTCTTGACAAAATTATATTGCTCAAATTATCTATCAATCAAGCACAAAGGATGAAGAAACAAAACCAAGATATTCATAAATAATGTGCTTGCCCACAACCCATCACCTACAATAACCAGAAAACACTAAACCAAGCAAAAATTCTCTCTTCTAAATTTAGTCTCTTCATTGTCAGCCTGATAATAATCATAGAATATTATTTTTTTACTTAACTGCAACTGTAGCTAGTTTCAAGCTTGGTTTGCTTATTACTATTCATTTAATGAATCTGTACTTTTCTGTTGATATATTAAGAAATAAGTAGAATCAGCTACTCTTGCATCCTCCTTAATTTTATATTATTTGTTATCACAATTAACTAACACTGTTGAAGCGTACATTTGTTATTGACAATTACAAAAGCAAGAATGAAATTTGAATAGAACATAAAACCGAATTCTTACCTGATTCAATGCCATTCCAGTCACTTTCGATTTGCAAACTACGACTATCGATTTCTACGCTACCGTCTAACATGTTCAATTCAGCTGGCAAACTATTGTTCTCTGTCATGTCGAAAATTTCGGTTACTTTAACCTGAAAACAGTAGAGAATTACTTCGGACTCCATAAAAAATTAAAGGTCCAATCGTTACTTTGTTCGATTCATCGGTGTAATAATATGCGTAGACAGCATCTTGATGTGCCGTGACTTTAAGAATTTGGTCGAACGTGTCGTCTCCAAAAATGCTGTCTCGGTGAGGTGTACTGTAAGACAAAGTTTGTCATTAAGTTTTATTTCTTAATTTTTTTCATTCCTTATTTTTTTAGATCATTACAGAAATTATTTATTAAAATACGAGCACAAATAATAAAAAATAACTTACTACTCGTCATATGAGATTGATTTTTTCCTTGTGTCATAATATCCATTTGACTGCAGTCCTGATAAGCAGTCGAATGAGTCTAAATCGAGGTTCATCTAAAAAATTACAAAAGATAAAATAACAAAAACGAAATAAAAATAATCACCGCTACAACTTTAAATAAAATTGTACAATAATAAAGACTAAATATAAAAATAAATTAACTTACCACAAGTTTATTCAGTAGTTTTGCTGAAACTACGTCGTAAAGATTGGCTAAAACAACTTTCAGTAAATGTCTGAGCTGGTGAATAATATGTGGCGCAACCCTGGATATTCTGCAAAGAAAATATGAAAATTTTATTTATGAACTTTAGAGGGTAATAATGCTCAAAAATTAATCTGCGTTTTACGATACTCGACACCCGCTAGCACAAACTGGTAAAGAATCTACAACAACCTTTGCCATTATTAGTATTAAAATAATTCGTTTGTGTCCAAAATGTACGCATGAATTCCACATATGTAAGTACTTTATAAAGCATAAAAATTATATACATTAATCTTACTTTGAAAGTATGGTTTAATTTAGAGATCAAAGTAGAATTGCTGAGGAGTTTATATCATTAACTAATCCCTCAATCGCTTGCAATTATAAATTCTTTAATTAAACGGATCAAAGTCCCTATTGAATCATTTTCAATCTTTATTAACGTACTTTGAGCGAATTCATAATGTATATCACAGCAAACTGAGATTAGTGAATTATGAATGGAAAATTACAATTTTTGGGAAGCACTTCGAATAACTTGGTACTCTTTTCACCTTTAGTAGTTGATGACGCACCCAAAATAAATTAAAACTATAATAAAAAACACTAACGAAGTTTTCCTTTAGTGACTCACTTTTAGCACTTGCATGTAATGCGATAAGGCGTGTGTTATCGTTTTGATTGATTTTGGAGAAGTGAAAACAAAAATAACAAACAATATAACACGAAGTTTTTATGTTGAGTTACGCAATGTTTTGCAATTTTGTTATGCATATTCATTTAATATTTTAATGAACCTTGAAGTTGTTAAGGTATCGTTTCATATATTCAAATATTTATGAGATTTTCAAACTTTGTTTGAAATACTAACTTTGGAGCTCGTAAATGGACTTTCAGTTCTTACAGTAATGGTAGAAAAAACACTTCTTACCAAGCTCTTGAATTTTTGAGAATGCTTTTAATTTACATTAAATTGCCGTGAAATTGCTACCAAATTAACTTAAAAAAACACATAATATCCTTTTTAATTTTCGTAAAATTCGGCGGTGATTCATATGGTGATGTTTTAAACGCAGATACTTAGCGTTCTAATTCTATTAACGAATTCACATGTAATCATAAAAGAGTGCCTAATTAAAGGCATGGCGCATGATGCTTTAGAATTATTAATAACAGGGCTCATTCTCAGATAAAGTAGATAAAATCTCTTAAGAAATTAACTGAACCTAACAAGTATATAAATTTACTTATAATACTATAATATTTTTAAATGAAATAATCTGAGAGTAAAAAACAAAAAAACTAATTATAGAGGAATATTTTCGGAAATCTTAGAATCAGATATGCTAAACACCTAACCTTACCTAAACGAATGTTACTACATAACACAATCCATTAAAACGCGTTATTTTGATTGCAAATCACGGATCAGTAATGACCGACCTTTTCCATTACAGTAAACATTGACTTATTGAATCCCAGATATGGGAAACTATCTAAAATGAAAAAAAGGTCACAGACACGCGCATAAAGGCCAACTCAAACATCTGTACGAACGCGCACCCGAGGATTTATAGATGAAAGGCTTTAATTACAGTTTCACTGATAACAAAATCAATTTATAAATGATTTTTTCCAATAATAACGAAAATATATAACAAACTAGAACATTGAGTTATGTTAAAAACTGCGCGAAAGATTTGAACCATTGACGTAATGACTATAAATTTTATTTTCTATCACTACCGCATTAAAACTTTACTAAATTTAGTTTAAGTTGTAGATATCAGCTATAAAGAAATATTGTTGAATCCAACGCTTTACAATTAGAATGTGAATCATGTGAGAAATCGCAGCTTAAAATTTTTAAATTACAAAAGATAACCAATACTACAACTCCATTCAGGCACCCAAAAATTTTCGGAACATTACTTTTCCACGATGGAAAATAAATATATTATAAATAAAAAATACAAAACACAGTTTTCAGTTGTGTCTTAAAAATGATTCAATTTATTTAAATAATTAAGTAAAACACTAATAGCTTAATGTAAATCGTACAAAAGTTCACTATAGCTAAAATAACTTTGGCAAGAATAATAACAGCGCTTTTTAAGAGTCTCCGACTCCCGTAACTTATAATACAAAGTATGTATTTTGGAAATACTAAATATCGACAATTCTTCTATAATTTAAAAATCTTCAAGTGATTATATCTTAAAAAAGTAAAAAACATTTAAAATGTTAGTTACAATATTTTTTACAATATATACATGACGTTGTCTAAATAAAGTATTGCTTAGTGAGGAAATATGGATGGATATTTTTTGGGTGCCTTCATGCTGGAGCAAATGTTTTCCCAATCTGCAGTGGGAAATGCATGGTTCTAGAAAATAAGGAAAAAACGTCTGTTATTTGTGCCTTATTTACAAATTCCGTCATGCAAGAGAAATATTTGAATTCATATAAGAAGTAATGAATTATTTTGGATATCTATTTGTTTGTTTGTTTTATATTTGGTTGATATTATTAATATTAATATATTTGAAAATTTAATTTTGTAACTTTAAATCATTGATATAAAATGCCACGGTTTTGAAAATAAATATAAAATAAGTAAATCAACACTTACTTGCTAATTGTTGCAAGAAGGAAGTCAGCAGGTACTGTGGCGGGCAGTGAAAGCAGTTTAATTCCCTTGTTTTTGAACAACCAATTCGCAAGTCCTTTATTTGCTGTATCAATGTACCCTTGGATGACGTCAACCACTGTTTCTGGCATGTTCCCAATTAAAGCGTCCTGCATTCCGAAATAGTTAAAATTATAAAATTATTATTACAATGTCAGTCAAAAAAACCCACCTTTCTATGCTTTTTGCACTCCCTGCACTCAGGATCGTAATCCTGTGTATCGGCAGAAACAGTCTCAGAAACAACAAATGTTGACTGAACAGCGACGCATCTTCTACAGCTGATTAGGTTGTTTCTATGGAGGAACTGAAGGGCATCATCGAACCCTTGCTGGCACAAATTTGATAGGAACTCCGGCCGAGGTGGAAACAGAATTCTAATAAATCTGTTAATATTCTGGCGGGATATTTCTATGCTTGTGTTGGCCCAATTCAAATGAAAGAGCTGTGAGCTTTGATCGCGGGGGCAAATATCACTTTCGCCGCAGAATGGACTGACTGTGATTGTATTTTCATCTAAGATTGGCAGATTGTCTGAGAATGCTCCGTCCATGTAGCGAACACCACGAAATCTTGGGGGTAATATTCCTGAAAATCCTGGAATAAAACAGGCGCATAGGATGGCATCGAGAACATCCTGTCGACTGTCGAATTGTGACACTATAACATTTTTTCCGTCGTAGACTCGAGTCAGTGAAATATGGAGCCTGCCATTTACACGCTTGTGTGCATCTTCAGGAAGGTGCTTTTGGAGTCCTTCTAGTAAACAAGTCTGGATGTTGAATGATGGACTAAAAGGACCTAGCGAGTGACTTCTGGCTTCGTTCACTACTCTGAAGAAATCTGAAGTCATTTCACCTGTAAAACCAAAGAAAAGTTATTTATTACAATATTGAACGATGGGTTTATTTGAATATGACTAATGTTCAATAGAGTGTCTTAAAATATTTGTATATTCGTTCCCCTTAGTGGATCCGCAATCTTAAATTCCTAAGTTTCAATAACACTAATTTCATCCACTAACGAATTTTGAAGACTATCATATTATCTTAAACAAGCTTTGGGCTATTATTCAAAATCTGACCTGGTATTTCCCAACAGTATTTCATTGCATAAACACGACCTTGAACTCACACATATAGTTCATAAGTACAGATGTAAGAGGTAAACATACTTTGTCAAAAAAGTTATCATCGAAGGCACACGAAACCTCTTTTACCTGCTTTGTTTATCAGTTGATGGGCTTTTGAAATATCGCGAAACCATAAGAAAAAGTAAACAAGAACGAAACCGACGCACTTGCAATAACACCGAGGAGTATTTCATTTACGTTATCATGCCCCCTCAGGAGTAACACCCTCATACCCCACATCTCCTTTTAAAAAATTCAATTATATGTACGTAGAGCAATCAAAGTAGTTCAAGAGCACAAAAGTAGCTTGTTTTTCTTCTTCTAATACGAAGATAACTCCCGATATCTGCCCCCACGTGCCGGGCTTTCTTATATCATTTTTACTAACTTTTTTCTTTCAACAAACGCATTACTTGCTGGTGGCCAAATGTCGTTATAATTCAGAAAACCCAGCTTTCTTCAATTCAGTGACGCGTATTGCACTTGATTGTTATTAGAACAGCAAATACGCAAACGCGTGCCCTGGATTGATTAAAATTATCTGGTTAATTTTTTTTTATTTTCTCCTCATGGCATAATTGCTCATATTTGATATAGTTTTCCTTGGATTGATAAGAAAACATTTGCATAGATAGACTATTATAGTTGTGATAACTCTTGAATCACCCCTTAAAGATTTCTTTTCTGGATGTAAAGATCTGAAAAAAGAAATTTCTTTCGAACTAGAAACAACTCTTGACGACGAACGTTTTTTTACTAAAAGATCGATCCTCAAAATGACGTGATGTTTGTAGAAAGTAAGTAACCTGGAGATAATTCTTTGACGCATGTGTCAAACTTCCTGATGAAGATCAGCTTATCGTTGAAATAAAAGCACCACCGTTGGCCTGGACCATTTCCTTTGAATAAACGTGCCAGATTTGAATAAATGATTTTGATTTATGTAGCATAAAAATTGTTACTTTAGAATTTAGACAAATATCAGAAGTGTGTCTGTTTAATCTAGAATGGATGCAACAAACAAATATTTTGTTATATTTCTATCATCATGTTCTTTAAGGACCTTTCAAACTATTGTGTGAATTTGTGAATTAAAATACGAATAATATTTTTGCCTACTTCTAAACGAAATATAAATTTTCGCAGTTATACAACCACTAATTAGAAATTCAAATTCAATAGCATTTAAATATTGTTACGTAGATAATCATCGCAAACTATATTAATAGTGAACGATTTTACAACGGCTATTGAACAATTTAAGAAAATTATGTTGCTGAATATTTAAAATACTAATCGCGTGATATTTTCGATCTTACCCTGACGTATTAGATCAAACTATTTTGCTTTTCAATATATTGTGCATCGTATAACTTTCTTATCAGGGTAACTTTCATTCAAGCAGATGTTGTTGCCAGAAATGAAAAATAATTCTGCTTACCGCATAATTTTCATGGTAATATTATCAAGCGATAAGAAGTGTATTTCCCTTTAGCGCATTTGAAGTGTTTGTGCAAAAATATGCAATGAAAAGCGCATGATGAACTTGTTCACTGCGTTATTTTGCAAAACACTTCGCATGTGTCTATCTCTAGTCCTCCGCAATAACAATACGCAAAACTACTTGTAAGTAGAAAGATCGCAATTGTAAACAAAACAGACGTAATTGTAAATAACAATACAATTGGTGCGGTCAGCAAGTTATAAAATATGGCTTTTGTGGACATTTACCTTAAAGATTATTTTTGCTGCAAAACAAGTGCATTTCATAATTAGACAATAATTAAGGCGTTAAGGCGCAATACCCCTTTAAGTTCTTTTATGATATGTATATGCACAACTATTTCTTGAGGGTGTTTTCTTGATTGTTTCTCAGCATAAAAGGTGGTGCCGTCCTACTATAATCTCTATAAAATGCAATGACAAATTCAATTAGCGTAAGTATGCAAAACTATGCACTTTAGCTCAAAAACGTAATTACATTTTATGTGTGTGTATGGAGCCCGCAGGAAAAATAATATAAATAGACCTCGCTAAATTCTCACACAACCAGCTTCAAGTTGAAAGACCAAAATGACACTGGTAGTAGACATTATTTCATCTTTTCCCCGAAATTTATTTATGTTGTCTCAAGATCAAGACCCACATAAGAAGAATGTTTTCTCTGAAGAAACGCAGCGAAATAACTTCATTCATTCAACCGCCAAATGCATAGTGGAGTAAATCTCCGACAAGGTTGGATTGTTACCTGATCCGGTAATGAAAAAATCGACTTTACACGACACCGAAATACACGTGCGTGGCTTTCAACACTTGCTTTTGTGCGTTGTCATGAGAGACGCAAGATTGTGGCTTTATGCTTACCACAGAATTCTGACATAAATTTCGTTCGGTGCGTATTCTTGAGATGTGCAACTGTGTAATGCTCTGGCTGAGTATTTTTCGAATAGGAAATAAAATTTTTAACTTTTTGCAAAAGCCTCATGAATCATACAAATGTTTAAACAATTACATAATTGATTTTAGTGCATACATTGTTAATTTTTGCAAGAGTTATTTAATATTGTCACCAACTGGGTCGTATGAGTACCCACGCAAAATTAAGTAGTCAGCGGTTTTATTTTTATGACGAAACGAAATTTTGACTCTTGTTGTTGTTTGTAGTTGCTGCATCGCACGTATTTTAATTTTATAAATAATTGCATCTGGGGACCTCATGGAGGAAGACCGGCTTGTTACATTACAACAATTGTGTTGCAAGAATTTGTAATTGTAATATAACCTTTTACTAAATTTAAGATCTAGCACATTAGATATAATCAGAAAAAAGAAAGGCTTTAATACTTGAAAATTCATTTCCTGTTTTCATTTCCTAACAGTATGGTAATGTTTTTATTCCTTTTCACAAAATTGTATATGACTTTTTGCCCATTGTTCGATAAGATAAGCTATGATGATTTCATTCATTTTGTCGATAAATAAGTTGCACTTTGTACAAATGCGAAACAAACATAAACATTTCTATGGTAAAACACTTCGCTACCGCATCAAGAAATATAATATAACCATAAGCTACTAAATTTTACAAAACAATTTTCTATTACGAAAAATCCCTCTTTTAAATTGATTAACAGTTGTCAAAAATATTTGTTTAAGGCAAATATAACCGCCTTCAAAAAGGCGTATCTTGCTTGACCAATGTAACAACATATGAAAAAGGTGAAATGTTTGCCGGGAAACGTTTTGTAAAAATGTTTCCGTCATGAACTATTTATTTCGGTTCTTTCTTCTTTCGTTCTGTTAATGAAGGATATCATTTTTAAACAAATATGTGTAACGCAACTGAACGAAAAAGAGCCTAGAGAAACGTAAAATAAAGGAAGGAATGAACAAACGAATTAATCTTAAATTTCAGCAACGTATTAGACGTATTTTTTAAGATTTGAACTCTATTTTAAGAAATACAACCAAAATGTTTCAATTGAATCGTTATTTTTAATGTGTTGATCTTTTAATCTTTATGATTTGAATGAATGATCTAACACAGGCTGATCAAAAACAATGTTGAAGTAAACAAGAAACAAAAATCTGGCAAGATTTCTTCAGTACACACACATATTCAACTTTCACACAAAACCAGTACCACCGGAAAAAATTGAATTTTTTTAGAAAGTCAATAGACGGTCGTCTTCCAGAAATGTGACAACAGTGCCCAGACGAGCCCCTTTTCTCACACTCTTACGCATCTTACGGAGATCTGTGTACGAAAAATTCCATTTGAATTCCATTTCAAGTTCAGCTTCAATGGGTCCAGGAAGGCATTTTAGAATCTTCTGGGACACGGCGCATGCTGTCATAAACTTTGAAATACATATTCTTTTTTTCAAAATTTCAACAGATCAGCGAATAAGGTGATCTTCGAAGACATTTTGTACGAAAAACGAGACCTCGCCGTCTGAGCTGATAAAAAACCGGCAGCAACATGTGATCGCCGCTACCTATTTAGATCGAGGACTGGATTTCTGATCGATATGTCGTGCCTCTTTCTGAAGGAAACAGGTGCATAAATTACTAGGTTTTGTTTTTTATATCGCGCGATATACCTCTGGAAAGGTTGGAGAGGAGTGGATGCTGATCGATTGCTGGCTTACACGTAACACATTTTCTCGATCTTTAAGACGCTGACCGCGCACCGGTTTGGCTGAGTGCAATGCGCGGGATATGTATGCACGGGAAAGTATTGGGAAAGAATTTTTAATGCGAGTTTATTGGTTTTGCAACAAATACCGAAAGAGCGGCTGAAAGATCGAAACTGCTGCAACATTGCACTGCAATGCACTTACAGAAGAATTCAAAATATTTTCGACTGCTAGACATCAGCATTGCTGGCATAAAATTGAAACTTTTGTGGCTTCTACGTAGTAATAATTCATTTTTGAAACATGAAAGAAATTATTTAAAATAAGTTATTCATTTCGACTATAGTATCTCGTAAAACTTCCCATGAACTCACTCAAGAGTTAAATGAAGGATTACTGCAACACCGATAAACATGTGAAGCAATATTTCACGTTTTGATCAGATAATGTACAACGGCCTTCTCAATGTCAACCAGCAAGGCTAAAGTGAACATTGTCACCCAACGAGAATTTTATTACTTTTATCATTTAAGTTTTAATTAGGATAAGTTAAAAGATAAACTTAGTAGGTATTTTATGAGGGCATATACATAAGTGAATAACTAAGCATTTTCAAGTTATTGCGTTTATATCCCACTAATATTTAATTAGCGAATTATAAAGACCAGATTTATGGAGATCTAACATTATTAGGATTTTATTAGGTTTGGTATAAAAACTAGAAATATCTTGATTTATGAAAATTTCATAATATAATGTTTTCTTCCCCATTCCTTCAAATTAATCTAATTAATCAAATTTCTTTATTACTTTGCTTCAAATAAACTTAAAAAATGTCTGAGGACAACCACATGTAACCCCTTTAAAATAAATCGATCACAATCAGTTTCTTAAGTGGTCTTTGACCAAAAGTCCGATAAGCTCATATAATTTCTTTTATAAGGTTTCCTTTGTGCAATTTTCTATAAAAAGAAAACCACCCACCGCACCAATAAAAAATTGAACGATTGTGTTCGATAGATTGGGTATCTTTCCGCGGGGGGAATTGCATGTACCTAATAAATGTGTTATTGTTCTACGGAAATACGATAAATCTATAGTATAAGTGGTTTTGCCAATAATTTTATTGAGAGGTTTTAAAATAATATACTCAGACGTTCTGCTTCCGATCTTTACTTGATTTTTTTGGATTATTGAATATTAAACATTTTCAGATAACAGATAAGTATAAAAATAATATTTTAACTATCGCAGATAATTTCTACTTCATAACCTTGAGATACATATATAAAAAAAATTAAATATTACTAACAAATTTACTTAAAATGGAGACAACAAATTGGCCGCTTTAATTTTAAATCGCAATCGCCTTTACGACCTCTTGCTTCACAGAATGTAATAAATTATATTGCGTCAAAAGATTGCAATAGCTTTAAAAATAAACCCCATCGAAAATGTTTCGAGGTCATGACAAAACGTGCTTGAATTAATCTTAATTCAGTACCCTTTTTTGTGCTTTGTTTTCACATGGCCGTGATTTTAACACTGATCCACGAATAAGTCAAATTAAGACGCTAATGGCCAGGTACATCGACTTATCCGCAATACTTTCCTTTGCAACTTTTTCGCAATATAGAGGTGAGCGTGAAATAAACTTGACATTGAACTTGAACTGAGTTTTTTTTGAGCCCATTTGTATTCAATTTTGTAAATTGTAACAGTTTCAAAAAATTAACAAAATGGAGAAAGCACTACTTCACCAAAATCCGCTGTTCCTCGCGATTATCAAATCGACGTAACAAATGTATCTCTGACGTACAAACGACTGTTTTTAAATAAATTCGTCGCCATTAAAATTGATCTCATCATGTAGTCATAACTTTGAAAGATCTTCAAGTAATGATAGATAACCCCTTGGTGACTTTTTGTACTGTTCTACTTTCTTTTCCATTTCCTGAATTATAAAATTAGTTTGGCTTAGCTGAAAAAATGAGGATATTTGAAAGTGTGAAAAATCACGAATATTTATATGGTAATCCAAAAGGTAACAGTCTAGGTGTAATATTTTTTATTATTTACGTCAATTAAGAATATGCCGATTGAATCTACATTTCTATTTAAGAATCAACTGACGATCTACATATCTACAAATGTACTATTTACATTTACTATATAAAATATATTTCATAGAAAAATTCATTTCCACTTTAAAAGTTGCCGTGTTTTCTTAAGTGTATAGTGAAATTTTGAAATTTTAATAGCTTTATCTGTGTAAAGTTCATTTGATTATCGTGTTAACAAAAGCTGAAGTAACAAAACTGTTGTCTAGACAACTCAAGTTATAAATTAAAATGTTTTTAATAAAATTTGTTGAACTTCTCTACAAATTTCTTATCGGTGAAACGTTTTTACTGAATTAAAATTTACCAATTCGTTAGATGATTTGGTTTTTTGCTTCAGTCAGTAATGATTAATTCAAATTAAGAAACAATTTTCAGATTCACCTCATCGTATTCATTCAAATATTTCCATAAAAAGTCATTCAAGTTCAAATGATCCATCGATAACTTTTAACCGCGGCCCGAACGAACGATTACTTCAGTCAAATAGTCATTTTCGGATGACGTCAATAGGAATTCAATGAAGCATCTTCAAGCAGCTCAGTATCAATTAGGTGATAATTTTTGTTTTCAAACCCCCTTTGATGCAGCGTAACCCCATGACCCTTTTTCCTATCTACTGGCATATTATGACAATTTTCTAATTAAGCTCGATTTAAATAACATACGCCTCCAAAAATGCTCGTTTCCCGCCAGCTGTAGCAAAGCGACGTGAGATTTCTTCTGAGATAAGTGCAGTTTCTTTGTGAAAGAAAGTTTTGCTTTTGAAGTGCCTCCCACTTTAGAAGCAACCTTCAAGTCGCAATAACGTATCGATGCATGGTTAGCCAAGAACAAAACATCTAGAACGAGTCACAGGAGTGACCTAAGATTATCTCCTGCACGAGCCGCGCAATCATAAGACACCCATTAGAATCTTGACGTGCTCCAAAATGCAACTTCAGCCAGATGATTGACTCGACGCTGAATTTATTTATAATAATTTCCCTGCTGCAACTCCGCCAACACGGCGTTTAATTGATGAGCTAGCCTTCGGACCGATGACTTGGCTGACGTCGAACTCTACTATCTCCCCCGTAGGATCCTGCACTGGTATTATTAAACGAAAAAATAGAAGACGCTATTCGAAAATACGCAAATTTATTTATCTGCTCGTTATACCATAAACGAGCGGGGGAACGCCTTCGATCGCAGCAAAACAGCAGATTTATTTAGGATCTGTCAGGCCAGTTGAAAGCTACACTTCAAACGGCTAATAATGGCAAGATATAGGTCACTTGAAGAGGTCTTAACTAATTAACTGGGACATTTAAGATTGCACGCCGTCGTATCTGAAAACTTTAATTTTTTCCTTTTCTGAAGGAGAAATGAAAAGCGTATTGCTATTTGTAGGACATTGATCTAGTTTAATTTGCATTCCATTTGCATCGATTGTTCTAATTCGCATTTCATGTACATAAATTCCGTCCAAGGTTTACAATAAAATTTTTGTTTTTTGTAAGTTTTTTGACGCAATCGAAAAAAGTGTTTTTTTTTTTCAAATAGTATTTTTTGCCAAATAAGCAATACCTTTAGAATTAATTCCCCGTTAATTATATTATAATACCTACGAAGTCAGCTTTTTATTTTTAATTCGATTGCTTTTGACGTAGGTAATATGTAATAAGACTAACATTCGGATCGAACTATCGGAAATTTTCAAGGTAGTAGCATAGCATAAATTCTTAATTCCTTTTCAATTACTATGCCATTCAAAGGGGTAAGTTATGAGGTATTAAAATTCCAAAATTAATTACATTGAATGATATTTGCTTTTGTAATTTTCATTGCTAAGTGAAAAGTAATTATTGTAATGAATTAGATTGCTTAAACAATTTGTTAACAAAGAAAATGAATGTTTTTTTATTAACTATCTAGAAAATAACGATCAAAGTTTGTGATGACCTTTTGACAAATACGGTTCTAATAAATGAAATATATGCATATTTATTAACAACAACAATAGCCAAAATACAAATCTTAATAAAGGCAAATTCCATTAACCCAGCTAACCATTACCAGTTAAATCAATAGAAAAAGAAGCAAAAACGCAAAATATTTTTGAGATAAATTCAGAATCATTCCTACGATTAAAAATAGAATTATTCGAACATCTCGCCTCTCAGAGCTTCCATCAGTCATCGCATCCATCAACTGTTTTTCACGAGCACCAATGGCAAAATCGAAAAACATTAATTATTGATGATAGCATTGCCGCGGGGGCTCTCCAAGCCTCACTCCTCATATTTTATGATATTTACTCACGACGCGCATCAACCGTGTCGGGCTTGACCAAAGTTCAATTCGCTGATTCTAAAATGACGCGAGCTCCGCCTTATTTATACTAGAAGCTTTCGCAGATGTGACTGAACGTTGTCCATGGCTTAAGTCTTTTTTTAGGAGATTTCTCTTTTTAAGAATTATTATTTGCCATTATGCAAGCAAAGCTATTTCTGGATTTTTGGAAGTGCGTAAATCTCAATAAGCTCGTGGAGTAAAAAAAAGTTTATAAATAAATGATCAAACGAGTTAAATTTGTAAGTCGATTCAGTTATGATTAATGCAAATTTTTTGTATTGCCTTGATTAGGCATACAATGGAGAGATAAATAACTGATATTTCATTCACGAAATTCTTCCGAAAGAGCTATAAAAACAAGAACTTAATCAGAAGATTCAAATTTTGAGCAGGAAGTTCTGCAGTTGAATTTTTCGTGATAAAGTCATGCAGTTGAACTCGTTAATTGTTTAAATTACAACAAATTCTAAAGTCATCATTTGGAGAACCTTATTTTGCAAATAAAATCTGCTTTGTTTAATATTCTCATCCGATTCAAAACATAACACAAACAGTCTTACTTACATCCGTGCACCGCTTATAAACAAACAAGATAACACAAGAATTTCGTTAATGTGTGCATAATTGATTGGAAGCAATTTATCAACATTTAATCACTGTTTAAAAGAATTGTGCAAAGAATATAAACAAGATAAGTTATGATCTGTTATCAATTTTTGATTGTAAGAAATTCAGTTAATTTTTAGTAAACTGTCAAAAATTATAGAGCCTTGTGTTGATTTCACCAGTAAATGACTTTAAAAACACCCAATAGAATTTTTTTAAGAAAAATTTACAAATGTAAAATTTTTTTGATAACAGAAATGTTCGGAGGTAAAAGCTATTGTTAATAGATAAATAACAAACTAGACAAATTATGCAGATACATGCAAATATACGACAACAAGATATTGGAGTATTCCGCAAATGATTGCAAGTATTCTAAGTTTATTCATAAAAGTGGTTTTGTTCTCCATCACAATAAAAAACATTAAATGTACCAGTCCACTTTAAATTAATAAGTTGGAATGACTAATTCAGTGAACTTACTTGAAAAGGCGGACTTTAGTCCTATTGAACATGTCCAATTACGTTGTTATCACCTGTTGCAGTCGAATTGATTGGATAAATTACATCACAAGGTCTACTGCAACATTTGCAATTTCTCTGATAAGAAAATGCAAATGGTTGCAAATAATTATATATGTAATCTATTGTGTAAAATAAATAGGGGAATGAATTCGAATTTGTATTGTATTTGATTAATTTTGTGAATGAAGGTAGTAATTGTTTTTGTTAAATGCTGGTTTCTCTATCTACATCGGCTGCTTAAAGAGTATACTTTGATCAACCGCATTAAAACAAAGGAGCTAATAGCTAAAATAATCTAATTCAAAGATTTGACAGAAGTTACGAACTTTAAAACAATTCTTTTGTTAAATATACTTTGAACCACTATATGTTAGCAAGGTATAAAGATAACCATGATAAAAACCTAGTTCTTTGTTAAATTTAAAAGACTTTAACAGGCTTTTGGGTTTATTGGAACCCTAAATTGATTGTAATTTCATAACTTTGTACATGAAGTTGTAAGACCGTTCTTTTGAATCTCTGTTTGCAAAATTGTATCTAAGCCAAAATAAAAAATTATCACAATCAAGAATTGTACAACGAATATTGCAATTAATTAAAAAATACATAAAATTACTGTTCATTTCCCAGTAAACAAATAAGCATACCACCAACATAATCGAGTTCAACTCACTCATAAAAGTTACTTTTATCAATCAATTGAAATTCTCCTGCATCACTGTTTTTAATTGGTTATACAGATTCTAATCAAACAACGCATGCGCGGCTGCGTACGTTATCATGCCTAATGGTTGGTTAATTTTCCTTTATTTTTTCCCTGTTTGAATGACCGCAATGACGCTTATTTGTCAAGCGCAAATTGAACAGATGCGTTTGTGAGAAAATTAAATAGAAAAAAGAATTTAAGCAAAAAAAATACAATCTTATCGCAACCTTGGAGCTAGAAACAATCTAGAAGCGTACATACATATCACGAAATGGAGATTTTAATTCAATACCATTTGTGTTTTTTTCTTCGATTAAAAGAAAGAACGTGCCCTTTATCAAAAAAGCAATATTTGAATGGTTTGTTGAATAGTTCTTAAGATTAAGAAAGCGCCACGCCCCTCTTTGAGAAGTTAATGATCCAGGACAATTATGAAAGTGATTGCGGTTCTGCTTTCAAAAAAATTGTTCGTTTTTTTCCGTTTAATTCAATTAAAAACTTACTTTTGTGAAATACTACTTTTAAATGAGTTTTATAAATTTTATAAATTTTCGAACTTAAAATTTAAGTTTTACCAAAGACTTTGTATACATATATACTCTTTATAAAGTCGTTGGTTTCACTATTCAAGTGACCTGCTTTGAATTATTTACCTTTGTAGTGTACATCACGTACGTGCATCTACTTTGAGACTTTCTTAAAGAATATGTATTCATGCAAAAAATATTTTAAAGCAATCTGTTAATATTTCCGCAATTTCTGCTACTATGTGAATTGAAAGCTAATGAGAGATTTTTCTAGCTCAAACGAAAGACTTAATGACCTTCTTGAGCTCAAAGACTGAAACCAAATAATTTGTCACAATTTTTTGGTGTTATAATCCATCTAATCTCTTGGCTGTACCTTTTCATGGTGATCCACACACTTTAGTTGAGATCAGATGGAACGATTTTCACAACGATTCTATATTTTCTGTGGCCCGCTAAAATAAGCGTAGTAAAAATTGCAGCACAGTTTCTGGTAAATCCTTTAAACTATGCAAGTAGGCAAAATTAAGCAAAAGAAGAAATAATTGGTTATAAGTTAGTTAAAATGTAATATAATAATCTAAATCATCATCTCTCAACAATGAAATTTGATCGTATAGTAAATTTTTTGTAGTTAATGTCTATATGGATCGCATAATTCTAATATTTATTGAATTAACTACAGAGTTTCGCAGAATGGCTCGACTCAGATTATTTGGCTTTTCAATTCAGTTGCTATAGAGTATGATTGTGTGATTGTGTGACATCAGGTAGACCGGAAGCATCTACGTTCTATTGAATTGGAAGCCAGCCAGTATGCTATGTAGTTCTACTTTTAAAATCTGATTGCTATCCGCTTAGAACCATCGAAATTCTTAAGCTGCAAAACAGCACAACAAATTTGCGGCAATTAAATAGTTCAACCGCAAGTGAGGAGAAGTCACGTTTCGCGACGCGCCACCTAGCTGGATCCAGACGAGCCGCCGCAACTGGTCAATGGAACACAGCAAAAGTTCGCGCTTCTCCCCGCGCCAATCGGACTCGGGTCGCCCGATCTGGCTGACGAGCTCTAATAGAAGTTGAGGCACATTTCCGCGATGACCAGTCCCAGGCTTGGTCAGGCCCTTTAAGTTGCGCAACTAGGGCGACGTTAGGGAAGGTGCCTCCCCCGCATTCTGGGCCTAATCTCCGGTCCACAAAGTGGCGAATGAAATCTTCTGGAGAGCGGTGATAAGAAGCCCCCTCCAGCGAGGCTCGCGTGTCATTGAATTGTAATCGCGGGGCAGCATGAGCCAGCGGAATCAGCGGTTCGGACTACAACTGAATAAATAATAACACTACCCCAGTATCATCAGATGACGATTTCGCTCCTTTCTTTTTAGTTTTTCCCTGTTTACTTTTTTTCCGGGGCACCCACTCCAGGCGGTATCGATTGGGGCGGTGCAGCGACCCGCGGCGATGCTGCCCCCGCCGCCACCAGGCCCCACAAACTGTGCTAGCAATAATTTTATTTGCAGTGCTCGATTTTTGCAAAAACAATAGCGATAAGTGGTGCTGGAAATTTGCTCCAAGCAATCGATTTGCCACTTGATTGCCAGCACTCGTCGAGCTCCGAACTGCTTCCAGTTCCCCGGCACCTGTTGAGTCCCGCAGGAATTCTCAAGTTTGAATTAGGTGAACATTTTGGACTTACCCAAAGGAAGATCACAAAGCAGGCAGCATGCCGCCAGTGCTCCGGCCGAGGCTCCGCCGATTTTCTCCAGCAGCAGGTGTGGAGCGTACTTTTTGAAGCAAACCGCCACCCCGACGTGGTAGATGCCAAGAAAGCCGCAGCCAGCGAAAGAAAGATTCATCTCGGCGGTTGACCAGTTCTTCGCAGTCCTTTTCCCTAGCAGGGCAGTTAAGTCGCTGGCAGTCGTTCTGTTCGACGGCCCAGGTAAAAACGTTCTGGTCCCTTTCCAGGAAGGGAGTCACTGTGCGATTCAAGCCACACACTTTGCACAAGCGAAAATCACCCGACGATATCTCAGCGCTTTGAATCTTTGAATCCCGACAATTGTGCTTCCCTTCACCGCAGCGCAACAATAAAAAGTCACCTTCTTGGATCTGCTTAAAATTTTCGTCGCAAAATAACTCAACCGAACCTCCCTCGACGAGCGCTAAATTCACATTGAGCCCTCGGCCAGTCAGCTGTCATTATTTGAATGCTCTTGACAGCGCACATTGGCGCGAGCGAGCCGACTGCTCCGTCCTCGTGCGCTCCCTCTCTCTCGCGTGAAGTGTTTACGCGAGCCGTTAACAAGGAAAAGTCGCGTGGCGTTGCCGCGGGCTGACGCATTTCTTCGATTTCTGCGTACGAAAAACTGGGCGAAGTGCTGCCAGATCTCGCGGCGGAGTAAAAGCGCGATTTTACGTCACCCGCTTATCTTAGGGGGTGCTGAACCGGAAAAAAAGGCACCGTTAGAACAAAAGGGCCCTTGTCAACCGTTATTTCGAAATGCCAGCCTCTGGAAGCTTCCGGGGCGTTCGCTTGAGACTGGGTAAATAAATTTGCGTGCCCTGGGCTCGTCGGACCTCACGCACTTCCGCGGGGGAGGAGATATCTGAAGATGTGTGCGTGATGAGGTGATCCAGCGCAGGGCTGGCCAAGCAAGGTCTTCGGAGTGGGTTGACCCATTTTTGGAGTACTTTCAGAGCTGAAACTTTACGTGTACAGTAAGGTACAAATAATTCCTTTGATTTAGGAATTTCATTTATCTACAAGAGAGCAGCATCGAACGGCAAAATGTTTAAATTTAGTAAAAGAAATAATTTGAGGGAAAAACAAGAAACGACTTTATTTCACATTTTCCTTTAATTCGATCAATTTCATTTTCAAAAGAAAAATGCCAAGAGCAAAAGAGAAGCAGAACGATAAAGACCTGGAGTGTAGTTAGATAATTTTTACAAATAAATTAAAACAGAAAAGCCCCAGCAAGGCGGCTCCTCAGGGTGGGTGAGGAAAAGTCCGTTAAACGGCTGAACACATAAATATTTTGCCAACCTTGCCGGAGGCACAATTTTTCATTCTACAATACTTTGCTCCAGGAAACTGCAACGGTACGATAGAAGGACTAAGAATGTATAAACTTAAACAGGGGGATCAAGGAATCAATAAGCGAAGGATTCAAAAAGTATAAGGGGGCTGATGAGCGGAAAATAAAAGGGTTACGAACGCTATTCCCGGTACTTCTCAAGCCTCCCTCTTCGGCGGCGGCACGTACATCTGGCGCTCGCCGCGGTATCTGCTGGAGCCCCCGCGGCTGAGATTCGACTGCTGCTGCGGCTGGCCCTGCGGGGTCATAGACGTCGCTGGTTGCTGCAGCTGGCTGTAACCCATATTGCGGTGCTGGCCGTCGTTCAGCGGGAGGCAGTCCGACCTCATGACTTCTTCGTGGTTGCCGTATCCAAAGTAGAAGACGACGCATGTTTTGTCGGTTAAGGCCCGAATTTCGGCTTCGTAGTACTAAAAGAATTTTATCGGTTAGAAGGATCAGGGTGAAGATTTGAGCTCATTTAATCAAGTCGAAACGGCTTTCAATAGCTGAATGAATTTTCCGTGCAATTCAGCTATTAACTGGCTCTTGTGGGTGATTTGTTATTTAGTTTCGACCTAATTAACAGCTAGTCTTAAGTACCTTTCCATCGTCCCAGTACTTCGCGAGGCACCGGTCACCCACTTTCCAGTACTTCCAGTTGTTCCAGTTTTCGCCAGTGCCCATCCCGTAGGCAGCTGCGGGCGGTGGTGGTGGGTGCGCCGCGTGCTGCATCACGAACGGAGCGGCTGCGTACGGTGCGTGCTGGGCGATCTGCAACGGTGGGGGCGGTGCGTACTGGGGCGGCGCCACGGTCGGGGGGCGCACCGGAATCGTCGTGTTGATCGCCTGGCTCTTGAGGAGGGTCATCGCGAACTCGTTGGTCTCCTTGTTCTGGAAGCCCATGATTTTGCTCGGGTCGTAGGCGAATCCGTTTGGCAGCTGGGCGTACGAGCCGTGTGGTATTGGATGTTGCTTCTGGGGTTGTTGCGGTTGCGGCTGCGGCTGCGACTGCTGCTGCGGCTGGGATTGCTGGGGAGCGGACAAGGGCGGCATGTTTTGCTGCTGCGGCTGGTGATGTGATTTCGGCTGAGTTTGATATTGCTGTGAGTTACTACTATGCTGACCACGGGGGGCTGGTGGGAGCCCTGAGGAGCGTTGTTTATTATCTAACTTCAGATTGTTTGTCTCTTCGATGATTTTGTTTATTTTTGAGGACTCTTTGGTGTAGGATGATTGGCGATTCTCGTTATAATTCCGGCTAGAGAATGGATTGTTCGGGTTGCTCGATTCACTTTTTGGTGCATACCTCGGGGTTGAGGGCTGAAAAGAATAATATTATAAAACAAATTTAATCATTCTCATACTACTAAAAGGCAGCTTAAATGTATTGCAAGCATAATAAATTTATAAGGATTATTTAGAAAAACGCTTACCCCTTTTGCGTACTTGTCATAACCATTCTTCTGTTGATATTCCGGCCTACTACGAGAAGTTGTTGGTCCATTTTGATAGCTTGGCCTCTCATGTGGCTTTGAGCTTCTTGAAAAACTCGTGCTGCCCCTTTGATTATATTCCCGATTTTTATCAGAATATTCTCGATTTTTATCAGAGTGGTCCCGATTTTTATCAGAATACTCCCGATTTTTATCAGAATAGTCATTGTGACGAGATTGATAAGAATTTAAAGGCGGTCCACCTCTGAAATTTTTACTGCGACCCCGGTCGCCCTCCGGAGCCCCACTAGGCACATTCCGGTTTGCAAAACTCGATGAAATGTTATTTTCGAACTTTGGCCGCCCGCTGGATTGGCTGTGAATGCTTGAGGTGCTTTGATGAGACTCTCTCGGCACTGGACCAGGGTAGTACTGCTGTTGGCCATAACTCGATTGATTATGATTTAAATTCGCTGCTTTTGGGGGTTCACTAGATGATTTGAAAGTCCTATCAGGCCGCGATGTTACAGGAGCCTTTTCACTTACTTCTGAGGTCTGGAAAATTATGAATTTTAAGACAAGGTGTGACGAAAATTGTTAGAAAAGAAAACTAGTAAAATTTGTTTAAGAATCACAAGGCGTAATTTATATAAAAGAAATTATGTATTAGACACAATTATAGATTAGATACAAAATAGGTACTTACAATTGGAAGTTTATCTGTGAGGAAATCAAACAAAGACACGTTGCCAGCTGGTTTTGTAGGTAAAAGTGAATCGTCTTTAGATTTTTTCGACTCCTTAATACCTTTCTTCGGCTTATCTCTTGAGTCTTCTTTAACCTTAAACTCTTCGCGCCGCTTAAGGTTGTACAACGCTCGCTCCAGATTGTTCCTAGTGCTCTTAAGGGCATTTTTGGCTTCTTCTTCTGAGAAACCTTTTTCCATTATCTTTTTAACATTGTGATCGACGATTGGCTGGTTACCTCCTCCGAAAACCTATGCACAGATTTATATCGATTATCCTAATTACATATAAAAGAATTTATTGCAGAACTCACCTTCCTGCCGCCAGCTTTAGCTGCTTCGGCTATTGCTTCGCTGCGCATTGCTTCGAACTCGTTATTCTCCTTGCCTTCTTTCTCCTTTTCCGCGCTGAGACTCTTGAAGTTCTTGTCCCCATTGCCAAAGTTCTGTTGAATCTTCTGCCCAAAGGGAATCCAAGGCGGCGGGCCGGAAGACCCACTGTTGGTCCTCCCAGCGCGCTCATACTTCTGCAGCGCCCTGCTGGTTTCCCACTTCTCGAAGAGTGTCGGGACCTTTCCTCCGAGCACCTGTACGTCAGTCGGCCGCAGAACCAAGAAATTCTGTATCAGCGGAATGGTCTCACTCTTCAGGTAAATCTTCGTCCCTGGCGCCACGTTAAGGCTCAAAGAAGATATGTGTTCAAATTCCAGCCCAATCACCTGGCTCACGCCGTCCGTGAGTTCAATCTGCAGAAATCTGGGCGCCGCCTTGGAATCTTCGTTCGCCTTCGGTGCCGAGAGGTTTTTAATCCGGGCGACTTGCAGCACCACCCTGCCGGGTACGCTGTCGTTCTTTTTGGTGATCTCAGCGGGCAAAGCACCACTTCCGATGTCCCGCAAGTCCATCTGAAAGAAAACCCGATTTTTTTACAACCATTTGGTTGTCGGATATTTTCCACAATGTTTACATCCATGGCAGCCTGGACGACCTTTTTCACATCCGATTTGTCCACATTTTCGGGCAGTTTTCCGATGCCTTCTTCAGTTAGGTGCCTAAAATGAGT
Organism: Tolmerus cingulatus; assembly: GCA_959613345.1. Taxonomy (NCBI): domain Eukaryota; kingdom Metazoa; phylum Arthropoda; class Insecta; order Diptera; family Asilidae; genus Tolmerus; species Tolmerus cingulatus. Next base: position 70,616,159 of record OY390707.1, on the reverse strand, counting down.
GTTCGTTAGTTGATTTGCGAGGTTTTTGGGTTTGTTTTTCTATCGCACCAGCCCTGTTCCCTTAATTTTTGCACCAGATCCATTTTGTTAGGTTAGAAAATAGAACAACAAAGAGGGACGTCAGTTGATTCTTTAAGAGTAATGAAATGCCGTTGTGAGCCGTTTTAGTGGTGCCATATGGAGCAGGAATCTGTGGAACCTGTGTGGTACTAGAACAAAAATATCGAATCAGCAGACAATTTTTAAAAAAAACGAATTAGATTTTCCGGCTTGGTTTGGAAATGAAAGTGCGCGTTCAAAACGATTAAATCATACTTTCCTCGAAGTCTTTGATTCTTCCAATTTTAACGAAATCCAAAAAAAGTCACGACGACTCAGCTATTAAATTTTAAATACTGGGAACTCATTTTAAACATATATTTATTTTTTGAAAAGCTTTTTCAAAAATTTGCTATTTTAGTAATATTATTTTTCTGGATCCAGTAGACCGGCTAAAGATATAGTAATTTAAAGGTAATCTATTTTAAAATTATTATAAAAACCATAAACGTTTTTAATTTCTCTTAAAATAATTACCAGTCTTAAAATCCACCTGCTCCATTTTGCACTCAAACTCAAGGTTCAGGTTAAAAAACATTATCATAAATTAGACGCTCTAAAAATGTCGAGAAAAATCCATCTGGCGATTTCAAACTGTTGCTCAAATCGCATACCCGTCGCAATGTTTTCTGGAGCCGTGCTTCCTGAAAGCATCGTAAAAGAGGCTCCAGCAAAAGATGATATCTGACGACCCAGTTAAAGAAGCTGCAAGGTATCATGTGGGGATTTCGCACTTCTCTGACCTGCGGAGGAAGCTGGGGAGGCTGGACCATAAATCACGCATTGTAAAAAGGGGCTATTATCACTTCACCCCACCGCAGAAGTTAAAGCTGGAGCCGTAGACCAGGATGCGGCATGATTTTTATCCCACCTTTAGAGAGCACATTAAAGTTAGTCACAATAGTAAATCGTGGTCCTGGTGATAAAAGTGTCCTGAATGGGGACTGGAGGCCGGGGGCGAAAGGTAAGTTCGAGATTTATTTGTCACCGAGGGATTCGATCGTTTACTCTCCAGGGTCGCCGGTGTTAATCGGCAATTAACCAAACGAAGAACATCTTCTGCTTCCGACTTTAATTACAGCGATAAGGAGCTGAGAGGATTTGAACAAGTATCTCGTGATCCCATTAAAGGAGGACGCAGGACATTCCGTGGGCGAGTGCTCGAATTGTGTCCGGAATGTTTGTGGACTGTGGTCCATTTTACAATAGTCTGGCCAGAAGTTGCATGACCGCAGGTTTTCTGCTCCTGATAGTCATGGCGGATCTCGGGTTACGTCGCGTGCTTGCCACGCTCCCTGGACCCTTCTTGCAGAACAATCAAATGAAATGTTTTACGCTACGTTCCCCGCAAGGAGATAAATTCCGGGCAGCAGGATGCTGCGGTTTCCTTGGGACTCGCTGCTCTTCTCATTACTTAATTACTTCATGAGCTGGAATCTTCCGACTTATTAAAGGGCATTCCTTCACTTGTTACATTTCAATTCTCTGACCATCATACACAGATGGAAATGTCAGTAAAAGGTTTCCGTTCGTAAATGAAAAAGACGAAAAATAAGAGCAAATCTTCGCTTCGCGCTTGTTTCCTTGATTTATTTTCTCTGGGCTTGTTAATTTTTATAGAGCTTTAAATGTGATTACCAAGATTTTACAAATCACAACTTGTGGCTATTTCAGAATTCTGCTATAAAATTTCGATCTTAATTTTTAGTAATAGTTTTCATATATATGTACCTACATAATATGCTTTACATATGTATTTACTGTCCACTTAAGTCTTCATAACATAAATAAATGGACTTTCAGAAGAATTCTGATTTATAATATCAATAATTATATATTTTGGATTAACAAGATTTTGGTTATTTCAAATATTGGATTTGAAATCGGGCGGAGTTTGAGGCTCCTCCCCTAATAGAACTAGGAAGAAGAAAAACGTAAAAATTTATGTTTAAACTGAATGTAAGTCGTATCTATCTCGCATTGCCTCCTGTTGCCTCGTCATTACAAAAGGATATTTTTTTAATGTTGCCTTCATTAATGAAATTGCAATTACTCACTGAAAAAAATGTGTATAGACTTACCTGGTCCACTGGGCAATCAATTAACCTTGATATTAAGAACTTTTGGAATATTGTAAAAGGCTCTATAGTTCTGGTATGCAAAGTGCGCGAATAATCGTCGAACAATATGTAGATCCCAAAATATAGTTAAAACTTTATTTCAGTGCAGTAAATTTATTTTAGTCCAAAATAGTGAGTAATGTATTTATTACAAACAACATTATTAGCACGACTGGTTTCAGTTTTTTGTCACTGTCGTCATGCAAATCAAAATATTCGTACATATGGGTGCGATCCACTATATCATTTTCCATAGGAACCTGCGACCCAAACGACACCCCAGCCAAGTATCCTTCACAGATAACGTAAGATTCTGTATGCTTTACGTTATTGGCGGGACCGGGATTTTTTCTTGGTGTAGTTCGTTCTGAAATTAGAATTGTAATAATTTGAGGCTTTTAATTTGTCAAAGTTATTGAGAGAACATAAGAAAGTGTGTTAAAAATATTTTTAGGCTAACAACATTTTAAAAATAAACATAGTGAGAAAATCAGGTTTAAGATGTATATACCTATGCAGTATTGGTAAGCACTGTTTATGTGTGGACAATAGGCAGTATCTATTATTTTGCCGACGTAAGTACTCATTGTTATTCCTTTAACATCTTCCTAAAATGCAAAACGAACAATAAAAAAATTGCATCTCCAGATACGAATGCTTCAAACTTACCGTCTTATTAATCATCCTATGAACAAGACAATGAGTGCCTACAGGAAAAATAGTATTAGATAAGGGTATAATTTGAATCCGGTTGCTAATGGAAAACGGTGGGGTAGTGACTATAAACATAGCTGAGTTTACTCTGCCGGATCCTCTTATAGGGCTACCCTCGAAGATCAAGTCCTTACAATAGTTGATTGTAGCACCATTAAAAAATGGACGATATATTTCTGGACCAGCCGTAATTATGAAGTCGCGTGGATCTCTCGAATATCTATATTGGGAAAAAGAACTTACCTATACATAACCTTTATTGAAAACGATATAGTTGTGCCTGCAACTTCTCACATGCAGCTCAAAGAAATATGCAGGTACCGATGCAAACCATATGAGGAGCTTTTAAATTCAATAATTTGCGACTATGCCATGCTTTATAAGTACATTAACCTCAGATCATGCTCAAATCAGTGTGAAAAAACTCAAATAAAAAAGAACATTTAAGGAAATATTACATTTGTGTATTTTCTGATTGAGTGAGAAAATTGCGATGAATAAAAGTTAAATATTACTTCAAGTCAGTTATGTCTTTCAAGGACCTCTTTATGAAATGGGTTAGTAGCTTACACGTGATACGTGCACGCAGCACAGCAGACAAAATTCTAATTAGAGATGTTGACAATGCTTTAATATAGCTCCAAAATTTCATTGAGATGTGTGCAATGGTTTTTGTGTGATACGAGTGCAGACACAGCCTTAATTGTCATTTTATTATATCTTCCAAGAAATTAATTTCTTACTTGATTATGCAATCTCTATTTGTCATAATTACATCTTCCCGAACCAATATACCCGAACAAAAATTACTTTCATAGTGAGGTGCTATAAGTAATGATTTCCTCCAAATGTATGCCTATCATCGATTAGATATCGAAAATTATTATTTTTTGACAAAGTTAATGAAGGTACTTACAATATATGGCGGATTTCTTAGTATATTTGGTTTATTTTCTGCGTAAGTTAAAGTTGAGCAAAGTATTGTGAACAAAATACTTAAGAATTCCATTTGTTTACCGCAGCTATTATTAACTATAACAATTTATTATGCTTTTCTAAATGTCATTGTTTTCAAAGCCTGTTTGTGCTCTTTATTTTTGCACACAAAAAAAGAAGCACAAGGTTTAGTTTTATAAAACCACGACTAAGTAAAATTTTTTTGTCATAACCCGAAATCGTCGAAACTATAACTTTGAGCAACTTTTTGGAGGACAATTTTATTTCAAATATGTATATGCCTTAACACAAAATTACGCATTCGTATATGTAAGTCTATTCTCCAGTTTCCAAAGTAAACGTGAAAAACGTTTATATATAATTGGTACTTGTACAAAATAGCCCTTCAGCTTCAGGTAAGGTAATAAACTGTATATGAATCCCTTCTCCTTTGGAATATTATTATAACAATATCTTCCATATTTTCCTCGAAAACTACGAAGATCATGTGAAGAATGCAAAAAGGTACATATAAAGAGGAAATATAACTTTTTGTGGCTGAACGTGGGGCTGAACTTAACTCTCCTTCATAATATCAGAAATAATTACTTTTCTCATATCGGCCCAATTTCTATGTAGTTGAACTAAATTGGCTATATTTCGGGAGATATATTCCCCATAAATGTTTGGTCCTTAATTTCATATGTAGGTCAGGTGGATCGAGAAACTCTAGAGTGCAGGGGCAGAATTCTATATGCCCCCCACTGAAAGCAATTTACATTTATCAAAAAATGAAGCCTGGCCTCAGGGGCCTCAGGGATTGTGTTAAAATGCAAGCGCGTATAGAATCTGGGAGAGTTTGGTTCTCAAGAAAGCCAGGAAGAAAGGAATCAATAAGGCACGAAACAGTCGTAAATTTGATTGTTCGCAAGATTGAGACTGCCCCCAATAGAGTGCAGAATTGCACAAGGATACATCATCATTAACCCAAAAGGGTTCAGCTAAATCCATCAAGCTCACCGCTCCCGCAGCCCCAAATCGGAGGATATTGGCGCTTGGCAGGTGGCTGAATGTTTTACTAATGGCATTACACCCTTTGGATTCAATCAAGGGCGTCCGCTCCCTTAGGAACAATCCGGGTGAATCTAGCCCCCAATCCCGAGGAAAAGGGCTGCTTAAACAGCTTAATCCCCGAAGTGCTCGGAACATTTTCATCCTCGAATCGTTCGTGACGAAAACATGAAGGAAAACCTTAGGACGCCCCAGAAAACTCCTTTGGCAGTGCCATGGCCCGAGTAAAGCCGTTGTACGCCGCGTAGTAGCGCTCCCCAAGCAGCTCCCCCGTGGGGCCACCCGGCTTCATTCATTCATCCATTGAGTGAAAAGCGAGCGGGAGTCCCGTGGGGGTGGCGGGGGCACCAGAGCTCCCCGAAAATGTGCGAACAAAATGTTTGGGGCTTGCACTTTCAGTGTTTAGTTGTTTCGGTGACTTCGAGCGGAGCACACCGACGTCTTAAGACAGGGACTTTGCGGCTGCGAACGTGGACTTTAGCGTTCTGGTGCGCGAACATAACTCAACCGTTGGGGAGCCGCGGCGGAATCGTTGGACACCTAATTGGAATTTGCTCAGGCGACAACAGGTGATGCAGTTTTAAGTCAGTGAACCAACGAGATGAAATTCTTGGCACCCGGCCTTCACAGGTGTGCCGCTGTGAATTACTTTTCGGTGCAGAGTGCATTCTACAAAGTGTCGTTGTCGTGCTGAAAAGTTCGCGTGATGTGCTCAAAAAGTTGGTGAAAGTCCGGCGATTGGTAGGCATTAAAGTGATAACCACGGGAGTGGAGAGCAAACGTTTTTGGAATCAATAATTACCTAGTGAATGCGAGAAACTTGCAAACGCGCAGAAATCCGCGAATCCGCACTTTTCAGGTACCACCAGTGGACCTCATCTTGCTGCCGGCTCGGCCGATGCATGGACTTATTTGGTGAGTGCGCGCAGCTCACCTGAACTTTTGGTTTCACCTGGAGAATGCACTTATTACATGCAGTTTGCGACATTGCACCGCTCAAATTTGATTTGCGCTGCTCGCGGGTTGCCCACCAAGAGCAAGACCAAGGTGCCAGGCAGAGCAGGTGGGGGCGAATCGCTTCGCAGATTGCATAATAAGCGAGGTGTTGACGACCTCCTTGGGAGGGATCGCGACACCACGCTTCATTTTGTTCTAATGTTGGGGTCGCCACATCCAACGCCAGGACCAACGTGGAAAATTTATGGCTCAAAGTGGGGCGTAACGACTTTCGGGGTGATTGGGCGTTTGTGGAGAGCTTGCTGAAATATTTACGAAGCGATGGTTGAGTCTGAATTGCTTCAGATCGAAAGCTTGTGTATAAAAACTGAATTCATGTAATTCTGTTCAAATTTTTTAGAATTTAGATATTGTATTACTTAAAAATGTACGTAATAGAAATACTGAAATAATAGGTGAGTAGATTTTTCAGTAGATTTTGTACAACTTACAGATATCTTTATATACATATTTAAGTTTGTGTTCAACATCGGAAGTATCCGAGAGCGCTGAAAATTTTTAAATGCAGTGTTTATCGGGTGCTTCTTCAATTCCGAGCAAGTTGCGGGTGCATTTTATTTTTATTCGGGAGGTGTTATTTCTGCAAATTTAGTCTAAACAAATCAATTTATCGGCTTAGATTTATAGAGGATACAGTTCAATTTATTATGTGTTAAATTTATTCTACCTAATGAAGTTCATGTCGTACTTTATGATAACATCCTGTTTTAATACGTCTTGTAAATGTGGCAATAAAGCAGTTTTAAAAAGAAATATATTTAAAGTGTGAGCTGCGTCTTCGAAAATACTTCCAATATAAATAACTGCAGTCACAACTAAGTGATTTTATTTTATATTTGTTTTTTCTGAACGCAATGAATAACGCTGAACACAGTATTGGCAAAAATGAAATAAAATCATATTTGAAATTTTAAATAAGATTAAGGAAATATTGATAAGTCTTTAAAACTTTACAAGTCCTTTCCCAATACAAATCGCTCTATATTTATTAATTTAATATCGCGTATATAATTGAATATCCTGTTAAATTTCGAAATGTAAAGAACTAAATTTTTTATACACGAATTTCAAATCAATGATGATGATCAATCAGCGATGATCAAAGCCTATACAAATGTGCTATAAAAACTGCAATTTGTAGCCAATATGGCTAGTAGTTTTCGAATTGTTGTCCCCCATGCAAAGCATGTCAAGAATCTCGGCAAATGCAAAGTCGAGTCGCATTTATTTAAATTCTATTTTCACTTCAGTTCAAAGACGCTCCGGCGACAGAAATGGCCTAAATTTCGCAAAATTTTCTATGAAAACAAACAAAAATCGTTCTTCGCGTTGCATTTGAAATTGCACGCTTCCTTCAGAGACAGTATTTGTTGCTTTAATAATAGAACGAGCGTATTTAATCTTGTAATTTTAGTAATTTTCTCTAACTTTAATGTAAAATTCCTTCAAATATAAAATCGTAATTATAAATGGAAAAAGGTTTTTGAATATGTTGTAATTTGGGGCCTTGTAGTTATTTGAGGTTTTGTTCAGAGATACTTAAAATATAGGAATATGTTGTGTCTTTGTTACATTAGAATTTGTTAAAAACCAAAATTGTTATGCCAATCCATACTCGCTGATCAATATTCTTGCTGTCACTGAATCTAACCAAACAAGCATACATATGTGAAAAATGCGGACATTATATTGAACGTAATTTCCAATTTACCAATTCGATTCGCTGGACCTCGTTGGCTGCTGGTAGTCAAATAGATTTTCATCATTTTGATAAGAGAAGCATTCAAATTAATTTATATAAACTAGTCTCGAATGTGCAGTACCGCCGCTGCAACCCCGCAGTCGTCTGATGATGTGGGGCAAAATACTTGAATATTCCAACTATGCGGTTCTGTCTAAAATGTGAATTTGAGGTATTCACGACTCAGACGAGCATCGTCACACCCTGTGCATATTTTGGAGCACCTGAATAACCTCACTCGTGCGGAAATTCACTGTACAGAGGATGTTTACGAAGGAAAATGCACATGAAAAGCTATTTGGATGCTTAACACGTCGAACATTCCCTCAGTCGAATTTGAAAAGGACCTCACGAATTTGAGTCTCCTAACATTGAAAAGATTTTATCAAAAACTCATTAGCTTCAAGATTTTACGAGGTATTCTATCTTAGAAAAGAATTATTTCGAATTATCGGAACATGGAGAAGATGAAGTTTTCAAATTGCTAAAGTTTACATTATTGGTTTTATCACACAATTTTTAGAATTGAATTAGCGCAGTAATCCATTGCATATTTATTTTTAGTATTATGAAACAAAACTAATTCTTATCTTAAGTTTTCTTATACTATTTTTCCCATGACATCAAAATTTCAAATGTGAATTCGAAAACGGAAATCACATTTTCGGGAAAATTAAAAAAAATCAAAATCTTATATAAAGTTTACAAAACATAATTATCAAATATTTTATGTGTGTAGGATTATTCTCTTGATTTGAGTTACTTACGTTTCTTCTTCTCTTTGAATTATTTTGAAGAAATTTCTTATATAGTTTAAACTTATTTTTCTTGAAAACTCTGTATGATGGAAGCATAATATAATGGATGTAGATACTTCTTTAAATTTCTTCCTGTGTTTCCTAAGAAAACCTTTATCTGCCAGTGTGAGTATATATATGTAACATAAGTACACATAGATTCCGTATATACTTATAATGAATAGTGAACCCTCTGTTTTTGACCTTAATCAAAGGAAAATTAATTGACCTGATTTTTGGAACAAATCTTGTCTAGCTCTTCATCTAATAAAGAAAAATCACTTTTCTTTCGAATCGTACATCATTCCATCACTCTCATGCTATATCTATAAGAAAGAAAATAACAATTAGCAGATCCCTTACGGCTCAAAATCCCCAGAGAAAACTTCCGGATTGTCGAGTTCTCAAGGCTATCATATCCTAAACTTTCCAAAATTTTTAGCGGTAGGTACCGACCTAAGATAAAATGATAAAAAAAATTATAAAGTAGGTGGTAGAAATATGTGTTCGTAGTATAGTAAACTTCTAAGAATATAAAAGTATTAGGTAATCATGATTATGATATACATATACCTATATTATTTACACATGTACATATTCATACATATGTGAGTAGACATTAAATGTGCAAATTTTGTTTACGTCCTTAAACTAAAGTGAACAAATTTTCTGCTAGGATGCACTTATGAAAAAGGTTTAAATTTAGAATGACGAGTGTTGGGAGAAAGAATCCGCCACCTTCACATTTTTCAAGTGATTTGATAGATTCCTCATGACTACAAAGTGTACGTTGGATCTCGGTTCCTTCATATTAACAAACATTTGTTGCTTAAGATCGAAAAAGAAACCCTACATGAGCCCTCTAAGAAAGGTCGAGTTCCTGAATAATAAATAAAAGTAGTCATCAACTGTCGGATCCAAATTGTGAATCAGGGAGGAAAAGGGCACGTTCTGAATATAAAGAGGTGCTGAGAGTTTCCATGAGATGAATAAAGTGCTTCTTTCTTAACATTCTTAATCAAACCTTTTAATCCTTTTAACAGACGCACTCTTTCACTTTTGAGATTAGGCTAGAATTTTTAAGAGGCTTAGACAGGAAGCTAGAAAGACACTCATCACTTCTGGTAAATCCGTAACCAGTACATAACATGTGTAAACTTCGTAAACACCAAGTACATTTAAAATTCACCCGCACGCCTCTTGGACGGCAGCAAACGTAGCTCAGTGTCTGTCTGCTCCCTCAAATCCCAGTAAATAACCGCAAATTGTGAGTTCTTCCTAGTCTCTAACGACGCCATTGATTGGTACGTGGTGTTGTATGAAGGGCCCCAAGAAGGGCTCCGCAAAGCTGGCGTCTTAAAAATGTTGAGAAAAGAATTTTCGCCTCTGGGAAAAGCTCAAACGGGACGAGGGAAAATAATCAACTGCCGCTTCGCGGAGCAGGACTTGGTTCAGATAAAATCGAAATTACCCAGCAAATCGTACGACAGAACTGTGCCAAGTCACGACAGAGAAATCGCTTGGGGCCTTCCTCCATATGAAGTGAATTCTCGAATACGTTTACTATCCGTTAAAGAAATTTTGTGGTGTTTAAGGATTCCATTTCGCGCGTCGTATCATCGGCCGCGTTGGTGCCACAACCGTAGCATATTTTACGGACGGGTGGACTTTGCCTTTGTACAAGATAAATTACACTCGGCAACAGCTTACCATTAAACATTTATTTGGGAGGCCGTTCCTGTTTAAGGATATGTTAAAATTTCATTCCCGGATTCCATAAACGCCCAAAGAGCCTCCCGAGGGACGCGAGGATCCATGGCTTGTCCTTTACTTTGACTGCTTTGAAATTCCATGAAAAATGCCAATAAAGAATTTTTGGGGTATTTTTCTTTTATGCAGATGTTGACAGAGCCCCGCTGCCGCTGTAGTTAATAAAGGACTGGAATTAATTGAATTGCTGCCCCAGAAAATTTGCGTTTAAAAAACAAGGTCGATATGAACCAACTTCTGACAGGTTTATGATATCCATGGACAGTGGCAGGCGAGCACCCGGGGTGTCTCTGAATTTCTGATAAATGTGTAAATTTACGCAATTGAGAATTTTGCCATAAATTTAGCAGCCACAGTTCACAGGGGCTGAATATGCAGAAGAAACCAGAGCTTGTGATAAACCCTTTGAGGCCGAAATGAAGGTAGGCCAACCCTCGCAACCATATGGGCAGAGGTTCGTCTATTGTTACTAAACATCATTCCAGTCCAGAGGCTGTTAATTAAGCAAATGGATAATCATTACTGGGGTTTGTGCAATTATGGCATCGAATTCAACTAGGTTTGAGTAATATGGATGGCGTATCAGATTTTGAAACGAAATAATCCCGAGTTCAAGGGAGTTCAATGACCGGCCCAGAAGGGTGCGGAAATAAAATTAAGATTTAATTTGCTGTGAAATTTTGTCGGCCGTCGGGAATCGCCGTTGTGAACCTTTGAGCGAATTTGACCCAGTTGATTACGTCAATATTGCCGAAGTGAGCCCGTGGAGAAATAAACTCCTTATTAAAATACTTTTACGTCTGGCTTACGCATAGAATCTGGTGGGTAGTTCGCAATTTTAGGAACACTAAAGAGGATCTGGTTTCACTTTCAAAAATTTTCTATGAGTTTGGCTTTTAATTAAGTAAAATTGAGCTATACGCCTTACCTCTGTTAGGTGGCAATTTGTATAGATAATCCACCGAGATTATTGTATTCGCATACATATTTCACTTTTATATTCTGAAAAGTGGTATTACGCAGTTTTCCGTAGCAATTTTGCCATGGTTCCAACACTTTTTGCTGAAAATTATAGACAAATCTTGAATTAAAATGCTACCACGGGATATCTGTATCTACTTCGAAAAAAGAAACATTTTATATATAGTACTATAATATAATATAATAATAATTTAGCAACAACATTTTTGGGAATATGCAAGAAATCTTGTTTGTAGAATGCGATTTTTTAGTCAAGTGGTTTTCATAGTTGCTATGGTTCTCAACCAGACCTTAGTAGCTATTTCTGAAATTAGTAGAATAGGGTAACATTTTTTATTTTTGTAGATACATAGGTCGTTTTATAGATCAAACGACGGTTAGTTTGCTAATGAAGTTCTTAGCTCAACGCAACTCGTAAGCCCCATGTGAAAATCAATGAATGCAAACATTTGTTGCTGACATATTCTTTGAAGTACGGACTGAAGAAATAGTGAAGCTCAGACGCCCATTAATCGTAAAAGGGTTCCAAAAGGGATAAGCGTCGCTTTCGTTATTTCAGAATATACATATGTACATATTTAGAATCCCCATTTACATCGCATCGCGCTGGAGTGTTTTCCTACGAGCCCATAAATCGCTAAGTTGCCACTAATTCCGCTGTTGTAATTAATAATTGACCGTGGCGAACGAGTGCTAACTCTGATAAGCTTCGCCGGAGGGTCATAAATCGCGAACTTTCGAAGTGCATCTCGCATAGTTGCATAGTTCCATAGTTGCACAGTTGCATAGTTGCATACTTGCATAGTTGAAGTGATTTAGCTGCACAATGGCCTGCAGCTGATAAGCACCTCAGATTGGAATCTGGCTGGCTCAGAGTTGACCTACATCAACAGCGCGTTTTGCACTATCGCGTTACGTGGGAAAATGAAAACAGGAAAACGGCTGCAGTCCGGGGGAATAGGACTGAATAAATTTAATTCATACTAAGCTCCAGACTTAGAGCTAACATGTCCTCGGAAAAACTAAAAAATATCGACGGAAAACAGAGCGTCCGGAGACGTGAGTTGCATCGCTGGCAAGTGTTCAAGAAGTCTTGGCACCGAGAGGTCTTTAATTAAACATTTTTTCAGCTATTTGTTAAACGAAAGGTCCCAGAGGCCCCAGAATGCTTAATTGCTTCTGATTTAAATTATTTTCGAATTTTCACTTTTTCTTTCAATTTGGAATCATTTCCCGCTACGACAGGCACACTTTTCCCCGGAATATTTGGCAGAGTGTTTTAATCCCCCAGATAAAAATAAATCGTTTGAAAGGAAGATACATTTCAATTGTATGTCGTTTCTGAATGAGTTTCACACTTCGAAAATTAGCTTTCCTCTTTAAACGTAAATACGCTTTTTAATTAAAAACGAATTTTTAAAACCAACTAGAGGAATTTTAATGAGACTTTCAGTTGATATGTAGAAATAATAATAATATTCGACAGCGTTAATTTTATTAGAAGAAATTTTAGGACTTCGATTAAATGATGGGCTTGAATACATATGTATATATTATACATATTAATAGGAAATTATCGTTTTTTTAATATTAACCTATAACCCATAAATAAGAAGAACTCAAATTAAAATAGCATTACGTTGCTGATTTGTTAAAATTCAATTTCCATTAAAATACAAATGAAAAATGCCATTAGGATGCGAAATTGTTAAAAGTCGAAGCCGTTTCTTTCATTATTTTGAAAATTCGTGCTTGTCTTGCGTGAGACAGCTGTAAGAGTGACATACTTTATGTAATATGATTTCCTTTTTAATACTCCAAAAATCAGAAGGTTTGCCTGTTGAAAATCATAGCGGGGCACGTGAAACATTTTAAAAAAATTAATCAAAATTAAAATCATATCACCTACATACATGTCTCGCAAAGTTTAATTGTACTCCAAACTATTGAAACTTGGCTTATTCCATGATTCTCAACGGCTCAATTCTGTTCATAAATGATTCAGCAAAGAAAGCATCGGAACTTTCTTCTCCAGCACAAAATAAGCAAATCAAGTTCAAAGTTTCTTGAAGGACTTAATCATGAACTGGCTTTGCGTTTTAGGAAATTGTGCTTCAACCAAAATTTGCATATAGCACTTAAACCTCACACATTCTAGTCCCAAGTAGCACGACGAGAGTTAAGCGTAAGCTGCGGAATTAAAGTAAACATTGCGCGGTGCCCGCCCGCGTCTGGGTCGCAGCAGCCTGGATTATGCATTACATCGGATCAGTGTAATCCGTAATCCGAAAACAACTGAAAAGTTCGCCATTTAATTGTTCGCTTCGACTTCGACAGCTCGCGGTGGCAGGCGTTAACTTAAGATCGCTTTAAGACGTCTTCATTTTCGTCGGGTCGTCACGCTATTTTGAGACGCCTCAATTCTGTCCGGCATTGCGATCGCGAGGCGGCAATTGCAGCGGGACGTAAGACGCTCTTAGCGCGACAAAAGATAAGAAAAAAGGCAACTATTTGCGCTGCTGCTGGCCGACGCAAGACGCAAGACGCAAGGCGGGCGTTCGCAATCGCGAGGAGCTTTAAGTGCTTTTTTTGGGTGTCAAGGCCGTCTGAATCTGGGCCAGAGATGCATTAGTTAAGATGCTGCACCAGCTCCGCACGAGAGAAGCAAGATGCAAATTTGTGGTCTATCGGAAATTTATGGGAAATTAATTTGTCACGTCGGGCATTTAAATTGTCTGGGCGTCGGGTGGCTGGAGCAGATTTCCTGCTAAACGACGACAAGACGATGGAAGTGCACAGATCGGAGTAATTGGCACTGGGTGCATTGATTTCGCGCTAACTTGTAATTAGTGGCGATTAGCGAAAAATCCGTTTTGCGACTTAATCTGCGATGCGTTGCACTGTGGGCAACGAATTTGCTGCGGGGTAACCGTGACTGTGGGTAATTGCAAAATTGCAGCTATCGGCTGGATAGAAACTGAAAAATGAACACAACAAAAGTGAACCAGATCCAATCTTATTTAAGCAGCCGTGAAACTTGGACCAATTTGTGAGGCTTTATGGTTCGGCTCATTGCTTTTCATGGGTGTATCCTATTGGTGATTTATAGGTCTAAGTCGCCTTGTTTCATACATACATATGTATATCGAATTTGACACACTCTGGCCTAGAAATTCAAAATTTCAGGATTACATACTCGTATGAAACGAACATTCTCAATTCTCTCAAATACAGTGAACCGTTTCGCTTACTTTTAAATTAAGAATGTGTGTTTAACAGATTATAATACAACAAAACTTTTCTAGACAATTTGTTACTCTCAACCATTGCACAAAAATCAATCAATTTTCATTTATTCATCAATTCAGGAAATTACAAAAAGATCCTTCGATCAACAAAATAATCTACAAATGCATTTACCACACTGGAATTTGAAAACATTTTCAGAAATTACGATCATTGGTTTTTAAGGAAAACACTATTAAATTTAACGGAGAGTTTTACATTTCGGAGGCTTATTAGGCAAATATGTACCTCTACAAGTCTTATTGACTAAAATTAAAATTTTAAAAATAGTTACATAGGTATATATATATAGTATATATAATGTTACCAAGAGTCATTTATAATAAAGAGTTTAAAAGTTTGCATAATTCCAAATTTTAACATTTTTTAAGTATACCCTCTGTGAGAATATGCAAATAACCGATATCACAATTTTGGAAATTTTGTTTCCTTATAATAAAAACAGTTAGGAAAATTTGAATTCACTTTGTAATAAAATTATACAAAATAAATTAATATGCTGAAATTGAGTTTAATTTTAGAGTATATGTGGTTTTTGTTATGGGTATTATAAGGCCCGGAACGATCGTTTATGATGTTTTTATTAACGCAAAACCCATACAAATCTTAGGTAAATCCCCACTTAATCACGCAATTTATTATTTTTTGTGAAGCACCCAGCAGCAGCAAGTAAAGCAAAGTGAAAATGACACGCCATAAACATCTTGCAAAAGAGATAAATTGCAGCCAGTGAAGTCAAAGCATATCACTCAATGTTCGCTTGCTCCTTTTGTTTTCAAAATTGTGCCTTTAAAAACGCCAAGTACTTTTGAAATTGTCTGAAAAAGTAGCAATAAACTCGGCGACAATGCCGCAGATGCACCGCGCCACCGGAGAGAAAAGCCCAAAGAGGGTGGTTGCGCAATTGTTTCATTAAATTGTCGCGCAGTGTGCGTGAGTACTCGCCACATGAATTTATGATTGTTCAGTGATAACAGTTGGCTGAGGCATTATGGCGCTTTCATGAATTATTTATCGAAAAGTGAACGATGCCAAAGTACCAAAAGAGACCTGTGGATGTGAGGCGTTTACGTATTCCGTTTGATACTTTCAGTCGACGATTAATAGTAGACCTAGAAATACATATTCGCACATAAAAAGTGGAAACCATTATTAAACTGTCTACTAGACTTTGAACTAGTTTTCAGAAATTAATATTATGATATTTCTTCAGGTACCTGAGCGTTTTGAATCCAATAAGTTCATTCAAGATCTTTACCGAATATGTTAACATTTTTGTTTCTTTAAATAACGTTATAGTACAACTATATTATACACTTAAATTTATTAATGTATGTACATCATGAAATAAGGAAACAACTAGTACCTTTTTAACACTTATACTACGATATGTATTGAGATTTATGTCACCGTATAAGAATAGAGTCTAATAAACATTTTCAACATTATGTGTCATGAAACAATAAAAATTTAAAAGACCGAACATTCTCTAATCTACTCCGCCTTTTAAAAATAATTTAATCAGAAATTTCGTATTAACCTTTAATTTCTTATAGAATTCAGCAAACCAACCACGCTTATCTTCATGTAATTGTTGCAAACTTTGAAATTTGCAAACATAACATACTATGTAATGTACGTACATTTAGGTAGGTACATAATTTTAAATTGGCAACCGAAGGTAACGTGTGGAGGCCTTTAGAAACATTTGCCTATTTAGCAATAGTGCGGAAACGAGACCAAGGAGCACGTGAACCGCATTGACAAACAATTGTCGAAAAGACCCCTTATCAGTCCCAAAATGCAAAACTGCCTAGATATCGACAGGCAACAACCCCCAAACCGTCGCAATGAAAATTCAATGAGAATTCACCCGCCGTTGAAATAGGGCCGCCAGGGAGCAAGGAACAGATTGCCCCCCGGATGCGGGCCCAAAGCAATTCAGCGAACAATAAAAAAAGCGCGAGGCGCACAATTCCGAAAATAAAGCCGAACGAAGAGCTGATAACTGCCATGCGAAAAGCCCCGCCCGAAGTCGATAGGCAGTAAAACAAGCAATCGCCGTCGAGGTAATTTCACGGCGCTGGCAGATCCTCCGTGCGATTGATTGTATGCAAAGCAGCTCACCTTTGAATGCAAATCACCTGGCGTGTGCAAATTGGCGCTGGCTGGCTTCCTCCGGGACCCCTCTGAGCGACTAGTGCTCCACGGCCACTCGAAATTGCCGAACTGTCCAACTTTTGGACAATTTACGAGGTGGACGTCTATCGCTTCCTAGTCTTCTGGTCGCATTATAGGTAAATCTCAGCTGATTTGTATGCATCGCGGACGATCACCTGTGGATTGACTCATGCCCGCGCGGTCTAAGTAGGTTGTGGCCGGCACTTCCACTTTACTCGCTTGGAGCAGAAGTGTCTGACCAGTCCAAGCGGAAGTTCACCAAAACGATTTTCTTGTAGCCTAGGTACTGATGATCTTAGTTTTTCCAAATGATCTGCCGAAAACATGACATTAGCATGGGATTTTTTACCTTAGAAAAGCACCCTATATTATTTTAATATATGTTATACCGTACACCTATATATGTACATATATGAAACATAAAACAATAAAAACCTGTAAGTGCATTGAAGATTTTTTATGTAATTAACAATGATATGTAGGGACTATATTGTAAGCAGACTACTAACTCTCTGACAGAATTACACTACTATGATTATTGGATCATATTCGGTGAATAATCTGAGATATTAAAACACAATTCATATAAATAATTGAGAAAAATTATAGTTATAAAATATAAAAATGCAAGAAAATATGAAATTATATTTTCTAGAAGAGAGAAAGCAGAAGTCTTTAAATATAAAATGATAAATGGTAAAAGCTGCAAAGACTGCTAAATAATGTTTTTGTCTTACCATAGAATAGCTCACTTTTCTGTCTTCAAATCAATTTGAAAAGAACCTGACCATGAAAGTAAATCCCAGACATTATTCATCCTTCTAAGAGTATTAACAAGCCGCCCTAGCAATTAAGCTCCGCCAGGAGCAATGTCCAAAAAATCTCTAGAAATAAGACACAACCCTAACTACGCGACTCCCTTTTCTTTATGAACCTGAACCTGAACAGCAATAAATTTCTCAGTCATCATGTGGTTTCCCGAACAATTTCTATTTATTTCCTAAACTGGATTAAGTTCTAATATAATGTGGACATAAAACATAAAAGGCTTCTTTATGCGATTGGAAAAATAAATTTTGTCAGACTATCGGCGCGCTGTGAGGAGGGCGTAAATCCACTCAGACATTAGGCAGCCAAGGGATGTGGTCTGTGGGGGTTCTTTAAATTCTCAAGAATTTCGAAAGTGATTAAGAATGGATTTCGGCAAGATTAATGTGGCGACTGCCTAAATGGATTATTGGAGCTGTCCTTATATTCAAAACAAATGGCTGTTTGGGGTCAAGGAACTGAGCCCCTTCATTTCCTGGCCGAGACAGCTAAAGTCGTTCTAATGACGGTAATCATTCATCATGCAGCCGAGAAAATTTTCTAATTAGGGCCATAATTAACCGGGGCCATTCTGAGCCTGTCTTTTGGTTTGTTTTTTTCGAAAAATTCACAATGGGACATCTCCTGCCGGCACGCAATGCAACAAAGACAAATAATAATCAGCCAGCCCGAAAAGGTTCTTTTCAATCCTGCGGGGTCGTTCGGCTCGCCCTCCGTTTTATTTCCAAGAAACCCTTTGAGCTAAATACGGAGCTTTAAAAAGCCGACGACAGGAACAGGCTGAATGGATAAGGGCTCAAGTGCGGCGCATGAAGGGCTTTATATCCACACATAATTCAATTAAAACTTTTTCTTTTATCGTCCAGCCAAGAGTTCTAGGACTACAGAAAGCGAAGACAATTCCCAGGATAATGTCATCAACGCCAACAAGAGCAACGGGAAGTTCAAGGAGATAACAGTAGGATAAACCTTAAACTTTAAGGGCTATGTTCTGCTCCTCGCTTACATTCAACAAGCACTAGTTAGTCTTGGTTATGCACTCATTGCATAGACCTACATAAATACAAATGAGACTGCGGGATGCGGCAGCTTCCTGAATACCTGCATGCAAACATAGTTTTAACTATTCAAATATTTTCCAAGCATAATTTGCAAATTGAATTACTTAACGTAATTAAAATGGAGGAAACACAGTGAATAGGATGAAAATGTAGACTGCGATTACCTCTAATCCCAGAGAGTATTTTGAAATACTTTTCTATGTTTATTGATGAAGCTTTTATTTAAATTAACTTAAGAATACCAATAGCTAAATTCAAGGATTCTTGCTGTTAAAAGTTGTATAATACTCTAGTTAATACTTATATCTGGTCTGCTGGTTATCAAAAAATAAGTGTTGGTCCAGTGTTTTGGAAGTTCAAAAACTAAAGTATAATTATGAGGGAACTAACTAAAACTTAAAAATTTTTAATTAGCGAATCCAAGTATCTTTACTCGATGTCGATGTGGATATTGGTAATACGATTTCGTCAAAATTTCAGTTGATTATCAACGAAAAATCACTCGTTAACATGGTACTTAAAATATAAAACTAGTCAACAAAACCGAAACTTTTATGGACCATCAAACGAGGTTGTTTGCAGAAAAGGGAACTGCTATAACTGCAGTAAAAACTATTTTTAATTTTTTTTTACTTTACGAGAACTCTTAATGGTGTGCACCTGAATTAAAGTACATACCCACTTAGTAAATCTTGTCAAATTTCTCACAGTCAAGTATGCGCAGAATGTAATAAGCGTTATTTATAATGTTCAGCATCCAGTAAAACGCACCCATGTTTACTTAAAACTTGTGTAACCCGCATAAATCTTTTCAATGAAAAGCTTAAAATTTAATTAAGTGCAATTTACAGAACGTGCAGTTCGAGTATAGCGAGAAATAACCAAACCATATTTTGCAGGTTGTAAATAGATTGCCAAAGGACGCTCACTTCCGCAGCCGTCGTCGTTGTTGCGAGATAGGAAGACGCAATTTCCCAGCGGAGTAGCAAATGGACCAAAATTAATTTCCATCGTGTCGGAATTATGCAAAACTTGCTGCTTGACAAAGAGGCGAAAATTTATGAGCATCCTGCGACCAGAAACAGCTCCGAGAAGGCCATAGATAGAAAAGGATGTTAGATAGAAGTGCGGCGACAACTGCATCTCCTGCAGGACCGGAATAAGAAAATTTTCTGGATGAGCAGCGAAACGATGCAAACTGGACGCGAGTGTCGCCAGCTCCAACAGGACTCAGTGCACGTCCTGCACCATGTTTACGCGGACCTCTTCTAATTGCTGCCACATGCCACACGCTTTGAAATTAATTTCTTTGAGCTTCCCGGTGACTGCGACAGGGCGTTATGAAGGGATTCCTCCAATTACGTCTGCTGCTCAACTTGAAAATTCTGCTCCTGCTCCTTTTCCACACAAAGTCCAGGGCCAATGCGGAAATATTCACGCTTGGCTACCTCACTGGCTCCCAGAGGAGACCTGGTAATTTTGACTACCAGCGGCCAGGTGAGTTAGGGGTTGGGGTTCGGGGGAGCGCCATGTAATTAAAGGAAATTGAAATTAATTAGCGCAAATAACTTTGGCGGATTTTTTGGAAAGATTTCCTTTCTCTACAGTTTGGTGCGGCTAAACAAGTGGTAGGCTTGTCGAAACACGATTTTGCTCTTAATTAATGTTTACTCCAAATTTTTGGGGTAGAAGATTAAAGAGATAAACGCCCCTGATATTTTCAAAACGAATCTTAAAATATTCAAAGTTTTGGTTGAAAAACGAATAAATTAAATTAAATAGGAGAAAAAAGTCAAGTATGGGACAGAAATGCGCTTTAGGAACAGAGCTATCAGAAATCGAATCGAGTTTAATCTTATATGTTTTTCTGTTTGCAGAATAACTAAACAAAAACTGGGTTGGTTAATCTTAAAATATAGGGTTTGCATTAATATTCGAAAACTTCGACTCTGGGCAGTAGATAAAGCATTTTGCAATAACTCTGGTCGAAACAATTTTACTTTATTGCATATACTATAGAAAAACAAACTTGTCTGCTTCAGCTGTACGAAAAATGTTGTACATGAAATTAGAAGTGAGATATATTTCAAACAAATCGTTGGGATATAACTTAATCATATTGTTTTCATTTTAACCCAAGCATAGTAGATTCTTCCCGTAAAAAATTTCAACCCAATAATCCTTTACTTTTTGATGAAGCCTGGGATCTCTCCCTTTGACTAGTGAAGCATGTGGTGCACATATAGTTCAGAGTTTAAAAAAGTTCACCATTTCGCCCTCACAGGACTGACGATATCCGGTGCCATCTCATTTGCATTGTCCAAAGTGAATTCAGGAAAATTGAAGGATCTTGGCCACTCCCTCTCGTTCATAATCGCTGAAACTTATGGCGAGGAAGTTTCCAGCATTCGCCAGACCGCAGCCCTCTGGACCAAGCAAATAGCAGGGTACATAGGTCCCCAAGAAACATGTGTCCACGAGGGCCGGATGGCAGCCGCATTTAATTTACCAATGATTTCCTATGTAAGTCGATGCCCTGTAGCGTAACATCCTTGTGGAAAAACTTTTTATTTCATTAAAAAACAGTTCTGCACCCACCGAGACACGTCCAACAAAAAGGACTTTCCCACTTTCGCCAGGACGAGACCTCCTGATACCCAAATCTCGAAATCGGTTGTGTCGCTGCTGCTTGCCTTTAACTGGACCCAGGTGGGAGACAGATAATTCCAAAGAATTTCTCAATCAGCTTGCTACAATAAATCCTCTTTTAATTCCAGGTTTCGTTCCTCTATCTAGACACGGTCGATGACGAGTACGGCCCCGTGGCGGAGACTATCGTCGAAGTGCTGAGGGCGTCGGGCGTTTCAGTGCGTGATACCATGACCTGGAAGACTATTTATCATCATGGATTTATGGCGAATCCTTTTGACGATATTGTCGAGAGGACATTCGCAAATACTAGAAGTAAGTTGACTTGCGGCAAATTAGCTTCACTCTGTAGCGCAGCCTGATTTATAGGCCCTCAACGAGATAGTTAGAATCGTAAAAAAAATCATCTTAATTCCTTGTCTGCCTTTGGTTGAATTTTCTCTCGTGAATTCTGTTTATTATCCCGGCCTGTACTCATTGTATGCAGATTATGTACATAACTTATGAGCGTAATGAGATACTTGGCAAAGTACGCCTTTGCCCTTTGCTGACGCGCCTCCTCCCATCAGAGATACTCCGATGGAAACAATTCCGATCTCTGACTCAACAACAAAACTTCATAAGAAGACCTTCTTACTTCTTATTTACTTGAAGATTAAAAGATTCTGCGAAATTAGGTTTTCGGTCAATAAAACAAGAAGTGGCTACTGTAGCAACTGTTATTAACAGAACAACTGGTGTTGGAACAAATTGATGGTAATCAGACGTGTAGCTTAGGGAGGATTTTAGGGTAGTTTCAAACTTCATTTTAAAATTTGGAAAACGGAAGTAAGAAAAATGAATTACTACAGTACTCATTAATTCAAAGTTAGAGTGATGAGTTATATGAATTTAAAATGCATTGAAGGATTTGTAGCATTAAATTTAATAAATAAAACGATTGTATAATTTTTCGGTCGATTGCATATATAACTAAATAACTTTAAAAATCGGAAAAGCTGTAGTCTTCCCCCGAAATTTTTTCATACTCCCATAATTTTAAATTAAAATATGATATACGAGTCCTGAAAATAATATAAACAACATTATATCTACTTCTATATCCATTTATCATTTTATTGTCAATATTGTTGAAATTTCAAAGTTAAATAATTCGGAACGTATCTAGAAGTGGCTCATTTTTATTTTTGCATAGTCGTCACTTTTGACTCGAAATCAGAATTCCTCCTGAGGAGACAGACCTTAATCTCAACTTATTCCGAATTTTGTTGAACATGCATATACATATGTAAATAAAAATATCTAGTAAGACTTTCGTAATATTGCTCAAAACAAGAGGTAGTAAATTCGATGATACCTACATTTTAGGATAAATGGGTCAAATTTCAGCAACGTTAGCAGAGGAAGGTATTTTCCCTTAAATTATTGTGGGAATCCTGAAAAAAATATAATTCGAGCATAACAAAATACCAATTGCCTTTCTAAAGATGCCTTCCTTTCTTGGTTCCAGTTTACTTAGTCCTGGGCCACTACTTCGAGCACATCGGCTTGATGGTGAGCCTCAGTAAAAAGGGCCTACTCGACAAGGGTGAGTATTTCGTAATCGGAATTGACATTGAGCAGTACGACCCCGACTCCCCCGAGAAATACCTAAGAGGCTCTCTGCTGGAAAATCTAGATAAAATCGCCGAGGAGGCCTTCCGCTCCTACTTGGGCATCTTCCCCACGGCCCCGGTTGCATTTAACGACTTCGCGAAACAGGTAAGCCCCTGGAGGTGAAAAGCCTCGTTTTTCTTCAATTTTAACTTCTTTATCTGCGCTGAAAATTTTTGCAAGACAGGCAGGCGAAAATTGAATTTCCCGGCGGTCATTGACTCCTATCATTGGTCCTTTTGCATGTCGGGGGACTCCTCTTATTGCTCCATTTATTTCAATCTCGTCTGGCTTCTGATTCCTCGCGATAATGCGAGAAAAACTTTAACAGAGACTGAATGAAGCCATTAATCAAATATTTCCGGAGAAACGCTAAAAATTGTGATTTATTTGGGAAAATAAATTTTCGGAGGGCTTCTCGAGTCCCATAGTTAATTTCTGTTTTTTGGCCCGCTGGCGTCCGCAGCCAAAAGAAATGTTTCAATTCATCACGAGTGCGAAAGGCCAGGCAAGACAAGTTCCGCCGAAGACATATTGATCTACTTTCAATCGGGGAAATAAACTGCCCCAATGACTCTTTTATTTTAGAGCCAACTCGAGGAGGCGAAACTCCGCCGAGTCAAAGGAATTCTGTAATTGATTTTCCCGAGTGATGCTCCTTCCGTCCTGGACCAAACAAGATGCAGCAGGGATGGGGACCACATTCCCCCATTTAATGATGCGACTTGAACAAAAAGAAGAACTAAACGAAGCCAATCATCGCAGATGGTTGGCAGTTTTAACAAACGAATTCTTTGTTATAGGGAGAGCAGACATCTTCATCTCCCTAGAAATTGCTACCTGTAGCATCCCCTGTCTTTTCGAAGTTCAGAGATGAAAGATGTAAGTGAATAAAGTTTGTAATTTATGCTGGCTACTTTATAGGGCTGTAAACATTGTGTCAGATAGGTATTCTCAGTATTAAATTACAAAAGCAGGAATTTTAGTTGAGACATGACATGACTTCGGATCCATAATGGATGGCACAAAGGGACTGCCAGGAAAAAGAAATATTGGGGATATAACAATGAAGCGTTCCCTTGTAGCTTAGCTACAGAAAGTTCTTCTTAAGTTTAAGGGAGAATGATTTCGAAGAGATAGTGTAAATAAAAGATTCCTCATTGTAAGATTCAATTAATCAAGGGGAAATGACACACCAAACCAGAGGGCCATATAAATTTTATTTGAAAACATGAAACTTTTTCTTCACCTTTTTAGTGTTCTCAATGATACCACTCATATCCACTCACGTCGCTTTTTGCAGATTTTTATGGATGCACCATGCAACCCAGATTTTCCATAATCTCTGCCCAAAAGCATCGTAAACCTTTCCCTGATAATTTAGTTAGAGATTTAACACTCTCTATCTCCGCCCTAAACTTTATACATTGCTCTGCTGTATGTAAATCAGATATGCCTTTTTTATCGGATCCCTGTTCTAACTCCAACTTCAGAAGTTATGTTTCATGAAAACCACAGGGCAGCCGTTTTGGCACCACCAAAAGTCAATAACTCTTTTGGATTCACGATAGCTGAGCATTTTTTGTTTCTGTCCTAAGCCATTTGGATATAACAAAAAAAATATTATAGTACTTTTCCTTTCAGGTTCCGATTTATTGAAATTGGCTAAATTTGGAGATATAGTGAATTTCTATTAATTTAACCGTTATTGTTTAGCAACACTGTACGAATATACGAACAACACATGTCCTATATATGTACAGATAAAGTTTGGGTTTTTCTAGTTATTTTAATTTATAAAGTCGAAACTTTAAAAAGCTAAAAAATGCCATATATTTGGACAGTTAATTTGTTAAAAATGAATATATTTTTCTGGAACTGAAGCTGATACCCAAAGGAAAGTTTGAAGTCTAACATATGATCCACCTCTACCTAATTTTCTTACTAAATAATTTTGGGAAAGACGCCAGTAGTGATATTAATACTCACTATTTGTTAGGTATGTGAAATTTTGAGCCTACTACCAAAAACAAAATTTTTATATTCGAAATATTAATCTGAAATATTAGTAACTTTCTATGGTAGCCTTAATTGCGTAAGCGTTATTCCAGGTATCAACAAGCTACCATTTTACTTACATAGATACACATTTTGTTAAAGCAGATGGAAACGAGTATTAATGATATACATACTTGTATAAAGATAAAAGCAATTAGGCACACACATTCTTCCA
The DNA here is from genome assembly GCA_959613345.1 of Tolmerus cingulatus. Classification (NCBI taxonomy): domain Eukaryota; kingdom Metazoa; phylum Arthropoda; class Insecta; order Diptera; family Asilidae; genus Tolmerus; species Tolmerus cingulatus. The sequence goes on along the minus strand of OY390707.1, from coordinate 70,591,002 downwards.
CTCCGCTGTTAGCTTTGTAACTCATTTTTGATATGTTAACATTTTCATGATATTGGGGAGCGCCTAGAAACCTAAATTTGGATTTTTTGGCACGGGTAAGCGATCAACCCTCTAAAAACTCATGAAGATGCGATTAGCGGATATTCTGGCAGCTGACTTCTCCCCAAAAGCATCCTTTAGTTCAATTGAATGAAACGCAATTAATTGTCCTCTTGAGCGAACCGGAGGAGCCTCCTTTCCGCCGAGGATCACGTATCCATCACTCGTAATTCCCATTATGCGTGTTTCCGCCAGAAATCCATCTCCATTCAGCCGCGCCAAAGGGGGTGGAAATCAATTTCGCCCTCACGTTTTGGGGAACAATGGAGCAGCCCCAACGAAAAGTCGTCAGAAGTAGCGATCTCAGGCACCTCGACTGCTCCGGTGCTCCATTAGATAAACATTTCTCAACCCTGCGTAGACTTGCTAATGGGATTTGTTAAGGCAAAGAAGACAAACTTTTCTTGGTTTTGTTTTTCAGGTGAATAAGTACATGGAGCTGCCGCCTTTCAACTTTCCAAATCCACTCGGCTACTTCGGGGGAGGCAAGCAGGTACTTGACGCTATAATTAATTTTTTTCGATTGATTGGGGGACAGTTTTCTGGATTCCATTAGATTCGGGCGGAAGCGGCTTACCTCTACGACGCCGTCTTCCTCTACGCCAACGCCCTCGTGAAGCTGCTCGAGGCAGGCGAAAGCCCCAAGAATGGATCCGCCCTCATCGAAGCGGTGAAAGGATCTCGCTACTTAAGTGCCATGGGGTGAGTCCTCGCTTTCTTTTTATTTGGAAGAATCCCGGAACATAGATATTATTTTTATGCTCCCCCAGGTACCACGTCTACATAGACGAGAATGGGGATGCAGCAGGCAATTACACGGTCCTAGCCCGCGGGAGTGTCGTGACTAGAAAAAACATTTCTGCCTACGGACTAGTTCCAGTGGGGACGTTCAATGCCCCAAACAACGATGTCATGCCGGTGAGTACGTGAGCCTTTATCCTGGGCCCGCATTTTTGACTCGGCTGCAATTCCCCGAAAATAGGGCAATTGGGTCGAGTCCTTGCGATGAGATTACAAACACGAGAGCATGAAATCTCACTAATTCTCAGTAGCCTCTAGTTCCTCTTTAATCCTCACCTTCGACGCTTTTTAACCCTTTCTCATTTTTTATGCCTCCGCTACACTAGCGCCACATTCAGGTAATTCTTTTATTTTTCAATTTTGTTTAAAACAAAATTTTTACTTTTGGAAATGCTTTGCGCGGGTGGATGGCGTATAATTTTACTAATTTTCACTTTAATGCATGTCACATTTAATTAAAGTGAAAAACCCTCATTGCTTTTATTAAATTTTCAGGAGCTCCAGCTTTATGGTACAATTCCGTGGGTGGGAGACGGTCCTCCAGCCTCGGAACCCAATTGTGGATTTCGGGGAGAAAAATGCATTAGTGAGTAATGTAACTCGTTTTCATTTTATATCCTTTTTTAAACAGAGTAATTTTTATATTCATTTACACAACCAGAATTTATATGGAAAAAGTGTACGAACCACCGAGGAAATTGCTTAGTGTCAATTAAAAAACAACTCAAATGTCAATAAAATAAAAATTAATTAGTGTACACAGTAAACATAACTTAAGAACGTGAAATTAGTTGTAAATAAGAAAACATAAATCTCATTTACTTCGAGTCGATGGATAAACCTAATGTCGCAAAGTAAAAGAAGCCACTTCTCGAGCTCTTTTTATCAAAGACGGAGGTGAATGCATAATGAAAAATATCTGAGTGTTTTCATTTCCAAGTTATCTTATTATTTATACCTTTCGAAATTTCTGGGAACGCAAAAATTGTAGCAGTGCCTTCACAACGTTTTAAAAAATTCTTACATCATGCTAAACTATTTAATTATCAAAGCTATTCAGAGAAAAGTACCATAAATTTAGAATTCCGCGAAAAATACAATATTATAAGAGAAAGAATAGTTGAGAAAGCAAACTACGGAATTTAAAGAAAAGCAATTGTAATTCTAATGCATAGATTAAATGAAATTACTCACATTTTGATGTTTCTCTACGAAGTGATGAAAAATCTGAATAATCCTTTTAATTTGTAGATACTATTTATGCAAAACAATTTTAAAAAACTTTTCAATTTCTTCATTTTAACATTTATTTTTATCACATAGTTTACTCTTCAAATACATATTAAGCTTCCATGGCATTGAGAAGCTTAAGTTTTCGATAGAATATAAAACGGCTAGTTCTATTATAAAAGATATTTTAGTATACATAAACAAATGCTTTGAAATTTCAATTCAATAACAATTGCCGGTACAAGAGCCACTGAATGAGTCTGTAAGATATTTTTAGGTTGTTGTGCTATTTAATTGAAAGCTATTCGCTTTAAGATATGTTTCCGAAATGTATGGTATAATAAAGCCACATAATTTCTATGGAAACTGCAAGAAATTCAGTGAAAATGGGTTATTACCATTATTTCATTACATAGCTACTGAAGCACCCAAAAGGGCTTCAAAGGATTACTTAGAGAGGGAATTTAGGTTTACCTTATAAAGATTTCAAATATGCAGATATTCATGTTTCTAAGAAACTTTCGCAATGCCGGCATGTCGAATGAAAGAAGCAGCAAAAGAGCTCTTCGAGTGCCAATCGCCTCAATCCCCTTTGATTCCAATAACTACGATTGAGGTGCTGCAATGGGGTCTCGACAGCAGATGCATATTTTTCCATAGCAAGGATATTCATAAATTCCAATCGACATCTGCTAAATGCGAAAAACCCCCCGACTCAGTGAGCCGTGTCCAAATAAAATTGCAAGCAACCCTGGCGCGGGCGAGGTGGCAGAAAGAATGAATGAATATGACAACCTCAGACTGATTTCTGCAGCTGCCGGGACGGGCTTTGCATACTCCTACATAATCCCAGAACCCAGCATCCCGCGCTGAACCGCTTCAGGAGCATCATCCTCGTCGAAGAGCTCCTTAAAGGCACTCGGCGCTGTATCCGCTCGGGACAAATTGACGGCGTCGAAAGGGTGACGGGGAAAATAAATTCATATTAAATTATCGAAATTGCCGATTCTCGAAATGGGCGAAGAGTTTCAAGGGATGAACTGAAGTGGATTGGGGCTGGAGGTGTATCGTCACACTGCTCCCCGGATCGGCATCGCTCGAAGCAAATTGTTTTATTTAGGCTTACAAAGATTTGAAGCACCCTTGCGGTTTCGATTCGGGATCAATGCGGTAGCTTATGGTTTCGAAGATTGGACAACTTTTAAAGCTGTGGGGTACGCGTTTTGAGCAAATTACCTGCCAATAAAGAAAATGGTAGGTTACTCGTATCGTATGTAGGTTTTGAGCAGAGACAAACAAAACTTTGAAACATGTTCATACATAAGTAGTCGCTTTCAGATCTCGAAATAAAAATATAGAAACAGGAATAGGGGATGAAAGTTTGCGTGGGTGCTCCCGCATTTCTAAGTATAAAACCATGAAAATTGGTACTAGTCAAGGGTTGCTTTCTATAAAACTCTGCAAAAAGAAAGGGGTAATTAATTTCAAACCTAGATACCACCAAATTAAATGGCTCTAACTTTATAAATTACCATTCAAGCAAAATGTTATTCCCCATTTTGCCCTTAGAGGATGATTATCCAAAAACGCTAAAACCCGTCGTTCTTAATTTTCAACCGAAAACCTATACACTAATTTTTATGGTTGTAACTACAAATATTACAGTTTTTTTAACGATAATATTGGTTCAATATAAATAAATCTTCCATAATAGGCTTTTAGCGCGTCTGCAACTTAGCTAAGAACTAAAATCAGAAATATTCTGTGTGTATAAATAAATACGTAATAAATTGATACTAAGTTGTTGTCTATTGTTAGTTTTAACTTTTGAACATATTTAATTGCATTTTTGTGCTTATTCCAGGTTATACGGGTGAGATTTCTGCTGGGATAGCGGGAGGAGCCCTCTTGCTGCTCGGCATCGTCTCCCTGGTCCTCTACAGGAACTGGCGGTACGAGCAGGAGCTCGACAGCCTCCTCTGGAAAGTGGATTATCGCGAAATTCAAATGCACGAAGGTGACAAGGAGAATTCCGGGCAAAAGCAAACTAGGGTATACAAATTCCGTTTTCCTCTTCACTTGGAATTCGAGTGAGCTCCGAACGAAAATTAATTAAAATGTCTGAAAATGTTTCAGTCAACCCACCCCCTGATCCGCACCAGCCAAGTTAGCCTAAGCTCGAATCCAGATGCAGATTTTCGCTACTCGACAATTTTCACTCCGATTGGCCTCTACAAAGGCCAGCTGTACGCCATCAAGAAGGTGCGGAAGAAGAGCATCGACATCACGCGGGAGATGAAGAAGGAACTTAAGCTGGTAAGTACCTGGGAAAATAACCCCCAGTCCCACCCGGGTAAGGTTTCACTGGTTTCACCCGCAGCTCCGGGACTCGAGGCACGACAACATCTGCGCCTTCATTGGGGCTTGCACGGACCCGCCGAACATCTGCATCATCACGGAGTACTGCACGCGGGGCAGCCTTAAAGTAAGTAGCCCTAACCCGAGTCAAAGAGTAATTAAACCCCAACCCGTCCGCCCTGCAGGACATTCTGGAGAACGAGGACGTCAAGCTGGACAACATGTTCATAGCATCGATGGTGGCCGACATAATCAGGGTAGGTGGAGGGTGGGACTCATTACAGGGTGCCGTGGTGCTTACGTGAACTTTCCATTAACAGGGCGTGATTTACTTGCATGAGTCCCCGATGCGAGTGCACGGCTCCATCTGCACGTCCAACTGCCTCGTGGACTCGCGATGGGTGGTTAAACTAAGCGATTTCGGACTGTTTGCTTTCAAAAAGGGTTCCGAGGATCCCCCCGATAGCCAAAATATGGCCGTTAAGTGCTTAAGTAAGTAACATTTAATTGCTGTCCAGAGAAGTCATGTGGAGACTATTAAGTAGTGACTGAAAGAAAAGGCTTTTTAAATAGAAAATATAATGATTTATTTTCATCAGGCTTTTACTTTTTTACATTTCGGTGTCTACTGAAGAAACTACATACATACGACGAGCATTAAATTATGAACTGATTTTCTCATCGTTATAGTTATTAATTTTGTTTCAAATTAAACGTTTTATGTACATACCTTATTTCCATTTAAGAAAACAAATATAAGAAAGTTATTTAACACAATGAATGTGTTTTGAGTGTCGTCATGATTTATGGATTGCGTGATTAAAGGGAGGAGAAATGTGATCCTTCGTTCATTACAGCCATTTTCAACCTAACGCTTAATCACTTAGTGGGTGTTTTTATATTCCAGCTCTTTTGGCTTTACGCTGTTAAAATCAGTGTTTTATGTTTATTGAGCGCCAACATACTTCACTTGTAATTAATGATAAACTTTGAAGATTTAAAATTTCTTTTACTAAGGACATTTTTTTTCGAAAAACTTACATTGTTTAAAGTCGAAATATCTGATTTGAATTCCTCAACAACTGAGAGTATAAATTGCAATTAAAAAGTCAATGTACTACTCAAATAAATCAAATATTTATATATGCTATTAAAGTTACAACATAATGTTTCTTTATTTAAAAACCGAATTTTATTCTTACCCACAAACATTTTTCTGTATTGTTTTCCCCAAGAAAAGATAGGAATAATTAAAACAGATTTTAATTAATTTTACAGAACTCCTTTATAGAGCACCGGAGCTCCTTCGAGGCGGCCCACCCTCCTTAGTACCTGGAAGTCAAAAGGGGGACTCCTACTCCTTCGGAATTGTTCTTTACGAAATTCACACTCGCCGAGGGCCCTTCGGTGAAACTGGATTAAGCCCCATGGAATGTCTTAGAAGAATCCTGCAAATTCCAGAGAGCAACTGCCCCTACAGGTTCGCATCAAAATCAATTAAAATAACTTGGGAAAACCAAAGCTACAACTAGTTCTATTATCCTCTCAAGGCCCTCCCTGCAACCCTTAGAAACTTCATTTGACTGTGTGCGTGAGTGTCTCCGGGAGTGCTGGAGCGAAAAGCCTGAAGATCGCCCCGACTTCAAGACAATTCGGACAAAGCTGCGACCCCTGAGGAAGGGCATGAAGCCGAATATCTTCGACAACATGATGTCCATGATGGAGAAGTACGCCAACAACTTGGAGGCCCTTGTGGACGAGCGCACCGACCAGCTGCAGGAGGAGAAGAAAAAGACTGAGGCCCTTCTTCTTGAGATGCTGCCGCGACCCGTGGCCGAGCAGCTCAAGAAGGGCAACAAAGTTGACCCCGAGAGCTACGACATGGTGACGATCTACTTCAGCGACATCGTCGGCTTTACAGCCATGTCGGCGGAGAGCAACCCTCTTCAGGTGGTGGACTTCCTGAACGATTTGTACACCTGCTTTGACTCGATCATCGGCCACTACGACGTTTACAAGGTGGAAACCATCGGAGACGCCTACATGGTGGTTTCCGGGCTGCCAATTCGAAATGGCGATAACCATGCTGCCGAAATAGCCTCAATGTCTTTGCACCTACTGAGTGCTGTTTCCGAGTTCAAAATACGCCATAATCCTGAGAAGCGGCTTTTGCTAAGAATAGGGATCCATTCGGGTCCCGTGTGTGCCGGGGTTGTGGGTCTTAAAATGCCAAGGTATTGTCTGTTTGGAGACACTGTGAACACAGCTTCTAGAATGGAATCAACTGGAGAAGCTTTAAAAATTCACTGCAGCGGACAGTGCAAAAAATTGTTAGATAGACTAGGAGGATATCATTATCAGGTATGTAATTATTTTACATTCTATATACATATATTTTTGATATGAGACACGAAAATGGTTGTTAGTATCGAATTACACTTTTCCATTTAAATGGGCATAACAGGATTTTTAGGATCCCTTATTGTTTACTGCGTTTGCTATTAAAATTTGAGCAATCTAAATATTTTAAAGAACGAGAAGACACAATTAAATACTTTAGATTTAACCCTACCCTACTTGAGCTTGATTTCTAGATCTGACATCAAGCCTAATGCATATACACCCAAAATAAAGTATTGAACTAAAATTAAATATAAGTGATATGTTTTTTGTAACATAAAACCAGGATCGCGGCTTGGTAGCAATGAAGGGAAAGGGCGAACAGCGCACCTATTGGCTGCTGGGAGAAGACCCCGACGCAAGGGATAAGCGAACTCATGAACGCACAGAAAGGAGAGGATCCAGAGCTCTGAATAAGTTCAAGGAGGGTGGAGGTATTAAGCCTACAACTGAAGGTGGTATCAGGAGTTCCTTAAAAAGTAGAAACATCCCTCGAAACTCTTTAACACGATCGTCTAGTTTTGAGTCGCCTAAGAAACTTAGATTTGCTACAGGAAGCTTGTTGGAACACCATAGGTACCACAGGTGAGTAAACGGATAATATATTTGAATTTTAAATATACCAATATTCAGTTATGTCAGAAAGTCTTTTATAGTGAAATAAAAATGATTTAAAATAACCTTTTTGTTCATTTTCAGTGATGAAGCTCTCTTAGAAGTCATTTCAGACTACAGTCCTCGAAAATCCAGTGGTGCTTCAATAGTTTGCGAGGACTTGACCGTCTCGTGTCCTTGCATAGACGACCTGGAAAACATGTACCAAAGAAGGCCGAGTGCATATCCAACTGCCACAACACCTCTACTGTCTAACCATATCCACACTTAACCAAGTAATTAAAAATTACATACCTGAATTGTGCGTTAACCACTTACAGTTTTACTTACTACATAATAACATTAAGGGAGACGTTTTTTTTGTGCATTTATGCATTATGCCACTTTTGATTCATACTTGTAGAATTAAGTATTTATGTGAATTAAATATTAGCACCAAGCTATTTACTTGGCTAATGTCCATGGAGAACCCATTGTTGTAGTAAATGTGTAAAGTGTGTCTTCGATATAATGTAAATTATATGTTCAAGTGATGGCATTATCTAGTCTATGATGTTCGTGTCTAAATGTCATTTTAAGGGGGTTTGTGGTTCAGCGGAGGTTTCCTTAAAACCTACTGCATGGTACATTAAATATTTTGAAAATATGCACCTGTTACTACTTATGAATGTGAAACAACAACTACGAATAAAGTAAACACTATGGAGTATAAGTTAAATTTTTAAAAATTGTTTAGATAACAAAGATTTCTTGATGTTCAATATGATTATCCGAATGACTAACTTATGTATTTTCTAAGCACGTACCTATTCGTACACATCATCACAGCGTCTTAATGGAAAAAATGTAGATTCTGTCAATATAAATAGCAAGTTCCAAATTCAAGTTATGTAGCTAACTAAAGATCGTACACCATTTAAATTGCTTTAAAGGTACCTAAATTGAATACTTCTTAAATTATAATAATATTGCAATGATAATACTAAAGTCTCAGATCCATTTTAAAAACCAAATTTACAAGCGAAGTCATATAATAAATATATGTACTTCGATGGAGTATATACATATAAAACACGTGGACTGCAATTTTATTTTGATTATAAGTGCGTTTGAAACGTAAACGTCAACAAAAGAAGGAAAACAGCATTATTAGAACAGACACTTTTAGAATTGCATATTTAACTTTAATATATTTTGTTAAAATCGCTTTAAAGAAGAATATAACATTTTTCTATCTAGTTTTATTCAGATTTTTGTAAATATTTTATAAAATGCGGCAGAGTCGTAATTTTGAATTTCTTTTAATATTTGCAGCAGTTTTAATTATACTTAGCAACATTTTAAACGTCTTCAATGGATAAACTAGATAAGAGTTATAAATCAATTTTATAAAATAAGTCGCATTAAATTAAGATAGAGCAAACATTTATTCAAAGATTACTTAATTTTTTTTTATTCATTTTTAGAGGAATTTACACCTATCTAAAATAGGAAGGCTCGTGTGCAATTTTTATAATTACCTTAGCAATTAATTCGAATGTTTTAGAATTGTTTACTTAGAGAATGCGTCATTAGTTTATTGTTTCAAAATTTATGCATATTTAACCAGAATTTCTCAAAAAACCTATTAAATATATTGAGAGAAAAGATGTATGTATATTAATAAATGTTGGCAAAAATATATAGCTCATTTTTTTCCTCTCATCAATATTTTCCATAAACCCTTTGCGGCAGTAAGTTGCCTTCATGATGATACACCCCACGGCCGGAAAGTGATAAAGTATGAGGAAATATAAAAACCAAATTTAATAACATTATATCAAAGGAGCATAAAAATATAGGACATGTGTATAAAAACGAGTTCTTTCGTAACTGTTATGTTCATATATTTTAACTAATAAAAAATGTATACAATCATTTGATTTTAGTAAAAATATACAACTTTTTATTAAATTTAATTTCGCATTGCTCAATAACTTCATTTTTTTTCTATAAGTATTTTTTTAATGAGCTTTTGCTTTTAAGTTTTTTCAACACTAAAATGTTTTCTACTCTACTGAGCCTAGCACTGCTAGCTAGCTAAATGGCGAGGATAGAACAAAGTTAGCGGCTATTTTATATCCCTTTTGATTTTCATAAATGTGTTTTGCATATTAAGGGCGTGTGCTAGTTTGGCTTCACTTTTACTTACCTGTCCAAATTTAGTCTACTTGTGGAATTATCTGATCAGCAAATACAAGCTAAAACAAGTTAAGCCAAACTGGCGCACGGCCTGAATGTAAAGCATTTCTTTAGGATTAATTCAATTTATAAAATCACATCTATGTATGTAAAAATGTATATAGTATTGTTTACACTTAAAGATAGATATGTTCAATTAAAATTTATTTTAAACATACCAACAAAAGAAGGTACAACTAGCAATGTATAGAAAATTTGCGTTTCAGGTGAGATCGTACTTACATTTTTAGATGGAATAAGCAACAAGAAAATAACTAACCCACAAATTTTGTATCACACTCATATCACCAAGTTTTAACCGATGGTTCATCGGATTTCTCTTATATTTTGGTACAGGTGAATGATCACCCTCCGGAAAAGAGCTTTAATAGATCAAATCGGGAAAAATATTTTCGTCATCCGAAACCCAATTGTTAAATATCCCTGTGACTGGGCAATAAAAATATAGTGACTGAAACCCAATTTTTTTACTAATTCCCTACTCCGAAAAAATGTCTAGCTATGCTATTGCCCTTTCATATTTTATTTAATAACTCTGCAATATTTCCTCCAATCGAGACGAATAAAAAATCTAATCCGCGAATTGTGCGTAAAACTTAATCACATTTAATTTGTGCTTCCCTTGTAAGTAAAAGATAACTTTGTCCTCGGTAATTTTGTTTTCACAAATTGCTTGATTTATTTAGTTTTGTAGCAAACTAAATAAAATAAGAATAATGAATATGAAAATGAACATCAATTTTTAATTAACGAAAATCTTACAGCTATGCTTACTTTTCAGAAACTCGGAGTAAACTTGATGTATGGCTACTTTAAAAACCTTTGGAGGCCTATTGCCAACAAATTTCGTCCTTGTTTGCATTTCTTATAGCAGAAAAGTCTGTTGCCTTTAAAAATAGGCCCTAGACTATAAACAACGTGCAATTGGATTTACTTGGCAATGCTGATTTACTTCCGATGTTAAAGAATTTAATTAATAAAATTAAATTCGTTATGTTCGACACGAAAAGCAAGCCTAAGGAGCTCCTTACGTTTTTACGGTGGTTACCACCATATCACTTTTAGATTAGTTGTCCATTCCTGGCACCTTTCTGTTCCGCTAAAATTGTACTATCGAGTGATTTCACCCTAAGCAATGCATCGTTAGACTAACGAACAAATGTTGCTGCTTTGGTAAATGCAAGAAATGATTGTGTTAGAATTTGCTTTCGCCTTAAAAGTAGTAAAATTCAACAAGATCGCGCGCCCGGCCCAGCCGGACGGCGGCCATCCCATGTGTACCTACAACTAGACTTATCCAAAAATACAAAAGTTCAACAATAGAAACAAAGTGAGTGTCATCTCCAAACCCACCAAAATGGGTTTTCTCGTGGATCGCCCTCAAGAGCTGCATGGGTTCTTCAAGTCGGCAGAAGGGCTCAATCAGGTCCTTTTCAAAGTGCTGCCCGTCCTGAAAATTTAGTTATTAATAGTTAATACAAAAAAGTAGTAATTTAATTGAAAGGTACGGAAATTTGTAGTATTGAAAATTTTAATAAATCAAATGTTACAGTTGTTGTATCGAAAATTGTAAAAAGAGAAATGTTAAGAAATTGGCAAGTTGTTAGTTCAGTGTACAAAATATACATTAATCAAAATTGAGAATCATAAGATCTAATAGCAGGATATTTCAGAACTTTGCTACCGTGGCCCCGACAACTTTGACCTGAAGTAACAATTTTCCTACATTTTAAAATGTGTCATGATCGCAAAAACTAGGAACATTTTACTTTGGTGAAAAAATAAGAATATAAATAAAATTGATATTTATGGTGCTTTCATTTTGTTTATGCCACAAGAGAATAAATTAGCTAATTTTAATCAAAAATGAGTATATTACTATTTCAAACGAGGTTTAATAAATTTAAGTTCAAACCTAATGAAGTTACATGCGTTCGGCTTTTTCAAAATCATGTTTTATTTAAGATAGCTATAAGTAAAAACAAAACCAAAAGCTAACTATTATAAAAATTCGGAGGTAGTCAGGAAAATTAGATTAGGGGTAAAAGGGGGTTCGCCGATTACGTTAAGCCAGAACCTACCTTTTCATCCCGTGCCTAGGGCTAACCGGTGGGGTGTTGATAGGAGTCTGAGGAGCCGATCCGCCGGATGAGCTGACCCTCGACGAAATTGACCAAGACGACCCGCTGGAGTCCCTGTTGCCCTTCGGCGGCGCGCACCCGAGGTAGATGGCGGAGCCCTTGTCCGCGTACGCCGCCAAGTCCTGCCGGGAGCCGTGGACGGATGAGGGGGCGGAACCTTGTCCGTGGAGACCTGCGTAGCCTTAGTAAAATAACACCTGAACTCCAGCGCTTACCTGTGTACGAGTAGAGTCCTGCAGGACTGCTCCTGGGCCGGGTGCTGCTCAGCGTGCTCGAGCTCCGGGTGAGGCCCGAGCTGCCGCCGCCGGTCAGCTTTAGCTCCTGATCCTCGGGGATCTGCGACTGGTTGCTGGACTTCCGCCTGGACCCGTGCTTCGGCGACGAGGGGCACGACTGGGCGCCGTTCGGCGGGGACAGCCGGGAGCGGGTGGAGGAGGTGCTCGGTCTCCGCCGGAAGATCCCCTTCGAGCTCTCGTTGTTGCAGAGTCCTGGGGGAGAACTCGTCGGTCACTGGCGGGTCTTCCCGAGGACTTATGTTTTATGAAATGATTTCAACTACGGCTACCAAAAGCGGGTTTTGGGGTTTATGTGGCGTGTCGATCTGATGCTACGTGTTTCTAGTGATTGTCGGGGATCTACAGCCAAATTATCGCAGGGAAGCGAGAATGAGAGTGTGCCGCTGTGTGGGGTGAAATAGGTGAAAAAATCTTGTGATAATGTGCTTGCTCCTTCGTGGCGGAAGCAAAATCAAAAAATGCTCGACCAATGAGGATTCTAATGTATGTATATGTACAAGTGTCTGGTGGTATGAATTAATGAGGGTCCTAAATAGCACGAGATAATTTTAAATATTTGCTTATTTTTTCAAAACATAGGTAGCAAACCAACGTAATCTCAATCGCTACATAAAAGTCAACAATCAATTAAAAGCTCTTGTTAATCTCAATTAATTCTGTGTAAGCTGTGAAAAGGGTTCCGTCCAATCCAAGTAATGCATGTATCATTTAAATTGTAATATCCAATTAATATAAAAAATATAAATAATTTTAATTTTATAACTATTTAACGAAAAATGTAGCTATCATGCAATGGCATTAAGATTTTCATTTTAAGAATAGTTTTGGGTACTTGAAGGAAGCAAAAAAAGTGGAGTAAGACATGAGTCAGATTGATTCTCGTTTTATGCAACAAACTTCTCGACTTACAAGCAAACAGCGTGCTAAGAATTCAGCGATTCGCTTTCTTAAGCTCAACTGAGCAGTCGGCTGTAGACTTGAATTTTCAAACCCGGAGACAGACATCGGCAAATTGAAATTTGTCTGCTTTAACAAAACCCTGAGGTCCTAGATGCTAATTGAGACAAAGCGTTCAAATAAAAGAGTTTATGCGCTAAATTTGTTCCAAAAGGATTTATTGTAAACATGAACCCAGCTAAAATGTTGATGCGGATGCAGGGCGGAAAATGTGACAAGTACGCACTAGCGAATGATTTGGTGGATGATGGGTGAGTTGATGAGAAAAGCTCGCAAATCGCAACTACGTGGAAGCAGTCAATCGCCCTTTTCTTGCCACTTCTCTGTTGTGAAATCAATAAAAAATGCTAATCCACCTGTGGGGCACTTCTCTCCCCGCGAGCAGTTGCCCTCGCAAATGTCCTTGTTGAGGAGCAGCTCCTCGTAGCTACTGAGCGCCGCGATGCACTTGTCCCGGTCGGTTTGCTCCAGCGCGATGCTCGGGAATCGCTCCCTCAGGCGACGTCGCTCCTGGAACGAAATTACAACATTACTCTGGACCAGAAGGGCACTCGTGGCGGCCCCTCACATCGGCCAACTTGTACATCTCGAACTCCTGGAGCTGGGTCTGGAAGCCCAGGTTCGGGTTCGCGACGGCCCGCCCGGCCCGGACCACCTTCAGAGCCTCCTTCCAGCTCAAGTTGGTCACGCTCATGATGTAGGCGACGGCCACCGTCACGGACCGCGACATCCCCGCGAGGCAGTGGATGAGGACGTTGCCCTCGCGGAGCCGGGCGGCGTGGATGAAGTCGTTGCAGACCGAGAAGTACTGCGACAGGTTCTGCTCCGGGGTATCAGCAGCCATCACGCAGAGATAGTGCTTGTCCTGCGAACGAAAGGACAATTAATTGGGGCTCGGGAAAGGCGGCGGAGCCCCGTACGGGCAGGAGTCTCCTGGGACTGTCATGAATCGCCACGATGTGTGAGATTTGGTGCCGCTCTAGCTGCTGGTGATCCTTGGAGTCCCGATAGTTGCCAACGTAAAGTCCTGGCAAGACCTGGAAAGGACAAAATCGTTCAACTTTTTCGCAGTTCCACCAGGGTCAAAAAGGGGGCAAACACTTTCTTCGCACATATTCCAGTTCATTTTTGACGATAACCTGATGGGGTGAAACAAAATACAGGACCGCAGTACCCTGAGAAAACATTCTTAACCGAAAAGCGGTGGGAACGGACCGTTGAAGCAGGAATTCATCTGCGAAACGTAAACAAACTGAGAATCGATTCAATCGGAAATGAAAACAGCTGATCCGCTCGAGAGTCGAGAAATGTCTTCAAAGTCCTTTTCCTGCCAACAGGTGGCTCAGGGTGCAGATATTCCCTAGACATCCACCAACATTTAGTGGGGATTCGCATTATGACAACTTTCAGCCGTGGAATGAGAACGTGGCTGGAAAATGCCCATTTTATTTTGTTTGGTATTTTTTGAACATTTTAAAATTAACGATGAAAAATATGAACAAAATTAGTTTTTCATTTTTCTCAGTAACGATTATAATCACTGCATTTGCAAAGTATATAATACGTCAATTTAAATTAATAAATAACTAATTTTTAATTGAATCGGGTTTTAGAAACAAATAACTAAAATTTTTTTTAAATACAATTTTGTTGTACATGAACTCTTATAGAAAGACCCGCACTCTGGAAAAAAATCACACAACACCTAGATCTTAGTCCGTTCAAAGAAGAATATTTTTAAAAAATTATCTATATGTTCTCGAACTTTGAAGCGTAACTACTCCACCTTAAACCCAAAAGGGTGCTTCAAAATTAACGTATATTGTATTGTTTTTGTTTCTTTTACTTATTCCTCAAAACTCTTGATTTCAATATTTGATTACAGTGCCGGATAAAACGCACAGCACATGTAGAGTTTTTCATAGCATTCACATTTATAATTACAGCATATTTTATTTTCAATATGTCTGTATAGCTAATTTATAACGCAATAACATTCTAAAAACCATAAAAAAGATCAATAATTCGCGTTAAAAAAAATTGTTGTTGAAAAAACATAATACCATTTTGGAAAACAATAATTTCTGAAATATTTATATTAGTAGTCGAAAAAAACCAACATAACTATGAAATAATTTTATGATGGAATGGCTGTGAGAGGTCAAAATTAATAATAATAATCACTGGCTGTTTTTTTCACCTTGGGCTTTAAGAACCACTTACTACTTTTATAATGAGAAAAAAATTGCGAATTTGACCTCGAAATACTCCAATCATAACGAAGTAGAGCTACGCCAGTCCTGTGTACAGGATGGGACATCATATAAAACTAAGAAAAAAATAGAACTGGATGGATTATTCCCCATTTTTCTACCGTCATTTGGACGTTTAGATTTAATTCGATGGGGTAACAAAATTTAATTAAGTCGCAAACTTAATGTAATAATTACCTAATTTAATAACTAAGTGCACGAAGACATAAAAACTTTGCTTTCCTACGTCCAACTTGATACAATATTCAAGAGAAACTACAGAAAAAATAATTGTAACGCTTAAGTGAATTACTGCGATTTGTTTAATTGCACAAATTAAATTATACGCAATGCATATCCATTAACCTTAGGCCAATATTGTACGCAAAGAAAAAGGAATTAGATGAACAATTCCATTTATCTTTCAATTATGTATTAATTCAAATGATTATGATATCTTCCTTCGCATATGTGCCTACATAAGTTTGAATATTCTGCTTTAAACATAATTAAACAATTGTTGCTCACCTTGTTCATTCCATTTCCCATATTGCTTCATTTAAAGGTGTTTTGGAGTCCAGTTACAAATACTGCTTCCAGCTAGTTGCTTCGTTTCCTCACATATGCCTAAAAAAGAGAAGATTTGTCTATATAAAACGATACTTTCTTTAAAAATGAATTCACTCTGCCGGCATCAAACATTGAACGAAACAGAGATAAAATTTCATTATTAACACTTTTAAAACAGAATTATTTTAGAAATTCATAGTATGTGCAGGGGAAATTTAAAACAAGTAACGAGTTTTACTTTCTTCCCTGATTAGACAAATCTGAAGTTATTCTCCCAGCTCTTTTTAAATTAACTTTAAACTCATGAATGTCTCAGAGGTCCACAGGTGGGCACAGCACGTGCAGGTCTATTTGCGTTGCAATATCTTGTAGTTTTCCACTTCAACGGAAACGTGTCAAATCCCGAGGGCATCCTGAGTCCGGTTCAAGGAGCAGCCAGTTCCCACCGACCAGTGATTTCACTATTTCAGTGAGTGCTAGACCAAGGCCCGTGCTCCATTTCGTATGAACTCCCCACCTCTCCCTAACGACCTCTCAGCCTAACCGCCTTCCACGGCATCCTCGGCAATTTCTAGAGTTTCCCTAAAAATAGTAAAGCAGTGGTAACAGGCGATGTTTTCCACTGGTGCTCCGGTTTTCCCCAAAGATTTTTCGGAAGGATGCACCAGCCTTTTCGTTGTCTCCCGGTGCATTCTTCTTTTGCCAAAAATAAATAGCTTCGGGAACAGCACCTGCTCAACAACTTGGCCGCGAGAAATACAGACAAACTTTCATCGCTCCAGAGGAGTCCTGGATTTTTTTTATTGTACTTTTTTTCCTTTCTAATTTATTAGTCTGAAAGTTGATCTTGAGGAAGCCCATAATGATGAAAGTTGAAAACAACGTCTCCGGTGTCTCAACTCGCCTCCTTTCAGCCAGGAAAGGGCACAGGTACATGTGGGGCAAAAAACGAGCAAGGGTGGAAACAAATAGGTCAAGTTTGCCGTAAGTGTTAGAGGAGCACCAGGACATTGATTAACTTCAAATCCTTTGAGCCCCGCGTATTGATTGCAATGTCGAACAGAGGCCCCGGTGTCCTGTTCCAGTTCTTTGTCGGGGAGGAATAATTTTGCTACCACCTATTGTAATCTCAGCCAGAAATGCAATTAGCACTAAGTCTGAGCACACGCGGGATTTTGTTCAGGACACTTAACACCAGTGCACTTTAAAAGCGAAATGAAATAAACAAACATTGCACAACGTCCTACAGTAGAAAAGCTGAAAATTGATCTGTAGAGCAGTTAATCCAATGAAAGATTGAAAAGCATCCTCATTGAGAGCGTAGTTCTTTCAAAGCAGACTTGTATAAAAAATAGTTTATTAAAACACTTGTTAACATGATATTGTATATTGTTTTATTTATTTATTTTTATACGGACTATTATTAAAGAAATGTAACTGATGATTAAACAGTACGTAAAAAACTTTGAAAATCCCAGCTCTATCTAAGATTTCTTCTTCTTCTTCTATCCTACAAACAATAATTTAATACTATTTGAGTTTATGTTATGTAATAGAGCCTTCCAGTATTTTATTGCATAGAATTTCATTTATCGAATTTTCTTTTGTCTTCTAAAGCATACGTAAATATACCAAAAATTGATAAAAACACTAGCTATTAATGTACTTTTGTTTACTTTCCCCAAAGCTGGGTTTTATTCTTTTTATCATTTTTTGAATTGTTGATAAACAGGAACGAGGCAAATGATTTATAAATTAATAGTGGAAACTGGTAGAAGGAATTATAAAGTTTTCAATTAGTGAGAAGTAGATCATAAATGATAGTCAAAGCAACGAAAGTGTAATCAGGGAAATAAAATTGAGTGAGCTTCATGAATTCTTACACTTAATTGCAAAAGCACTATATGATGACTATTACCACCTTTTTAGAGTTGGTGCCAGGTGTGGAGTAGTGCTGACGTGTGATCGATATCTAGTCCGTCATCAATGCTACGTCATGCTCTAGGAACTGCGAGCTGCAGTGGGGCGCATCTGGTTGCTGCTTAATGCCGGTCAAATTAACCCTGGAGCTCGAAATATCAATTCGATTAACAGTCAATTTGTTGAGTGGAAACCATTTCCCGACTGCGGGGCACCAGGAGCACCTGTCGTTCTCATAATGACCAGGTAGCTCCTTCGGATGGAAATTAGCTCAGATCGAGCTCCTCCCGCATTCACTGGGGTGGAGCTGCAGACATTTCGGGGAGATTTCACTAAGCTCGGAAACAAATCACTTGAAATATCTCAGGGTTAACAAAATGCTAAATAGGCAGAGTATGCGTCAAATTGAGAGGCGGATTAGTAAGGGATGTGGATTTCAGGAAGGTAATTCGTTTCGGAAACCGGGTCAAAAGCTGCTTTAGAATTCATGCTTCTCTGGATTTGGATGGAGGGCAAAGCAGTCGATATTTAAATGGAATTAAGGAATTCTACGAGAAGGATTAAGAAGCATTGTGTATGCAAATGCAGCTCGGGAGTGACACATTTCCCTACAGCAGATATTAATTAAAGGCAAAATGGATAATGAAACGCAACAGAAAGATCAATATGTTTTATATTGAAGTTCTATTATCAGTTGCACCTTTGTAATGCTGAAGATGTGTACCTTCTCAAAAATATTACAAAATCCAACTACATTTTTAGCTTAGGGATACATTTTTGCCAGACAATATAAAAAAGTCAAATCTATCTATCAACTGCCAACCGATAGAGCACATGCTTTTCCTATAAACTATAAAGTCAAAATATCGACTGAGATACTTTCGATAAACCGACGGCTCAAATTGATTCAGCCGTCAAATCCATTTTCCTTGCGAGTAAGCTGTACTTAAGCATTTTATTAAAAAGTCAAAGTGATCTTAAATTTTATGGTGCCTTAAAGTTTTTACTCTGGTTCCTGCATGAAAAATGTTCAATTTACACAACATATATTTGGCAAGACGAAAATAACTTCCGTGACTCTTGGCATTGGGAGAGCATGGTGGGAAATTCGAACGAGCATAACACTTCCTGCTTTCAGCAGTGAATTTTCATTTTAATGTCGAAACTTTCAACCAATATCGGAGCAAAACTGCTTGTTGAGAGAACTCTTTTAAGGATTTTAGAAATGGTTAAGTGCTGTGTTTAGCAAACATATCTATATGTCGATGTTTCCCACAAAAACAACAATTAAAGTAGATATTACTTTTTATGTGTAAGGGGTTAATGATTGCGAAGTATTCATTTAAATATTTAAATCTTACAATGAACAAGAAAAGCAAAGCAATTCAATTGCGCGGATTGTACATGACGACTGTGTACAAATTTACCTACTTGGAGAACACTTTTTTAACGCTTATTATCGATTCGTAAAAGTAATTTAAGTGGAATAATATAGTAGAATTGTAATGAAATATTTACTGCGGGAAAAATCCTGTTTAGCAAGCATTCTTCGCACAAAAGCCAGGATGTTGAGAATATCACATTTGTTCAACATGCAGCACTTGAAAATATCGATTAAATTCTTTTAAATAAATTTCCTTTCATACTTAGTGATTTTCACAAGGGGAGTACATGATAACAAATTACAGCAGGTTTTTCATCCATCGCATGTTTTTAATATGAATTAAAAATGCAGAGTTCTTCGACCGTGTTAGTAAGAGGAAAAGCATGTTTTTAAAATATCTGTGTTTAAGCATTATTGTTCTATTTTATCATTTTTTCTAATTTGCTTACTTTGATGGATGTTCCCTTTTACTACTGTACTGCAAATAAGTAACTTTCTCTCAAGTGCCGGTAATCCCACGTCTTCAATTAGTATTCAAAAATTCTAGAAAATTTTACCAGCATAAAATAGCATGAGCAACATTTTCTCGCTTATAATTCTCATAAACTTAGATTTTTTTTTTAAATTTTAACTATTGCATTACATATACATATGTACATTATTACCACAACGACTCCACATTGTAAGATTTTACGGTTGTACTTTGGCTGCAGTTGCTGTCGCATTAATGTCGCCCCAAATCGCCAGCATCCATGTCTTGGAGCTATTTCGAGCCCATTTCATCAAGAAATCAGAGAAGTCCTTCTTCTCTGTAATTAGCCCCAGCTAAGAATCAAAGCGACTTGACCTGCTTCCAAAAGGCCAAATCGGCGATTAGTGAGACGATCTGCGGCAACCCCCTCCCCAAGGAAGAGGCGTCCAAAGAAAATTTCCAATTGTGTGGAGTGTTGCAAGGACCTCCAGAGAATACCTTCAAACGGTGGCATTAACCACAAAGGGAAATAATCACGCCATCAAGGAGCTTCGCTGCGCTTTGCCAGGAAATCCACCTGGAGGCACTCACCACACCGGCTGCTAAATCCGATCCTGTGCCCGAGGGTGTGGTGGTGGTGTTTCACTCCCTGTGGTGGAGGTGACTTTGTTAAAACTCGCCTATTCAGAAATTTAGATCTCGAGTGTCACCACTTTCGTTCCTTTTTCTCCGTTTTCCTTTTTTCGCATTTGATGACTATTGAAGTCGGGAAAACTGTTTGCAGGTGGAAAGCGCACGTTCCCAGGGGAGCTGGCGGTGGAGTGCTTTGAGCTCACGTTTGCTGCATGCATCCGCGTTAATGAGAGGTGGGTTAATTTTTAACTGTTCCACAGGCAGGTGACGGTCTAGGGACTCCCGCAGGAGCAGCCGTTCTGGGTCTCATTTGGCTGCTCATTTGCAAAATCCACGGGGACAGAAAGCCCTGAACAATCAAATTAGGTGCTCCAAAGAATGTGAATGGGGCGTTTTACCCCGAAAAGACTTTTGCAGTTAGCAGGGAGTCATCACTTTGTCCCTAGGGAGTGAACTAATGCTGCGACGATGACTGAGCCGAACAATTTCCCATATCCTTCTGGACGACGACGAATTGGCTCATCAGCACGAGGTGGAGGAGGAAGGTAAATGGGTTCACTTACGGGGCTCTCGTTCGGAGCCTATCTTTTTCAATGACAAGTGGAATAAGTCTTTTTCGATGACCGCATTCCTAATGACTATAGAGAGATCGACCTTCGAGTTTACCACTGAAAGCGTCAGACTTTCCTCTAGCGCCTTTTAACAAGAAATGGTTGGTTAACTACAATTCCGAGCAAAAAATTTATTTAACCTATAGGAAAATGTTGCTTCAGGTTCAAATCTCCAACATTTCGTTCGTATTGGAGAATGTAAAAAAAAAAATGGGTGCCTGTAAAGTCGTTACGGGCGAAGTATTTACGTGACAACGTCTTTTTGTGGTATAAGTGTTTTAGAACAAAGGATTAAATGAAGATTATACTTTTTAATTGATAAATCACTGACATATTTCGTTTTATTTAGTTTTTCAGTTTTATTTATACTTTCGTTTACATCAACTTTTACCTAATATTTATGGGGCGGTTTAATGCTGTTGGTCGTGACCAGGCGAATTCGGTATCTTTCTGCATAAAATAAAGAAAAACAACTTTTGAGTTCCCATACGAATTGCTATAATACTGTGAGTACTATTTCTACACAGCCATAATGATGAGCACTTCTCTTTCAAAAACAAAACAATTAAATTTCGGAAGATCAGCTGTGTACACAAGTGCTAGGAGAAAACCATCGACAAGCACCTTGGATCTGCCAGGAGAACACCATCCTGCAATCCATTAATTAGGAGAACACCATCCCATCTGAGGTGTACACAGTTGATTGATAGAATAGGAGAAAACCATTCATTATCACTTAGCACATTCATTCATATAAGAAAAACAACAATCCGCATGCACTAGAACTCAGTGAGATTCACTCACCTCAAAACTCCTTAAAATGTGCACTAAATAATTCCTCACACAATGTACATATAAATTATCCACAACTTTTC
Source organism: Tolmerus cingulatus (assembly GCA_959613345.1). Lineage (NCBI taxonomy): Eukaryota > Metazoa > Arthropoda > Insecta > Diptera > Asilidae > Tolmerus > Tolmerus cingulatus. Next base: position 70,569,147 of record OY390707.1, on the reverse strand, counting down.
ACTATCAAATCTAGACCTTGAATGAAGTTGTCATATTCCCCTTAGCACGAAGCCTATTTTCCTTACCACGGAGCCGTTTTATGGCCCCACCCTCAAATTCTAAAAATACCACAAACTGATCCTTAAAAGGATCGGCTGCGCAATTTTCCGGATTTTTGGATACTCTAGCGAAAGGGAAACGCATACGCCCCGATTAGTGCAGCCTAATTATTTGTTCAAGCAGGCGGCCCGAACTCAAATGTTGCGCGAGTTACATCCACGTGCTAGGTTAGCACCGCCGATACCGATCACACCACCGGTCACTACCCTGAACAACAAATCGAGGTCAGACGCAGAGTCACCAAAAACCTGCAGACGCAGCGTCAACAATTATTGAACAACAATCGAGGTCAGCCAATTGCAACAGACGCAGAGTCACCAAAAACCTGCAGACGCAGCGTCAGCAATTATTGCCGAAGCGAGGTATAATTAAGGGAAGCCATCGACTGATCAACAGTTCTATCATTATTCTAGACCCGAAAACGTAACAGTTGTAATTACTCTCGAGAAATAAATAATTTTTGAATTATAAATTGATTTTTTTTTATTTGTTTCGGGAAGTAAAAACTTAACTGGCGCAGTCGGTAGGATTCTTCTAACCGTAATCGAATAAATTCCGAAAAACTAATCGACGGTTTATCGATCAGTACACGGGACTGAATTCGCGACGGTAATATATAAAAGTTGTGCTAACCAACGAGGGAAAATCGTTGCTGCAACTTCAGAAGAATCCCCAAAGAACCACACTCAACGAAGGGACATCGTTGGAAACTCGAATTCAGCGAAGGGACATCGTTGGAAAATCGAGTTCAGCGTAGGAACATCGCTGGAACTATAGCTATAAGAAGAAATGTGGACAATAATTCTGGCAACATTGCTGTAAGTGAATATCTCCATTATCTCCCATCCTATACCCTAATATTATTGTAAATGCCACTAAAAGATAATACTAACAAATCAAAATCCGGAACTAAACCATATAATAGATTAAGAAGAATTCTTTCTTTAGAAACATTACGTGAAAGTGATCAAGAAAGCGACTTTGAATATAACAGTGCGTTAACAAGTGAAATCGAACGAGTGGAAATTGCTTGTGCTTCAAATACGGAATATACCGCTCCTAACACTATATCTCCGGATCTTTCAATTCATAAAAGTTTAAACAATTCTAAAATGGCTCAAACCGGTAATGCGAATGTGCAAATATTAACACCCAGTGATATCTTTCAATCGCTACGAGTGCCAGATGCAATTAAAGATTTACCTCACTTTGATGGTAATCCGAGGTTGTTATTCGAATTTCTAAATAATGTCGAGGAAATTCGTTCGCTTATTTCCTGTACAGAAGGAACACCTTATGGCAGTCTCCTTCTTAGGGCAATTAGAAACAAAATTACCGGACCCGCTAATGAAGTTTTAAACATGTACGGGACCCAGTTAGACTGGACCCAAATAAAACAAAATTTGATCCTCCATTATTCGGATAAGCGAAACGAAACCTCACTAATTCGCGATTTGCACGGTATTAAACAACAGGGAAAAACGGTAGAACGTTTTTATAGTGAAGTTATTGAGATCCTCGCGACAATGACGAATCATGTTCAGATACATGAATCAGATGTGAACGTTATTAAAGCTAAACGTGACTTATATACGGAAATGTGCCTTAACGCATTCCTCTCGGGGCTTAAAGAACCTTTAGGTTCAACGGTGAGAGCTATGAAACCAGAAACTCTCGCTGTAGCATTCTCGTACTGCGTTAAAGAGCAAAACATTTCATATGCAAGATACGATCAATCTGTATCTAGAATCGACAATAAACCGAACACTACTCATAATAAAATTTTTCCTCTGGCTAGACCGTCTCCCTTAGAATTTTTGCCAACACGGAATAACCCATTCACAATGAACAGAACACCAAATATGCAAAATTTTAATAATCAGTTAAACCAAAACAGCTTTAATTCTAACAATCGCACTCAGACCCCGAACATCCCAGTACCTCTATTTAGACCTTCGCAACCTTCACAAAATTCAAACTTTTCTAGACCCCAACGCACATTCAACTCTTATCAAGCACAACCCAAACAAAACTCATTCCCCATGAAACCAACTAATTTTAACTTACCCAAACCGGAGCCGATGGACACTAGTTCAGGCTATACTCGCCAAAGCCGACATCAACAGGGGAACTTTTTCCGACCACAAAATCCTAGTAATAAAGAGTTATTCAATGTGAATTGCGAACCTTATCCCGAAAATATAAATGAGAACTATCAGGAATTAGATAGCTATTATGAAAATCAATATTCAGATCAAAATTATGAGTTGCAAAATACGCAATATAATTACGAGCAGCCTGAACAGGATTATCAATCACATAACAGCGGAATGAATACGCAACATGAGATTGACGATACAAATTTTCCAATAGGAGCCTCGACGAGCCCTTCGGATATTTAGATATAAATAAACACGGTTTTGTTCTCCCCTATATAAATATATCCTCTCCATTCGGCAGACCACTAAAATTCCTAATCGATACAGGTGCTTCATCTTCATTCATAAACCCTGAATTTTTTCAACCTGAGGACTTCACAGAAACAGACCCAGTCGTAATTAATACAATTCTTAGTCAACATAAACTGAACAAGGAAATAAGGCTTCCAAATTTTATCGAATTTAATCAGCTGGGAGAAATTCGCTTTTTAATTTTTAAGTTCCACGGCTATTTCGACGGACTGCTAGGGCTCGATACTCTGTCAGAACTCGGAGCTACCGTGGATCTTGGTAATAAAGTCTTAATAACAAAAAATTCAATCTTACCTCTCTTGTTTAAACCGAACTTCATGTCCGAAAAATATTTAATTACAACAAATTCTAAGGCAATTGTAAAATTACCCGTTGATATTGAAAATGGTGATTTCTATGTTCAAAAAACGGAAATTAGACCCAAAATATTTATACCAGAAGGAATCTATTCTTCAAAAGACTGGTATAGTTCAATGGAAGTAATAAACACCTCCAAAGAAGACCAAGAAATATTTCTTGAACAGCCTCTAAAAGTAGATCCATTTCCAGCAACAACATTTTTCGAAATAAATAATTTTAACATTGAACCGGCCCAAATAGAGCAAGCCGCGCAAAAGGTAGATATAACCCGACTAATTCGAACTTCGCATTTAAACAAAGAAGAAAAAGCACTGATCGAAAAAATTTGTAGGAATTTCGACGACATTTTCTTCAAAGAAGGTGAGAAATTGAGTTTTACAAATAAAATTAAACACCGAATTAGAACTACTGATGAAATACCCATATACACCAAATCATATCGATACCCGTACGTCCATAAAGAAGAGGTTCGGAAACAAGTCAACGACATGCTGGCTCAAGATATTATTCGCCCGAGTTACTCGCCTTGGAGCTCTCCAGTTTGGATTGTTCCGAAAAAAAAAGATGCGAGCGGTAAACAGAAATGGAGAATGGTAATAGATTACCGCAAGTTGAATGAAAAAACTATCGGCGATCGTTACCCTCTTCCCAACATTACCGAAATACTCGACAAATTAGGAAAAAGCATGTACTTCACAACGCTAGACCTCGCGAGTGGGTTCCATCAAATAGAAATGGACCCGCGTGACGTAAAGAAAACGGCTTTCACCGTAGAAGGTGGCCACTATGAGTACGTCCGAATGCCCTTTGGGCTTAAAAACGCCCCGTCCACATTCCAACGAGTTATGGACAATGTTCTCCAGGACCTACAAGGAAAGGTCTGCTTGGTATATTTAGATGATATAATCATCTTCTCCACTTCGCTCCAAGAGCACGGCGAAAATATACAAAAAGTCTTCCAGAAACTTCGTGAAGCAAACCTCAAAGTCCAGCTCGACAAATCGGAGTTCCTCCATAAGGAAATTGCCTTCCTAGGTCACATTGTGACAACTGAAGGAGTGAAACCGAACCCAGAGAAGGTTAGAGCAATCAAAGAGTTTCCTATCCCTAAAACTCAGAAGGAAATTAAAGGCTTTCTTGGGCTGTTGGGTTATTACCGCAAATTTATTAAAGATTTTGCGAAATTAACTAAACCTCTTACCGAATGCCTAAAAAAGGGTCGGAAGATAGATCTTAACGATCGTTATATCCAAGCCTTTCAAATGTGCAAAAATATATTAATGAACGACCCTATCCTCCAATACCCTGATTTTACGAAACCTTTCGTCCTAACTACAGATGCTAGCAATTTCGCTATCGGTGCTGTACTGTCCCAAGGTGCTATTGGATCAGACTTGCCAATCTGTTATGCGAGCAGAACGTTAACAGATTCAGAAATCAATTACTCTACGATTGAAAAAGAGCTACTAGCCATCGTTTGGGCCACTAAATATTTCAGGCCCTACTTATTCGGAAGATCCTTCAAAATTGTGACAGACCATAAGCCATTAACTTGGTTGATGAGTCTTAAAGACCCAAACTCTAAATTGGTACGATGGCGGTTGAAACTCGAGGAGTACGACTATCAAATTGTGTATAAAAAGGGTAACCAGAATCTAAACGCGGATGCACTCAGCCGAACGGTAATTCCCGCAGACTCTAATCCGCAGGGAATTGAATGTAATACTGCAGAACAAAATTCATCCATAGAAAACGAGAATACTTCTACCATTCATTCAGCGGTCGAGAATATGAATGATGGTATCCCCATCTCGGAACGACCCCTTAATGAGTTTAATCTACAAATTATTTTTGAACAAACAGACAAAAAACCTCCCACTTCGTTAGAAGTAATATTTCGCAACAAACATCGTCGGACTTTCCGTCTTCCCACCTTTACAGAGGAAAATGTAACGAAAATACTTAAAGAATATCTAATCCCCAATAAGCTATCTGCAGTATACGCTAACAATGATACCTTCAGGCTAATCCAAAATGTATATTCAAAATATTTCTCCAATAACAAAGCGTTAAAACTAATAAGATGTACTGAGATTTTGACTGACGTAACAGACATTGACGAACAAAACAGACTGATATACGACTACCATATGAAAAACAATCACCGTGGAATAAACGAGACCCTGAGACACTTAAAAAGACAATACTTCTTCCCCTTCCTAAAAAATAAGATCATTGCAACTATAAACAATTGTGATACCTGCAATAGGCTCAAATACGATAGACACCCGCCAAAACCTAAATTTGAAAAGCCAGAGCAACCCCTACAACCTCTAGATATCCTTCACATCGACATATATTCCATTAACAACAAACAAATTCTAACACTAATAGACAAATTTTCGAAATTCGCTGCCGCGTATACCCTAGATGCTCGAAACAGCCTAAATATCGTCAGATCAATTAAACATTTTATGAGTATACATGGAACCCCGTCAAAAATTGTCTCAGACCAAGGTGCAGAGTTCACTGCAAATATATTTAAAGATTTCTGTAATCAATACAACATCAAATTGCACCTCACCTCTTTCCAACAGTCAAGCAGTAATTCCCCAGTAGAACGTTTACATTCCACATTAACAGAAATCTACCGAATAATCCTACACAAGTATAAGGAAAACAATTACGAACTAAATCATGACGAGATATTATCCGAAACACTTATTACTTATAACAGCGCAATTCATTCAACCACAAAACACTCTCCCTTTGAACTATTCACCGGCAAAACTTTCAAATTCTGTCAAAATCTTCAATTTAATACGGAACATGAATATTTAAGTAAATTAAATTCCTTTCAAAAACAACTATACCCCAAAATAAAAACCCAAGTCGAAGATTTAGTTAATAAGAATAACAACGAAAATTAAACTCGGTGACTTAGAAAATCAATTAGCTGCACTTCTTCCAAAAAGACGACCTAAAAGAGGGTTAATAAATGGACTCGGTACGGTAATAAAATTTATCACTGGCAACATGGACGCAAAGGACGCAGAAAAATTAAATAAGGAAATTGAATCACTACTGTTAAACCAATCCAAATTAAAAAACGGAATTAATCAGCAATTTTATATAAATAACAAAATGATTGAAAGATTCGAAAATATAACAGATTTTATAAATTCACAACAAGAGCTGATAACCAAAAGTCTGAAGCATAGTCAAGATTCCATTAATAATCAAATCAGGAAACAATATAATTTACTTCAAGGTATCCAAATTTTAAACCAAATAAACTATAATATCGACATTATACGCAATCATCTGTCAAACATAGCGGAAGCAATTGTCTTAGCAAAACTTAACGTTATTTCGAAACAAATTTTAAATCATGATGAACTCGTAGAAATTTTCGGCATATTACAAAACCAAACGATAGAGATAAAAGCAGAGCAACATCTTTACGAATTTTTAGGCCTCCAGGCATATTACAATAATACTAATATAATATTTAACATCAAAATTCCCATTGTCAGCAATGAAACCTATTCCCTTTTCCATGTAATACCAATCCCAATTGAAAATTCAAAAAAAATTGTCACGAAGCCCTTTGTAATCCTAAACCCCCAAGATATTCACTATTTTGACGAGAGATGCCCGGAAATAGAGAAAACCTTCTATTGTACTAGACCCTTCCACCAGGAAGACTCAAAAAATTCAAAATGTATTGCAAAGCTGATACAAAATATGCCAGCCGATTGCGAGCTAAGAGAAGCAGACGAAAACCCCGAAATTTATCAACCGGAACCTAATCACTTACTTCTTATCAACGTCCCACAGACAGCTATAAATTCTTCTTGCACATTCAGCCCGACCAACATCGAGGGAAGCGTCTTAATAAAGTTCGAGGGCTGCGAGATCCAAGTTAATGGAATAACTTACAGAGGACAACCAAAACAATTCTGGGGCGAGATCACCATTCACCCGACCCTCTTTAACAAAATCAATTTCACAACGATCCAACAAAATATCACTCTTCAAAAACTACAAAAATTCAATTTTAGAAACAGACAACTTATAGATCTTCTCCAAGACAGCACTAACCGAAAGGATCTATTAACCTTCAGCCTCATAGCAACGATTGGAATTCTGACAATCATCGCAGTCGCCTTAGGTATCTACAGACACCACCAACGTAGCATCAGCATCACAACATCCGCTCCTTCATCAGAACCTACAAAGTTGCAGTTCCTGTTTCCGTCGCTTTCTTCTAAGGGGGGAGGAGTTACATCCACGTGCTAGGTTAGCACCGCCGATACCGATCACACCACCGGTCACTACCCTGAACAACAAATCGAGGTCAGACGCAGAGTCACCAAAAACCTGCAGACGCAGCGTCAACAATTATTGAACAACAATCGAGGTCAGCCAATTGCAACAGACGCAGAGTCACCAAAAACCTGCAGACGCAGCGTCAGCAATTATTGCCGAAGCGAGGTATAATTAAGGGAAGCCATCGACTGATCAACAGTTCTATCATTATTCTAGACCCGAAAACGTAACAGTTGTAATTACTCTCGAGAAATAAATAATTTTTGAATTATAAATTGATTTTTTTTTATTTGTTTCGGGAAGTAAAAACTTAACTCGCGCGCATCGTGGCGTGACCGGCTGGCGTTACGCAGTTTTCTTACATGTCTCCGAGCCGCACCGATTTATAAGACGTTATCACGTCAAAAGTTCAGTCTACAATATCAGTATTGATTGGAAAAAAAATATTTGTATACACACCATCAGAAGAAAAAGTCCAAGATTTGATTACAGATGGCTCGGGAAAATGACGGTCTGCATTAGAGAATTTTTTATCCCTTCGATGATTTCACCTTGAACTTGATTAGTTCAATAAAGTATTAGGATATCTTCAAGAGGGATTCAGAAAAATGGATATGGCAGGCAGGAATTCTATTCCAAAAATTCCAAAACGAAAGAATATAGAACCTAGTAACGTAGGTTCCATAGTCTTTGACCAAAACATAACAAATCTCCGACGAACGCCCTTCTTAAACCACAGGCAATAATTTGTTCGATGTAAGTTATATATTACATTCGAATGACGTAAAGGACACGCGTATTCAATGCATGTTTTTCCAATTACTCTAATAGCATTGAAGTGATTGGAAATCATTCATGAATGGTTAATTGCATTGTAGTTTACGATATCGCCTTCGTTTACAATCTACTTCAACACATATCAATTATATTACTACGTTTTAAGACAGATACCTTCCTCTTTTCTACGCAGCGGCAAAATTTACATCTACACAGATATTTTTACCCTTTGAACTCCACTAGACCTGCGTATGTTGTGTACACTGGCATACAAATAACGCCCTCACCCTCATGGAGTTTAGTCGGTCCAACCAGGACCTTAAATTGGATTACCACCTCAGATTAGTGTGGTTTACGGCATGCATTTATCATTCGCCGCGTTGCACGTTTAATGATGTGCCCATGAATTGCTCCAATTGTTCCCGAAACAGTTTTCCCAAGGTGTGGGTGAAATGTTAGTTTGCATTTATAAGAAGCGAGCCTCACACGAGGGAGTGATAGGCATGAAATTAATCCCATTTACGATAACAAGGAAAACTAAGTTCCAACAATTTGCACACATAATCTGTTCTGAGCACCTTAATAAATTAACATAACTACATATTATAATTAATGAGTGGAACTTAACAAGAGAGGATTGGACTTGTTATAAGCTTATAAGAACTATAATGAAGAGTAATATTCATAAACTACTTTTTAAGTGCTATTAGTTTGATTTTTTGAGAACTTGTATATGTAAGTAAAAGGATTAAAATGTTGTGCAACCAGCTTCTTCTTTTAAGGCTTGTAGTAAAATTTAAGCAGTATACAGTGAATTTTAGATTCAAAAGGTAACTCTTACATGTGCATTAATTTTAACAAAAATTACACTAAATATGGAATCTCTCGGCTCTCATATTAAAACCTCGAATCTCAATTCCTCCAACTCCATCGGAGTTGCACGGCATTAAACCTATTAAATGTTTTTTAAAATAAAAGTCTTGATTTACGACTAAAGAAATTTAGTTCATCTTCAAATCGAAATGATTTATCGTAATTGACGTATGTTTTAATAAAACTTCCTCTTGCCAAGCATGCCAAATATAAGAGGAAATAGTTCAATAAGCGAACATTTTCCACCTTCTCATATGAATTCGGAGTTCTAAACTTTTTCTTATAAAAGAAAATTTGTCTGCAGACTTTGCAAATTTTCCTTCCACTTCAACATTGGTTACTCAACTCTCCTGCAATCTTCACACTGCACCCAATTAAAGTTCCTTCGTTTTCCGAGTTTCATGGCATCATAAATTAGGCTCGAATTTACCTCAGGATTCACGAATGTACATTGAACGCGGCATACGGTAATGCAATTTTTAATGCTGCCCACGGCATGCCATGCACATTAAAATTATGCTTGATGATGGTGTTCATAATGAGTTTCATGCCCACAACCACTTTGCATGCTGCGGGTAAAGCCATCCTAAATTTTTCAGTATTCCGAAAGCCTCAAATCGATGGTATGCTAATTTGGGGTGAGCCCAACACAATTCGTGAGCCCCCAATAAATGACTTAACACTGGCGCCCTGCCGGTGCAGGTGGAGCTCCTGGCAGGATCCAGGACCTTGGCAAATCAAATGAAATTTTCAATTACTCTGAACAATTCATGGTAGACGAGGAAGGAAGTAGTCGGTGGCCCGGCCCAGCATCCTTTCGCTGGGTCTACATTTTTAAAGAGGCCGTGAAGGCAGATAAAGCCCGCCTTGATGACATTAAATGTTTTCTTCCTTTTTACGTTTGCCCAAGGTAAATACTCCTCGGGTTGACCGTGGAATTCAAAAACTGTTTCAGAAACTCTTGTTCCTGGCACAGAGCTCCTCCAGTCGAGAATATGCAGCCTTCCGAGTCCTGGGGCTCCTATGGTTTTGCTGTTTTTAGTTGAATATACAAAAAACAGAAATAAAATCATTTATATGCACGACGTAATCCTGTTGGGATTTGTGTTTACCAGAGGACAAAAATTTATTTCTTGTGAAACAGAATTTATGAAAGCAAATTAAATGTTTCTTGGTTTTTTCTGTACTTCCCTCAATTAATTTTGCATAGCTATAGCCAAAAAGTTGATTCCACCAAAAATAGCCGCCCGTTGACCTGTAAATGGCCAAGGGAAAACATGTTTTGCTCGTGTGATCTGAAAAACTTATACATAGGCCAGCGTTCCGGTTGGCTCAAGCAAATAGGCCACTTTGCTGGGAAAAGGTCCGCTGGGTCGAATTTTAAAATCTTAAAAACATCCTGTTTCGGTTAAAAAATGTCAAGAGGAAGGAGGTGTTAATTACTTAGTTAAAGTAGCCCTGACGTAATGTTTAGTTACAAATGCCAGTTGGGAATTAAAGTATCCAATTAAGCATTCCCACCTAAAATTATTTTGCGTTACATATGTAGTATGTTTTTCACTGGCATTGTTAATGTTAAATTTTCAAATACCCTTAATTCTAAAGTAGCCTCAGATTGCCGGTTCATCCATAAAGTTTTTCAAATTTTCGTGAAATAGCCTCTTTTTCTGGACTTTACCAAATAATTTATAGGGTTACATAGCTACAAGCGTTTTGCAAAAATGTTTATTGCCTTGAATATCCCATTTTTGCGATTTTTCATTTAGAAAAGCGAATAGACGATTTCGTTAATCTTTTTCTCAGAATGTGCTTCTAGTCACCGATATTAAAGCAAAATTAATGTTATTTCCTAATTTATGTACGGAATATCTTTAATTTTTTTTCCAATATCGGTTAGTACATAGTTTTTTCTTAAATCGAAATTTAACCGAATGAATTAGAGTTAGTAAATGGGATATTGCAATAGAAAATGTATTTTTTAAAGTGCTATGATGAAAATATTTGCAATTTTTCGTTCTGCTCCTAACAAAGACATCTTCAATGATACAGGAAAACTAATTGAATCTAGAGATCTATAAAACGCTTTCGTCAGAACTCACACGAACTGAATTCGCATGAATTCTAATGCAACGTGCAACGGACCTTATATTGCAATTTTACATTAAAATTTTAAATCGCTGAACGTGATTTTCTTTCATTTATGAACTGTAAGATCTCGTTGCTAGAAAGGTTTTTAATTTAGCAATATTTACAATACGACTCCACGGAATAATTGGCTTCGCGACGATTTGAAATATCATATTGAAAATTCTAAAAATGTGATAGTCCTATGGTTTTTCGTACTGACATTTCAACGAAATTAATATTGCAGTGGAGTTGTAAACAAATATTTGAACTTTGAAAAACGCAAAAACTTTTTCTAGGGTACGGCAGTGAAAAGCCTCGTCATGAATTATTAATAAAAATTGAAAATGGCAGTTATACGAAATTGGGTGTCCTGTCGGCCCATTCAGCTCGAATAGATCGATAAACACTCTGGAAATGGTCCCGCGGGAGCACACAGATAAAAAGTCCCACGAACTATATTAAACGAATTCGTACATCAGAAATAATTTAAATTTGGGCAGAAAAAGATGACTTCACCACCGGATCGAATTATTTCCGCTGCAGTGGAATTCGGAATGAAGAGGACCGCGCCTCCTCCCGCAACATCCTCAGACCTCATCCGTCGTATGTGGGAATTGTGGATTTAATTGATGCCGCTGGCGATGGCAGCGTTGGCCGTGGCCGGAAAAAGCCATAGATGAGCAATCCCGAAACTGAATGAGCAGGCCCGGGATCGGGATGAATAAAAGTTTCGAAGCTGTAAAAACACCCCCGGATCGAGATATAAGTGGCAGACAGTTCCAGGGCAGGGCCTCTCGCCGTTTCTGCTCCTCGCGGTCCATTTTTTGGCTCACATTTCAATTCCCGGGTTCCCGTTCCGCCCAATGAAAATCACAATGACGGTGGATGGTTTATGTAGCCGACTCCTGATGGCGCCTCCAAGGACGACTGCGGGAGGGATCGGGATCGACCCTGGCCCAAGACACATCTAGATATGGGGCTCGCTATGTTGCCAAGAGAAAGTTTTTATTTCGGCACGTGGATGCTAGAAACTACTGTGCTTCACCATTTTCGCCGCCCCGGAGAAGGAGGACGGGACTACTGTCTTCTGCCGAAAAATTGACTAATTATTGCCGCAGTTTGGCTGAAAACAACAGCCATTATTTGAACTATGCCTGTTAACTTCTGGGGCCGACTACTCCCAAATGGTCGAACCAAAGCAACAAAACTATAATAAAATGAATAGAGAACACGATAATGAAATCAAAATAAATTGCCGAAATAACGAGGGCAAAACAGCCCTTTCGTGCTTGGGGCTGGCAGTGATTTCACTTTTCCGCATTCGCCCTCGACGTTGAGACTTGTTTGCAATTTTCGTTAAACGTAATTGCTTCAATACCTTACAGTGTGCTTCGTAATGTAATTAGACAAAATTTGCATAACCGAGGCCTTTGTTCTTTGTAATATTTATTAGAGACCCCACCCGACGAACAACACCAAAACCTTCTGAGAAATAAGACGCCCGTATTCGGAACGTTTGGAAAAATAAACTTTTTTATTAATCAAGAGTTCGTTAGCTAAAAAGGGAATATATAAGAAATGAAATATTTTTGAACTTCGTGAGATTAGGTATTGGAGTGCCCCACTTGATTTTATGTTTTTTTCCAGAAGTATGAAATATAAAATTCAAAAGAGAAAACACGGATTTTTTTTAACATTATATATAATTATACACAAACTTTTCTGCAAAAGGATGATTTTGTACCAAGCATAGCTCAACTCAGCAATGCAAAAATTGTTCTACTCAGAATCTGGGCTTGTATTTTTTTAACATAATCTATGTGCAAATGTACAACGTATATAAATTAAAGTAATGTAATGATTTAGTGGAAGTTAAATCTACTTTTTAATAGGACCTTTCACCATAAAATATGACCTAAGTAAAATTCATCGGTTTTAAATAAAATAATAATGAAAACTTTAAAAATATTTTTAGAACTCTATTGCATAACTTATTTTATGGATAAAAGAATAATTTAAATAAATGTAGTATATATGCCTGCAAATGCAGGATTTTCTTACACGTTATACTACTTTAAATAGTCATGTACATAATTAATTAATTAATTAACAATTAAGATGTGTAGAGTGAGACATTTCTCTATTTCGTATAATTGAAACAGGAGTTTTATTTTCGCTTTGGGTACAATTCATCTAATGTTAATGCGTTATTTCCAAAATTCGGCCTAAACTACTCGAGCAATTAATTGTGTTTAGAACAAGCGACCTAAATTTAGTCCTATTTCCATTGAGTGTTACACCTTTAATATTTATAATATTTTTGTTTGCTAAATATAGGGGAGGAATACACCCTAGGAAATAAAAGGCTCTTCTAAAAAGAGTCATGTAAGCTGTGTAGAACGACTTTCCCGACACCTGAGTACGTCTTTAAGAAAATAAAATTCGCGCAACAGTACGTAAAAAATTTCCGAAGGCATTACCTATCTGATGTGAGCCACCGCAAACACTCAATTTGAGGCCTAAGCATTTTTCCCTAGCAACACTCCCTGGACTGCGGCGATGAAAAAGAATCATGAGTCCACGGTACACGGGGCAACCTCAAAATATGTATAAAAAGTCCTTTCGCTTACTGCCGGTACACTTACTTAATTCTCTCGAGAAAACGTCTTCAGTCCAGCTCAAGAGGATCTGGAGTGTCTCTTTGGGCTGGCGACATTTTGTTATGTGTTTCACAGACTCAAAAATATATGCACACTGACCTGGGTCTCGTGGTGGGCACCAAAGAAAGTAGAGCACCAAATTGAATTTTAAATCTTTTCTGAAAGTTCTTACATAAATCCTTTTAAAAAGTGCGGAGAGCACGGACCACGGACTTAGGAGGAGTAGTGAGGAGCGCGGGGAGTTCATTAAGGACGTTGCGGTGGTACGTTAATTAATTTTGCAAGAATTTCATTAAGGCGGTTTGTATGGCCTCTAGGAACGCCACGGTTCATAGAGCTTGCGTCTGTTCTATGGATGTAATTTGCGGTCAAACTTTGCTTGTTTTCTGAATTATTGCTACACTTCCGGCGCCGGCAGTGTTCGCGAAAGAAAAAAAGGTTCATCGAAGGGATGTGAATGAACCCTTACTGGGTGTCCTTACCTTCGTGCCTTCTGGCGCATATTGTGAGTTCAAGGGGCTGAAATTGGAGCACCTCTTCCATACGTTGGCCAAAACGGCGGCATTGTGCCGTGAGTGACGGAACAAATTCCACCAGGAGACGAGGGCCGTTTCGCTAACTTTTACGAGCGTTTTTACCTTGGGACGCAGCACATACGACGTGAGAGAAATTATGAAAACGCCTAATAGTATCTATGTACGTGCCGCAGCATGTGTTACTGGTTACGTATGGTAGCGGCATGAAGTTAAATTAGCATGTCTTTCTTACAAACTTTAGATATTGAAATGCGAATGCGGGCTTACCTATAGAAACTGTGGTGCTCCTGTTTTGCTCTGTAGAGTTCCGTGCGTTAACCACGTCCTCGGCATCTTTAATTAACTTATGCAAATTTAACAACAAACAAATCACAGACTATCATCCTTCCGCAGAAACACTAAATCACACGCACTAGCGTCAGTTTAAATGGAAATCTTGACGGATTTGTGGTGTTTCTCGTTGCGGAGGTACCCCACCTGCCACCAACGACAAAGTTGACCGCTTACCCGCAGCGTAATTGCGACACGATGGGTGCTTCTAATTGTTTAATTTTCATAGGTAAGTCACGCGACGCATCCTCCTGCGTTCCTTGTTAGCATTCCTGCACTATCCAAAGATATTCCCGCACTGGGTGTTCCCCACTTAACTGAAGAAATCAGAAATCGCAGGACGTGTCCTCTCGAGATGCCATGGAACAAGTTCAAAAAGGGTCTCTGTAACGCAAATCGATTGGATTTTCGCCACAAAAACTTTTGTACCGTAACCCGCAGAAAGAAGCAATTAACTGGAGCCCACCTTGCCCTCTGATGCGACTTCCCTTAAGGTTTTGTGCTGCGACTTAGCCCTTTAGTCACCTTTGTTCTTGAGGCTGCAAAGCCCTTGGCCCTTGCGCTTCCAAAGAACCGAGAGTGGCCCGCTCAAAGCAACACTTCAAATACAGAAACTTTCCCCATGAATAACTGAGTGGCGATGATTTATATAATCCTTTTGTGGCTGCACTGTTTGTTCTCTGCAGTCCTGAGTATAAAAACAAAGGATACAGGGGCTAGAGTTGAACCTGGAGGACGAAAATAAAACAAGACCGAAGGCGAACCGAGCTGGAAGTAGACTGACTGTCTGGAGCGTCCAAGTTGAAGAGATTACACCGATTGAACGTGGAAAAACTAAGGGAGGATCAAACGCTTTATACCTTCTTCAGGAGCACTGCCAGGCGCAGGACTTTTCCCTCTAGAAGGAAATTTCCGACGAATGCGCCTCATTCCTTTGAAGTCAGAAAAGCTGCTCACTTTATATGTACATCCATCTAGTCGCATGCGGTATGATTTATGTTCTAGCCAAACGAAACATTGGAAAGGATTTTAAAAAATATGTTTTTTTTTTTGGAAATTTTAGAAGCTTTAATTATCTAACGTAAAATGTTAATTATTATATTATTTTGCAATGTAAATAAAATAGAAATATAAAAAAAAAATCCGCCTATGCAAAAGCTTAAATCCTGCGTACCAATATGAAAAGCCAGGTTTTCTCTGGTGCATTGAGCAGATGAATACAACAAAATTTATTGAGTATAAGTTTGAAACATACTACACGTGATATTGTATTTACTGTTTGATATTAAGATTAAGAACAATGCAGTCTAACAACGCACGATACAATTGCCCCTTCGGCTCAGTTGGTGTGACAACGCTGTCCTGCATCTAGCCACCCTCACCCACTCAGGGAACTCTCGAGCTCCTGTCGCTTCTGCAAGGGGCGATCCCAGTCCCTCCCCATCCCCAAGCAAAGGGGAGCCAAACATAAACAAATGGGCGAGCCGCACCGCGGCCTACGTTTGAGTCATCAATGAAACCCTAGGCTTTAGGCTAGATCTTAGAAGTCGCTAAAATCCCGACCTCGTTAGTCTCCAGTCTCAGAAGATCCTTTCCAGAACTCGGTTCCGCCTCGCAGGACGTAGCGGAGCCTTCGCGGTTATGTAACAGCTGACTGCGAGGATGCATTCACCCATCGGCGTTGGGGCGTGCAAAGAGAGTGGAAGAGCCCAGCCCACGGGGCTCCTGCGCAGAGCCTTCCAGGTCCGGGACTCCCCAGAATCGTAAATGTACTACATGTGCTTTTCCAAACTGACGACGGGATGTTTATGAATAGAAATTCGCCTTCCTGGTTCGTTCAGTTCCGAAGACAGGGGATGTCGTGGTGCAAGTCCGCGCGGCGGCATCATCCAGATCCCACCTGTTTCAGCCTTCCGCATTTTTAGATTTAGAAGAAAAATATAATAATATTAGGGATAGAGGGAAACATGTGTTCCTCCTCCCCCGCCTCATCGGGCGGCAGTGCAGTGGTTATTTTTACAACTCTTTACAGGGTGTTGCGATTTTCCAATTTGAATTCCTTTCTTCCGGTCGGCGGCATGCGGTAGAAAACTTGAATTTAATTTGTCGCCCGACGGCTGAGGAATTGCTGCAGCGGATGCTGGGGAGGTGGCATCTAAAGGGGTGGAATCGACTTTCTCGAGTGGGCCACACTCACGTCCTTGTTTACTTTGCTGCCCTTGATTTATTATATATCCACGCTGTGGCTATAATAAGATTTCATTGTTCTCTTTTAAATTTCAGATAAATTTGCGGAGAACGAAAACTAAAAATGAAACTGGAACTGCTTAATGGCAGGCGGCAAGCACTCCTCTAGCGAGGATGATGGCCTTCCGTGTTTTTCTCCTTCCGAGCGTCTTAAAAAAAATCATCAGAGAATGTGACGACACACTTTATAGGAGGATTCCCTCAAGATATGGAGCGTAGAAAACATTTATCGCGAAATGAATCCGAGAGTGTAATTGCCCCCAGCAAGAGGAAATCTAAAATGGAACTTTGTAGAAACTCTCATTTAAATTGTGAACAAAGAACGTACACTTTTGCCGGAATGTCCAAAGTGAAACTAAAAATGATTTTTGTATTCTTGCCAATGCGAGCTTATCTCAATTGTTTCCTTCCATTCATTTGATTTTTCCCACTGTGAAAGTTGTTCTACAAAAAAATCTTTTCACTCAACCCTTTCTTAATTATTTGAGGGATATCGTTGATTTTTTCTGTCAGTATATTTTCGAGGTTTAATTTTAGTCTAACAACGAGTTTTCAAGGTGACAACAAAATTCTATATCACTAGCGGGGTTACCCGGTTTCACCCGGTGAACAAATATAATATTTTGGCCGCCGTATTAGGTCCATCATTGGGAACTTCCAACATTTTATAGTAAATTCGAAACTACCTCAAAATATCCACAGTAGTAATTTTCATTTAAATTCGTTGAATTTCTAAAATGATTATTCGCCATATTGTATCCGCCATCTGAATATGATCATAGCCTTTAGCCGTTTGGATACCGATGCCGGCATATATAATATAATATTATTATAACATAGCATATATATAATATAATTATAATATAACATAAATGTAATATAAATATAATACAAATATAATATAAATAAAATATAAATACGATATAAATATAATATAAATATAATACAAATATAATATAAATAAAATAAAAATATAATAAAAATATAATCTAAATATAATATAAATATAATAAAAATATAATAAAAATGTAATATAAATACAAATTTAATATAATAATCCGATGCGGCATCCGTTCCGCATCCGACTGCTCCCCTTATTATACGCTCGTCGCCCACAGTCAGGAAAGAGTCCCCGGTCCAGGCTCGGCTCAACTGCTGCCCCTGGGGAGCCCAGGCAAACCACCCTTCCCCGACGGAGTCCCTGAAAAGAGTGAATGCATAAGCTGACTGCTCCTCTATTTATGAGCTGGCCGCTCACAGCCAGGAAGGAATCCCTGTCCAGGATCGGGCAACTGCTGTCCGTTGGGAGCAAATTCAAATCTCCCGCGGCCCAGAGTCGAACGGCTGCTGTACCGCCGCCCTGCTCCCAGCTGGGGAGAGCTGCCTAACTCAGGGTGAGGTGAGGAGAGGTCCTTCTGGCTGCAGTGGTTCCTGTCCAGCTTCCGGGGGTTCGAGCCCGCGGGTCCCCGTCCCAGTCCCAGTTTGTTTAAATCTTACGCGCGGCGGCCTCTCGCTGGTTGTTTTCAACATTGATCCTGTTCATGGATTTATTTTTCCCGGTTCTAGCGCCTTCGCATGATAGATTCTTAATAACTTAATACCTAATTTGTTTTTATTCTTATTACTTTTCTTTTCTTTTCTTTTATCTTTACTAAATGTAGGTATAGAAATTAGAGCTACGAAATTTTACAATTTATAGTACATATATTTAAAAAATAAAGGCTATTTAAAATCAATATTTTTGTTCAATAGTATAGTGCATTCCATAGACAAAATTTGCGGGAAATAAATTTTATTTGCAATTAATTTTCTGATCCCAATTACCTTTCTTCATTTTTTAATTACTTGTAGCATATATCAAATGCTTTGGCATTTAAATTCTCTAATAATGGATTTTTGATGTTTATCTAAAAATGCTGAGTAATTTATGAAGGAATTTAAAATATAAATAAAGAAAGTTTTAAAAATCTTTTTAAGATAAAATTTCAACAAGTTCATGTATTAGGTGCCGTTCTTAATATTAGGCTGCATTAAAGAAACATGTAAAATTTGAACTGAAAATAGTTTAGTTTGTTTTCGAAACGTGAATAAGTAAATAAATTATTTATTGGAGGATATTATATTACACGAAATAATAGATGCTGATAAAAGTAAGAAATCACTAAACAAATTTTACATCTTTGGTTTTATTACACTTACCTAACAAAATCGCAGTTAGCATACAAAATAATTCCCATGTTTGTTCAGCCCTCAGGAAGGTTAATCCTAAATTAGTTGCAGCACTTCTGCACTTCTACATTTAAAGACACTATTTAACATATTTTATTTTATATCCTTGGCTAATTTTAATTACACCACGCAACACAACTTTTGGCCCATTTTACTTTTTAGACATAATGCAGTAAAATGATACGTCTAAACATTTCAACAGATTAAGTAGACTGCGACACGAGAAATGTTGAACCTTGGGGTCAAGAGTACCTGATAAGAATCATTTGCAAAATTTTCTCCTAACACTAACTTTTCCTGGAAGTGTTTGGGAGTGGTATGGCGTTTTAGCTGCAACGTTTAAATTTTACAGGTTTTTAATTTTTTTAATTCACCTTAAATAATTGATAGAGTTAGGTAATTCCAAATTAGTCATAAAACTTGGATTATTACTATATTATTACTATACTCAAATTATCTACACTATTTTAAAATACATATGTATACGGACGAAATCAGATTTTAAATTTTAAAACGAGGAAACAAGTACTCAATTTGTTTCATTCAACGGATTATAGCGCCTCAAGTGGCAGGAATTGGAACTCAGGCATAAGAACTGTCATGCTTTTAGCAGCATAAAAATCAAAACAATCGCGGAAATTATCAACAAAGTTATTTTTTTAGGGATTATGTGGAATTCCTTAAGTAACATCAATTTCTACGAGAACCTTTTGGACCGAAAGTGCAAGGCAAAAGAGTGTCTAACGGAAAATGACGTAAATATCTCAAAATTGTGCAGGACGTGTCTTCGGGAGGCACCAGATACCGACAATCTGTTGAAGGAGTTCGAAATCGGGGCCATGAACATAAATCTAGACGGGAAGCTGCTGAAAATGATTGACATGATGGAGGAGTCGACCGGCTTAAAGGTTTATTTGCTCTCTAAGTAGTAGGCGTACGCACGCTATAAGTTTGCCTTTTCACAGGTGGAGGAGAACGACTCGCTGCCGCATCAAATCTGTAACAATTGCATCCAGAACCTGAGTGGGGCCTATTTCTTTCGCATGCAGTCCCAAAAGGCTGAGAAGACCCTCATAAAACTGCTGATCGCGCTGTCGGACAACGCGGAGCCCACTTACGAAAGCGTTCAACACCTCGACGAAACGAGCTCCGATAACGAGGTGGAGCTTTGCATGGAGGGCGAGGCCGAAGACGACGTTGATACGAACCGCTGTGAGCTGATGGAGATAAAATTTGACAGCGTTGAGGACATCATAGAGGAGCCCGAGGAGGCGATGGAAGGACTGAAGGTGGAATACATCGACAAAACGTACGAGGACGACTTGGAGGAGGTTGAAAGTGATACGAATTTGGCGGTGCAAGAGGACAAGGAAGTCGTCAATGCGCCTGCGATAGAAGATTACAAATGCTCTGAATGCGACGAGCACTTTGAACTAAAGAAGGCGCTCCACGAGCACATCCGAGCAGTGCACCCGGCAGCTAAAGCCTTTAAGTGCGAGATTTGTGACGCGAAACTGGGAAATGTCCAGACCCTTAAAAGGCACATGAAGATCCACCAGACGGACCAGAAGAACAAATTGTGCACCTTTTGCGGGAAGAGATTCGCGAGGGCCGACGACCTGAAAAGGCACGTGAGGACGCACACGAACGAGCGACCCTACGCCTGCCCCAAGTGCCCCAAAAGCTACAAACAGACCTCGGAGCTAAAGGAGCACATGGACACGCACTCCCGGGATAAGTTATACAGCTGCGAGATTTGCGGGAAGTGTCTGTTAACTCGGAACGGGTACTACGTCCACATGAAGGTCCATGCAGGAGTGAAAAATCACAAGTGCTTGGTCTGCGATAAGTCGTTCGTCACGTCCGGGGAGCTCCATTCCCACGTGAAGCACATCCACGACAAAGAACGGCCGTTCGCCTGCACGTTTGAAAACTGCGACAGAAAGTTCGCCACGAAGTTGTCCTTTGACATCCACCAGCGGGCCCACACTGGGGAAAGACCCTTCGGGTGCACGATCTGCGGAAAGAAGCTGGCCACGTCCTCCTCGCTGTCGGAGCATATGAAGCTCCACACAGGAGCGAAGCGGTTTCACTGCAACAAGTGCAACAGAACCTTCAACAGCGCGAGTTCCATTAAGAAGCACCTGCCCAGGCACGAGAAGGGCAAGGAGAACGAGATCAGGCCGAAGGAAGAACCTGTGGAGACGAATTTTATCTGCTCCAGCTGCGGAAATTGTTTCGGCTCCTTGAACGACCTGAAGGAGCACGAAAGCTATTCGAACTGCTTGATCCCTTCCAGCAACAGCTCGGAGAAAATGGAGCAGGACGAGGAAGCCGAAGGTGAAGAAAATGCGGCTATTGTTGAATCTGCCTCTGGAGAACAATCCATCGATGGGCTGAAGAAGGGCGACAAGGACGAGTGGGACTACCTAATAGAATACAGAGAGGCTGATATGCACGTTGAATGGGAACATGATCCCAACGCGCGTAGTTAATGAAATTTAAAGTAATTGTTAAGTTAAACTAAATGTCAATAAAATATTGTGAATTTGAAGACTACTTTCTTATTACCTCCAGCAAGCAAGTAAAAACTAGTTATATTCAGAATTACTCTTCATTTATATTCATTTATTAATAAATAAAAAAAATAATGATATAAAAAATTGAAAATTAAAAAAAACATTTAACAAAATAACAAAACGCGATGATGAATTTATTGCAAGAATTCTTAATGCAAGATTGTTCCTAAGTCAGCACCGCATAACCGTCTTAATCCAGTCAGACATCTCAATCTTGATAACGTTATCCTGATCATGATCCTTTTTTTGGAAAATCTCTGAAAATAGATTTTACCATAAAACAACAAACCTTACCGGTATTTTTTCGGACTTACCAAAAGCTGTCGTTAAATGCAAAATAGACGAGGTGAAGTCGCTAAACCGCAAAGTGCCATCTTTTCGAATGTACCTGTGCATCAGCACGGTCATAATATCCGTGTTCAGTTGGAACCCGACGTCGCAGAGTGCGTCCCGCAGGCGCTCTGCTCGAAGTACCCCGGCCTTTTCTTTTGTGTATATTTTAAATACTCCTTGCCATGCCTTCAAATTTAGCATGAATGTCTTGAATTGCGTGAAATTTATGCGACCAGTTCCAGTTTTCTAAAAATATCATTAATATCATTTCTCAATATGAAATATGCTACCAATTTAACGATTTTTTATATTTAAATTACATTATTCAAGTTCCAGAAGAAACCCAGCGTAGCCATTAAGCGCTAAATTTATCCTTTTTGCAAATTACTACGAAGGTTTTACTCAAAATCTATTCGTTTAATAATTTCCCATTTGAAAAATATTGTACTGGGTTGTAATATCAGCCCCATATTCTTTTATTATCACGTTTTTCTTTGAATGCGGTACTTACATCTTGTAACGAAATGACTTGTCGGCAAATATCAAGATTGGCACAGCCCTTAATGTAGTCGTTCGGAAGGCAGGCTTCCAAGAGTTCTTGCAGCTCAAAGCAGTTAATAGTTCTGAAAAGCAAAAGTAATGTAAGTAAAGTAAATTATAGATCTTCAATTAAAAATTTTTAGCAATAAAACTTCCACCCACTTATTTTCATCTGCAAGCTGCATAAAAACGGGTTCATACTGGCACTTTTTAACTTTCGAGCAGTCCGGCTCGTTGTTCAGGTTGAGCGGCGGGAAGGGGTCCAGCAGCATCATGGTCTGCGTCTCCAGCTGGGACAACCTGAGCGAGCTCCCGAGGATCCGCACTGTGAAAGAGGACTCCTCCCCCGGCTCGTAGGTCGTGGCCATGAGGAGATACCGCCCAGCATCCAAAGTGCACCGATGACTCACGTGTCGCGTATTGCCGTAGTCGGAATTTATATAACTAACCTGACTCTTAAAGAATTCCTTTGGTAGACACTCAGTTAATTTGCTCTTAACTGCAATTGGGTAATTCCTGTATTTGCGGCAGGATCAAGGATCAAGGACTGGCTCACCTGTGTTTAGCTTGTACATCGTAAAGCCAATCACTTTTGGCTCCACCGCGGTGTGCTGATTTAAGGCTATAATGACATCCTCCTTCTCTTGCACAGTCAGTTGAAGTTGCGGGTTTATGTGAAAGGAGTCGTGATTTCGACACCCACCCGCTGTGACGCCCCTCCTCCACTGGCCTTGGTACATTTTCATCTGCCAGCGTTTTGACCGATCCGATAGTGTGACCTCATCTTTAGCAGTATCTGTGTCTAGATTTATGCATTCTAGGAACGTGAAGGATTGTGTTAGAGCTAAAAACGATATCCTGGAAAAATGAAGAAATTGAGTATTCTAAAACTACCAGATTTGAAGAATGTAGGTACATACTATAATATCACCATGTTCATGACGGTAAATCCAATATAGTGACTACGTTTTTCAAATTTGAAGAATTTAAGTGAAATTAAGTTCTAAATAAAGGTAATTTGTGACCATTGATTTGGAATCTACTATCAAAGAATGATCCTAAATTAAGTACTCGCATTTAAGGAATATTTCTAAACTGGGTGAAGTATCAAATTTCGGTATTTTAAAACTCTAATGATACCCCAGGTAAAACGCTTTACCAATGGAACAAATGTTAAAACCATTTCTCGAAATACTTCAAGAGAAAGTACCGGAAATAAGCACAATTTCAAAATTCCAAATTTAGTTATTCAGCTCGTGTTTCGACAATTTCCTTTTCCATTTCTACAAGCGCTTATCTCGACATATCGCTTAGTAAACAAATTTGAAGTAAAGATCCTCGTCGTAATTGATTGCATCAAAGATTAGCTTCAGAAAATGAATAATTTTCTAATAAATTTCCGCCGCTAATTCCACATGCTATAATTGCTTATTGAACCGACCATCCGAAGGTAACGAGGGGGTGGTAGATGAATTACGTGCGAACTAATTTAATCGGGGCTTGTCTAATGAATTCCGCGGGAGCTTAGGAAGCGAATCTGTCCGCGCATACGGCACCGCGGTCAGGTAGACTTCATCGGAATCTACTGCCATTTGAAATTCAAATTAAGCCGAGCCGTGTAATCTCTTTCGCAAGAGCATATCAAGAATTTTATATGAAAAGCTAAATTATGGATTTGGATGGACATAGAGGAGGCAAAAATTTACTGAATAATTTTACGGTATCAACTTGAAGCGTTCTGCAGGTGAATTACGCCGGATCATCGCGGTTTTTGTAGTTTTAATTACAGATTACAAATTTGTACCCCGATCGTTTGCAGATGAAAGTTATAAAATAATTCAATTTGTTTGAATTATTTCATACAGGTTGGGTGTAGAAAATGAAATGAATATCTTTTAAGTGGACCAAATTTTCTTCTTTACATAAGCATTGAGCTATAGGCTATAAAAAACGAATTGTTTTCTGGGTCTCGGTTTATTCTATCATATTTTTATTTATCATGTATTAAAGTAATGATAAAATGCACACATCCTCCTTACTTGGTTTTGTAATGTTAGTAGTATAAAACATAGATTTCAAAGTATTTTGACCATTTTTGAGTCATCCTTAAAACTTTGCAACTTGGCTTAAATTTCTGGCGTACCAATATCCGTACTGAGCGTATTTGTTTAAAGTCTATTAAATCATGTAAACAAATATTACAATAAAAGGCTTAGATAGAAATATTCTCAAAATTATTTTTCCAAAACCTTTAATTTGACATCCTTCCTGTTATGTTATACCTATGCGAGCTATCAAATATTTTGTTATAAAATTGCTAGTACCCGTATTGCGTCAGTTTAAATTTTGTCTGTATCTCCGGCTACTTATTAAAATAACAATTTTCAACAAAATCGTGAAAATTAGTACTTACCAGAATTCTCCAACGTCTAACTGTCCAAGTAATCGATCACGTTCTTGTATTGAAACTCTATCCCACGACGCCGACATGGCTGACCACTCCCCGTTGTATCCTGATTTGATTCCAAATGTTTCAGACGCGAGAGGATCTTTCAGTCGAACTAGTTGAACTGCATCACCAAGCAGGGTCTCCACCTTCGCCAGGAAAAAGGTTTGTTTTGAGCAGTAATTAAAAAAACTTTGATTTAGGGAACTTGGTACCTTATCCAAAGAACACAGTCTATAGTTGATATTGACGTAGATCCCACTCGGAAGCCTCTCCGGTGCTACTTTGTACTGGCCGTTGTTTCCTTTCGTCGAAATGCAAGTAACGATGCAAGTCGTGTCCAGAAAACTTTTAAGCTGAATAGGCCGAATAGGGTCGTTTCCGTTTTTTATGGGAACACACTCGACGATCCCGCCCAGCAAATCGCTTAGGCCGTCTGATCTTGTTCCGTATTTTAAAGCTTCGTAAGAACCGTGAAGTCTTTTCAAGGAAAAATAATCAGTTGAAAGCGTAAAACATTTATATGCAAAATTATGTCTTACTTTGCTACCGCCTTTTCGAGCAGCGATGCCCAGAAGCAGTTGGACTTCTGTGGCTGCAAAAAGGCCAATTTCCCATTGATCGTTGGTAACCGATCGTCGACTAGAACTTCCACCCACTCGCCACACCACCAAAGGCGGAACCGGAACAATCCGTGCGAATGCTCAACACTCTGGTCGGCAGGCACGACTCTGTAGAAGAGATTTTTGAGGGTGTAGAGGACCCCAAGGCAGGATACCAGCCACCGATCCCCCATTTTCCCGGGGACAACGTCGAAGTTTTCGCCCTCGCTCATGAACGAGGCGTTCGTCACGATTTCCGGGAGCCGCTTCCATTGGAAGGTGAACGGCGGTGTCTGGTAGTAGAAGACGGACGTCTGCACCGCCGGGAAGTCAGGATCCTCCCACAGGATGTTTTTCTTCTTGCATTCGGACTTTATTCGTTCGAACCTCGATGTCATCGTGCATGGGTGCGCCTCCAGGTTGCTGGCTGCATATCACTGATCACCGGCGCCAATTAGTCGACCCGGTGTCGCAGCGAACCTGGAAAACATCGAGATTTTGTTTTTAGCGAGCCCAGAACAGGTGTAATTTTGTAATTTGTCAGTGCTTCTAATTAGTCGCGGTGGATTGACGCTTTCGCTGTATCCCCGCCCCTCTGAATGTGGAGCCCAGTGGCTGTGCCGTCGTCGCGCAAGGAAAATCGAAATTTCTTTCTAGTAAATAATTATGAAGACGGTGATTAGCTGCCACGTCGGTGAGGAAAGGCGTGACCGCGCCAGGTAAGCGCTGATTTTGCTAGCTGCAAGGAAAACCTCGTACGTGCGCGACGTTGTAGCTAATTTAACACGACGCGCTACATACGGAGGCCGATCTCAAATTTTTGATAGCTACAGCTCATCAACCCCGCGGATTGCTAAAAATTAGGTCGTGGGGGTTTCCTGCTTTGAGCTCGTGCTGTTAAGAAAAATTAATGTTCAACGAAAGGAACAGTTGCCATTAAGATTATTAATCAAAACATGAAACGGAGAGTGAAAGGCTCGACCTACTATATGGATTTGATTATACATTTTACTAAACATACATGGGTAAAATTAAGAAAAGCTTATATGCGATATTACTGGTCGAAATCAAATTTGAAAAAGGACTTCTACCTAAAATTGGAAAACATTTGATGCAAATTTTATTAATTCAATAACAATACTCGAAACTAGACCTATAAGAATATTTAATAACGACGAATATCTTAATCAAATCCTGAAATGCACGCTACCTACTGATCATTTCGTTTATTGAACTACATAAACAAAGTGTTCCTACATATATTCGATTAGCCAAAGCACAATAATTTATATGATAGAAGATTTTTATTTAAAATCGACTGGCCTCCTCTGAACGAAAAGCAAGTGAAGTACAATATCGAAAATCATAGCCTGGCCATGTTTTGCTTGCCAAAACAGACACCTCTGGCTTTGCCCAACTGTCGAAAGATCACTTTTTGAGTAAATCACACCCATTTCAACAGCGAAGTCATGGAAATGGAATCATTCACGTGGCGGCCAATCCGATTGTGTGGGCAATCTGTCTGATTGACCTTGCGATTTTATTTCCCTTACATTTTTCTGTTATTTACGTTTTGCGAGTATTCAGCTTATCGGAAGACATGTGGGCTGCAAAAGTCCCACCGCGCTGAATTACGCCACTCCCAACGGCTGGTTGTCCGTCGTGACGACTGTTTTGGGATCACTGTACAAATCGACTTCCACGAGGCAATCAACTCGGGGCCAGGCACGAGCCCCACGAATTCTTATGCAACGCTCCCACGCAGGGCGCCACAGGAGCGAATTGCCCAAACGAAGGTGCCATGTGAGCACGTCTCGTCCGCCCACGCAGCATCATATCGAGCAGAATTCCTAAAATTCCTGGTTGAGTCTGCGCCAACTCCAAGTTGGCATGTGTCTTTCCTACCGCCTTCACGGCTGGTGCTAACAAAGGTGCCACCTTTCGCCACCTTTACCTGTCCGTAAGAAAAGATTTCCGCGAGGCCGGCCGCGGACGCTCGCTGAGTTCATTTGAATGAATGTGGTCAATTATTCACGCGTTTAGCCGCCGACTGACCGCACTGGACTTGTCTTGTTTCATTTAAGACCCTGCGAGCCCCAGGAGTCTTTTTACCGATGCTGACCACCGATGCAAATTCGAGGCTCCGCAGTGACCACCAGAAGAACGAATCGAAAGAGAAGACCGTTTAAGCCGCAGTTCCGCGAACGGAGGTGCGGTACCACGGCCGGACCCAATGAATATCTTATTAATCCGGCTGCTGGCATTTACCCCGCGAAAAAACTTCATCAGAAGTTGTGCCGCGAAAATCCTCGATTCGCTCCCCGAGGTGAGTTCGACCAAAAACAAACCCGGGCGATCGGAGCCAGTTCTGAAAGTCTAAAGTTGGTCGTGATGTCAACAGACACAAATAGAGTGTCTTAACAACCGGTTCCTGCCGTGGACGCTGGCCTCCTTGGTCGTCTGGACCATCGGCGGTGACACGCGAGATCGCAGGAGATACTCGCGGCATGCATCATACAGCGCGGGAATGGCGGTGTCCCGCCGCCGACTTTCTTTTTCACTGCACTCGAATGCAATGCAATCAGTCATTGTCACCGGGGACGTCGATCAAGAAAACTTTCTAGACGACGATCGACGCTGTTAGCCGCAAATGATCTTCACGAGGTGGCGCGCGGCTGCTGCGGTCTTCGTAATCGACGGCTTCCTAGGAAGATCGAGTACTTGCGATTTTAATGATCGGCAAGCCGAGGGTTAGCAAATATCGATGAAGTCCGCAAATTGGCGGTAAACTCAAACGGTATGCCGCACATCTTGGCCTGTCCAGGTAGACTCATATAATAGGAATTCCAAACGATGGTAACACAGAAACTTCGATTGACGACGGTACGTCTTGTTAAATAACTTGTGGTTTTTTTTCATATACTTGCATAGTTTTTCCATAAAAAATATTTCAATTTAATTTTTCTATCGAATTATTTAAACTACTTTAAAAAGTTATTGAAGTCAAAGGTAACTAAAATGAGTTTGTTACAATTAAAAATAGTCATAATTTTAGCAGTTTCACCCATCATGCAAAAACCTTTTCTAGATTCACGTAACAACTACTTTAGACCCATAATCCCAAAAGAAATTGCGGTTGACCAAAAATGGTTTGTCTATTGAAATTGAATTGAGCTTAATATTCACAGGCCGTGCTCAAACAGCGATGAATTTCTCTCCCTGCGACTTGCTTTACAAACTGTCTTAAATGTCGTGATAATGCTTAAATTCATTAAAAAACTTATCAACCTGGACTCCAGGCTTAGAGGAACAAAAAGAAACGCCATAAATCAAGCCTACTTTTGCAACATTTCCCGCGCACCCGACGGGCTCCAAACTCATTTTCCTGGGAATTCCTCGCGTTGGTGAAGACAACAAATGATTCGTCTTGTCTGACACCGCGGCAGCGCCTCGGACCCACTCAAGACAGGCGGCGCAACACGAAAGGTCCTCGTCGAACCGGTGGAAGACGATGCTGCGGAGCAGGCCGCGAACTTCTGCAGGAATTTCCCTCAATTGAATTTTTCGTTCACGTCCAATTATGACGGAGCCGTGCTTTGCATACCTCACGCAGACCACTTGCTCGGGCGATGTGTTCGGTAACAAAAGGCGGCGGGGGCGGCGGGGGCGGCAGGGGCGGCGGGGGCGGCGGGCGCGGCCTGATTGCAGGTAACAGCGGTAACACGACTTCGCGCATATTTCCGTGGAGCCAATGAAGTTGTACGGCGGCGGCGTGCCCCGCATGCGAACGAGATGCGAACTGTTTTTGCCCCAAATCGCTGAGCAAGCCGCGTAAGTTCCGTTCGCGGGGCCCTGTTATGGTCGCTTCGAAAATTGAAAGGTTATTGTCACCAATTTCCAATTTCCTGACCGCTTCGAGCAATGTCGCAAATCGATCCCAGTTAACTCGCCGTGCATGCTCATGATGGGAATAGCTTAATAGGACAATTTAAAGTGTAAAGCTTTTTAAATTTTTACTACTTTTAATATTTTTATAACTTTGTTTCACTTACACTTACACAGTTTTAAAATCGCAAAGTAGAAATGGATCGAATTTTTAAAATTCAATTTTATGAATGAGTCGTTTTTTGTTGATGCCAATATTTATGAGTACGAATATGACTGTACTCGTATATGTATATCATATACATATCTGGTCCGCAAATATTTTTTAAACATTTTTGAGCGACGTATACCATCTTTTAAGTTTGAAGGTGCCCATTTTACTATTTGAAAACCAAGGAAGATTTTATCTTGGATTTTGCGTAAATCTTACTTGAATACAAAGAAAACCATAAAATAGTAATATCCTTCAAGTAAAGAATAAAATGAAATAAGTAAAACAGAGGAAACTAAATACCTTAGTTTCGTTACATGAATTTCCATATTTTCCTGCTAGAATATCTATTGCACTTTTTCTCTTCGTTATGGTTGTAGTTATTTGGGTACTAGTTGGATTTAACCATTGTTTGTATTAGAAATAGACTTTTAATGTATATTTCAAGAAGACAAGAAATTTCAATAAAAATATAAGAAAAATTCGTAAATACTGTAAATCAATGAACTTATACTCGTAGAAAGCATCATTTCCATTTCGACTGGGCAGATTTAGAAATTTATTGGTCTTTGGGGAAGACTCACACTCCATAAATTCAATTAAGTGAATATCTTTTCCAATAAAAGACCGTCACAATTTAATGTTTATAAATCTCACGGGCCCATAAAAGCAATTAATTTGGCTCCTTGCTCCCATGCACAGGTGATGTCAGAAAAGATGTAAATTGTGATTGCCTGCATATTAAAATCGTTTATAGTCCCCTATGTCGTTAGTAGTAACATCTCACGTAAATTGGCAACACACTTCGATCTGAGCGTCAGAAAGGTTGCTCAAAAACTTGTTCCACGCCACAATTAATATGAAAAACATAAATCGCTTAGGACGCCCGATACCACCGGTTTTGTTAACTGATCGATGCGGTGGGTTTTCACTTGGCGGGCAGATCTTAATCGCCGAACAGCAGCTCCACTTAGAAACTGCTCTTTCTCAGGCTTTATTGCAAACAAGACCGGCTTATCACCTGCAAGGTATCTACCAGCATACTTTAACGTCTATCCATGCCATCCGGTCGGTGTAACACTTAGTCAAAAATTGCGAACAAATTCAGGTTTTTAGAAAACGAACAGGAAAAAGGTTCGGACAAGTACTCTACTTGCTACTACTGCCAGCGACACTTTCTATTTCGACCATTTCGCATATGTTTGGAATTTTCAAAAATTTCTCCCTGTTCATCATTCTTACATGCATGTGAAATTAAAAGAATCAGGAAATTTACGCTGTTGTATATTTAGTTGTGCGACATCAAGTCGAATGACCGCATTGTAATTGTCGACGAAAAAGATTCATAAACGTGAAAATTAATGGTTATGCATGACCTTCATTATTTTATTAACTATCAAGGAAAAAAGTCGTCGCACTCAACTTCATAAACACACGCTATAAAAGCGGTGAGTTTCGGCTGAAATCTGAAAGAAATTTACTTTCATTTTTTGCCCGAAGATGGATTGCGTGTTTTATGCAACACCAAGTGAATGGAAATGCTTTCTGCCTTTTTGGGAGGACATTTGCTCCGAAAATAGGAAGACGAGACCCGTGAAAAACGGATGACAATTCCGTGAGAGACTTCCACGTTTGTATAAAGGAAGGTGGACACTTCCGCTGTTTTCAAATCAACTGCGAAACGTGAACAAATGAGAAATTTTCTGCGGTTTCAGCAAATTATCTGTTTGAATTGAAAGCAATGATTTTATTACCCTACGGAAGTTGATGAGCTTAATGTGCTTATCAAATAGATATTTTTTCGCCGACAGTAGTCATTTTGAGTACAGTAAAATAAGGCACATTTCTTAATTATTCATCAGTCTCAAAATGTAAAAGTAGGTGCATATTCTATAAAATTTTAAAAATGAAAATGTCATGTGCAAATTATTTCAGTAAGGTACAGATCGATCTGACATACATCAATACAAGATAAGGGCAATGAAAAGATTTCCTTAAATTTAGAAAACCTTTATATTTACCTAGCAATTTAAGAAAAAAATCATATTTTTAAATCTCATATTTAATTAATTCTTATGCCGCTTAGAAACTGTTGCTTGTAATTCTTTTTAAAACATTTCGTAATTTATGTTGGTAGAACGTAAACATTAGTAAGTTCAAAGTTATGGTAATCATTACAATTGACTGCTAAAAATTTGTTATATCCTTAATTGATCAAGTTTGCACACACTGCAATTGATAAGAGATTTTACTTATAATAAGACCGAACCACTATAAAATTTTACCTCTTTAAAAAAACATCAAACTTCTAATTATTTGTAACGCAAGCAATTCAAAAATACATCATAATTTAGCACTGAGGTTCGGATTGAACAGGACGATAACCACACCTCATCGGCTTTTAAAAGTCCAAGACTTTGATTTTCGTTAAAAAATAAAAAGAAACCGCGAACACTGAAGGAATTTCAGCTTGCAAGAAAAAAAGTGAAGATCAATGATCGTCGCGCTTCTGCACAGACCAAATTAACGCGATAACGAAACAAAAAATACTGAACAGACACCGAAAACGAAACGAAACGAAAATCGCCACAGAAAACATACCTAAATTATACGAATTTATCCACCAGAGGCGAAATTGACCCCAGCAAGTATAAGATCCCAAAAAATACCACTGTTTGGCTCGGGAAAAAGAACAGGAACAAAAAACGGAGTATGATTTTTTAAGCAACAGCGCAATAAAAATATGTTTAGTTATTTGTTTTGGCTCAATTTAAGCCACACCACTCGCACTTTCACGAGATCGAACCGTTCGAACAGCGATCAAATCACGCAGAATCACACGTTGAGCAATGGGTACCGAGTTGTTTTCTTGCGTAAACTAGCACAAATTAATCGACTTCAAGAAAAGCACGAAACTTTCTACAAAGAGAAAATTTATGCGAAAAGAAAACAAAAGAACAACACAAACTCCTTCTGAGCTGAGGAAAATTTCCTCGTCCCCCCGCAAAAAGAGCGAACAAAGAGACACCGAAACCTCGAGGTGATCGCAATATACAACTCCTGCGGAAACCGCCGATCGACTGAAATCTCGGCGAATCGATCTTCTGGTGGCTACCTACCTAACCATCTAACCTACCTGTCGAGAGTTGGAGCAGTTACCTGCTCTACTCCTTTCGCGGCGGTGTGTTGGAAACTTTCGAAATCCCGACCACATGTGAACCCAGCTGCATTAAGACGTCGATTAGCCAACGAGCTCGGCACCAGCGGACTGTGTGCGGTTTCTTGAGCTAATGCTCTCCAAACCATTTTAGATCTTCGACTCACCTGAAGATCGCGCGGTGTTGGTGGCTCGGATCGCTGGCTGGCGGATGGTCGGCCACCGGGGCATGCTCCGGAGAAGGAAGATTCGGTGCCGAAGAACCGCGACTGTAGAAGATGTGGAAGACGAGAGAGCATAATGGGTGGCTGTGATGTGAGTGCCATTATTATGCAGTTTTATGATCATGCACTGTCCGCATAATTTTGCACCAGGTCTAGTCGCTGCTTATAAAAATCCCTCTCAATCCGTTGCTTCGAATCAATCCTGACCACTTTCGAACAATACTTGACTGGTGATCTCAAATAGACGAGATTAAGTGAAATAGTATGTAATTGTGTACAACGAAATAGAAATGAGTATAGTTGTCGTAATTCGTCATCGACGTGCAGAATGTCGACAAGACTGATGATGACCGAAGGATAAGAAAAGCAGTGATCTCTTGTTTGAAAAAGAAAAAATAATTGAACAAGTCTTCATGTACTTGAGTCGTGGAACTTACCGCCAATTAGACATTTTTTTGTTCTATTGCGAAAATCAGGGTCATAAAAAGGCGTCGCTGCTTAATAGACCTTTACAAGAAATCGACCAACTTTAAATAGATCGTTGGCAGGAAGTTAGGCTAAAATCAACTAAAGATCAGTGCTAAGACTCGAACTGAAATTTCTGCACAGTCATGAACTCAGTTCCAGTAGTTCTTAAGACGGTACAAAGAAATAACGCTTGGACACAAATTGCTTATGAAGTATGTGGAAAAGGAGAAAAACTCGTTTTGTTCGCACTGAATTCAAGCTTAGACAGCTCAAAATACACGATAAGGCGAAACAATTTCTTCCTACCTGCAGTTTTTAAGAAATCAGAACAAGAACTTCCTACTGCGAGTGTCGGGAATGAGACTGGATTCTTGGCTTCGCACTTCTTTTTTGAATGCCATTAAAAATTGTAATAGGAGCTGTTGGCTCTGAAAGTAAATTCATACTTACAAATAGGAAAGCGAACAAAAGCAGACATCCCAATTATGGAATTTCGCATAATAAGAATTGTAAAATTGTATTTATAATTGAGTGTAGCTTTTATAGATGAATATACATATTACTTAATATTGCCAACCATAAAAATATTTATTTTAAACATTTGTTTATAAGGGGTGTTTTCTTAAAATCTGAATGTTTGGATTTCACCAATTAACGATTGAATTATTATTTTTTCATAATTAATGATGAATGCCCGAAATTAGTTAAAATATGTTTTCTTTTAAAATAATGTA
Source organism: Tolmerus cingulatus (assembly GCA_959613345.1). Taxonomy (NCBI): domain Eukaryota; kingdom Metazoa; phylum Arthropoda; class Insecta; order Diptera; family Asilidae; genus Tolmerus; species Tolmerus cingulatus. Next base: position 70,534,926 of record OY390707.1, on the reverse strand, counting down.
TAATACATTTAATAAAAAATAACTTTCTAGGAGTGATATCTAACTTTACAAATTTCAAGAAAACCAAATTTCACAAATTACCTTGTCTTACAATACATTTATGCGTATCTATATTAATAAAAATCCGCTTGAAGCTACAATCTTCATTTTGAGGAGTACGTAAGAAAATTGAAAATTAAATCAATAGCAATATTTGAAAGAAGTAAACCTATTTACTTAAAAATCTATGTTTAGATTTAACTAATAAAGTTAAAAGCGCTGTTTATTGTTAATTAGTGAAATCAGTGCAAATAAAAGTAGGTCACTGCACCACGCAACGTGACCATGGGAATAAAATGTAAGAACCCACTCTGCGATGAAACTAATTGTATTCACTCATTGCCGCGCAGTCCGACCGTGAGCGTTTCTTTAAATGAACTTCTTAATTACACCTTTCATTCCCAAACAAATGCGACGAGTGTCACCTGTCGGCCGCTGACGCCGTGACGCCGGAGCGAGTCACGGCACCCCGCCGTCACCCGCGCCGGTGAGCTCCTCCAAGAACTAATTGAAGACGCTTCACGCATGTCGGCCCCAACCTTAAACTGCGCGCGCTACCCGGGCCCCGCGCGCATCTTCCGCTCTGCATCCTCCGCGGCAAATGGACCAGGCGCGTGCACCCAGCGCGCGATCCCTGCTCGCCTGGAAGCGCGAGCGCGGCCTGTTTCCGTGCCCGCGATCGCCAGATTAATCGCGAGACCCACATTCGCGACCTGCGCGGATGCCGTCGGGCGACTTTCGAGTCCCGGCCGCGCGGTTTCCACTTCCGCCCCCGCGGTGCGCACCGGGCCCATTCGCACCTAGGCCGCAGTGAAATCGCGAAAAGCGGAAAAACTGCATTCGGGCTGCGCGCCGCCGCTGCAATCGGTGCGCTCATCGCGTTCGAGCTGTGCAAATCCGCGAGCAGTTCCTTAATTAACATAATTAGCTAGGAATTTCGCGGGCTTTTTACGCCGGCGCAGGTGCCGATGAGGTAATTCGTCTTTCGGAGCGCGGGTGGTGGTGTCGGCCCGTCCCCTTGCGGTGAAGGTGGAAGTGGTCGATGAGATTTTCGTTGAATGCAACTATTGCATTCCTTCAGCAAAAGTTATTTTTCAAGAATGCTGTTCGGGAACATCCTCTGAAAGTAAACTAATTTAAACAACATTGCAACATAAATATGCTACACATAACCCGGAATAATGCTATAAACAGGACAAATCACAAATTTGGATAAAATTTCGCAAAACCCTTTAATTTGCACTAAAATGAAAAGATCTCACAAGGAAAGTATCCAACTTGGGAATAATGGTTGAAGAATTCTTATTTTTTCTATAGTGATATTACAACAATTTATAACGGAAATTAAAAAATACTATTTAATATTAAAAAACATACCTTCTCCATGCCGACTTCTTGAACCGGAAAGAATTCCATTAATCTCACCACGAAAACTTTTATCAAAAAATGTGTTTCAAATCGCCATTTTGTTACAAAAACTATATACATATGTACATATCTATGTATGTTATATTAAATATTTACCAGCAGTTTAGAGATTATTACAAATTAAAACTTCAGGGAATTTTTACCATGGTAGTGAACTAAATTTACGTAACTCTGAATATAATAATATTCTCTTCACTTCCTCTACATATGTAAATGGTATGACACATTTTATTAGTAATATTGGATCCGCCTACAATTTCCAAATTTCGACCGAACTTTAAGAACAAACATTTTTATTGTTCCAGATTCCTCTTAATATTCTCATTTAGAACTTTTAAAAAATCGAATTTTTTCTTATTTTGTTGTTACATAAAATTTGTTAATAAATTTAATTTCTCAAAGAAAATTTTCGATACTTTTGAAAATTTGAAAAGTTATAAAGCAAGCTTTCGTTGGCCAAGCTCACCGAGCAAAAACTTTTAAAGGTTTTTGCACGGGCTCAATGATATCACCAGAGAAAAACTCGATTTGAGCGATAAAAAGTTTGCACCTCATCCTCGCCCGTTATGTTCCACAGTCCACACTCAAATATTGGCGAACCAAAAGACTTTTCGCGAAAGCTTTTGGATTTTCAGGGTTTGTGTATTTAAAAGTTAAAATTAGTAGTCAGGGGCGGCGATGCTTTACTTTATATAAAGTTTAATTCTTGTGTATATATTAATATATTGGTATACATCTTCTCGTTGTAATCTTCATTTATTTTTTGCTACAGTAAGAGGACATAAATGCAAACAAATCCCGTTTAATTGTCTTCATTCTTTCATTTTCATCGAAAAACAAAGCACAAAATAAGAAGAATGAGCATTACGAGATACTAAGAAATTAAATGAAGAAAATAAAATACATATAAACTTAATCAGCTGTTGGTCTATTTGGAAATTATGTTATTGAATTGTTGCAAATGATTCTTTTCTAAATCGTAAAAGGATCGCCAAGGACGAAATTAATTTTATTTAATGGTGAAAACTAAATCGTAAATGAAATTCGGGCGAAAAATTCTTCGGTACAATCGTTTACCGTGTGGTCCGATTTGAAGACACCCACTTGAGGAAGACCAAGACGAAATTGTCGCGACCGCCTCATTTTCCACTATCTCCAGGTTCTCAGTTGGCCTGGTGAGGCGCGCAGTCAGCGGTGGGTGAGTGCAGACAGGAAGTGAAGACTACAAAACCGACCGGAAATTCACATTCCTGTGGTCAAAGAAGTTGTTCGATTGACCGAAATGTCTTGCAGGGGGGCGCGGAAGCGAGATGCGCGGGAACCGAACCTATGTACGACCAGCGATGCACTCGTCCTCAAGTGATAAAGAAAAGAATATTTTTTATTTTTGAGTCGAAGACGAGTGTCGTCGCTGATGAAGTTTTCCTCCGGGGTCCAATTAAGTGGTCTGCGGAGTTCATATCTCGATTGCACCGAAGGAACGACGCAGCGCGACGCAGATGACCATCTCTGAAGAGTCTCGAATTTTCTCGTCGTTGGCGAATAAAATGAGGGTGCATTTTCTGCAAACTTTTCGTTTTCTTTGAATGGGACATTATGGAACATTAGATCGACTCTATTCACTTCCTGATCGCGAAGTTGATTTTGCTGTTTTTACTCGAAAAGAAATAAATATTTAAAGAACTCTTGTAAAGAAAATCCACATATTAAATTAAAATTTCAAGATATTTAAATTCATAATAATTAGCAAATACGGCTAGAAAAATAAAACGATAAGTAAAGAATAATAAAATACGTACAGTGTCTTTTTTTAACGCGCTACATACATATTAATAGAATTTCGCATATTCCCTCAAATAAGAGGTTAAGAACATGGAAGACACACAAGATACACAACGCCCCCACAACCAAAAACCTCAGCTGATGAGGTCCTTGCTGTTGGTAGTGAATCAAATAGAGTAGAATTTCATGAACCCAACTTCCAAACTCCACTTAACCGAACCAAAGGACCACCACCAAGGAGGAATATTACAAAATTCAAGAATCCCCTAAACTGCGGCATATGCAACTCATCGTGGCGCCTTTAAATGTACACCAGGAGCTCAAACGAGAGTTGCTGAGCGTCCCGAAAACTTTCCTGATCGGATTAAAACTTTCTTCATGTACAGAAAAACTTTCAGGATGCGAAATTAACCGGCATCGATCGGATTAGTATCTGCTAAGGCTCATGTCGCGCTCCTCATTATTGCCGAACTTGGCGGAGCGGGAAACACTGGAAAATTGTTTGGCAGAATTCCTTAGGATTAATGAGTTCTGCGAAATGTCCTTTATCATGTAACAATTTTCCGTGGGGTGCTTCCAGAAACCGCGCAGACGGTGCAGCATTTTGGTGCTGGAAGAAGGGGAATTATAAAAATTTAATTAGTTTAGCGCAAACTGGGGATTAATTTGCTCCATTCAAGTGAGCTCGAGCAAATAATTAATGGGAAAGGTCTTGATCTTCTTAAAGCATTCTTGGTATACTAGCAAACAGATCGCTGGAAGAGTTAAGGATTTTGTATTAAAATTAGTTTATGTATTGTCATTACTACCAAAATTTAACATAATGGATTCCAAGCCAACCCAAGACAAAGGCTGTATAAAGTGCTTTGTTTTCCTTCCTCCTCCAAATGTTTGGTTGCTGCGGTTGTTGTAATATGTAGTAATAGTCAGTTAACTTTAGAGTATTGTGTGTGAGTAATTGTAAGTAGTTCTTTTATAAATGCAATATTGATGAATTATCAATATATCATTAATTTGAAATGAATTTTTTTAAATTGTCATTATTTTTTCAATAGTACCTAATAATTATAGTTTTTTAATATACCTGCTTATGTACATATAAATTTCTGTAGGTAGTTATGTAGATGTAAGTAAAGCGAACCATTTCTGCAGTTATATCGATATGTATGTAAAGCAAAACAGGAAAACGTTTCTAATCCACATAATCCGATTCTGATTGATTGACCCATGATTGCAATCGAGTAGCAGAGCACTGGAAAAAATATGTGCTAGAACTCGAGTGAGTTCCATCCACATAATACCACAATTTTTACGCCTTTAACGGTCGAGCTGGAAATTGATGCACCCATTGATTTTTTTGCAGCATTAACTGGATATGCACGGAAATTGCTTACCCCGCCCTTCAAGCTGAGCCTGCACTTGAAGCACTTGCATTAGAAGCATCGGCGTTGCATGAAATCTTCTCCATTACTCGGATTTATGCATCTCCTCGCGCGACCCAAATGAGCCCGCGAACCGAACCGCGGGGCGGGTATGAGGAGCTGTTGCATCTGCAGCCTCCTCGCGGTATTCGAAGAGCCATAAATCCTACAATTATCGCCGCAATTCTGCTGAATACGGGACAACTGTTCCACAATAAAACCGGGATTTAGGGCCCTCATACGCCATCGAATTAGGAGGAATTACACCAATAAAGCAATTAGAGGAGGGCGATCAATTGCTCTTCCAAATCAGCCGCGCAGTGTGTGAAAGTGCTCGGGTCGGCTGCACTTGAACTGGGCACTGATTGGTGCAGCGCGGTCGACCCCCGGGGCAGGAATTGTCGCCTAATGCGACATTTTTAGCAGGACACCGGGAAGATGTCGTGTGCTCCCTGGCAGCCTGCCTGCAGCTGACGTCAGCCAGCTCCCCTTCGATTCGGGATGACCCTGATCCGCCGCTCAATTTGTGGACGCAATTGACGTGGTCAGGGCTGGAGCTGCCGGACCAGAATCCTAAATTACCCGGACAATCCGACACTCTCGGGAAATTTATATGGGCGGTGGGTGCAAATCAAGGCCCAAAAAGACGTGTGATTAATTGGAATGAAATCTGTTCCCTGTTGAGGATTACTTTAATTTAAGAGAAATCTTTCCAATTAAGAAGGGACGAGTAAGGGTTGTAAGGAAACTTATAGGGTGAATTGGTGCCCTGGGAATGTCACTCTTCTATGATCTACTGCACTCTATTACAAACATCGCTAAAGTAATCCCTTTTTTAAATTCTAATAATACATCCTTTTTGTAAACCTCACAAAATTCCAAATTAATTAGAATTAAAGAAATCATCTGGTATGAATAATACTTGATAACAACTTAATGTTCTCTAGTTCCGCTTTTGAGCCACGGTGGTATCAAAAGTGTCCCAACTTTTTGATTCGCAAATATGCAAATAAACATTTTGCAATAAAATATTACATATGATACCTACCCTATTAAACTAGAATTCAGTATTGTTAGAGATTTCATTATGCGCCTTAAAATTTAATTTGAACATTTATTATGCTAATATGCTAAATCAATTTTTGATTAAATATTTGAATGCTTGTCTTCTACGATAGTTGGTCAGCTACCAGAGCAGGCTGCCTTTCTACCAATTAAGTTAGTGACAAAAATATTAGGATTAATTAAATAAATTAATAAAGCAAAGCACAGCTGCATTTACGTTAGAATAAAAGCAGCTCTGGATATATTCTATTTTTAGGCACTTTAGACATCTTCAAAATTAGTCCCAGCCTCCCTTAACTGAGTTTTGCACAACTTGAACAAAACTCTATTTCCGGTGAGTCTGGGGGCGTCTGCAGCCGTCCACTTCTAAGAAAAGATGCCTCCTCCTGGCGCCGCCACTTGAAAAGGAGTTCAGTGCTCCTCCTCTTTGTGGAGCTTGGTCCTGCAACGCATAATTTGTGGAGGCTTACTTGTTGCTGTTAAGGGTCGTGAGCCGCACAGACCTCGGAAGATGGAATTCCGCCATTCGGCTCCACTGTGGAACGCAGTACCCCATCCCCACAGTCTCGAAGACTAAAGGGCGGTGTGACGTTACACATTACATTCAGCCCCAGCCTCACTCCGCACCCCTTGCGTGTCGCGCTCTATCCAGGCAATGATTTAGTTAAGAACTCAAAAGCCAGTCCCGGGGGTAGCAACAAGGAGTCCCGGTCCCACTCACTCCCACCCCCGGGCAGTCACACGGCCACTAACGCTGTTAGGCAGGAGAAGAGCCCGGCTATCGGAGCGTTCGTCGCCGGCCTCAATGACCAAGGAGGAATCCCGGGAACGCGACCACCCCCATCTCCACCCCCGCCCGGCGGGCTTTTCTTTGTCGACAAGCAACAGCCCTAGCCGTTTTTACGGCGTCTTTTTTCGCCCCCGACTCGGAGGGATGGGAAATTGAATTTCGTGTTGGAACATATTTCCGCATCCTGGCAGAGTCCTCGGCGGGGACCTATAAATGAGCGCTCCGCCCTGGAGAATCTTAATGAACCGGCTTCTCGGGGTGTCAAGTGGGGCCGTGTCGTGCCAGGGAGGCGCTCCGCTGGGCGGATACAGGAACACGGCCTCGGTCGCCCGCCCGCCGAGATTGTTTTATCACCGCGAATCGGGCATTTCGCTTATAGCGGGACACAGGTGGAATGAAATGCTAATGGGAGCGAGCCGAATAACTTAATTAGTGGGCGGCTCCGGGGCCATCCCGGTTTCCCAATTTGTCGCCTGTCCGGCGGAGGAACAGTCCCGAATTCTAATGCCACCAAAATCGATTCCGGGACTGATCCTTTAAATTTTGGAAGCCTAGACACCGAGGCGGGCGGGAGACAACGAACGCTTCTACTGTTGGTAATTTGAGCAAAAATTGGCACTTGACATTTTCGGAAGAAATCACGTTTGTTTTCCGGAGGCTGTCGAGTGTTTTCTGTTTCAGAAAGGATCTCTCGAACTGATTTGCTATTTATGGTGATTTATTCAAGACCGAAGCGTTTCACCGAGCGTAAGCCGGTCGGGAGGATTGTAAATTTGCTGGGACAGCTTAAGTAAATTTTTTTGCTTATTCTGCCGTTGCGAAGTGGTAATGATGCTCCCCTTACTCAGAGGATATTTTCCAAAAAGCACCAAATTGTTCATAACATCGCCCCTTGGCTTCTAAAATTGCCATTTATTTTCTTACCCAAAATAGTATCAAGAAGTTGTAGCTGATCTCGGGAAAATAAGAGGTCTAATTATGTTTATAATGATAAACAAGTTTTCCTGTAGTCGTAACCGGCATTAGACAATGTATAATTGGCGTTATGGGCGATAATTCATAATATTATCTACTTTATATTTAATAGTCGAAATAAATATGTACAATATAAGCACCACAAAATCTTTGCCTATACATATACGAATTGTGTCTATTATGTATTCGACATTAGCCTAATTACACATTAATTAAAAATATGAATGAATTTTGCCAGGAACCCATGTGCACATTTGCAGAAAATTTTTTGGCTGCGTGTTCAAGATTAGGGCATGAATGCATCCGTGCTTGGAATACCAAGGGTCTGAATTTAGGAAGGGTAAGAGGCAAGTAGCACACACACAGAATACATAAACACGTATACGTTTTTATCCCATTTTTTCATCCTGTTTTTTTAAAGGCGTAAAACTACTGCAGCGTTTGTGCAGCGAAAAGCGAAAAGCTGAGTGGGCTTAATTTTCTCAGAGAAGTTTTACAACTTGAAAAATTGTAAATTCGAAAAGTGTTACTACCATTTCGGAAATAAATTACTAAATAAAAACGTGCATGCTATGCTTACTATACTTAGAAGTGTTCGATCTTACGTTTTTTTTGTCTCCTTCTTACATGTGACCTAATCCTCCCAAAATATTTTCAAGTTCGTTTGGGTAACCGTACCAAGGTCGAAAAAAATATACGAAAGTTCGTCACGAATGTCACATTTTATTGTAGATAGCCTTTGCATTGAATCAATTATTTTTGCGAATATCTAACACAAATTCTGCTGATATATACATGTGTACATATAGTGAATTAACTTGGCATTCTGTAACATTGTAACTATTATAGTTTCTTCCAATTCCAAGCTCCCCCTCAATATTTCTTCAACCACAATGCTTGAGGATTCTCAAGACTTCCAGCAAAATTATGGGTTTAAGAGGATTAAGGTTAACAAGGTCTAAAATAGTTAAGGAGATAGTGTTTGTGTGCGGTGAACAGTGTTTGTGTGTAGGTTCCATGTCTTTGGATTTAACAAAATCGCCTAACTCGCGAAACGCTGCCAACTGCAAATAGAAAAGGTTTAGAGCAAACACTATGGAATGTACGTTACTAGGGTTCTAACTAGGTTCCATATTCTTTGGTTTGGAAGTTGGTTCTCGCGCCTCGGCATTTTCTGATTTTCCACGTTCGTGCCTCACTTCGAGTCACGCCCGGGCGAGCCATGCGCTTTTGGCGATTGCCTCGAACATTCCCAAGCGCGCCTCAGTCTGAGCCAGTGAGCCAGTTAAAGAGGGTGGAGGGTTGTGCGTGGCTCGCAAGTGAATTTCATACGCATCTAGGTTTATAGCGGCCATTTTGAAATGAATCAGGACTTTTGCATTGAATTAATTCAATTATATGGAACATTCAAGTGCCTTTGGGACCCGAAGGATCCCGACTACGTTAACAAAACTAAACGGCTAAATTGCTGGAGACAGATTTCAACGGAATTAAAGTTTCCCGTCATGGAGCTTAAGAAAAAAATGCGAAATTTAATGGGCTCCTATAGGCGGGAAAAATCCAGAGAGAGGAAAAGCAGTCTTAGAAGACCTGGTAATTAATAGTATTTCCTTGTAGTACTATAATAAGCAATAAAAAATATTTAGTTAAAGGATCTAAACGCGTTTACACTTCAAAATGGTTTGGTTACAAATTCTTTGAGTATATGGCGACCAAAAATGATCCTGAACCTATCGCAGATACAACAGAAAATGTAAGTTTTTATTTATTTCATATTTTTTACAAAATGAGCTATATTTAGAATAGCATGAAAAAGAAAATAAGCACATAATTTTCATGAAAGCAAAGCTCTCTTTTTGCTGCTTTCATATATGTATGTAAATACATAAAGCAAAAAAATAAGCTGATCACTCAAAATGAGTTTGGAACCCATTTCGGTTATGACATTAAAAAAATCGCAATTGAGATCAACATCTTAAATAAGAAGAAACAAATTTGTTTATAATTCGATAGGAACTGAAAAAGAACACATGGGAAAATATTAAACAGGAGCTCGAAGTAAATGATGAACAGTACCTTGTTCAAACATTTGCACAGGACTCTGAGAAAAATATTGAGAAGAAATACCATGAAAATATAGGAAAGGACCGCGTGAAAAATATTAAATTGGACTTAATAAAAAATGACTCCATAGAAAACATTAAACAAGAGTGTGTAAAAAATATTGGATCGATTCCTGGGAACTCTTCACAAAGTCCAAAACAAACTCCGAAATCTCGCAGACTTAAGCCAGCATCAAAACAGGCATCGTCCAAAAGGAGGCGCATATTGTCCGGCTCGGCTGAAAAGGGTTCAGGACCTTCTGCAGACGCTATCTTCACTCAAGTTTTGGAGATGCTTCAAAGGTCCGTGTCAAGTGCAACCGACTCATACTATTCCTTTGGCCTGCACATAGCAAACGAGTTGAGAAAGTACGACGAGCACACCTTGGCGTGTGTGAAGAACGCTATCAATCACAAAATTTATGAAGCCGACATGGGGCTCTACACGCAGCCAGACTCCCCCGCATCTGCTTCAGAAAGGCCCAATCCATCGTCTGCGTCTTCAGATTCATGCATTCCTCCTAATCGCAATTTAGTGGACATAAAGCAAGAAACGAATGTCGAGTAGCTTAAGTTTGTGAACGATTCCAAAAATAATAAATAAATAAAAATATCCACAACTCTACTTTTTCCTGACTTCATAAAAGACGTTATCAATTTGAGCTTTGCAGTTACTTTCCTTTACTTTAGTTGAAATTTAATGAAGTTTAGAACAAAAAATAATACGAGGTTTATGTATAGCATCTAATTAAGACACATTGTGCATTACTATCTCTACTGAATTTCCAAAAATTCATTATTTTTAGGGACGTTGATTAAATCTAATATTCAAAATATTGCTCCTTGAATCTATAATTCAAAATATTGTACCTACACTAGCAAATTTTTAGAACCAAACTTTACTAAAATCGTAGTTTGCGCCAATTACAAAAGTTTGCCCAAATCTGCGGCTTGTGATATTCTTAATGAGTTTCTAATTATGTTTTTATTCTATACCAAATGTTCTAAAATATGTTGTCTGAATTAACACCATTCTTTTGTGGTTGTTTCAAACTAAACGTTGAATCCCAGATGGTCAAGCGAGGAGAGATCTTAAACTGTTACGACTTACCCAGGGTTGTTAAATCCTCCCGAGGGCTCGATTCCGGCCAATATTAAGATCTTGCAGCTGCAAATCAGCAACATCACTGAGGCAATTAATTTTCTCGAAGGAACAACCCGAGGGTCGGATTTCGGGATTCACCAAAAAGTCCTTTCCGAGCGCGTTTCAAGCCGACCTCACCTTTAATTCCCTCGAAAGCGACGGGACCCTGACCGCACCGCGATCACCCCACCCCAATTGCGGACACACCTTAGGGAGGCATAAATCAAATCCCGAGGCTGGTGGCAGGTCGTTTGTCACTCGTGGCGCGGCGGAACGAGAAAACCCTTTCTTTTTCTTCCGGAGGGCGGCCGGGTCCCGGACGAGCGCGCTTCATCAAATCTCCACCTGAGTGAGTGAGGCTGGCTTTATGCATCCCGGCAGCGGCTAAGGGGACTTAACGGTAAAACGCCAGGTAGAATTTCGACCGACCTGGAGCTGGAGGGCGGAAGAAGGTGACTCAGCAAGGTCAGGCGGGAACTCGCCGATCGGTGGGGTCATTGCCTTCTCGCAGCTCCCTTCCGCGCCCGATTGAGAAAAATCGATGAGCCCGCTTTTGTCATCTTCTCAGCTCGGATAATTCCCCAACAGCCGTTATCGTCGGTTCCGGCCGGAAAAGTCCTTTTACTCATCAGCCAGAGGTGCATGGGTGGGGTGGGGCGGGGTCGGGACGCCGCTGCTCCCTGAAGGAGTGACGACGACCGAATTCCCAGTTCCCCTCCGAAATGTACCTTTCCAGCGCAACTTGGCTGGGAGCTGTTGCTTGCGGGCAGTGTTGTTAACACTGAAAACGGGATTTCTCCATTATCTCCAGGCTCTTAAGATGTTTAAGTGGGGGCAGGCGAGAATTAACGGCAACTTCTGGCGCTAGCTGAAACGACCGGGAGAAGAGAGCAGCCGACCTCTTCTGGACCAATCTGGCGAGCTTTCGAGAGAGCGCTTCGCCTCGGATTCTGGAACGACAAGGAGGCCGCGGGCGAGCGTCTTCCAGGGCGACAGCGCAGGACAGAGACAGCCGACGCGCAGCCGTCCGCCTCGCGCATGGGCCCGCGATGCGATGACCGGCGACGGCCGCCGCTTTTTATCGATTGTGCGCATGCATTGAACTCGCAAAAATTGAAGCGGGTTCTTGCGTCGGCGGGGCGGGCGGGCGGACGGGGCGCTCTTACATACGTGGGAAGAAGCTGCGAGGGCGACGGTTACGGGAACCGCGCCGTGGTGGAATAGGTGGAAACGGCGGAACAAAGGATTTTCCTTCCATTTCCAAAGGTTCGCCGCGGGAGGGGAACCGAACGAGGGCGCACGCACGTATCAAGCCCAAGTTCAACGGGAAAAGGACCGACCGCGCCCTCGTTGCCAAGCAACCGACGTCGGTACTTTTATTTTACTTCGGTTTGCTTCCAGGTGTGAGTGCGTGCGCCTGTGTGGGGCGTGCACTCTTCAAGCCCTCCCGCCCCCGCCCGCCCTCCTGCTGATTGAATGCACCCGGGCACCGTGCGCCGCACAGCACGGCATCCGTCGGACGCCGTTGCCACGTTTAACGGCAAACTGAACGGTGCAATTGCACAAATTCGCCCGTTTTTCGCACACACGCACACCAACTGAGCAATTCTTCACTTGGCGGCGGGTGGCTCTCAACAGTTCCACCCGTTCCCCCCGGCGGGGCTCTGCCCGTCCTTCGACAAGGGAGCCCTGGATGTGTTTCTTTTTATTTATTCCTTTTCTCCCGGCTGCGAGTTGGGCGTGCAGCCAGGCGTTGACCATAATCTCGCCGAGGAAAGGGCTCATTTGTCCGCGTTTCTCCCCTTCGGCGGAGGTCGGTCGGGGCGCTCCCCCGCCCTGATTTTGGCTCCCGTTCAAATTGCTTATCGCTTCCATGCGGACCGCTGCATCTTCACACCGGAGCGGTGCATTTTTCCTGGATGACGTAGATGACCACTGCCAATTTTGCGTGCCCCAACAGGAAAAGGTGGGTTCTTGGGGGACGGTAGCTCACGGGCGGGGAAATAAAGGTCATAGGGTTGACGAAGAGAACAGGACTTTTAGTAGAATGGTATCGTTCTACAACTCATTTAATCCAGAAATGGTGGGGATAAGCCGATGGGATTATCCTCCTTTAATGACAATTAACCGAGTCAATTGCCGGTGGGTGAGGGCCAACAGCTGCTGAGTGGGGTTCTGGAGCCCTAGGCGATCAATTAATTGCAAATCATGTGAAAGAATTGACCGGAGATGACACGAAAGCACTCCTGAAGACAGCGATGAGGGTGAGTAGGTACTACATGTTTTTATGTATTAGCATATCGAGTTACTTGCCCTTCATAACTTTTATCGCCGATGAATTAAATCCATTGATTACTAACAAGAAATATTTAGATGTATTTTCAGGATGCCAAGGACATTGCAAACTCTTATTATTAGAACATTAGAATTATAATTATAAAACGTTTCGAAACAATATAACCAAAAAAGCAAATACAACATGTATAATCTCTTCAAAAATATATTAAAGCACAATAAGAATATATAACTATTTAATTGTTAGAAAGGAATGGTTGAAATATGCAAAAGGTAAGTTTAATTCTCCTATACCTTACGTTTAGTTTTCGTTGGTCACATAAACAAATCTGATTTAAAATAACACAATAAGTGAGGAGTTGGTGAACAAAACGATCTAATTACACTTTTGGGAAAAATAAAATTACCTTTGTGGGGCAGGGCATCTAATTTTATACCCTTATTATTAAAATTTCTTCTTCATTTCTTATAATCCGTTTACAAATATAAGAAGTAGAATTAGTTTATTAAGATTTTCGTTTATAAAATTAATCCAATAGCGAAATTTCGCTGTCTTTAAAACTAAACTAGACCAAAAAATATGTTAAAGTTTTCAAATAGAACTACAAGCATTTGGCCAAAAATTTTGTCTATTTAGAAATTCTCCTTTATAATTCTTAAAATTCATAAGTAATTCTTGGCATGTTCAAACAAGTTCCAGTTAAAAATAGTTCGTAACATAAAAATAAGTGGAATCCGAACTTGAAGTTACAATTTATTTGAAACATATCTCATTGTACAAACCTAACTGACCCAGTTTTGTATTCCCTGAACATATTACCGGCCCTCTCGAAAAGAGCAGAAGTCCCCTTGTTCTTGCGAAAAACATTTGCCCGAAAACGCCAATAATTGAAAAGAAATGCCCGTAAATTCCTACATCATCCCTGCAGAGCCCGGATGAACTCCGTAATCCTAGCCGGGGAGCACATCTACGCCCATTCATTATGCTACCGGAATTCGGCGTACATCTTTAATCACTCTTCGAGGAGGAGCAGCCGTCTGTGTGTCGGCAGTTGCCGACCCGGTTCCCAGCACCGCTGAAAAGCCCCAGGACTCATGCATGAGGTCCAGGCCGGCCGTCGAGCGACGGGACTACTCCACTCCATCCAGAGATCAATACCAATTAGCGGCGCAACACAGAAAGCCTCGTCGCAGGACAGGGTGTCCCCCGCCGCTGATCCTGGCGGGGTCCCGGGAGCGGACGGGGTGGGCTTGTACCGAGCCCCATTAATAAGCAGGAGTGCAGCATAAAATTTATGCTCCAGCCGGGCTGGGACTGGGACCCGTCCTGTCCTGCAGGAGCGTCTGTTCGGCTCATTAGGGAAGTCGTAAACTTATCAGTCACAACCGACGACGGGGACTCCGCACAAACGACCGGAGGATGCATCGCGGACACGGGGTTAATTGATTTCATGTATGTGGCTAATCGGGGCTGAGCGTGGGCGCCCTTCTGCAGATTAGGATTTTAGCCCAAGCAGTCTCGGCTTGTCGAAAGCTCGTGGACCGGGAGGCTGTGGGCAGCCATTAAAGAGTCGTCTGCGGCTCGTCGCGTCGTCGCGCTTCTGACGCTCACTCGGGCCTGCAGCAGCTAATGACCACTTTAAATTCCGTCTAACTTGAGAGCTATCGATCGACGGGCGAGAATTGACCAATTAATCCCGTCGCGGTCATATCTAATGCCCTCCATCGCTTCGAGGGGCTCCCTATGTCCCCCGGGATACTTGAGATTTTATGGCGTTTTTATGAGAGATGGTGCACACCCGTCTGATCGGAGGAGACCCAGATGAAAGGGCTTCTTTAAGTCAGGCGATTCTAGGGATGGTCATTACGAAATCGCACTATTTCAGATTTCCCGGCCTTATCTTCCAGGCAAACTGAAGAAACTTTATTAATTAAAGTCCCGTTATTGCCGCTCGTATGCTAGAATCTCAGAAGATCAATTATGTACAATACCATCTGCTGTTTAAGCAGGTCAAACAAGCGCGCCTCAGATAGCGCGGCAGATATTTTTGAATTTACGATTATCTACTTTGTATTCGCCCGAAACCCGGACATCGTTCCCACCAATTTTATTGAACTTCATAGTTCGACAATTCAGGTAGCAGAGGGCGCTGTAGGTGGCATGCATTTCAGGATGTCTGCTGAAATCTCAGCTCCATAAAATCCTGCTCCGGAAGATAAATAATCATCTTAGAGTGCATTTGGCAAATACCCGCGGACCGGGAACATGGGGGCAACAGATGGCGAACACGTGCGTGCGTCGCTTATTTGGATTTTGCACTTCCCCGTGTCGGCGCCGCGTGAGCTCCGCGGATCGCACTTTCGAGCGCTAATTTCTCGCGATCTCTTGCGTGTGTCATTGCGTCTATGTCCGGCGATCCGACGAAGCAGTTGTCGCCGGGATTTATTTACCTGTGCCCGGAGCTGGTCACTGCTTCACACCCACACCTTTGGCTGGCCACCAGGGAATAACGACCTCTTGAACGGCGGCCAAGACGAATGACCAGCGAATGCAAGAAATCGGCGGAGGACGAAGATGTTTCTTGATTTGCGTTTTTTTTTTTGGTTATGGTCGAGACTATTGACTCTTGAACAGCCGCGAAATTTCAAGGTCAACGGAGCATAGCAGCTGTGGAATGAAAGAGGCAAAGACACGGTGATATTTTGCAGGAGGACTATTAGATAATTTTGGACATTTGACGAAACTCTGATGATATAACGATGTTGGTCTGTGACTCACTGAGCATTTGCCAGCACACGGTAAGCGGAAAGTTCGAGTAAATCACTAGTCGTGCAAACTGAGGATGGATTTAAAGGTGCAGGATGAACTCTTTGAACTGTTTGCAGCTCCTAGACTAAAACATACATGTTACGTTTATTCTCTATGTTATTTCAATTTATTGTCAATTGTGACATTTTTCAAATTCAATAAAATAACTCGTCACAAAATTGATCAATAAAAGAGTATTATGAATTGCAATTTTATATTGATTAAAAACCAAACGACATCACCTTGTCCAATTTTCGAGGAACGATCCACAATAATTATGTGGAAATAAGCTCATTGCGGAGTATTTTCCTGGATAAATGGTATTGCAGCAGAAAATATCTGTAGGTGAGATAAACCAAATTTCCAATAACTGAATTAACTCCAATTATAACAGGTACCCTGAAATTGGCAGCGTATGTAAATTAAAGCATTTCAATAATTCCAAGGGCAGTGTTAAAGCGGATTATTTAAACCTGTAGTGCTGCTCCCTTCGCGCATCCCTAAATTTGTTCCGCCTCTCGGCTACATTTAGAATAAAAAATAGGAAGAGTAAAAAATGAAAGTTATGCTCAGAAAGAAAGAAAAACGAAAATTACCTGAAAAACCTTCAAAGCTTCTGCAGCATCACTGCAGCCACACATCGCAGCACCGCATGAAATAACGGCACTACGCGAATATGAAAAGAGAGCCCCATGGGGGGAAGGTGCAGCAGAATTAATCGCTCATCAGACGTAAATAAGAAGGCCGAAAAGACCTTAATGAAGCACCTCCTTGAAATAACAGTAATCAAAGGGAAAAGGGCGAAACTTTTCTCCGCCTAGCACCTAAACCACCCCCGCAGCGGGCGCAGCGCAACAAAGTGCAGCGTCGTCCATGACCCGCGCCCGCCCAAAAAACCAGAACCGGCCCGGGAGAGGTGCGGCGGCGGTGCGCAGATTTCCAGCGAAGCTCGGCTCCAACGGGAGAGCAAACCGGGAAATTGTTGGCTGTAGAGCAATTTCCCGCGGGGGAGGGGCGGTTTGGCGCTGTCCCGCTCGGGCCGACGTGTCGGAATCACCAACGGCGCTGGTGTAACCATCATCAACTCGAAAGCCAACGGGAAGGGGGGAAGACGGGGAACGAAACGACGAAGAAGCCAGCCTGGAGCAGCAGCAGCGGCGGCGGCGGCGACGGAAGGCGCAGCGACTCTGACTTTGAGGCTGAAGCTGAAGCTGTCCGGCGGATTCAGTCGCAGTCAGTTTGGTGTGAGCATCGCAACCCGAAAGAAGTGTGTGGAAGTTAAGAAGCAGCCATCCAGCCCAGCTAGTGGAAGCAAGAAGAAGAACCAGGAGGAGAGGAAAGCAGCAGCAGCCGAAGAACAGGAACAAGTTCCAATTTCCAGGCCGATCACTACTCGAGTCAAAAAGTTGCGGCAGCAGCGACAGAGATTCGGCGTCGTCTGAAGGGAGTGCGTGCAAAGCTCTTGGGATTCTTTTAATTTCAGAGTGATACTTGTGAGGAAATTTGAATTTTTCTGTGTGGTGTGAACATAACTGGCCGTTATTTTGCGACAATCTTTTCCCACAGTGGCTCTTTTAGTGTGCAATATACTACAGCGACCGAATTAAGTGAAGTTTTTAGAAAAAATTAAAACAAAACAAAGTGGGTTTTCCCCTAGTGCTTTAACAGTTCTTCTCGCAAACCAAGAGTTTCTGGAAATTTAAGAAAAATGGCAGCCGAAGTAGCTACAAACCAACAGAATTCCGTCACCGAGGACAAGGCCCCGCCAGCCGTCCAAGCGACCGAGAACAAGTCCCAGGAGGACGGCGGAAAGGCGGCCAGCGACGGCAAGGCGAACGCCACCGACGCGACGGCGAACAACGCCGCCGACGGACAGACCGCCGCCGGCGCCGGGGCTGACGGGGATGCCGCCAACGCCGATGCGAAGAACGCCGAAAATCACGACGGGGCTGCGAACAGCACCGTCGCCACAAAGCAGGAGGCTCCCCCGAAGTACTCGGTCCACAAAACGAATTTCGAAAAGGACATGATCTACTTGTACCAGTTCTCGCGTACACCCCTGCTGCCGTCACTTTCTCCATATTGTCTCAAGGTGGAGACTTGGCTGCGGTTAGCTGGACTCAAATACGAGGTAAGGCGACACCCTGCTTTCATTTTTCGTTAAAAAAATAAAAATTGAATGGCGACATAATCGCCGAAGCAGCGAAATTCGCGGTCCCCAAAAATACGAGTTCCATCTTCGTAAAAATCAATCCACCGAAAATTATATCCTTTGGCCAGGCGCCATCTTGGATTTTTCCGTGTGATGTGATCCTCCTGCACTGTGTATCTGTTTCTTCGGTTTCCCCTATTTTTTTTTTTTGATTTGTTTAACGGTTGTGTGCCGTTCGGTCGTTCCCGTTCTCATTCCCCGCACACAGCACCGTTACCGTTCTCCCTCCCTCCCTAGGAGCGCGGATTTGCCGTCTCACCCACACAGAACACAGCCTCTTATCTGCGCTAAGTGCGGCCTTAATGACGTTCTAGGCTCCGGGAAAAAGGAGGAACAAAAGGAAGGAACGGGCACATCTTGTCCTCTTAATTAATTGCACGAAAAGGCAGCCAGCTGCCGAGCAGGAACAAAAAGCGAAATGGCAAAACGGCGAAAAAACGCCCGCGCGGAACCTTTCTAACTGTTATACCAATTATGTTTTCGCCATGTGGAGGACGTGTAGGACGAACACGAATCGTCTTAGTCAAACCACAAAATGACTAAAAACAAAATCCCACGGATGAACTCAAAAAAGGGAAAATCAAAAACAAAAAATGTAACGAAACAAGAACCCGAGGAGCGCGGTGTCCGTGCTTGATTTTACTTCTTTTTTCCGCCCGGGACTTGCTCCGCGGGCGCAACCAGTTTTCGCTTAATATGGGCAACTGCTCGCCCGTCCCGAGCACGAAATCTGGCAACCTGCGGGTTCTGTCGGCTCCGGCCACGGGACAGGAGCCGCTCTCCCTGCCAGTCACTTGGAAGATCCCTCTTCCTCCTCGCGTGCACTGGCCGCCTTCTGGCTATCCTGAGAAATTCTACAGTTTCCCAGTTTCTTAAGGCCGCCCGCCCGCGCCCTGCTCCCGTTCCGCTCCGCTCGAGGTGCCTGGAACATAGACTCCGAAAAGCGGGCGGGGTGAGGCCCCGTGATTGTGCATAGATTGGGCGGATTTTCCATGATTTGTGCGCTGCTGCGGTCTCGAAGAATATGGCCAGGATTTCTTCTCACAAAACCCGTTTTCTCCCTAGTGATCGCTAACCTTTTAACCGCCTCAAAATCCTGATTATTAGGGCCCTCAGCATCTTGAGCCGTAGGGCACTAAACTGCTTTTTAATTTCGATTTTATGGGGGTGCATTCCAAACATGTGGGAAGGATTACTTCAGAAAATATTTCGGGTTTTCGTCTGCAAGGCCCTAAAACTCTGTGAAGATCGCTGATCCTGATTTTATGGGTGTTAAATGACGAGGGAGTCGAATAATGATTTGAGGTGGTTTTTAAGGCAACCATATGCGTACCGAAGCATGAGCCCTTTGGGTGTTGTCCCTATAAAGACAAGAAAAAACCATTATTTTGGGAAAACACAAAAAACAAAAACACATTCGTTACAGTGAATCAGTGTCATAAAAGTGACTCTCAATAAAATCTTTTACAATAATTTATTTTTTTAATTTAATTCAAATTTCTGTTTTTTGCCTGTGGTTCTCATTTTGGATGATTTATAAAAATAAATTCCCCATTTTAATTATAATCCACAACCTGTTGCTTCAAGTAACAAAAAAAAACCCGTATATTCGTAAATGGAAAAATATTCGACATTTTTCACTTAACTTGGTCTCTCACACTGTCTATTTAAGAAGTCGATTTAATTGAAAAACGTTATGGATAATCGATTTTTGCAATTTTAAATTTTTAGATTGAGGCACAGTCACAGAAATGGCGATATTCGCAATACATAGGGATCAAAAATTAAAATTAAATATTTTTGTCTACTTAGTTTGGATAAATTCAAATATGGTTCGCTATTCCAGAAAGTACAATTTAAACATTTTACCAGCAAAATACAGAATGTCTCAATCATTTAAATTTGAACCAAAAACCAAATAAACAAATTGTCTTAGTAGATAACCTCCAAGAAGAAATCATTTACAAAATTGCAGATAGGTGACACTTCTCAAAATAGCTACAAAACTCCGCCGAAAGTTATCAGTGAAGGTCACGTCCTACGACGTCCTCTCCGAGTTCGAGTTGTGTGACTCAGAATTTATTTGGGAGATTGATAAAATATTATTGCCCAGCTGTGCACAAACAGTTTTATTGTTTTCATTAATGGTCACGCGGAAGACATTATGAGTCCAAAAATCGAAACCAAATGTAACTCCAAGAAAATCTCACAGACCCCGAGAACTACCCATAAAACTCACGTGGAGACCGTCTATTAATTAAAAAACCCTCGGGGAATTATTTACCACAAAGTCATCTTTTCCCCATTTTCACCCATTAAAGGGATTCTTTCTAGGCAGGTCCTGGCAATCCAGATAGTCCGTAATTCCCTGAGCCAGCCGAGCCTCAGAGTGCTCTGATAAAATATCGCCCATTTCGCTTTATTTACATTTATTTATGAGAAGTTTTTATCCAGTGGGAGATGGCGGCGTTATTGTTTTTTGTGTCACTTTTAATGGGAACACCAATTTTCACGCCATGAGGTCTCTGTTTCTGTCGCTGGCTACAATATAACTCGTGAAATACTGGTTTGCTTCGAAAGTCGCGTAGTGGTCGATTAAAAATTAACCGCGATGCCGTCCCTATATAATTAGAGAGTATGGTGGCCCGATGCATTTTTAAATTGCTTTTAATATTGATGCGGGTTGGGCTTGGGAGCGAAATAGAGAGATTCTTTTCGAAATAGTTCATTAATTTTAGAATGTAGAAACTCAAATTGATCATTTAAACGACTAACCTTTCTAAAGGGTAATACAAATGAATTGGTTTTTTGGTTAATTTAGGAATAATTTATTTTGAGCTGTCTTTGGTTTTCTATATTTTTACGTTTAACGCGGTTTTGATCATATAGTAATGATTTGATGAAGACAAGGCTAATCTTCCGAAACATGGTAACACCGTATATTGTCTTTAGTTAACTTTACTTATCGATGTTTTCTTGCATTCTTTTGCATTTTCAACATAGAAATGTACTTACAAATCTAAGAGTTCAGATTCTGAAGGCAGAAAAAACTCCCACCCTCTATCTCCACAACTCGAAAGTCGTTCATCAGAATCGTTGTATATTTATATCAGCGTACGGGCGACCTTGTGGCATGCAATGGCCTCGTATATTTTGAAATCTGAAACCAATTCGCGGCACAGTTCTGCGTTTGCAAGTGAAAATCTTACGTACTGCCGATATTTCATGAAAACATGCCGACAGCCCCTCAATCATAAGAAGCAGCGCAGGAACCCTGCCCTGCTACACTTCTTCAGAGCAACTGAAGATTGAAGAAGTGTGGCAGGGCAGGGTTCCTGCGCTGCTTCTTATGATTGAGGAGCTGTCGTCAGTTTTTATGAAATCTTCCACTGCGCCCCCGAGCAGCAGAACTCAGATTTGCGCCGAAAGTGGCCTTCTCGAGTGCGCAGACTGTACTCGGCACCAGAATTAGTCATAATAAGACGAGAACGAGTCGCCTGCTTCTTTTCGATTTCCCCAGAAAATGACGAAGAGCCGCGACGATTAATCAGCAGCCCTGGTTTTGTTTCACTAATTAATTATTCGCCATCACCGGAACACCGGAAAGGAAATAGATTTCTGTCCACCAAAGGCCTATATGGAAATTCCGCGGTTTAATTGTTTTGTCGCTTGCCGCGTTGCCGATTACGTTTTTCTATTGTCTCTTGCAGCTATTTTAAATATTTTAATTGCATCGGAACGCAGTCGGGCATTGGGATCTTATCGTGCGCATAAATATACCGCGGAAATTGTCAGTCACTCGGATTTCCATGGAAAATGTTTTCAGCATGAGGAGTCTGTTTCGCGGGAGTATTTTCTTTATTCTAGTAATGAAGGGCATTGTGAGGGTGCGAAACGATTTCCATGTTTGCTTGATTACAATCTGAAACCGTTTTCATGACTAATTGTTGAAGAATTGGTTTCTGCGAGAGATAGTGGTGTGATTTAATTTTAATTGTTCAGCATTTATTCTATTTTTGTTAGCTAATCTTCTCTTCCATATATGTTTGTACCTACAACAGAGAGAAAGATACACAATACATTGAAAAAGATTTTTCGGAAATAGTAAGATTTAACTTATCTAAAATAATTGTGTCTGAAGCCCACTATGTAGGTACATATAATTTTCTTTATTCAATATGGATTAATGAAATGTATAAATTTGCATGAGGCACTGTGGGAGAGCATGCCCTTTTAAGCTCTTGAATTTTTTATTTCATTCAAAAGTTATATCTGTTTGGTTTGTTATCGGCTCTGATTTTGAGAATAGTAGGTGTTTAATTATGATTAGCAAATATATTTTTCGAGAACTTGGAGAGAACGAAGGACGAATATTATTTTTGAGCTCATCCTTCCAGACTGATGACACAAAAAGTCGCGGGGGCGTACGAGTGGCTTTCTATTCACTCACGCGCCAAGTACCTTTGCAACTTTCATTTTTATCTCCAATACACAACTCGAAGCCCTCGAGAAGCCACTTGGTCTGCTTCTACGCTTTATCCCCGAAAGGGTTGAGTCATTGGCAGTATTTTCTATACTCAGAGGCCCCATCAAGAAGTGCACGCTAATAAAGCCCAAGACGACCCAAGTAGTTGCCAGGAAGTGGGAGCCCCGGAGGCGGACCCGGCGGTAGGTGGTGGCTACCATTGACACGGGAAGAAAGTGAAAAGAGTCACCAGCCTCGCACGGGTTGTCTTATCTTGAGTTTTTGCTTCGCTTACACTGCTCGACTGGCGGGTTGTTGCCAACTAAGCACACGCTTTTAAGGACAAGGTTAATCGCATTATAGTTAATACCGCCCGAGCAGAAAAGGTTACTTTCCAGACCTTTTAGCTTCTCCTATTGAGATGGAAATTAGAAATTGGTGACGCTGCGGATAAAATTTTAACGAGGCAAAAGGTTCTGAAAATGCTGAGGTTAATTGAGATTGGGCCAATGTAATTAGATAATTTTTTGAATTATTTATCTCGACTGATTGGAGCGGAAAATTTTTTCAGGCTGTTGTGTGTTTTTGCTTTAGTAACCAAGAAGTCGTGAAATTTACGACTCTAACACAGTTTCAGGATTAATGAGCTATTTTTGACTAACTTAATTAATCTTTCACAGTTAAGGCAATTTTATGGCGGGTAATGTTATTTAAAACTTTTGGTGAAGTATTTCTTATTTCGGTAGAAGGAGACAAAATAACTTCATCTTGCAAAGGGCGAATCTGCTGCTGAGAATTTTTCGGCACCAATTTTTCTTCTTCGGCTAAAATAAATACATTAGTAAAATCTAAGAAAATCGAAGGTTTATCAGCGAGAAAAAGCTGTTTCGAAAAATATGTTTTCGCATTATATTACACCTGCTTGTAATAATAATTGATAGTAACCAATAATATTGAAATGGTTATTGTTATATTAGCAAAGAACGCAAACTTTTACTCAAACAATTAAAATGTACATATAAATTCCGTTATATAACTGTACCCAAAACAGTCAAAGACATGTAACAGTTAAAAAATTTATTCCCCGTTTGGGGGAATGATTTCTCTCCTTGTTTTGCAAAACAAAAAAAGTTGGAACCTTTGTCGACCGGAACAGTGCATCAATTCCATCGGGCTTATCTCTGTCGCCCGATCGAAATCACTTCATCACTCCCGTCGGGCTCCAACGCAGTCACAGCAGAGTTCACACGACTTCGGCACAATCAACGTGCCCATCGGCCATATCACGGCGGAATCACAAGCGTCCCCTCCCGCGTTCCTGTGGTCCCAGTCCCGGTCCCGGTCCCGGTCCCTTCGAGACCGGAACGCGCCCCAACAGCTCCAATAACAGAAAAACAACGAAAACAGCAAAAACAAAAAATCTTGATGGGATTACTGGACTCATTTCCAGCTGTTTGTGCCGTGTTATTGGCGTTCTTCTTTTGTTTTTATTTAATTTAAATGCTCTCCAGAGGGGTTTTTATGCACGTCACTGGGCAAAATCCACCCCCGCCCCCGCCCGGCCGCAACGAACTTCCTTCCTTCCGTCCGCCCCAGAAGTCATCCCTGTTGGCCGGCCTGCTGCGAACATGTCCATGGGCACTGTTGACGCGCGGATATTCCTTTTGTTTGCGGTTTATTGCCCTCTTTCTTATTCCGCCGTCATTACCTATTTCATGCGATTCATATGGATCCTTATCGTGCGGCGTGAACCCTTAAAGACAACCCCACCCCACACTACCCCTGATGTCTTCTACGATTTTTTTCCTTTATTCCTCGGGCTGAACTACGCCAGCCAGGGTGGGAGGTGTATGCACTTTTTCCGCCCTGTCTTCTATTTTTGTGACAGCAGGGTGTGTAAGTCCGGGCAACAAACGCGCAACTTCTGTGTCTCGACCGCATGAATTTTCCCAGTCCTAAATCGTTGCCCGGTTAGAGAGGTTGCTCTGTTCCACAGGGACTATCTAGATATCTAGTTCGGGGGTGGGACGATATGCAATAGGATGTGTTTGCGCAGGACGAGAACTTTCTAGACGGTAGACAAGGTTTATTCTGTTCTTGCCCTTTTTCATTTCTAACTCCCGTGTACCATCCGCGCAGGGGGATAATTCACTTTAAGTTTCTGATTATTTGCTCAGTATCCACAGGGAGCGATGCGAAATTGATTTTAATTAAGAGGAGTGCACTCTTTGCTGGGTTATCCGAGTACCTTTTCTAAGAGTACTTTGGGTATTTCGTAGTGAAGATGTTTGCACCCTATCTTCACCTGCACCTGGAGAGGGCAGGCATTGATCCAACCACCTGAGGCATTTCTAGACTCAAGGTGCCTGTGGTCATCAAATTCTAATTACAATTTCCTTACAAATGAGCGCACGAAAGGCACAAGGAAAATGCCTGGCCATTAAAACCTCGTCCATTTCACGGCATTTGCCGGAGGTGATTGTTCTGTCCGTGAGCAATTTATTCCTTTTTCCCATGCATATCCTTTGGCTTAGTGCAACAGCAAACAAAGGCATCCTTGAATGGCAGCCTATTTAGAACGGCCTTCAAAAAAAGGAATAAATAAATAATAATATTCCTGCCACGGAACACTGCATAGAAAAGGAAAACTTGCAGAAACCCTTCTGGCTAATCTCATCGACCTCTCACATGCATGTCAACTCCTGATAGCCTTGAATGGCCTGCTTTCCGCCATTATTATTTTTTTTACTTTTATTTTTATGCTGTTTCTGATGAAACTTTTATGCCTGCACTGGTTTGCTGCAATTTCCACAGTCATGAGCAGCTTCGAGTGGTTTGGCGCATGTTGGCCAATGGACCGGAACCAACATGGCTCTGTTAGGTCATCAACAGGTAGATGTTGATGGCAGAGGTTGTGATGCAACCTAGTGCAAATGACGGACTCACCCCAAAAGTTCTTCCCAAGGAGATGACGATAGGGCACTTGATTGGTTGTCATTAAATTCACATTAGAGGCCGCAAAATGCTTCTCTAAAATTTTTCTATGTTCAATTATCTTCTACTGGGTGTGTGGAAGTGCATGACCTCGTTTCAAATTACATAGATTTCTGTGCGACTGTAATTGAATTTTAAATTCTTAAATTAACGCACTAAACATAATATTACCAACATGAAATTCACTGTACTGAAATAGTTGGTATAACGCCGCTGTCGATTTTCACAGTTAGTTGAATTATGGTACAACCTTCTTTAAGGTATATTGTGTACCTTTCAAGATTTCTCAACACAATGGGAAAACAGTTTTATGGGGACAGGGTTTTTCAAGTAGTTATCTAAAAATTCAAAACTATATGAATTCATTTTCTACAAACAATTTTGGAATAATATTTTTATACTGAGGGTCCTTTTCCTAAGATCATCCGAAATCAAAATATTTGGGTAACTATTATAAATTAGCTAAAATCCAAATAGCGAACGAAAAGATGTCATTCAATGTAATTACATAAATCGATTGGATTACCCTACGTACTTCCGCTATAACCTTTGTGTAGGGTGCGTGTTGCTTATCCCTCACAATGTTTAATAAAATGTATAACAACCCCATTCCAGCAGGAACTACCCTTATCTCACATTTCAGTTATTTTCCCCAAAAAATGTCACAATCCCTTCCGGCTGCCCAAACTTGTTATCTCTTCCTGCAACCGCCGAAGAGGTAATGGCTTTCCTTTTCCGCTTGTCCCAATCCCAACGCAAGCCTAGAAGTGTCCCAAGGACCGAATGCCTGAACGACCATTATTCATTCGCATGAGTCACAATGGAAGCAATTTCACAGAGAAGAGATAAATGTGCGCCCACAAAACCCTCGAAAGCGATCAGATTTTCTGACGTGTGTGTTTTCGCTCCCCTTTACACTCTTGTTTTCTTTGTATGCAAATTTCTGGCGCAATTGTGTCGTCTAGACAGGATTTACGGCCGTAATTTTAACAGATAATGATAGGAACTCGATTTTAGTGTCAATTTTTTAAGTGGATTCTTCAATTGTAGTTGGGGAGATGGTAGTATTTACTTGCGAGTTGATCGCGTTACAGGATATTGTTACGAAATTTATATTTTTGCCAAAATATGACCACCCTTGTAAAATAGTGACACAATTCAAAAGAATTATATTGCGAACTATAAAAACGACGATCTAAATAATTTCAAGGGACAGTTAAACTGATTTTCACTATTTATTACCTCAAAAGTATTAATTTTATGTCACTTACGTTTTATTTAGCGTTGTTATTGGTATAAACCAAGTGATTAAAATAAGTAATACTTGAGTTGAAATTAATATTAAATACCAAAGTCTACAGTCTTGTAGTCCTGCACAAATCTAATTTGTTCTATATATGGAAATGTACTTGCCTGGTTTTTTATGCCAGTAAAATAAAGCATATCGATTTTAATAAGAAATTTAAATTTCAAAAGAATGCTGCAAACAGCCGGTTTTTTACATATTTTGCATAATCGAGAAGCCATGAGATTTTTGGTATTGCTCCAATTTGTATGAATAGCTAATTTGATAGAAGAAGCCAAGAAAAATCGAACTCCAATAGCGCGGTGACCACAAAATCTTATTTTCCTATCCCGAGGAGGTCACCCATTGTCGCACAGATTTCTGGAGCAGAATGAGCAACCTCTCCAGGATCTTCGGAAAAAATTTAATTTCCTTCCTGGCTGGGAGCCAGCCGTGTAAGAATAAATCGCAGCGCCTCGGGGGCACCACTCACTTGCCGACACCAACCCAATCCATTACCACCCTGAGGAAAAATCCAAAGAAAGTGCTCCGAGAGGAATAATTCATTTCGCCTAAATCCTGCCAGCTCCAGCCGATTGCGATGATGCTGTACAGCTGTCGAAAGATTGCGAACTGCTCGTGCACTGTCGCGAAAAATTCTCATTGTTCATCTTGTTATGATGCCTCGACAATGCCGCGGAGTTGGCGGCCCGCCCCTACGGTAGGACCCCAGTCGACCGTCCTCTGCCCTTTTGACATTTTTCCTTATTTCTTTTCTTAAGTAGAAATGTCAGGAGGGTCCCATACTTTGGATATTTTTCATTTTTTTATTCTGACGTACCAACAGAAGCAGCACGATGACGACGATTTGCGATAACGAGCAAGCAAGCGCAAAAAAAGGAAACAAAATTGTGTTCCATGAAAATCTCCTTAGGCCTAAAAGTTTTTATCTTCGAGGACTTGGATATATTTCTCAAGGAGAAAGCATAGCTATGTTTCCGAGCATGTTATCATCTGGATTTTTCTTTCTTGTCTATATTTCATATATTTTATGGCGCTCCGAACGAACAGGGCGCCCTTCGTGACCGCGAAATGGAAATTTCATTGCTCGCCCGAGATAAGGCAGAGAAATTCAATTTTGGATCCTGAGGGAAAAATACAGCGGAGGGAGTGGCGCTTTAGGACCGTCTGAGTTGCACAAGAGTGCTTGAGAGTTTTATTGGAATATTTTGTTGATACTTCCTTCGTAGCAGATACCTAGAATAAGATAAGGTAACTTTAACGGTAGCAAATTTTATATCCTTCCTGAGCTGAATCTTAATATGTACCCAAGTTTTGGATGAAGGGATACGTTTTCTAAATATTTTATTATATGTGTGGATACTTAGCAACTGCATTGCGTTAGTGGTAATTTTCAATTACAAGCATTATTGTCCTTTATTACGTTTTACTGGAAAACCTCATTATAACGAGGAACTTTTTTTCCTGAAACTTCGTGATACCCCTTTGGGTTCGTTATAACGAAATTTAACTTTAATCATTTAAAACGGTGTAGGACTTCGAAAATAGTTCGTATTTCATTAATTATTTCGTTGCCTAAAGGAAAAGAAAACAAACATTATTCAAAATTCTCTTGTGCTGATGTAATTCGTAAAGTCGAAGTTTCCATAGATACATAGCAGCCTTAAAAATTTTAAAAGAAAAATTAAACTTTAGTCTGAATTACTGAATGTTAAGTACTTGGTATTTATTTTTTTAAGGCGGCTTTAATATTTATAAGTTAGAAAACATTCCACAATCAACTAACAATTTTCTCTTTCTTTTCAGGTAAGCTTTCTATCACTTTGTACTGATTATTACGAATCAAGAAATACGTAAGTAATTTGTCTAGAAACATTTAGCTTTATAAGAAATGGAAAGTAGAAAATGTTGAAATCTTACACTAAACCAATTTGCAGACTGTATAAACAAAAAGAGAAAGTACAAATTACCAAAAAGTTTTGCTCCTGGCTTAGAACTCCTCAGTGGGACCCTGCTCGTCTGTGTCATTGCCAACCCGCCGCATATCATTCAGAAGCAGTTGTTCGAAGCGGGCTTAACGAGATTTTCATTTCAACTTCTGAGCTCTTCCCCAGTGGAAAGGGATCAAATTACTTTTCTGTTCATTTTTTCTTCCTTTTGGCTTATCTTAGCTCAAAGTTTCGTTTTCCTCCGCTTTCCCACTTTGAGTTAATCTTCTGATAAAGAAATTTTCAACCATATACAGTAGAATTAAAATTAAATATAAATTTTTCGCTGTAAATGAGTTGCGGCGTTTTATCCGTAACACAAATTTCCTACAAAAATAAGCTTTTTACGTAAAGAGTCGTAATTCTGCTGTGCTTCTCCATCAGTAAGCAGCGTTTGAGTTCTAATTGGAATTCCTTTTTAATTTCAGAATTCTCGAAACCCTAAAAAATGCAAAACTCTCTTCTGTACGACCTACTTATGGTTGGCTGAAGCCAGTAAGAGGAAAAATCTTGAAGACTCCACCCTATGGATTGGCGTAATTAAGGCCTCCTTGTTCTGCTAAGGCGGTGGCTGTTATTATTTGTTTTGCCCTTATCTTCAATATATTTTAATTTAGCTCCGTACGACAGCCCCCTCTGGCCTTATAATTTCAATTTTCCGGTGTAAATCTCTTCTGAGACATGAGCACCACATAAAAAAGGCCTAATAAGAAATTACGAAGACCGTAAATAACTCCCACGTACCAATAATAATTTTCAAGAGCATAATGCTCCACTCCAATGCTCAGAGAGTTCTCTTCTTCTTTTTATGCTTCTTATGCTCCTTATGCTCCCTTTTCGACCAGCCCGGAGGAATCTCGCATTTATAAGCGCTCAGCCAACGCCTCGATTCATCTTTTCAGCAGAAAATAGGGAATAAAACCTGAGAATAGCTGAGATACGACCGACCGATTCCTGGCAACATTTTCCGCTCCGACAATAATACCTTCCGCATCCTCCCTCCCTGTGCCCCCCAATTCCACCCCTATTCCCGCAGGGCTCCCGTCATCCTTTGGTGCAATTTCCCTTCGTCAATTCCCAGCCGTTCCCTCTGGAGATTTGTAATCGTTGGATATCTCGACTAAGATAAGGAGTGGCAGGGCAAGGTGGATGGATGGCGCACTATATGTATGTGCATTTATGTTAGATGTGTGTTTCCACTGTCTGTATGTATGTTGCGCGGGTGCGGATTCTATGGATAGAATCAGCGGAATTTTATCCTCCTCCGTGGATTTGGTTCCCTTAATCAGTTGAAATTGCAACAAGACCAACAAACACCCGAGAACAACAAATGGCTGACTGCACCGACAATGGCGTTGAAGAGGATGATGACGACGACGACGACAACAGACAGACAGACAAACAGACAAGCAGACAGTCAGACAAGCATCCGTGCAGCCAGCACTTGGCTCATCGGACCAGGGAGGCAGTGGGAGCAAGTTCAGCCCCACTTCAATGCAGATGAACACATTTAACAGGAGCGCACATAGCTCGGCTGGATTTTCTTCATATTAAATGGAATAATTACAGCAATTTGTGTCTCCTCATCATTGCCTTTCCCTTTTTTACTTTATTTTTGATAGCCCCCTTAAGCTCCTCTGAATTCCTGGCTGGCTGGGAGAGGATTATGCTCCACTTGCCTATGCATTTTATCTGCGCCATTGGCTGGTAGGGACTCGGGACTGGGGGGGCTCGGCGGACTCTTCCTGGATAGTTGGGATAATGCATTCCAAACTCTAGTGCAAGTGGGGCTGGCATCTCTTTTATTAAACCCACAACGGAGCCGGACTTATCTGGGCGCTTTAGCTTGTCCCATGCATTCTTATCTTATCCGCCGCCGCCACTGGCCCTTAATTCCAAATCAAGCCTGCCCCCGGCGATAATGGGTTTGAATGGTTGTGTGACTGTCTGGAATGAGTGGCCCTTAAAAGTGGACTTTATTAAACGTAATTTTATTAAATTCGTTAAAATTGATGCAGCGTGTCGTTTAGGATCAGATTTACTGAAAAATATATTTAGGGATTGCGACTACCAGTTTTGTTTTAGGTTCTCATATTATGAATAGGATAAATTTTATAAAAGTCATTATTTTCTTCAATATGCTGAGAATTTTGGATAACATGGATTCACTATCAATTTGGTTACAAACACCGCACAAGATTTTCTAAATATCGTGGTCCTATTATTCTAGTTATAAATACATTTTGAAAAACGCTCAGTTTTAGTACAAAAATAAATGAACTTCATAAATTTAAGCAATTTTTCGCCACTTGATACATAAACATAAAATTGGAGGCCGGGCAAAACGTCTCAAAACTGTTTTATATGGCGCCAGATATTCCTCGTATATGTCTCCTTCCTTTTAAAACGATAATTTTCCAATCCCAGGAATTTTTAACAAAAATTGTTTACAAGATATTCTTGAAAGATAAAATTAGCAGATATTTTAAAAAACAATCAATGCTTTTCGTAGATATCTTATAGCCTTCTTAAGAAGTTTTGAAACACTTGGATTTTTTGTTGCTTTTTTTAAATATATGATAAATTAATGTTTGGATTATATCTAGATTCTTAACGAGATTCTGATACTTTAACGATTGCGTTAATAAAATAGGTTAGTCGCATTTTTTGGCGTGTAGCCAAATAAGCTGGGAATTGGGCTTTTATTTATGAGTTTTCAGTGCCTATTTCAGGCACAAAAATACATTAGTGTATGGTATAGTAGGACATTAATATTTTTACAACATTATTTTCCTGTGTAAAACTACATGTACCTACTTTAAATATTTCATATTCATATATTTTTTCGAATTCATTACTTACATATGTAGTAAATGTTTTTAACAAGTATAATAATTGATGGAAAATGTTAAACTTGAAAATGTTGTTGCGTATATGGCTTCATATATGTATGTCGAGGTTCAAAATAGTTTTTGATTTAGACCATATCAGGGGAGGTGCAAAAACGAAAGGAAAGTTCTTTTATAAATGATGAAAATAGTGCTAATTGCAAATTTAGGTTCATCTTCCCAACATTTAAATTTCAAAAATCGAGTCGTTACCATTAACGGAAGCAGCCTTGAAAGTTCGCCTTGCAGATCACCTTCTGCATGCCTGGACTTTTGTTAATGATAACCCGAGCACTTTTTTGGGAAGGAAGCAAAACAAAAATCGGAGTTCCCTTCAGCGCAGAAGAGGAGAGCCCTGCAATTATTGTCATCACGACCATTTTCAGGTAGGCAGAGGCAGGGCACCGTCTTGAAATCTGCTTTTCAGCGGATTTTCTTATTTTTCCTCACCAGTTCACATAAAGAAACTGAAAGAGAGATAGCGCAAAAGATTGCTGAAAATAATGTTCAAGGCATTTTCAGACGACACAGTGTCGTCCCAGGCTGAGATGTGACATTGGCTGGATGATACAATGGCTGCAAAAAAAAGAAAAGAAAAGAAAATAAATAAAATTATGAAAAGATGCGAGCACAACGGGAAGATTATGAATTATGAGCCCCGGGCTGAGCTGCATCTTGAAGAGGCTGCTCATTCCCTCAATCAATTAAGCGGCGGATTATCCCAAGAGTTTTATTGAAGATCAGGGGACAGATACGCCGGGCATATTCAGCTTTTTCTCCAAAATGACATAAAATGCTTGCCCAAATATTTGCGTTCTAGTGCTTCTCGAGAGCGGTCGCGGGCGTCGTGCGATTAAATGTTTAAGATGGCAGTGGATGACCAATTTGGAATCATTAAAACTCCATAAAGTCATAGCACTCGCTGCGGAGGGTCGCGGAGTGGTTCAATTGATAAAATTATGCTTGTGCGTTGCTCTTCAGCGACAGAAATTGTATAATATAAAAATTGGGTACGCGTATTTCAAGAAGCGATTTCCGTTTTTGTAGTTTTCAAGTTAGGTGTTCCGATTTTGTTATTTTATGTTTCACCTGCTAACCTAGGTGCAATGATGTTAATTGTCCTTATTTTCAGCACCCACGTAATTTTAGAGAAATTCGGAAGAAACATTTTTAATTTAAGGGCTTTCCATAATTCTCACTAAATGTTATGGGAGCATTGAAGAGCTACGCTAAAAACGTACCACTTTTCAGAATTTTAAATTTTTTATATCTTATGAAATATGTATAAACGACCGATAAATGGTTTTTTGAATATCACATTTAACCCTGAATCGACATTACTACGAAATTTCATCAAAATTCATAAGGAGAACTCAAAGTCAATTTATGTCGGAGTAAAGAAAATCTAGCATCGAAGATTTTAAAAATTAGAGTATATGAAATTTAATATTTTGCAAATGGCGGCATGGCTATTAGCTCTATGTTTAAAAGTATACAAAATGAGAAAAGCATTTGTAGGTGCCTTAGTTTTTCGTTTGAGATATTCTAAAATGTGCAGGTACTTTCAAGAATCTGCAAATATTCCCAGAAACCTCTTTGCCCTATTATAATATGAAACCCTTCTAAGCTAAATTTGCATTAAACACATAAAAAATAATAAGGCAGATCGAAAAGAACCCGCTGGTTCATAAAACTTTTATGACTATTCAATACCAGAGATACCCACACCATAGAGTTCCCGGAAATTCAACAGGGAGCCGACATTTCCACTAGACTGCCCTCATTTCACCATTCGTAGGGATATAATTCAATTGGCAGGAATACTGGTCAATGATCGTTCAGATATCCAACGTATGCCACCCTCGAAAAATATTTTCATTTAACAAATTGAAGCAACTTCCCCCGGCAAAAATGCCCGAAAACAAGAAGAAAAATGTAAAGCTGAAAAACTTTGAATTTGCCCTGCCCGGCTGGAACCATTTGTCGATTGGATGAGGGGTGTCAACTCACATCGGGGGTTGTGAGGAATTTTAACGAATCCTTCTCCCAGTTAGCAACAGCCGGGACAATGGGCACTTCGGAGCAATTCATTGACACGAACACCGCCAAAATTTACTTACAGGCCTTTTAATGATTTTCTTTATTTTCCCATTTCAACGAAAGTTCCTCATATTTTTTAAAGTGCGATGGGAAAAACCCCGCCCTTATTATTTGAAGCTGTATGTAGGGTGCCTATGTGCCAGTTGAACCAGCGCTCCCGAAGTGCATTGACTTTTCTCGACCCCGTTTTATGTTGCACTTCTCGACGAGGGGGATGAACGGTTCTGTGCATGAATAGTTGAATCGGGAAATGTTCCACAAAACCCACGAAAAGGGTACATGCGGGGGTATGGTGCAAAGGGATTTCGCTTTGGTTGTGTTTGTGCCACACAGACACAGAGTATGAAATATATTGCGCGCATGCTCCAAAAAATACTTCATATACCACTGCCATTGTACACTACCATTTAAGGGTTTATGCCTTTTCTGCTTTTGCTCTTTTCAGGGCAGCCCTTCACTTCTGTGGGAGCTGAATAATTCTTCCATTACCAATACCAGTGTGCAATTTTTTCTTTCAAACTAAAATAAGGATACCCACTAAATATGATTTGGAAAACCTCATAAATATCATTTTTCTGAAAACAAGCCCGCCTTATGCACAACTAAAATACACTAACTATTTACATGGTTACTGCTTTAAAACATAAACTGTGAAAGGGTTTGAAGGACCTTTTCATACAAACACCAGAAATCACAGTATAGTATAGATATGTATGTGTCCAAACATTGATGCATTACACATACCACATACATACAAGAAAAATTTGAAATTTAGGTACTTGCACAGAAAACGTTTAAACCCAGTTTTTAATTAATTTAAAAGTTTTAGGAATATGTGTAGAATGAGAAAAATTAGTTCATAAAACCTCTATAGAGAAATGTTTTCTTAAGATGCCATTCACATTATAAAACGTATGTGCTCAATAAAAGATAAAATTCAAGTTTAGTGGGTTGAGTTTTATTATACATATATTCGTATTTGAAAGAAGTTCGTGATGAATAAAACGCCGTACAATATGGTATAGAAAATTTGCTCTCCTTGCATACTACACTAGACCTTTATGAAACCGGATGTCACCTTAAAAGGATTAATATTAAAATTGGTTTTATAAACATCTAACATACCAAAGTAAAGTTGCACAATCAAAAAGGCAACTGGTGAGAGAAAGTGGCTTTCTTTTAATTCGTAACGTTAAGAGAGAGGGTTGCACCTTTATACACACAATGAATTTATTTGATGGGACGAATTGAAAGATTGTTTTTAAAGTTTTCTCCGTTCAGCCTACTTTTTTATAATGCTCCGAAAAGATAATATCACGATCCCCCACCGAAAAATTCAGTGCTCATTAACGCATTTCTATGGTTTGGGAATTTAAATAAGCTATGATTTAACATAAAAGCAAATTGTCGATACAAAAATGATAACTAAATCAATTTGACTATGTTATATCAAGAACAGTATATTATAAGTATGAATTTGTTTTGGAATTATATATATTTTAAAGCAATTTGCGATTTCTATAAACGAGACAAATGAAGCAAATACGGACCAGAAAAAATAGATCTAAAAAGTTAATGTTCAATAATTTTCTTTTGCTTGTTATTTCACCCTTTGAGTATTTATTCAATCTGGCTTTCATAAATATTCCTAATCATCCGCATGCACATTCTTCTTCGGAAACCAGTACTAAAAGCAAAAATGTCCTCTGATTGTAAGGTCAATTGCCTGCAATTAGCACTGCATTCTCACAAGAGAGCAAATCTTAAATATTTTCAATAATTTCCTTTAAGGCTATTTATACAATTCCCATCGCGATGAATGGCTGGAACACTTCAGACAACATGAAGGGCACTTGATGATAACCCCTCGCGGCCAATCGCGCGCTTCTCAAGGAGGTTCAAAGATCCGATGCTGTTTTTCTTGCAGATTGGTTGCTTTGCAGCGCCATCGAACGAACCCTGTCAAAGAAAAGCGCCTGCATTCTTTAAATACTTGAATAGAACAATTCGAGGTCTAGAAAAGAAGAAATGCTTATGAAATCCACACCGGATAAAGCCATGCAAAGTAACTGGCGCGTCAAAAATAAAAACGCCTAAACCATTCCACATATGGTTGACAGTTGTTTGGCTCGTCACCATTTCGGGGCCAGCCCCGGTCTTAAAGTTTGAGCACTGTGTCGGTCTGTCTGTCTGTCTCTTGGCGCGGTTTGCTCAAGGTTCGGCAATGGCTTCAATTTTATGGGAAGAGGCGACGGTTCCGCGGCCCGGGAAGATTCTTTGTGCTGGAAACTCAAATAAGGAAGGTACGGCTGCCATTGCTCCCGAGCGGCATATTAATAAGTTGCGAAAAGAGGTTTTCGTGTTGGTTAATTTTATGGAGGTCTTAAAAGAGTTCTTGAGAAGTCACAACCTTCTCAGCACTATCACAGTAAAATCGCCTACGAATGCTGCACTTGGTTGCTTTTGCAGAATTTGAGAAAGTTGTAAAATTTGATGGGAGTAAGCTAAAAACAAACCCCCTGATTTATATCAGGTAATTATGCTGCTGAGGAACTGGCACAGCTTGATTCCAATATTTTTTTGTCAAAATGCCAGAGAAATCAGAATAAAAAACTTACCTTAATGTGTTCTCGTTTGCACTAATGTTAACATCCCAAAAAGTCGTTAGTCCTATTCGTAGCACTTCATTTATGCTTAATTTCTTGAATCGAAAACACCGTCCAAGGTTATCAATTTAAAACGCAAAAACGATGGATGTGGTGCCATCATCAATCATCCGAAATCCATTCTTTTGGACTGTTTGTGATATGCAAATTGAACATAACGAAAACACATACGAGAAAGTTTGCTTTGGAGCAATTGTTCCCAAGTCTGTTTTTGTTTGTCGAATCTGACATTTTTTAAAGGGGTCGCTCTGCGTCTTGAACCTTTCCTTTTAATAGATGTCGACCGGAAACTGTTATGCTAAAAAAGTATTAAATCATATTTTTGGCATT
Source organism: Tolmerus cingulatus (assembly GCA_959613345.1). Lineage (NCBI taxonomy): Eukaryota > Metazoa > Arthropoda > Insecta > Diptera > Asilidae > Tolmerus > Tolmerus cingulatus. The sequence goes on along the minus strand of OY390707.1, from coordinate 70,498,127 downwards.
TCACAAAAAATTTAAAATAAGTCGTTTTTTGCCATAATGCTGCCAGTAAAGTAAGAATGTTGTGTTAGTTTGGTTACAAATTTTGGACACTGCCTGTTTTTCGAACATTTTTAAATTCGTAGATTATAATTGAACTAAATTAAATGGGTGTTTTGGTATGATTTCTATTTTGTTACGCAATCGTTTGCACTATGATAAGTTACGACTTTCATATTATTAATATTGAAGATGTGAATCTGAATTTCTTTTTCAAAATCTTTGCCCAATGTTTACATAATTTCCTCTCAATAAATTTAATAATTTAATGCAAAGCTTAAGTCACGCGTCCAGAGCATAAAACTGCCATCGTTTCCTAGGGCTATTAGAAGTCTCATAAAAATCGCATAAAATTCAAACAACTCATTTAGTGCTCGAAAAGTCGTCTCAATCGCTTCGTCGTAATTTATCGACTTTTCCATCATAACGAAACGAAGACGCCCAGCGAGTGAGTGTATTATCACCAGAAACGCCATCAAGCTGAATTTCACGATAAGAAGAAAAGAACCCAAGCGGCGGCCGTAAATTGAGTCCCTCATCTAATCAGAAAGCAATTAAAACGTTTTAAAAGGCGATGTCAACAACTCCGCCGCCACTTATCTGGACGAAGAATCCCCGAGGTAATTTTAAACCACGGCCGCGCCCACCTACTGCATTTCGTGTTTGGTGTACTTTGAGTCCCGCTTCCTTTGAAACAGAACCCGGCAGCAGCAACAATGGCAGCAGGCGTTGGCTGCAGATATTCAAACAGATATTTTGATGATTGACGCGAGTCAGAGGAAGCAATATCGCCAATGGCGGAAAAGAGTTAAAAAAGGCACAGGGCTGGCGCAGCAAGAAATCTCAAGAAATTTCTATCATTCGAAGGGTCAATGGAATTTGCTGCGCCATGTGAATTAAATGCGTCGGCAGCGTCATCGTAGTATCTGGAAAATTCCCTCTCCCTGTGGGGGGACTATCACGCGCTGGGCGCGGTTCCCTCACAGCCCCTTTCCATTTCCAGTTTCGATTGGGACAACTCTTGTTTTTCAATTCGAAAGAAAGTAAACATAATGACGAATCACCCGACGAAGCCTGTCTAGCTTCAGCCGCGCTCCTCCCAAGACGCATCAGAAGCAGCAGCAACCTTGAATGAAGAAGGGCGCGGTGAGGGCTCAAGACTTCTAGGGAGCGTTCGTTGTTTATAAGTTCACATGTGTTCCTCCTCTATCAGCAGAAACACTCCCGTGCCCGTAAAGCAATTACTTTTGATGCAGTTATCTATCGCTGGTGGGAATCAGTTCCCGAGGGAGTCACACACCGGGGCTAAGGGCTAGAATTTAGATTAAGATGGGTACGTAATCGCTTTCTAAACAAAAATTGTTTAGAAAACAATTGTTTCCGTTTTAAGGTGTTGACTAATTGGCGGTTTTTTTCAATTCAATTGATTAGAACTCTGATTTCTGTCTTCCACATTTTTAGCTATTAAAGAAATAGAGATAATGAAGACATTGTAATGTAATACGCTGTAAGATTTCTTATTAGCAATTCTAATTTAATTTGGTATTTGCTCATAGTATACCTATGTACTTAATTTCGATTTTTTGTATATCATCTCTATCTACTTTTAGATTTGAAACTTTTCATGATTCTTAGCTAAGTCATGTGTTTTTAAGTTTGAGATCTAAACGCTTGTTTTATGTAGTAGGTACAACAGACTATAGTTTCTAAAATATCACTAATGTGTAATTATTGTGCATACTATATATTAACTAGATGGGCTAGATTTCCTGTTACTACTCTTCGACTTAGCCCCTAAAAACTCATTCTGTCATTAGCTCATTATACGAGCAACATAAATTTCATCTTGGCTGCCCAGACTTCCTCGCATTGTTACTCGTCGGCGTTAGAAATGGAAGCGATAAAACATGTTACACCATAAATGTCATGGTGAGCTACTAAGCGTAAATATAATGGGAAATTATGAAGATGAAATTAATTATAACGACATACTTTCACATTCTTGGCCAATATGAGACTAATTCCAGCTAACAAAAACTTTAAGTGCCTTGAATCTTCTTTAGCTAATTTCCTCCGCCTACTTAAGGGCTTAAATTCAGTGGATTTTCATATTTTGTTGAGGGTTGCCATATGGTTCAAAGAATTAATTCGTTATGAAATAATTAGAATGATGCATTTTGTGCGCTGTTTTAGTTTTGTAATGCTCACAGTCATTCATTCACGCGATATCCTTAGACTGTGGGGGTTCAATGCTCCTTTTCAATTAAATTGTTTAATACAAAGCTGACATCAGTGGCATTATCGCGCTCGCCGTATTCCCCTAGGGATCATTCATAACGTCAACACGAACTTTTTGCTTTATTTTTCGCATCCTACCTAATGCATTGTGTCAGCGCACAAACCGAGCATAGTCCTGAAAATTGCAAAAAATAAACATTTCCCCCTGCCTTCCGCAACTGAAACATAAGCACTTTTAGTTTACCCTTCTGCCACTCACATAATTTTTATTTGGAACTGTTTAGATGAGCAGCTGTCCACTGTTTTTACATCGCGACTGTGTCGCGTTGAAAGACTGTATCATATCACTGTTTTTGAAATAAATCTCACCCGAAATGCCTCGACTTCTCTAAATATTTCACCAAACGCCAACGAGGCAAACATTCTTTTGGGTGCGAGAAACATTTAGATAAGATGCAGATGTCGATCTATGTCGATTTATCCGAATTCTTTTTCTTGTGGCGGGAGAAAAGGCGTCACTACAAATTAGATAAATGCTGGGATCTCGTTTTGACGAGGAAAATTAATGGGAAGGCGTGGCGCACTCAACTATAAATTAAAGTGAATTTGGAAGGGCATTTCCAGAGGGTTCGCGATATATAGCAAAATCACTTTGAAGAGCTTCGTTCCTGTTAAAAGCGGCGCTATTTCCGCTCTCTAAAACCCATTAAAATGTACCTGTGGATGCCTGCCAACAAAGAAGCGGAAGGGAAAATATCAATTTTAATATTTCGCCGGGGCAAAAGCCCTACATACAATCTCATTGAATATTTAAAAAACAAATGAAAACAAAGTGCACAGGATGAAGGCCCATCAAAAGCTTGGTAGAAACCGCAGAAAGCAAATGATGCTACGCGGAGGCAACAAACAACAATACAAAGTGCAAAAGGTGGAAAAGTTGAATACTTTTTCCCCGACTGTGTTCGCGTTTTTTAACCATTTGGCTCCATTCGTATATTTTATGTTTTGTGTTTTAGTAATTCTTGCCAGAGCTGTGCACCTTCCCTCGAAATCAGTCATACCTGCGGCGGTGTGCATTGCTTCACTTTGGTGCTCGGCGGTTTTTGTTGACCCCATAAAACAACACCGGGAAGATACACGCTCGAAAATTTATTCAAAGGAGACCAACTTTACGCACGAATTATTTAAAATAAAAAATAATAGAACAAAAATGCTGAAGGAAAAGGCCCGGGAGGACGAGGGATTGGGCATGATGTACTTTGAGAGTATGCAAAGTAGGTAGACTTGCGGAACAATGGAGGGACTCCAAATACGGAGCCTCAGCAGGTTCCTGTGAAGCGTTCAGGAAACGCAGGAGGGACTGGGAGACTCCTGTTTTTGTCGAGGCAGTTCGACATTCATTTCGCCTTATGAAATGCAAGCCGTGATGAAGATTTCCTCTGGAAGTATATTTATTGGGAAATCGCAGTTCTCGTTTTGGACAAGTTCTGTTTAACGATTTTGGAATATTATCCTGCAGATCGGTATTATGCGCAGTATTATGTAAGTAAACAGCAGAATTTTAAGTAGAACATGCAATGGAGCATGAACAGCTGCATCTGGTGGTTGCGAAAGTAACTCTTCAAAAGTATGATGCCAAATAATTTTCCCAAAAATTATTCATGATATTTTTGAATAGGACTGTTTTATAATCAGTGAGTTCAAAATCAACATTTTACAGCAATTGAAACCGGATAAGTTCGCATTTTTTCTACAATAACAAAAAGTAGATTACCATATCTCCTTTTTTCAAATTTTTGTTTTAAACTCTTAATCTGTTAACATAATGATCACTAAATTCAAAAACAGTATGCTCTACCTTACAGAGTTTTATAATTTATGTGCAACATAAATTTACTTTCCGGTAACTACGGTCTCGCAAGAAATTTGTTAATACCTGAAATATTCACAAATCACTTAAGCCTAAAGGATTTGGGTACGCCTATCGCATATTGTTCTGAGGATTAAAACTTAAGATTCAAGTTCGAATACCGGTAACAGCCTAATTAAATGTTTAAACTATGAACTTAACAAGAATGCTTTAAAAGAATTTATCTTTTATGATTCCTAAGTTAATTACCAGTGCAACACAGTAACATACATACATATGTCCGTAGTGATCAATCTTTAAAACACAACTTTCACACAAATTAAACCCTGAAAAGCATAAAGAAAGCTGAGGTTCAACAATCCAACCATTTATTAAATGTTGGAGTATGATGCATGAAGCCCTATAATTTATTTAGACTGAAACACTATCGAACTCGGTCTTAGCGAAGAAGAATGTCTTTCCGACCGCGCTGCACCATTAATGCTCATCTGAGAATCGCCGCTATTAAGGTCCATCATCAGATGCTGGCAGATCCGAGGCGCTGATCGCGGCACTGGTGGCTGGAAGCTGGCTTCATCTCGCGCATCTCGGGCCTAATCAAACGTTAATCTAGAGTTTGTCGACCCCGCGATTAAGCCGCTGTCTTGCGTCGTCCACCGGAGCTGTACCATGCCCCTGGATAATTCGTTCATGAGTGAGGAGAATTTTTTATGTTGCTGCGGCTACCGCTTCTGCGGCGAGTTGTTGTTGCCCGATTTTCTTATTAAACCCACTAAAAGTAGTCCGTTCTTCTGCGCAATCATAAGTGACGCGAGCGCACTTTGCGAAATTGGAGAAACGTTCAGAAATTGCACGCATTTAAGCGATCTGCTCCGTGAAATGCACTGCAAAATTGTGTGAAATCATTGAAAAGCGATTTCTTTAACGCAGACATTCTCTTCACCTGTATCCCGTGTGCTTCGGTCATTCGATCATTACTCGCCTAGAGAGCTCAAATTTTTCCAATTTCCATTTTGGACAGACAATGTCTTACATCTAGCACAGATTCCCTAAATTCCTGAACCGTGTTCAAACATACCAGTATGGTATATAAGACACCAAACCACCAAACAGACATTTCGTCGGGTGGACGGCGGCAACACCACGCAGGTCGAACCGACTTCTTGTCTGGCTGTCTTTCTTATCCGACCAAAGATAAGACATTTAGAGACAGGTTCACAACAAAATTTATTAGCTCACTTAAGCAACTGCAAGTAGGCGAGTAAGTCGTTCGAGATAAGCCGAAACTTGTTGGTGACTATGAGTTACGAGGTGCTCGCAGAGATTTTAGGAATTTTTCCTTGGAAATGTTAATTAAGGTTGGCGAGAAGATGAAACTCAAGTGGTTGTCACAATCCAGCCACTTTATGTACCTCCAAGAATTTGCAGACAAAGATGTTCGCATATTTCTTCTCTATGCTTCTAAAAAAATCAGTTGGGAAACCGACTTGACAGACAGTTTCTAGCTAACGACGCGACGGTTTAATTGTGAGGAATTGTTACCTAAATATGGTTTTTGCTAGGTCCTTGTTTTTACTATTGATGATTGTCTGAATATGCCCTCATGTGAAGGTTACAGTAGGCCTATAGGTGTTTTTTTTAGGTATTACAATATAATTTATTTATTTTGCTTCGCTTAATTCAAGCTACAAAAAAAAAAAAAAAACAAATAAACAAGATATAAATGAGCACTTGGCTTATTAAAATGTCGACAAAAGGATGATTAAACCTTATGCAATTATTCTTATTATCTTTTATATAATTTCTTACAATTTTCCAATTTTGATCTAAATATTTCCACTTAACGTAGACTTTCTCTTATGCTGACAATTACTATAAAGCTCTGCAATTTGCTTCTAATTTAAATTTGAACAACGAATAACATACTTTTCAAGTAAAACGAACTTTCACTAAATTCTTCACTTTCGTGCAGTAGCACGAGATGCTACCAGGCAATCAGCAGATGTCCAAATTTACCGACGGGAGTCAAAATTAAAGTTCAAGTGCTTTTCAAACATTTCGACGTTGGTTTCGTCGAGAATCGCGTACGCAGCACGCCGCCGCCATGAATTACGCTCAAAATTGGCCCCCGAAAAATTGTTCATTTCAAATGAATCAGAGTCCGTGACGAGGAAGACAGCGCTCCTACAACCGTCGCCGCTGACTATGCACAAAACTAGAAATAGAAAATAGGCCCCAACGCAAACAGCAACATCTACAAAAACTAGACCGAAATAATAGCCAACAAGAAGTGGAATAAAAAACGACAACATGTAGCAACAGCGACGCCAGCCACAACGCGTAAAAACTAAAACAAACAAAGACCGCGATTTTAGCATTGTGTTCGGGCGCACTGTTGTGCTGAGAGTTTTCGAGGTAGACAATTTGTCGCCTGCCATTTGTTTTACTTTTGCGATTTCCCCTGTTTTATGTCTTTTTCCTATTTGCGTCACACGAAGAACTCGTAGGCAATTGGCGGCGAAGATTTATCGCCGAGTGGCCGCATCGACTCCCAATAGGAAATGGTGCGAAATTGGCGCGATTGTCTCACGCTTAAAAATCAATAAAGTCAGACATGGGATAATTTATTGGGCTAACGAGCTAACTAGAGGACGCCACTGAAAAGTGGGGCACTTGCGCGCCCGATTCGGATTATGGCTTAATTTTTCTGTAGAGGACCACCGGACCGGCACAGACGGTCGCCCCGCATTAACTCTGTTTTTCTGGACCTCAAATAGTTTTGAAGAGGGACTCGGGCTCATTTGCATGTCGTTAAGCAATTACAGACCAAGAAATGTTCCCATCGAGTGAGTCGACGCTGCGGTGGACCGATGCTGCAGATCCGCTTTGCACAAAAAAGGTTTAATTTAACTGCTGTCGTAATTGAGACGCTCCTCGGCGCATCGGTTTCTTTAATGGAACCTTCTTCCTTAAAAAGGAAGAGAAAGTTTGGCAAGTCTCCTACATGATTTTTATAAATGTGCAAATTACGGAAAGCACGGGAACAAATTATCTGGGAGTTGACACAAACGCCTTAATGAATTTCAGGGCGATTTGTTGGTTTCCCTTTTTTCTCGTCGGCAGGGATTATGCACGTTCCAGAAATAAAATTGTCTCGTGGTCTGTCTGACTATCTGCCGGACGTTGAAAAATACCCTCATTTATTCGGGATGAGAACGTCTTTTTCGAAATCCCGCCCAGGGAAGGTAAAAGCGAGGACCCATTTATTTAAAGTGCGACAATCTGTCGTACTAAAGTTGGATTTCAATTCTTGAATTGTTCAAGAAATAATTGCTTTAGTTGTGTGCAAATGAAAGGCGGATTTCTCATGCCACATAGAAACTGAAATTAAATCATTTCTAAGTGGATTTTTAGGTCCTGCAACTATACCAAATTTTACGCTTCTGAAAAACAATTTTTGCGACAAAAAAACAACCAAACGAAGATCAAGTAAATATAGTTAACTCAGTCGAACTCTTTAGTACGTTTCAAAACATGTATTCTTTTGTAATATTTTTGAGGTTAACTCAATGATTTCTCTGCCCCGACGAAGCCACTCAATTCCATTGATATGTGTGGAACCATTGAACATACTCAAATTTCAAGTAATTTACCAAAGCAGATATCGATTACTCCAAAAATTTGCGGAAATTAAAACCGCAGAGCAGGAAATAGCGACATTTTTATTGAAGTATTACATCCCACAATAAAATTGCTGGCATTTGTATGGTTTGTTTTTTGCATCATGCTCAGCCACTTTTAGCGAAACATAACTCACCTGCAGCAGCAGCACTTAACTAATTTTCCCAATTTGCCTTGTCTGTTTAAAATGCAAATTTGCTCAGCATCTTCTTGAGTGTGCGCCTGCGTTTCTCATTATTTTTCTTGCAACTTTTGATTAAGTTAATTAATTCAGCATCCTCCGCATTCTGCTTACGAGTGCGGACAAATTATTTGCATTCTGCCGTGATTTTGTTACTCCACTTTAATCAATCAAGCCGCCTTACTATTTGTAGTACTTGTTTTCGTGTACTGGGAGTCGCAATGTACAATTATAGGCCACATTCTATTGGTAAGAAATTAATTAGGACGACTCATTTGCTGCTGTCGTCTTCAGACGTTATTCTTAAAATTATACTTAAACTGTAGGTAATGTGGTCGAAAGTTTGCAATCAAAAATTTACTTCCTTAATTTTAATATTTAAGTGAACATTTTTACTTTTTTAATGGCTGGTAATTTTAACTTTTCAAATAAAAATTTCTCAATCAATTATTAATTATAATTTTCTTATTCTATTTTAGGTAAGTTTCTACTGAAGTGAAAATCTGCATACTTGGCATTAATGCTGTATGAATGTGGTTGAAAATCTAAAAGAGGTATGAGTTTTTCATCTTAATTTTATTTGACTTATTGTATAGGGCCTGGGTAATTAATAAGTTCTCAACATAGTTCCAAAACTAGACATGCAACTGCGACACTCGTAAAACTGTTAAGGAATTTTATAGTTATAAAACAATAATTGGCATGTCTATTAAAATATCCTTGTTCGAGTTTTGTAGTTTTTTTTTTTAAATGTTAAATCAATTGAATTTGAAACTTTGTGCCATATGGATTATAAAACATTCTGGCATTACTACAGAAAGGCGACCAAATTATTTCATTTACCAATGATATTGGTAAATATCATTTTACCAATATAGATGTTTAAGTTGTCATTGTCTGACTTTGAAAAGTCCAACTTTGTTTGGTCAGTCATAGTGTCAAACATAAAAGCAAGGAGCAGCACCGTGGGTTCAACGGCTCTTTCACAATAAAAGCCCCACCCCGGACACTCACCCATTCATCGTTATCACGCAGGAAAATCCCACAAAATAGGTTGAATGAAAAGTTATTTTTGCAACAATTTCATCTCCGTGTAATATGATAAGAGCAACATTTCATTGGCTCCGACCGACGTTGCATCAACGTCAACATGGAGAGGCAGCAAACCGCGGGTGAACCCGGCCAAGTAACCAGCGAGCAATCGGTGTCAATGTGCACGTGCATCACCTCCGATATACCCGTAACTTTTTTGCTCCCAATAAGTGCGACATCGTCGCCTTCGTCGTCATTATCCGCGCCAAGTAAGCAATCGGAGTCACCTTGCCATCCACACCCATTTGGGTATTCAAGAGCGCGTCTTCGCGTCGAACTCACAAGAAGATGGCGAAGAAGACGGGAAAACCGCGGCCGAGCCCGAAGAGGTGTGCGAAACCACATGCCCATCCGCACACGTTTACAGAGCAGAAAGGTGAAATAATGGTCTTTGAATCCCTGATACCGTCGGCGGGCCCCACCTAGGTCTAGACTAATTACAACTTCTCATACACCAGAGCCGTGATTCCTGCTTGCTCTGGGTCAAAGTGTCGCTTGTGCCAACAATGGTCATCGTACTGACAAACCGGTTCAAAAAGGTTTTTTCGTGGGTAACAAGCAAACCCCCCGATAGTTGGGGCTATAGAGAAACTTTATAAAAAATTGTTGCTCTGCTAAAAATCATTTAAGTGAAATTACATATAAATATCAAAGGTATTATTATTTCGGAGCTGTAGTTTCCATAACCTTTTTAAATTTGACTGTCTGTCTATATAATACATATAAATATATTCTTATGTCTATATTGCGGCTTACTCAGTCAGACACATTCTTGTGATTTTTAAAGGACGAGCTTCACAAACTTGGATTGGTACCTATCATTCAGATCTTCCATATTTGAATTTTGAACGCGATGAAAGTACATATGACAAAATGGCGGGCATTATCGCGATTTAGAAATTAAAAAACCTTCCTTTCGAATAGAGGCAGATATCAAACGAAGATTAGTTAAAGAAGTTGAAATAACATACAGTATGCAACACAGTTGTTTTCGTTATTTATCACTGTTGTGAGATATAGTTAAATTATTCTGATAAATATAATAATATGCGAATGGGCATATAATTCCTACCTGGTTTTATAAAAATTGTGGAAGCGCAAGCTTTTGTTACACTTCAAGTAATACCAATATATTTATAGATATTATGCGCAACAATCATTTATGTCTCGTGTATTTTTCGCAAAGTAGTTTTCATATGAACGCATGAGTAATCTGGAAGCACTCAGAAGTTCCCCCTGGAACTTTGGTTTTCCTCTCCAGGAACGTTTTCTTGATCCATTAGGTTTATTAGCATTGCACCCATCAGGCACATCACTCGCTGATCCGGCTGCAGACCCCGCCCGCCGCGGCCTAAACGCGAGAAGTGCTCCACTTCCATCATCAGCATCTTCAGGCTGAATGCTTCTGTTTAGCCATTTTCTTGCGATCCAATTGCCCCAATAAATTGCGGACTCGGCGTACTGAGGAAAGATTTACAATTTCTGCGCATTGACACCAGCCGCCATCGCCTAGTGGCTCCTCCGGGATGGAAAAGGGAACAGCTCGAGCCTGGAGCCGGCTGAAGGAGCTATGCGATCGGCGCTGTTTACTAAACGTAAATTTTCGCTCTAATCGAGTGGGGCCATTATTTTCCTCATTTTCTTGACTTTTATTATATCAGCGTAGAAAATTCTGAGGTTTCAGCATCGTTTTTTCCCCCCGGTTCCTGCGCCCCGCCCGACCCCCTCCTCGCCGCGCGATAAAAGTGTCTTCGAGCAGCAACAAATGGGTCTAGTTCGTCTATTCGCGCTGTTGCGTCCCGGTTAACTCGATCCACATAAAGTAGTAAAAAATGTGGAATGTGAATGTGGTAAGTTCAACGGGAAAATTGGTTTTCCTTTTCTTCGCTGCAGCGGATTCCTTCAAGACGCTTCTAGATTTAACGATCCGATCTCTGGCCATTTCTTAGCAGCCTGGTCGAAGCCCCCTTCCGGGATCGGGGATGCGATTGATGGGCCTGCAACCTTTCCCTAAGTGAGCCCCACACGTCCAGAGATTATTTATGGCCATTTTCTCCGGTGAATAACTGGATAATTTTACGGTGTTACCGCGACGGGACTGCACGGGTTCCGGGGCTCCGCTGCTCCTCCTGGGTTCCCATCGTGCTCCGTCGGGCGGGGCGGTGCGACGTGGCGGACCAATCTGCGGTTCATCCGCGAAGGTTTCGGTCCATTGCAACTGCATGGCTATTGATTATTTATAGCCTTCCTTATCTCTCCCCTTTTCGAGCTCTATCACTTTCTGCTGTAGTTGGATTTGTTTGAAATGGATGAAATGAGGAAGTCAGAACGTTCGAGTGCGTCATGCATTTATTTTAGGAAATCTGCAAATATTTTTCAAAATCGATTATAATTAATCCAAATGCCTCTAAATTTCAGATGCATTTTCGTTTAAATATTGAAATCCAAGTTAATTTGCCTTTTATACGATTGAAAATACTTTGATTTACAAAATAAAGTAGTATTCTTATGTTCCAGAGCTCCTTAGGGAGTTACCAAACTAAACACTTCCAATGCTCTACTAAGATTAAATAAGTTAAAAGTAAGGATCCGTATTGCCTTGTTCTCTCATTAATAAAAATAATATAAATTTTTTTTGTAATTACATCTCGGAGGATTAAAAAGCTGAAAAGAAATATTCATTTCACGGAAAACCCCATTCTAATTCTTCGAGTTTATTATGTATTTTTTAAATTACATACATTATCAAAAAACTTACATTAACAAAAGTCGTCCTTCTAATGTTTAGTTGCAACTCATATTTGAGTTGTCCAAGTGTGGGCGCTTAATTACAGATCACTCTTTCATGGTAAAAACTGCCGCAAGGGTAAAAAAGGGTTAGGATTCATCTAACAATAGTTCCTTATCCCTGTTTAAACTTGTTTACATTCGTGCCCTATTCATACGAATCTTATGTTTTTTATTGCAAAACCGTACGATTTTGAAACCCTTCACCATCGGTTATATTTCTGAAGGCATGTATACAATTCTCAAGATGGTTTCTATTTCATATTTTTTGTTGAATGCGACCACTGTAACTGTGGAGACGAGATGTCCACTTGAAAATTGTCTTCAATTTCTATGGACTCCGAAATGTGTTACTTGGGTCACTTGAAAAGCACTCGAACGACAGTTTTGACCCGAAGTAGGGTAATTTCCTCATTCACCCGAGCGTCCATCCATCCATGAAATATGGGCACAGCTCGGCAGAGATAAAATGTCCCATACAGAAAAGGCAGCCATGAATTTTTATGACAAGACACAAGTGGAGCCACGGAGCAGGAGACACGAGCACTCTGCCTCCGGGGCTCGGGTTTTTGATAACGAATTATAAAAGAAAAATGAAGACGACCAACCTCGGAGCGTCTTAGAAGATTCGGTGGCTCACGAGGGGAAGCATTAAGATAACCCGCCGGATCCAGTGGACCGCTTTGTTACTTCTAACGTTCTGCTGGACAATGGGAATTTTTGATGGGAGCTCCCCAGTCCCGGATGTCTCAGGGGCCCTGGAGTTGCTTGTTGGCCACCTTATGACCGGGAGAAATTTGGAGGTTCTTTGCATTGCGCAAAATCTTCTTAATTGGGTTAATTAAGCACGAAGAAAGCATCAATTAAATCTTTCGACCTCTAATCGGATTACTGCTTTTTAGGCACTTTTCGTACCCATTAGGCCCACTGCTGCTTTCGTCAGGGACCCAAAAGTCGCAAAAAGCCTCTTAAATCGTACCATCAGTGCAAAATACTAATTACGCCCAACCTACGGGAGCAGTACCCATTCCCGTCGTGTCTCCAGCCCACATTAAAGACCTGCTGGAGGAGCCCGAAGTGCTTCGAAACTTAAAATCGTGGGGCTCAATTAAACACGGCACGAGTGAAAAGGGCACCTGGGTGAACGGTTCGATGGGTGGGCGTAGGTAAATTGCTGCTAAGTCTTCAAGACAGAGTGCTCTCCGGCGGAGGTGCCTAATGATCTGGCATAAAAAACGAAGAAAGTTCATAACGGTGCGTAGCACTACTTACAATTGCCCCGTGTTACCAAGAAAGTGACTAGAGCCGCGGCGAAACAGTTAAAATCGAAGTAACATTTCTTTGACTGGCTCCACGGTTTCGGAGAGATTAATCGCCCCGGCACAATTACGCGGCCCCACGACGGCGACGACTGCGGAAATGACGAGCGAAGGCGCCTCCTAGCAATTCTGAAGCCGAACGCCGTGAAAAATCGAATTTAGGCCCAATGGAGCGTGGCGGCACGAATAAAGTGATTATTAAGTGAAACACTTATTTTTTCGACTTCTTTTTAATATGCTTATTTGAAGAAGTCTTGCCCCGTGCTCTCAACCGCGGAGAAGAAGCACATTTTCAGATTGAAATAAGTAAAGTAACGGGCAAATATTACCTTTTTTAGTGAATGCTGAGTACGACGATGGATGAAGCAAAAACGATAGTTATGATTTTAGCATACTTTTTTATCTCTGTAAAAAGATACATCCGTAGTGTGTACATCATTTCTTTCTCTTGGAAGCAACTCTATATTTCATCTTTGAGGAAACTATTGTATATGCTATACGCCATACTCGCTATAAATAAAATAAAATTTTCAAAATTGCAGTCCCCGAAATTATTAGACAATCAATATCAAACAAATCCGAACTTATCGTTCCGCAATAAATCGCGATCGAAAAGCTTCATCCGCGGACGGCGTAAATTATGGCGGCATAGTTTTCAAAAGCATTTCCGTCACCCAACAGCGTTTCTATTAAGTTTGCGGCTAGACGCCGAAGTCGCCTTGCGCTGCCCATAAAAGTGTCGATACGAGGGAAATCATCCGTCGATTAATCGATTCCCGCGCAAAACGTTTAAATTACCCGGAGCACGTACATGGCCCTCGTATCCATCCTGAGGTGCACGAAAATAAATTCATGTTGAGCACTAAGCCCGGCTGCGGCTTGCGGCGGACGCATAACTTCCCGAGTATGGAGCGGACCCAGCATAGCATAATCCGATTTTAGAGTGTGAACTTATTTCACATCCAGACCAGCAGTTGCCAGGGCTCGTTTGTTTCTAGGGCGGCCGCGTAGAGTCCACGGCCGCCATATCTATGCTCCTATGCTCCTATATGCTCCAGCTGTATGCTCGCCGGAGCGACCGTTCGATTCATGCGGCGCGAACGATAGCATCGGACCAGCAAAAACCTCACGGCCGAGGTATGCGGTTCCAGCCAGTTGGATTGGTTTCGATTGGATTAGATCAAACGAAACATTGCTTTTTGCTAATTCGAATTTGCTGATGGTGCGGCAACGAATTTGATTACAACCCGATAGTGATCCTATGCACGCCGCCATAATCGGCAAGCGCCTGCCTGCGGGCAAACTGGGTGTGAAATAAATAAATCGCATTAATTATGTGGTATAATTGCTCAAGCTGTTGTCTTGGCGGTGCTGTCCAATTCTTCACCCTCCCCAAATTTCGGCCAGAAATTCATAGGCTCGATAAATTGTGGTGGTCCAGTGGCGGTCGCGAAGCAGATTCCGTGATTTCCGTACTTGAGCGGAAGCCCTGATTGATTGCGTCTGGATGAAATTTATTAACGCACTATCGAAGCTCAATCTCAGCTCAGAAGAAGACGCAGTGCACGCATCCGCGAGCAGCGAGGTGCTCCAGAGGGAGCGTGGGGACTCCTTCGCCGACCACCACGGTTTGGCGGATCTGGAACTAAACGGGCCTATTTGGGGCTAACCAGCCGCAATTAGCGCAAGTTGAATGTTTTGCAATTTGCAGCCAATTACAGCGCTTTGGTGGACGTCTGAGCGCGGCGTGCAGTTGCCGCGCTGCCGTGATTTACTCTTCCTTTCATCCAGCCCCCGGCGCCCCTCCGCCGCCGGGACGGGATGCTGCGATGGGGCTCATCAACGTGGAGCATCTGTGTGCGCTCATAAAGAGGTGCCTTTGTTCGTGCTCCGGGCGAGATTCAGATAAAATTCCTCCATCCATAAACTGGGTCATTATGTCTTTTCTTCTGCGTTTTCATTATGCACTGCTTCAAGTTTTTACTTCCATGGAAAAATGATGCTATCTTCTGGGGGGCAGAAATTTATCCAAGAGGAGGAACGAGTCGATATTAATTCCTTTTTTTATCTGCCCGTGAGATCCTAGGCAAAAACTGTATTAGACGATGCTCCAATAAATCTTTATCCTTCGCCAATCTCAATAATCCTGCAAGAATAAATAAATAATTAATTAGACGTAGAAGGGTGATAACTTACAATTTCTATTAGCTGAAAGTAAAATAGTTTTGTACACTCTACTATTAATACATGAAAACCTGATCATAGATTCGCGAGTTATAAGTAAACATAAATTTAAATAAAAATCAGGTGGATCGAATTTCTACAAGAGCATTTATTGGGAATTGAAATTCTTGCGAAAGTTTAAAATTAGACTTGTCATTTACATCCAAAATTCAGCATAAGTATTTATGGTACATGGTTTTGATGTGCTTCTTAATTTTGCGACCCTGAGTAAAGAACATGCTTTTTTCTACCAAGTAAGTAGATATGTTTACTACAGCTTCTCCAGACGTCTGAAGGTTTTTAGTGCCAAACCATAAAAAAATTCAGAGATGAGTAGTATACATATTTAAAAATGGATCTCCGTCGTTTACGCAAAAATCAAAAGGCTTCAAAAATAAGAAGGCATGTGGCGCGCGTTTTTCTGGAATGCGCAATATAAACAAATATTTTTAGCAACATTCTTAAGAGTGCGCGCACGATCCGCAGCATTGAAAAACGTAGGCGAAGCGTCAAATTAATAAAAAAAAAGCAGAAATAATTCTTCCATAAACGCGGGTGTGTCCCACTGTGCATACAAAGCTTCTTTAAGACACTGCGCGTCTTGCGTCGTTAGCTAATCGCACCAACTACGAATAATTAAAAGGCCCCTGTTTTCTTTTTGCCTCTTTCGTTTTCAATTATTTAATTAATGAATGCATTTGCAGTGGTCGAGCATCGGCGCGCAGCGGCCAGAAAGTGATAAAGTGATTTCACTAAGTGGTCTGGAATTCGAAGCATGCCGGGCTCCAGTGGCACCGGTGGCTGGAGGCCGCGGTCAGCAGTGGCTGGAAAAGTCAAGACATTTGTCGCATGTCTCGAGAATATCTGAGAACCCCGCCCTGCTCCCGGCTTCGATCAAGCGAACCCTTAAATTGTCCTCGTCCGTCGACCCTTGGGGTCCCTTGGGACCATCTGAGCATGCGCACCAAGCTGAGCCCAATTAAAACACATACTAAGAGCGTCGCGGAAGTGCGGGACGCGGGTCGGCGCGCACCGCGGTTTTACGCACGCCCTGCCACCCACCCGAGAGACAGTGGCGGAGCCGCCTTTTGTTTGATTTAATTTAAATATTAATCTGGCGGCGTATGATGGAATTTTTATCTCGACCATGTCGGCGCGCTGTGAGTAAGCCGAGAAAAATCCACGTAATTGCCCTGTTTATGCACTTGACGGAACACTGAGATTTTCTTACATTCCGGCCACCACAAATAATATTTTTATTTTTTAATTCGAGGAGCGCGGGCATTTTAATTCCACATTTATTTTTGGACCGATTATTTCTGGCTATTTAGGGAAATTAACGTGCTCGATTGATAAACATGGCACGCCGAAGCTCGGAGCAGTGTTTAATCAATACGCGGAACGATGGAATTAATTTGTGCTTATTTTGCTTTTGCATTCTTAAACTGAGGGGGAATAAAATTAGAAGGAGTTTCGTATTTCAAGTTCAAAACAATCAAGCTCTAAAGAACTTCGGGAAGATTTGATTTCAAGAAATGATTATTTTTTAGAATGCACACTCAAAAATGTTTATATTTTAGTTCCGCGTTATGCAAATTTGGACCGACAATGCTATATACACCCATTTAAATATGAAACTTAATCAACAATCTTTAGATCTTAGTCGCGGTTTGTTAGTAGTCGCTCAAGCGTCACGAAAAATGTTGGGTTTTTTTTTAATATACATATAATAGTAAATATAAATCAGCGCTTAGAGGTCAAGCTTATTTTGAATTTGTCCAAGCTTAGGCCGAATTTTGCGCAGCAAAGCAGCAACTTCACTCATCTCTGAAGGTTAAGAGAACCCTCAGATATCGAATCGCTGCTTCATTTTAATTTTTGATACTTTGGGGTGATCTAAACTATTTGAAACAACTTTAGTTTTATTTCAGTTGCTTCGAACTCGAAAATTAAACAGATTCGTTTTAAATTTTATTTACGAAGAGAAAGTAAAAATATTATGTACTCTCGTAATACTTGAAATCCTTCTAGGTTATTTGTTATTTCAAACCTTTAAATTTACTTTTTTGGATTGAGGGTATGCTGGCGGAATATGCAGATTTTTCAAATTAGTTCGGTTTCAGAAAACGTTTGATAGCGTAATCAATAGTAAATAGTATACAAAATCGAACAGAGTTAAGCAATAATAATTAAAATCCTAAACTTTCTACTGTCATGTGTTCGGTTCGGTAAAAATTCAACGCGTGCTAATTGCAGGCATATGTTAAAAGGTGGTTATCCGTTTCAAGAGCACGTCAACCTTGACTGGATAAATCACACTGATCTTATCCCTTGCTCCCCGTAATTCTCCTTTTACGTGTCTAGACGCCGCTTAGGAGGCACCGTCTTGGATCTTGGAAAAAAAACCGCGCCTATTAAATAAATTTCAAGCTATTTACATTATTAATAGCTCCGTGCCATATCTCGCGGCATTTTTCACTGTCACCCTGTTCCGTCCGCCGACCCGTCGTCGGGATGGGGATCCCGAGGGCATGGAAAGTGCATCCAGCAGCAGGGAAACCCCTGAAATACGTGGCGCGGAGTATGTTCGAATCAGTTCCATGCATCATAGAACATTTTAATTGCGCCGAAGAACCAAGTCAACTTTTATTTTTTCACTTTTGCTGTGCCACTGTCGTTCCCGCCGCGGCTCCCGGCGGCTCCAGATTGCTCCCGACTGCTCCCGGGGGCGCGGCGGGGCTTTCTCTAGCAGTTCGGCCCCCAGCTTCATCAGATTGATGACGATTTTCCATTTAACAACGCAAAAAGGCAACAATAACGAAAAATGGGGGAAACAATATTGCAGAGCTGCAGATAATGAAATTGTTGTCTGTTTCGCGGTTTTCTTTTGCGCCGGCCGCATGGCACACATACGCCTCAACATCTCACACATGAGCCTTTGAGCCGCTTTGGTTGCAGTCAGCCATAAATATCCGCGAAAGTGGAATATTCTTTTTTTATATTAATAAATCATTTTTTTGCGCTCTTGCAACTCTTTTTAAAGGTCGCCAGAGTCAATGATTCGGGGGAAGTTTTTAATTTTATTTAAATCTTTCTCTCTGTTTGTCGTCCAGAATGGGGGAAAACAATGATTTTGCTTGTAAGCAATTTCAATGCATAATTGCTGGAAAATATGTGGAACGAGATTCAATTTGTGGTTATTAAATTGAAGTGAAATGGGCTCAGCAGCTCTGGGAAGCGCAACATACGCAGGGAAGATATGTTTTATGGAATTTTACTGGTTTTGTTCGAAAACAGCATAAAAGTGCTGAGGAAATACTTTTTTGTTTACCTCTCGAATAAGTATAAATATTTAATAAAAAGACGGCAGAATTCAAAGTATTATGTCTTTAAAGAATTGAAGTTTTATAAACCGAAAAATAACATTTCTAGCATTTAAAAGGCTAGTGTCCTTTAGACAGTAGATAGAATTTTGTTTAGTTTTTCGGATAAATTTCAATCATATATAAAGCGCTGCAGATTTTTGAATTTTATGAATGTACATACATAACATACATACATGCATATGTAATTATAAAATTTGAAACGCAGTTTCCTCTTTAAGATTAATTAACCAGAGAACGGCAATTCGCTCTATTTGACAACAAATAAAAAATATTGCTTTTCGTTCAAAAAACGTACCCAAAATTTGTCTACTTTTTTAATGTTTAACCTGTCTACTCGGCTTCTATCTTATTTGTCAAAATTAATTTAAGGTTCAGCAGGATTTGGTACTTTTTCCTACGCCGTTGATACAATTTTCTGATCTGCCAACTTGGCCAATAGGACTCGTTTAATTATTCAAACCTTAATTAACATTCATTCAAAATCGACCCATTTATTTCATCACTCCCATTATATTTGTTAATCCGATATTTCGATAAATAAATATTTATGCCCGCCATAGAATATTATCCTGCGACAAACTGTTCGTAATTTTCAGACAATTTTCCACAACCAGCAGCCTCATTTCGCTGAAACGTATATCCGCAGGGGGAGTTCAGGTGGACTTCATTAAATTCATGTCATTTTGATCCCCGAAAAATTCAATTTATCTCACCCATCCAATTACGAGCGAATTCCGCGCAATTATGACCCTCATAATTACAAAGCACCATAATTCCTCAGAAAACACCGCTGGGGCCACACCAAAACAAATTCTGAATTGAGCCCATCCGTGTGCCCCTGATCCATTTTCCGATTCCATTTGGCATTAGGCCCAATTAACTCGGGCGCTGGTAATTTACACTTAGCACCATGGAAATGGGCGCGGGGCGTGTAAGTTTTGCAGCGAGGCCTCAGAACATGACTCACTTTAACTAGAATTTGAAATCAAAAGAAGCGCAAGGCCCTCAGCTGCATGCAGGGTTCTTCGATGTAAATTGAAGACACGCCGATAAAGCGCCATCGTTTGCGAAACCACACGTCCGCCCGCAGCATAAAAATATCCTCACGATGGCAATTTATGTTTTAATCAAAAAGTCACGTCCTCGCACGTGTCCAGCTCTCCCAGCAGGCAAATTCCGATTTCTCGCTGCATGACGGAAAATGCACTTCGCGCGAAAGTTTTGAAAACTTTCTCGTTACCGAGTAGTGGCTCCATCTCTTAACGCAAATGAGATTTACTGCCACTAAGTATCCTACTAAATTTCATGCAAACGTGCAACTTATACATTCTATGTTGTGTCACTAAAATTATTTCATGTCACGGTTGTCGATTTAAGCTGGAGACGATTTGTTTTATGTACATGTATATACATAATTTTTTTTTTGACTGCGGTGGATACCTGTCGCCTGCAGCATGGCTCGATTTTAGGTATGCAAAACACAACCTAGTGCAGTGAAGGTGCAAATTAGGAGATGCGACGGCGACGGAAGTCGAATGAATTAAATGTGCAACTGCATGTGTTTCGCGTACAACTCGCAGCTCTTACTGCGCATTTAATTGAAGAATTCGTTGCGAAACTTATGCCGGTCTAGAGAATTTTATTGTTTTATAAGGCGTATGGCTTAAAACGTTCGATTGGTATTTGGGTTATGTCACTATAGTGTTGTAATGAGCTTCTTCAATGCACTTATGGCTTTAGATTAATTTTAATATGATTTTGGTTGACATATTTTTATTAAAAAAAGCAGAATACTTAGAAACTTAAGGGGACGCCATTAGACTTGGAGCAGAAATTCGAATTATATATATGTTCGTATGTGGAGGCAAATTCAAATTTCCAGTACGAATAAGAAATGGTTCTTGATCCTGTGCACCACTACTTGGAAGGACGACATCCTCTATAAGTTAAAAATTCCACAATTCGTTTGTTGTAAAATGTGATTTCATATAGAAAAAACACATTTTTAAAATTCTATATGGATTTTAATAACGACCGCGACGGTCCTCGAAACACTTATTGTCCCGAGTGCTGTGAAATTGAATAAATATAAAAGGGAAGTATTAATTGGTCGGATTTGGAAATATACAGACCTAAGTATGTAAAACCAAAGTGGTAATTACTTTATGCGACCTCGGGGGCACCCACTAATTTATTTATGCATTCAAATGCCTGAGCGATAAAACGCAAGGTCGGTATTGGTCGATATTGTAAACACCAGTTTCCAGCACGCTAAATTGCATACTTTTAGGAAGTTTCTATTTGCGGAAACTTCAAACGCGAATTGAGGCCTATTGCAATTGCCGCCTGAAAGCTGCGACCCGGCGACTCGTCCTGGGGAGTAATTGCACACAAAGCGGCGCTGGCGGGCCCTAATTCACTTGAAGGCACAAAGGATCACGCGAACGCACTCGGCGGTCCGTGCTGCGCTCCTTTCCGTGTGTTTGCCCGCCCGAGCCTCGAGTAAGCAAAGTGCCTATTAACCGGCTTTCGGGCCTCGTCTACTTGAGCATTTAACGATAATTTCGAAAACAATTTTCCCTTTGTGCAAGGGCCAGCACACCCCGTTTTGCTGGCGACACGGCGTAATTACACCGCTAATTGCATCATTCAATCTCGCGGCGATGACATCGGATCGGTGCCTGGCCCTGTTCGCAGTATTCCTAGTATTCGTCGCTGTTGCCGACGTCGTCATCGGGCGGACTCGGGGCTGGGCCCCTGCCGGCGCCCTGCGTACGTCCGTTTCGTGCAATGCACCCATCAGCCGGAGCAAAAATAAATAGAAAACGGCGCGGAAGTGGATTGCGTGAGGAGTCATCAAGTCTATCTCTTCCCCTGGAAGCTTTATGTTTATTTTTTTAATGCATACGACGCCTAACGACTGCTGCAGTGTGCAAAGTCTGTAGGACGGCATTGGTCCCGACGCTGGGCGACGTCTTTCGCCCTTATTACAGCGTCAGCACGACAGGGCGACCGTGCACGCCGCCGTTCCGTTGTTTCCCTGCGATATCCACAAAACTTTTCTATAATTAGAAAAAAGAAATGCTAAAAATCCGCCAGTGGTTCGCAGACAACAACGACGCCGGCAACAGTAGTCCGCGAAAGGAATAGAAAGCATGGAATAATAACACAAAAAGAAATAAAGGCCGCGATTCCCTGGGGGAGCCATAAACAGAAGCGCTAGGGCCGGGGGCTCCAGGAGTGGGCACCCGGGCGCCGGATGTATGTTTGCTAGGGTCGGCCCCAGTCCCAATCCAGCCCCTAGTCAGGACGCAACGCAACGCGACGCAAGGCTACGCTTTCGACAACGCGATAACGAGGGAGTGCTCATGTTCGACACATTAAACCCGGGAGAGGGTGACAGCAGAAATTATGCCGGGACAAACCCGGGTTTTCTCCATATTGTATCGATCGATGTGTCGCCGGTCAAGTGTACCTGCGCAGAGCCGAGCTCCACTACCACACCGGCACACTCCCAAAACACACAAAGGCAAACCCCGAAATTATATATTCCAGCACTTAAGTTTCCGGGCGCACAGCTGTATGAGTGTGCCGGGTAATCTTGAAACGGAAAATTTTTCGGCCTTGTTGCTAAGGGCTCTGCCGGGTTTGTTCTGCTCTGAAGCCAGGGCAAAATCCCCGGCAAGGAACCACGTCGGCAGAAATCTCGTAAAGTCGGCTGTTTCGCCATTCCGGGCACGAGTTTGCTATTTCTGAAACGAGGATTGCCTTCCTGGGAGCGGGTTCAGCTCTTCAAAGAAGCACCCGCCGCCCGCCCAGGCCCTGCCCACCCCCTGCGAACATATGGCTGGTGGTAGGCCGGCTTAGTTCGTGGTGGAAATTTATTAATGTTTTTTTCTACGTTCATTTTCTATTTGTTTTCACTCCACTCGCATTCAATTATGGAGAAAGCTTGTTTTTCAGCCCGAGCCAGCACGAAAGGTGGTCTTTCTTGGGGCTCCGGGAACGTCACCCAAGGAGGAGCCCCACCGCGCCGGGCCAGGCCTGGTCTTTCATCAGAGCGCTCTCAAAGGGGCCCCTATTTCGTGATTCCGAGGAATTTGGCGATTTTTTATTTTTAGCATTAGCAGATGGCGCCAGCTTTCATGACGGCGGCGACCACGACGATGATGCTGATGACGGTGGAGTGGTGATGGAAAAGGGCGTGTTCTGTTCATACGCTGGATCCACTGCTCCGCGATGAAATTTTATAATGGAATTTATATGGGGGAATTGTGGCTGAATTTAAAACATCATGCGACTGCTGGTCAGCAACTTTTTTCCAGCGATATTCTAGGGGATTCACCCGATGCTATTTATAGGATGAGGGAGGAAAAAATTCGTATCTAAAGAGTTAGGCGACGTTCCGAGGTGGATGATTTATGGGTCAAGTAAATCATACACATCGAGATGTCAATTATGATTGATTCGTGTATTATTGAATTAATTAGCCAATTTCTAGGGTGGGTGCACTACGCGTGTATCTTCTACACTACAATAAATACGATTCAGCAAAAAAATTCCAGCGTAGGGGTTCAAATAAACTTTGATAGTATCAGAGGTCATTAACGCTCTGATGGATTGGACAATCGATCAAAGTCAAAAGGGAAAAATGTCCAAAAACATTTAACTTCCTGTATGCGACAGGATCGACACGGATAATTCAATTTCTTTAAATGTTTTAGCAAAACAGTGGAAATATGAGAAGGAACTTTGGAACCTTTTTTCTAAACTTTTTGCTATAACTTTTAAGGCACAAAACTAATTTAAGTAATGTAGAACGTTAAATATATTTATCACTACTCTGAAAATCCGATCGAGATCCCTACATTCTTGTAGATGCCTTGTAGATTGCCTTGTGTATAAATTAGTTCATTCATAATTTTGTTATGTTACAACTAGATACATTATGCATAAACAAGAAACTGAGCACCAATAGGATAAATGAGTAAATAAATAATTTTGGCTGAGAAATTCGCAATATTTTCGGACAAAACCCTGCTTGTTATGCTTCAACTGAACTTGGTTATTTTGCGAATCTGCAAACCAATTATAAAGCTCACAACCACGCGCTCCTCTCTAAATTAAGAACCTCTTATTAGATCTTCAAAGAGAATCCCGCAATTACCCCCAGCACTGGGCCACCCCGCAGTATCCGAGGCTCTGTCTATTTAATTACCAGCCTCGAGGAGATAACGCGATGATTCATCAAAGGAACCCGAAAAATCATTTATCCATTCCACTCAAAGCTTTTAATTTCCATTTTTGCACAAAATTACTTCAGAGATCTCAAAAGGAATCATTACAACTAGAAAGAATGATTTTCTACGAACGAACGGCAAACATTTCGCCTAGAGTTGAGATAGTCCAATTTTTCCTTTTTGTTTTTTTTATCTTTTGATCCCATTTCCATCATCACGGCGCATTTTCCCACAGGGTGGCTCTGTCTCAGGCTTTGCATGGGCTGAAAAGGCTGCAGGGGCAAAAGAAAACCGAAAAATAAAAAGATGGGCATTAAAAAAGGGGGAAAGTCCCTAAGGAGATTTTCGTAACTTTCCTTTTTTCGTTATCCTCCTTGAAAGAGCCAGGAGTAACACCCTGCGGTAAATAAGGAGACATTCATACGAAAATCCATTTTT
Organism: Tolmerus cingulatus; assembly: GCA_959613345.1. Taxonomy (NCBI): domain Eukaryota; kingdom Metazoa; phylum Arthropoda; class Insecta; order Diptera; family Asilidae; genus Tolmerus; species Tolmerus cingulatus. The sequence continues at coordinate 70,473,636 of OY390707.1, read as the reverse complement.
TTTTGCTTCGAACCGAGAAAAGTTTCCCAGACTGAGTGTGGTCGGGGCAAAGCAAAAGGGATAATATTCATTTCGTCAGACAGCCTTGAGGTGCTTTTCGTGACATTAAAAATATTCTATTGGATTTTATTTGTCTTGTCGGGGCTTATTTGCAAAGGTGTTTTGAAGAGCTCTGGGAGATAGTGTAAAAATTTGGTTCCTTCCACTCCGCTAAGAGTGGGGGCGTTCGAAAATAATTTGATTGGGGTTTTTTCCTTTCAGGTACAGGGGAGAGCGCGATAATCCGTCTTGGAGTGAAGCGCAAAGATTTATATTGTAATTTCAACAACATGGGAACACGTTGTTTTTGCTTTTCATGTTTAAGAATTTGAAATCTTAGTGTATGTGTCTTTTGAAGCATTAAATTAAAAAACTTTTAAGAAAGGATTATGCAAAAAACGTAGTGGTTTTAACTTTTGCAACATTTCTAAGTCAGATCAAGTGCGCAAAGAACTTATTTCATTGTTATTAGACAATTCAATTGAGCTTCATTTTATTCAGTATATTGTTTAATATTAAACAAACCATATAAGTTTCTCGTAAAGCTTGAACGTAAAACACAAGTTAAGTTTGTATTCTGAACATATCTGAATCAAATTAACATTTGGGACTATAAACCAATTTTATATGACTTTCTCGAATTCAACTTCATAAGAGTGAATTCTTCAACTTCAAATGAAAAAGAATCTATTTATTTATGAAATAGGTTGAGTAGTAAAAATCGGTTAAAAACACTTTTTAAAGGTCCTGTAAAATCTTACCAGCAATTAAGCCAATTTAGAACCGAAAATTAAAACTGGCTCAATCACACTTGCGCGAACAGGTAGAGCGTTTTATAAAATCTCACGATTTTCAATTTAATTCTTGTTCTTCAAAGTCCTGTTGAAAAATAATAACCCTCTATAAAAAACTTCGTTCAAATTGTTGCAACATTTCTCAAAGAAGAAATGCTTCTATGCTCGACACGGCTAATTACTACCCTTAAAATCACTTCAATTAATTGGATAAAAAGTTGGAAGTAGTGAAATTTAAAAAATTTTCGCAAGTACCCAATTTTATACGTTGCACGAAAAGTTGATACCATCATCTTTCCGCCCCCACCCCCACAAGCCGTCTTAAAATGTAGCTTATAAATTTTCGTGCAGAACAGGTGAAGTACCCCCTCCATCACAGCCCTCGTCAGCGACAGCACGAGGCTCGGCCTCACACCAAAGCCCAAGTTTCCAAGGATCATGTCCCACTCCCTGCCGAAAGTCCCGAAGAAATGTCGAATTTCAGGCTGAAATTCTAGCGCCATAAAAAGAAAACAAATAAAATAAAAGTCCATATAAAAGTTTTGTGATTGGTCCAACGTCTGGTTCATTGGAGTCTGAAGTTTCAAACGAACGAAGAACTTGGAAAGAATTTTCAGGTATGCTTCGGTCGCAATTTTCATTAATATTTCATGAGTCCTTCCGGCGGGTGGTTGACAGGGAGGAAGTTATGAAGGAAGGGTTGTGGTATGGAATGGAGCTATGCGTCGTCCGCGGAAAGTCTTCAAAATTAAGAAAAAGGACGAAAAGAATCGGGGGAACAGCTCCTGCAAGACAAGAGAGGAAAATCGATGGATTCGTTGCGCTGATGACATGCTTCGGAGGTTGCATGAAGACCTCTCGGAATTGGGTTCAATGGGGATAAGTTTTGTAAGTAATCGCATCTCCAGGACGACGATGATTCTGGAGGATTACGTGCGCAACTCAACTCACGGTCCCAATGAGGTTAAGTGCTTCAACTTATTCAAAAGACGATTTTTCTAATTTTAGCCATTGAATGGCGACTGTTCTGAAACTTTAAAATTTTGTATTAAATCATTCAAAAAAGAAAACACTAAATTCACCTGTCTGTCGAAAGACAGAAAGTAGAATTGTAAGAATTCCTTGAGATTTCCCCATTTAAGGTACATCAGACTCAGACAGACAGCTATATTGATTCGGACAAAATTCAAAGGAGTTGTCGTGGAGAGCAGGGCACTAGCCGACAGCGAAACCTTTCTTCTCTCTTAACCAGAACCTTTTATTCGTTAAAACGTTATCTAAACCCCCGGGGGACGGTATCCCTGCTCGGGACTAAAACGTATTTGCCTCAGTAGGCGTTTGGGTCTGAAACGGAAAACTTGGAGTTATTCTTGGGCTCGACGTGCCACTCTCCAAACTCCAGTCCACCTTGGAGTTTATTTCAAAAGCAAACCTTTCCCAGACCGACCATTTGCCCAAGGAGACCCAGAACGGAGTGAAGGAAAAGAGGCTTCATGTAACCACCGTCTCTCAGGTCGTTTACTTTTACGACTCCTTGGCTACGGAGCCCAGTCTTAAAGACGCTGTAACGAAACCTCTGAAACAGCGTCGTTGTCGTGGAAATTTCATTCCCTCTTTTTTTTCGCCAAGGCTCCTCCTTGAGGAAATTCGCTTTTCGTTTTTATTCCCCGGGAAGAATAACACCTCGGATGTGTCACTGCGATATCTTTAATCATGTAAATGTCCGAATTTATTAGGGTCGTTTCGTTTCAAAAAAAATTCTTTGACTCCAAGAAAAAATTGGATTTGAATTTGACAATGCCGGGTTTTATTGGTGATGACGAGAGGTGTTACATATATGCGGTGAAGGATAAAGATTTTCAACCTTTATGATAGGTCTTAAATTTTGGTTTAGTCTCAATTTTCTCGTTTCGACAACGTTGTAAAAATGTTTTTGCAGTCATTTCCGTGACAAATTTTGAGAAAGGTCCTTTATGATTTGCTGGTTTTCATCTCATCACTTATTTACTAGCTAAAGTAGCCCGAGTTCACGCGATGTCCTAAAAATATTTATTTATAAAATAATTTTCAGATAATTTTTTAAAAAGAATGTGTCTACAGGATCCTATGGTGGAATTCGCTCAAATGACGATGTTTTACTTATTTAAAAAATTATAAATTAATCCCGTAAGTCATAACTTAATTTTTTGAATGATTAGGTTTCTAAGATCCCCAATACGCTTATTTTCATGGAAACTAAATATTTTTCTAACTCGGCGGTTACGTCCTTAACTAATCACGTTTTGATAGCAGATTCTTTAAAACATTTTAATGTTTTAAAGTTAAAAATTGGTCGTTCGCTTATCAATCTGGCGCAAATTGTAAATTTTAAAAGCAGATAAACTTAAGTTTTTTTTTATCATCTGTACATGTAAATTTAAACAACTAGTAATATTATTATGTAGACAAATTCTTTGTGTGATTATTATTAGGCAGCATTATTAAATATTCTCTTTTGAGTCTGTATGATGTTTCGTAACAAAGTATGTAATCGTAATTCGGGAGAAGCTTCGATTAATTAATTGTTTCTATTTTCTTCTCTTATTACAGAATGTTGACCATAAAATGCGCTTCCGATCAAAGAAAGGACAGCTTCCATTTATTGAGTTGAATGGTGAAGAAATTGCCGACTCAGCGATCATCATTAAGGAATTAACAGCGAAATATGGAAAAGATTTGGACGCCGCCCTGTCACTGGAACACCGAAACGTGTCCTACGCAATGATTTCAATGCTTGAGAACCACTTGATTTGGATTGTGTTCTGGTGGCGCGCCAAGTACCCGGACTTCGTCCTTAAAGGATACAAAGTTAATTTACAGCATGCTCTTGGCTTACGTCTGCCAAATTCAATACTCAATTTCTTCTTCAAAATCGCATTCGGACGAAAGGTATGAGTGATTTATGGTTTGACTTAGTTTCTTCTTTTTCGTTTTTCATTTTTCAATTTATGATTTATTATGCCTTTCTATTGTTTGTTGTTTCTTTTAACTTGCGAACGCTTGACTTCGAAAGCAGATGCGCTTTTTCCACGACGATTGTGAATGAGTTTCAATGTTGGAGCGAAACATGCATAAATAAGATCAGCTCCAATCGATCTTTCTTTGTATGATCGACAGTTTGATATCTTTTGATCAGACCGATACACGAGCAATATCGCATAAAAAATACATCAACGGGGCGATAACCCTTCTTCACTTTTTGTGCAAGCAGACGTACGCCTCCTCGTTATGCTGCGGGCACATGTGACTCAGCTTAAGATCGTTTTCGGCGTTACATAACGAAGGAGATTCTGTGTGTAACACATTTCGATCTTTTCTTATAAGTTGTACCCTTTTTTCTTAGGTGCTCAATTACGAGACCCGTGATTTTACATAAGTGCGGTCGCGTTTCCTATGTGAAACAGAACCCACGCGGGTCAAATTAACCACGTTTTTTTTAACTTTTGACTTTTGTTTTTCTTGGAAGCTATAATAAATATACTATATGTATATGTATATACATATATGGCATACGAAAGTAGTCGTGCTTTTAATGGGGTCGCTAAAACTATACGACATTCAGATGGCTATTTTTGGCATTTTCTCTCGTTTTGGTTAAATATACTCGTAAATCAACTTGAAAACAAAAGAAAAAGTTACGATCTGTAATCCCACGATCAGTGGATCTGTGCATGATGAGTAAAAAAGTAAATGTGGACAAGACCTCTTCCAATTTAAGTAATTTAGATTATTAAGATAAGCGTGATTTTTCTGGTAGTTGTAATGCATATATGAGTAAGATTAAATCTTTCGATATTAGTCATGCGGTGTAGGCTGACTGGTTGCAAGTCTTTCCTCTGCGACACATTCGCGGTAAGCAAATCCAAGTATTTAGGGGATAGCTTAAGCATCTTTTAAGTAAAGTTATTGGTGATTACTATCAACGATTCGATTCGATTAAAATAAATTACGATTTTCATAAATTGTCGGCCATTCAACTGCAACTCTGTTTCATTCGACACGATCGTAATTCAGTGGCGCGACTAATCAGGGTACTTGTAAAGTTTCATGCTTGAATTTTACGATTTCCAATTTAGTGGCACGTATTAATGTTTTACTAAAGCTTCATAATTAAATTAAATCAAATTGAGCTGAGCAGGGATATGAAAGAGGTGAAAATTCAAAATGAAATACGGTCGCTGATTTCAAATCTGGGAATGCATTTAAGAAAATTTAATATGCGAATCCAAAATAAGTACTTTTTAATGTTAATTACTTAGTTCGACAATCAGCATTTCGAAACTCTTTAAATGTGTATTCATTATTTGGTTTTAGAAGACGAATGATATAGTTTAGTAGCATTGCTCACAGACAGAAAAAAAAGACTTTGGAAACTGTTGCTTAATTTATCTAACTAACTTTCTACACCTCAGCCAAGAGCAGTATAAATAAATCAAGAAAGTAAATCTCCTGCGCTCTTGATTTTGTTTTCTACGATAAATCCAGCAGGCAGAAAAATTTCACTAGAAAACGTTCGCCGCAGAAAAGTGAACATGGCATACGCAGGCGGCGCGAATCTCGCCTGGGTATCACTTGCATTGCATTTTGCACTGGCCATGCAAATTCACTTAAATGCAACAAAATTTTTCCTATTAGCACTCTTGACCATGAAAGACCCGCCGCGGATTTTCCTGCGGCCACGGTCGGCTGCCCGCGCGAAAACACAAAGACGCCGGGGACCGCGCGCTGAGATCGCGGCGCGGCACGCAAGGAGGCGCAGAGCGGCCATAAATCTTGGCGTCTTAAAGACATCGCGGCGAACCATTTTCTTTTCGGAGCTGCACGGAGCTCCTCAAGCATCCGTCCATCCATCACGGCCCCAACGGTCTTCGGCGTCAGCGTCTTCATCCTCGTCTTCGACTGGTCTTCGTCGTCGGCGCCGCAGGCTGCTGCTTTGCAGCGCGATGGCCCAGACAACGACCAACGCCGGCTGCGCTCATTCGCCAACACCGGCAACTTTTACTTCAAATCTAGGTTAGCTCTTCAATCTTCCATCCGAGCTCTTCAATCTTCCACCCGAGCGGCCACCCAGCGGCTTGGTCGCCCCAAGACTCCGGGGACTGGCCGCCGTCCGACTGGGATGAAAAGAAACTTTTGTGCATTCGAAAGACAAAGAACTCGAAGAAATATCAAGGAATATCATTTTGAAGAGTCATCGCCTGGTTTTTGGCAATTGATGTCCATCTCAGCGAAACAACTCGACGGACTTTTCATATTCAAAACTTCGCGCGCTCCAACGAAAATTTGTGCGATTGTGCGAAGTTGAGTGCATTTCACATAATTTAAAGAGTTAATTGAGGCGAACGGGTAAATTCCTCCACTTTAATGCTTCTATTAATTGGGGAGAAAAAACGGATGACTCCGAGGAGGGAAAATGCCCATTAACTCGCACTGGACGCGACTTTTTCAATCAATTTCGCCACGCATCGCAGGAAGTGATGAATTACTTTTGGCGCATGGGAGAGTGCCTGGAGCATTTTCTGCGTGAAACTTTTATCACGCAAATATATGAAGTCATATTTCTTATGTAGAACAGACATTGTTCCGATCTCGATAGTCTGTTCAAATAAAAATATAAATTTCTATAGTCTTATAAGATCTATTAACACTCATATTCAATGCGACATTTTTTGAGAAACTATGAAATTACGTAATTTTAGTTCAACTGTATACTGGTCGATTAACTAGCTCCGAGGTCGCTTCAAGATCTTAGACTGGTTACAGCTTGATTATCTTTGATCTTCTACTTAGCGCAGACGATGAAGAATTTGCTGATCTTGGTAAATTGATAAAGCTTTTAAACAATGGCAGTGTTTCCGAAATCAAATAAGAAAATTATATTCTTAAACTGAAAACAAGGAATAAAATTATATCCTTGAATTGAATTTGAGAAACAACTTATTTAAATTACGCCCAAGTTAATGAATAAAATATGGTAATCGGAGGAATTTGTTCCCAAAGGAGTGATTACATTACAACTCAAGAGTAGGTATTATGCAAAATTAAGCTGCGAAAAATCAGTATTGTGGGAAAAATAGGCGTGAAATAATGCAAGCTGGCGATGCGCTTGCATAATAAGTAGAATTTTAAATATATTGTATTCAAAGCAAAATTACTCCGCAGTGTCAAAGTTAAACTCATTCACAATAAAAACAAAAAAGCAAACAACACACAACTCTCTCTCACGCGTGAAAACACAATTTTGAATTTAATTTACAATTGTTGCTAAGTTTCAAATTATGTTTTTACTTTTTTGTGGGGCATTATGTTTTGCATTTCCTTTTATTTAGACACACAGTGAATGCACCTGAGTAGAAAAACGAACTGAACAGCAAAATAACGAAGCAATAATCTTCAAAAATCCTCTTTATGAATTGCGTTCATTTCATTATTTAGTTTGGTTTTTATGAAAAAATATCCCTTCTCATGCACAGTGGTTCCAGGGTTCGAAAAAAATGAAGGCCCATGGCATCGGCGTCCACAGCCCGGAGGAGATCGAGGAGTTCGGGAAGCACGACCTCAAGGTGCTCAGCGACATGCTCGCGTACAAACCGTTCTTCTTCGGCGACGAGCCCACGACGCTCGACGTCGTCGCGTTCGCCGTCCTCTCACAGCTGCACTTCCTCTCGAAGGACGTCAGCTATCCGCTTAGAGACTTCATGACTGAAAAGTGCCCCAATTTAGTTGGTCATGTGTCCAGGATGAAGGAGCGGTGCTTCCCCGATTGGGACGAAATCTGCACCAAGTTGGACTTGAACGCGCATTTACCAAAACCAGAGTAAGTGTGGCATTTTTGGCTTTAGTCCTGAATTTGGCGACCTTCAGGTGTTTATTTGGGACTGACCAACACATTTTTGCTATTTTAGACCAGAAGCAAAGGAAGGCAAGGAGGGCGAACAGGAAAAATCGGTAGAACAAGAAAATGAAACAGAGAAAATCGAAAAGGAATTAGAAAAAGATAAGGTAAGTAATCATGGGCTTAACGACATAATTTTTAAGCAGGACGAATTTTCAATAATTTTAGCAGATTCCTAAATTTTAAAATCTTAACTAATCGATAATTTTCCTTTAATTTCAGTCTGACGAAAAAGAGAAAACAGAGGAAAACAAGGAAAAGGAGGAGGCTAAATAAAGAGTTAGCATTAAAAAAAAACAACCAACAACAGATCAAAAAATAAAAAATAAAAGTTTTTTATATTTATATAATAAAAAAAGCAAAAAGTATATAAATTAGTGAAAACATTATAAAAGTAAAAAAAAAAGAATCATTAAGGACAACACTGAATAAGAAAACCAAAAAAAGAGAGCAAAAGAGAATCCCGAGAATGTTTCTCACCTTTTTTATATTTATATAAATATAAAAAAATTAACATTTAAACAAAGAGACAAAAAAATAAAACGTGTATGTAAGAGAGCGCTGAACAAGGACAGTAACTGCGAGACGATATTAAATAATTATTAAAAACAATTTCAATGGTTAATCGAATGTGTGCAAATAATTTTTTTTAATAATTATTAATAACAAGAATTGTGAAGAAAGACCAGCAGCAGCAAAGAGGAAGGGAGGAGAAGCGGGAGGAAGAAGGAGGGAGTCAAAGAGAACCACAACAAGGTCAAGACGGGAGAGAAGCCCACGTAGTTACATAAAAAGAACTTTTTAAAAAAGGATAAATAGGACAAAACTTTTTTACATTTATTATAAATATATATAAATATATATATATGAAAAGGGAAAGTAATATTAACAGTAACATAGAAATTCTGTCGTTTAACAAAGTAATTGGGATATTGTGTAATCTAAGGACATTTTTCTTATATATATATAATGCTCAAATTCTACCACGACAAACGAGAACGTTCGAAAAGTAAAACAGGAAACAGAAGCAGTCGATTTCGAACGCGAACCGAGACCAGAATTTTCATTGACACCGTTTGTAGCCTCCGTTTGTCTTCAGTTCTCTCTTTCTTTCGTAGACTACAAGCAAAAGATATCATAAAATAAATTCCGCTTTTTTTTTTATATACATAAATAATGGTAAAATGAAACAAAAACAATTTTTTATATTAGATGTAAAGATAATTCAAGGGAGAAGGAAGCATAAACCGATTCGATTCTGTGTGAATGACGAGGGCGCCGGGGGTGGCCATGTTCGGGTCCCTCGACGCTCACAAGGATATTTATTGTATCGCGTGTAAAAAAACAAAAAATTAATAAGAAAATGCACCTATTTGCTTCTGGTAGGCAGAGGACAACATAATGTGAAATGGAAAAGTAAATGAAAAAGAAAAACACACATAGGTCCCAAATGGATTTGGATTTAGACAGACACCAGGACGGGAATCAGCTAAGTAAGTATAGGACTCTTTTTGGCCGCGGCCCAGAGGCGGCCGCGACCCCCTCTTGTTGTACGAACGCAACCGTTCGTTAAACGAAAAATACTCTAGATATGGACATTTTTATATAAAAAAGAATAAAAAATAAAACAAATGAACGAGGGAAAGTAAGCAAAATTTAAACTTTACATTTTAAATGTTAAAAAGTGAACAAATTATAAATAATTAAAGCAAATATTAAATGAATTTTTCAATTTTTATATATTATATAAATATTACGAAACTTAAGCGATCCTGTGTTCCCCTTTAGTCTCTCAGCGGTTTCGTTTCGTTTCGTCATTGTTTTCCATGTAAAGCTTGTTTTTGCACAGCCCTTTGTTAGTAACATCGCAGACAGTGGTAACGAGTAAGAGATATTTTGTAACAAATTAAGGGAGTAACATTTGTACACCGAAGCAACAGAACAAATATTGTATGATCCAAGTAACGTAAAGCAAGTCTTAAGATTTATCTAACTATAACAAAAAGGAGCAACACAAGTTACGTTAAAACATTAAGGGTAAGGTAATATGCATAAAAACAAAAAGAAAAACAAAAACACAAGAGACACAGACATTACGCATATATTCTCATTAAATGTATGTAGCATAAAGAGCATTCACAAAGCCCCTCTTTTCAGTTCCCCCGCCCTCTTTTTAGTTACGATGAAAGCAATTTTATACATATATTATACATAAATGTCTTCTTCATCTTCGTTCGTTCTGTAGCCCTGTTTTTTATATGATTGCATCATCCTCTTAAACAAATGAGCAGTTTTTATATAATTATTATTATTATATATAAATAGCATTAATTAATTGATAAATGAACATAATGACGCAGAACAACAAAGTAATATTACTGTATTGTGTATTTGAAAGGATGGAAGTTAATAAAATTTAAAAAAATAGTAAAAAAATATGCAACAAATGAACAAGTTTAAACAAATTTTTTATTATTATTTTTAAAGTGGATAGTTTCTTTATTTACGTTTACTCATCTGCTTAGAATAAATAAAAGAAAGAAAAGCCGTAAATAAATTCTTGTACGTAAGAAAATGTATCAAACGTCTTTTATTACTGAAGTTATCCTATCCCAGTTCCTTTCCTTTTTAAATTTAAATAAAATTCGAAAGCTGGAGATCTTCTTTCGCAAGCATATAAACATAAACCGCCTAAAAAAATAACTAAATTATAAACCGTTAAATGAAAATCGCCGTATGCTTAAAAAGGGACGGACGAAGATCCCCTCCAGATTTCTCGTATTTACATTTGCATATCAACTTTCATAAAATCCCATTTCTACTTCGCTCATTTGCTGGGTCTATCAAAACATGTTATTAAGTCTAGAATTTTAGATGGCAGCTTTACTTATGTAGAATGTTCAGTTTAATTATTTATATTATTTGCATTTTGACTTGTGCGTAAGAAGAATTATCAGATAAGTCCGATAAAGGGTATGGATGTTTTTCAAACGTTGTTATCTTCTACTTTTGAAACCAAAGCTTGGACTGGAAACCAAATATCTAGGTGCTGACACGATGTTTATTTTATACTTGGAAATTCGATTCTTTTAGATAATCAAGAATTAAAATTCCGGCATACAAAAATAGATACGTTTCCAGAATTATTCTCCAGTAAACTAAATATATTTATTTTAATGCTTGCACATGCGTCAAGGTTCGCGGTTATAAGTTTTTTTCCACTAAGCCGTGTAATTCCGAGGTAAAGAAGGGCCAAGATAAATTTGAAATCATGTAACATTTTTTTTGAGCCGCTTGCAACTTTGTTTTAAATGGTAAGTACTTAATAAAAGTTACTTTTCCCCGTACATGAAATTTAAGACCTAGACCTTGATGACAATGGTTACAAAATGTGCCTGGATTTATTATTAACATTCGAAAGTTGTGTTCAGATTATTAAAGATTAAATGCATTCCAACTGAATTAAACGTTTGTGAAGCGTAATTTCGTGAAAGTATTGAATTAATAATTGGTATGCAATATTTTTCCAACACATTAATTTTTTGAGAAAAATAACAACGTAACGATAAACATGTTCATAACCATGATCAAATGAAAGCCTAAGTAGATATTTATCTAGATATAAATATGAAATAACATTCAAACGCTCATTCTAAGGCTGTTGGTGAACTACTTTTTATTAGCGTGCGCTTGTAACTTTCATTAAGTATCAATTTCAAATATAAAGTGAGTTAAAAAAGTGAAACTGAGCAAATATTTAGGTAATTTTTAAAAGCGTGAGAAATATAATTGTACAATATATTAGTGGGCGAAATTCTATATAAGTTATTTTGCGTAAGCCCGTGCAATTAAAGAATCTTTTATTGGTTTTAAAATATATTCGAGGATCTCAAAAATTTCCCACCAGAGCTGGACGGCAGTTCAGTCAGATGAAGCTTTGCCGCGGCCATCTTGAGTAGCGGGGACACTGTGAACCGCTTCGAGCCCCCTTAACACGGCCCGCCACTGTCCGACAGGTGGCGTGAGCGCCGCCTTAAACATCGCGAGCCAATCTCACCACGGCGAACATCGCACTCGCTCGCGTGATGAGTTTTCGTCCGGTGGCTGGCGCTGTGGTGTGCGTCGGGCGACATTAGAACGGCTCTCGGACGCGAGGAAGGTGACACACCGTGCGATTTTCGACCGCGATCTGCAAAACCAGAGTCTGCGGGTGTTTTCCCGGCCGCGACCTCCCCGGACACAGCGAACCCGAACGGCCTGAGCCGCGCAATGCCCAGGACCAGTGGACCGGTGACCGCCCAGTGAGTGCTGAAAATTGCGTGCGAATCGGAGCCGAAAAGCGAAAAAGGCGTGCAGAGCCGCGGCGGCGGAGCAGCCTCAGTGCGAGAATGTGAAGTGCTCTGCCCGGGCGCAGAAAATTGCCAGTCCGATTGGATAAAGTGCGAGGAAAGTGCGATTCCGTGCGTGCGGAGTGCGGCTGCTGGACCACTCGAAGGAGGCCGGGCTGCCACAAAAATGTCCGATTTGGTCGTGGACACCGCCACCCTGCCCGAGGACGTCCGGGAAAAGCTGGCCGAACTCGACCTGGAGCTCTCTGAAGGTGGGTGCTTGGGGCTCCGGCGGGCCGCGGCGACTCGGGCGCCCCGGCGCACCACCGGCCAGCGACTTGGGCCCGTCCGCTGGCCGCGCGGAGCCCTTTTTTTCTCATAAAGCGGAACGAGACGGATCGATAAATTCGACATTTCCATTCAGATAAACGTTCTCCCGTCCCCGTCGCTCCTGCGGCAGCTCCAGCTCTCCGTCTCGCGCGAAACGTCAAGTTCGCGGCGGTGTTGTTGCCGCGGCCCTTTGTGTGCTGTGGACTCGGTTTGTTGCTCGGAATGTTTCGAGGTGGGTTTCGCCGGGCCCGCCGAACTCACCTCGCAACTGTCAGCGGCGGCCGCAGTCGGGTGCATTTGGGCTGGTGCGCGAACTGCGGAAGTCGGTAAACACCGGCCAATTTGACTGGGTCCGGGCGCGGCGGCGGGCGGAGGACCCGGCGGAAATACCTGTTTGCGGCCGCCTCCCGGGGCCGGGGAAAATTGCCGCTGATACGCGGGGTGCTCGCATTCAGTCGGCTAAAGCATTCGCGTTTTCTTGATAACCCGGGCGAAGATTTATGTTTTGCTGCTTTTCTCAAACAATTTCTGATAATTAACCCAAACCAAGTTGAGTGGTCGTTATCGCCCGAGACCGAAATTGGGATGCTCTCCGCAGGTTTTTATCTCAGCCCTTATTTGAGCAAAGAAGGCAGTGATGTAATTTACTTGCGCTAACACATTCCTCCAAACTTTAGCAAACTTCGAAATAGTCGAATCAGAGTCAAATTTGGGCTTTGAAATTGCCATTTTTGAATTTTTGTCGGGATCGTTAGAAAGCTTGAAGACTCAAAATTCTATCATTCCAATGTTTTTAAAATAGCTTATAAAACATTTTTTGGGTCCACCTTTTCGAAATATTCAATCCTCATTGACTGATTTTAGGGGTCCGAACAAACGTTCTCTCAGGAAGATCTTGTAAAACCTATTGGCATATCCTGTTCAGACCTTGTTGAAACAGCCTGCCTACAAGAATTACCCAACTATACTTATTAGATATACCATTTTAAACGACTTCAGAAGAATCCAAGAATACAAGTTGGTATATGTAGTAATATAACAATTTTAAAATCTTTGCTGAGCGGCACAATTCAGGATTTTAAGTGCAAAATAGGAGGCATTTATTCCATTTGAATATTAAGTTCTGAATTCCTAATCCGACTTTCGCAATTTCAATGCCATGTTTGAAATCAGAAACCTAAAAAACTATTGCGTACCTACTAGTTTCAGGATATCAAAAATATAATTTGAGTGTGGTTAACTACTAAAATAAAAATTATATTTCTCTTTAAAAATTCTAGTTTTATACTTTGGTTTTTCAGTACATATTTGTAATCGTCCACTTTAAAAAGTACTCACCTAAATTTATATCGCAATGTAATGTGTTTTAATTACGACAAATAAAACGTTTTCCCCCCTATTCTTACGCTTGTTGTGATTATTGCTTAGAATGCAAATTTTAAATGACTTTTTAACTATTAATTCCTACAGCTGCGCGGTTCTCAGTCGCACGCGAAACCATTCCAAACTCGAGTATGGGTCACCGGAAATTGGGTCAGGGCGAGCGCAGAACAACAGAACACGTAGCAAAACCATCGCAGTAATTGGGTTCGCAATTACCTTTAGCATATTTAAGGGGCTTCCCCTGGGTCCAATAGGCGCAGTGGGCATTCAGTAGACCCACTCGTGGCCTAGACTCAGTGTGTTTAAATGCTATTGTTAAAAGCCGCTAAAATCCTGTATTATCCCGCCCTTTGCTTCAAACAACTTGCAAATTGCTCTGTTGTGTACATCTACCTGAAATTAAATTATAATTTACTTGAGGTAGGTCAAATTCACAGGAATGGTCGAGCAACAATGAACGTTTCAATTCGGTTTTAAACTCTAAAACTTTTATCGTTTTCAAAACAATTTATTTAATTCATTGATAAAATAATTGTCACATAAATGATTTTCCGGAGAACGCGTTTAGACGATTTTGCTCGTTCAAGTTACTGCTTTTAAAGATGAACGAGACAAACTCAATAAATTCCCTCCAGACAAAGTCGATTTCGGTCCAATAGCAAATATCCCTGTTATTATTTGTTCTTTTACGTAACTTATTGAATATTGGCTTCATGAATTTATTAAATTAAAGTTTCTATCGTAATCTGACGGAAAATGAAGGTGTGCTATCTAAAAAATTGGTCCAAATTGTGGTGCTCCTAATTTTTTGTTGATGTACTTACGCAAATCAATTTTTCTTGAAATTCTACATAATTCTGCCAATTTTACGAATTTTAACAGGAATTATTCGTAGACAGATTCTTACGGACTGTGTATTTTAAAATAGGTATGTAAGAAAGTTGTGTATGTATGCACGTCAAATGGGAGTTAAATAAGAAAGTCTATGCAAGAATTTTTACCCATAATTTTCGCGTTAAAGCCGCCATAACTGGCTGAACCTTAATCGTGTTATATTATGAAATGAAGCGATACTTCCCTTTCGAAACAGCGCTTGTTGACGAGAAAAACCCGCGTAGCAGGGAACGCATGCCAAATAAGCGTAATTGCCTTAATCTGGCGCGCTGTGAAGCGTTTCCGCGAGCTCACTTTCTCGTGTTCGCGCATTTGAGCCGATGTCGCGCGTATTCCCGGAGATCGCATCAGCGCTTGGCAAATTACTCACGTTCGACCCACCGGCGGGTCCCATGACATCACGTCCCACAGGCGAACGTCGACCAAAACATCTCGGGATCAGCTGCTCCGCGGGTCCGCGAGACCCACGAAATTCCGAGCGATCGGCGGGACGCACTTGACATTGCGTCGCGGGGCGCGGGGGTGCGGGCCGCCGAACTTGATCCGCGCCTGACTAACCAAGTGACTCAGGTTACCAGCGGCGGCGGGGAAATTTCGAAAACCACTCGCCTCGGTGCGCTTCACCTGCGCCTTTCCGAGGCGACTTTTATTGGCCGCGCGAGTCCCGTGACTCATTAGCACTGTCACCAAATTCTAGTCACACTCGCGGCTATAACTGTTGGATGATTTAATGGAGCTGGTCACAGTGGCACTATTGAAAAGAAGTCCCACGTCGGTTCTTGAGGCTCGTAGGGCTTCCTGGAATTATTGGGGCTCCCTGGGGCAGGGCAGGGACTGCGGGCATTCCAGCTGCCCTCCCCCCCATGAGCGGCGGTCGAATGGACTAGGTCCACTTTGATATCAGCAAATTGGGGCAGCTGCTCGGCCCCAAATGAAGTCGATTGATTTGTTCCTTTCCGTTTTCCGGGGCACAAACTGCGTGCTGAGGAGCATTTGCAATTTAAATGACGCCCGGGAAGGGGGCTCCGGCCGAGTGCTGATGAGGCTTAATGGACAAATGCAAATGAACCTCGAGGGCAGGGGCCGCTGTAACAGAGCCCCAAAGTTAGCCACCACCAGGGCTGACAGTGCGCGCAGTGGACCATTAAAAGCAGCCATTTCCGGGTATCGATTCCTCCGCGTGCACTCCGTTGCCCACTTACCCATTTCGCCATGCACCGGGCGCACCGAGCGGGCCCCACAGCCCCCCGGGCGGGCTGACTGGCTGTTGACCCACTTAGGGCTCCGCTGGGCGGATTATCGCCGCTTAGCCGGAGACGCGATTAAAATCAAAAGTCTTGAGAGGTGCCGATGTGAATTGTGATTCGCATGCAAATAAAATGGGAGCCGCGACCAATTTCGAGTCGTGGCCGCTTCCGCCCCGATCGCAGCTAGAAGCTGAAGCCCGCGATAATCAGCGATTGGAATTTATCGCGCGAGATAAGCCGACATGACACTGGTGAAGGAAACTCGAGTGGGAATGGAAACGGAAGACTCGACTCGATATCTTCTAGGTGAATCGGATTTATTGTTGGCAGGTTGCGGGAAGTGAACTTGAAATCTTGAAACTTCTCTTCACTTTTCATTTTATAGCGCACGACGCGGACTGAAATGATCCGCAGAGTTGTTTTGATTCAAATTTTTCGTTCATCTTGAACTCAGAATCATCATAATCTGTTATCTATGCATATAACTCTTGAATAAAATTAATTTAAACACCTTGAAAAGTAAAACTTTTCTCTAATCTGGGGTTTAACAATTTCTTACTTCTTGAGTCCATTTTTGTAGTGTTTGGGAGCTTTTTTTTGGTTGCTATAGAAACATTTTTTCGTTCTGCAGCATAAAAGAACCATTTTTTTTAACCGATCTGATGTTTAGACTCCAATAGCATTCCAGTTGAAGTCAAAGATAGTTTTCACTTTTCATCCATAACCTTCTCTTCGCTGGATTAGTCCATGTGAAACAAAAAGAAAAAAATATAAGATTTTTAGTGAACGATTCAAGTTAAACATTTTGTGTTTTTAATATTCTTTTTCAATCAAACAAATGATTCATTATCAAGAAGTTTCATTTTTGAAATAACGTACTATTATAGATATTACAAACTGTACATAAATATACTTTGTGCAAAAAGCTAAAATATTTATTATATTTTTAAATACCATTTGGCTTATGCATAGAGCACCCATTCAAAAGGAGAATTACCTCATAAGCCACTTAATTCTTTGACACAAGATTGTAAGAAGTAATTTCTCAAAAACCCCAACAAATCCCTAGCGACAGGGCTGTCGCGCCTTAAGCCCTTAAAATTCTTAACCGCCGAAACGTGTCCCTGACCCTCCCTCAGAGGCAGAGCAGGACAATAGCCTTTTCCTGTTGCGATGATTCAATTCCAGGGAATCTAACAAATTCTTCATTAACATGGAAAATCCCTTAAAAGCACCGAAGAAATCCGGTGCGATGCCCCACCGCAGGAGCCGAACGTGTGCGAAGTGCTGCGCCGCACCCTTTTGGGGCGGGCGCATGTCGCAGAGCGCTGCACAAATCCGCCGCAAGCCATTCGGAAATAAGCCGATTTCCCGGGAAGGGCGGCGAGGCCTTCGTCAGAACTTTTCTTTAAGGCGGCGGAGGAGATCCGCGGCAGCCGGGAAGAAACCCGGCCGGCCCCTCGCCCGGGACTGGGACAAAGCCAGGCCGACCAGAGAGTCGTCGTAGTCGTCAGGCGAGTGACTGCACCAAGGTTATCTTCGAAACTTGATATGTGCTTGGGGGTGTGGAAGGGTTGGACGCAGTCCCGGGTGGTGCGGTGTTTGTTCCACCCTCAGAACAGACGAATTTCAAGAGGACGTGGCACTCCGCAGGGGAGAACTGTAGGCCAAACTACCCCCAGAATCTGGTGGTCGGGGGAATCCCCGAAAGGGTTGGACGTGCCTTCTGCCGCATGAACCTAAAGATGGCTTTAGGGGTGACCCCAACCCACCTTGTCACTTCCGCTCCACTTTCTCTGGCAGTCCAATCCCAGATTCTTTGGTGGTTTTAGATTTTTGCATTTCGGAGATATCCTCCCGAACAATGCAGGGTTTTCTGCTCCACTTAGTAGTGGTGGCCGGGATATTCGATTTCAGACCAACAAATGGAAACGCAATGTTTGTCCACCAAATATCACCGTGCTCGACCGGTGGTATGTTTTGGGAATAATATTTCTGGCGAGACCATGCATATCCCGAGGGGCAGGTCTGGGTCCAGGTCGCTCCACTGGAAGGCGGATTCCGCGAAAAGCTAAGGTGCGCCCGACACGTGCATCGTCCCGGTCGGGTGGGCACACCTCCGGGAGCTAGGCGCTTACGTCAACGGCTCTGGTGCCATTTTCAGCTGCTCAGTTACTCGGTAAATAATTGGAAAAGAAAGAGCCAAGGCACCCAGCGGCCAATTAGTCGCACGCCCGCGTGCACTGCCCAGGAATGCTGCAAAACCTGCGCATAAAATGTTGCAGCGGAAAGCGGCCTGGGGTACCGCAGTGCGCGCGCCACAATGAACCCCAGCACCTAGCGCTCCGCACCTGGCGGAATGGTGCGCTAGGCGAGCATAAATTGCGACAAAAAGACCAAAACGGTCAGCCGACCATAGAAAAGCAGAGCGAGCACCAACATAGGCTGTAGCATAATGCTGGGAGGACGGGGACGGAACCGAAAGTCTTGCGACAATTCCGGCGATGTGTCTTCGGTCCGCCGGGCTCCGACGCTGACGGCATATGGAAACAACAATCGATGAGACTCCGTCGAGCCTATGTCATGTCTGCAGCTAGCCGCGGGCTCATTCGCTCAGAAATTAAATGGGTGCTCCATCGGCCCATAAAAAGGGGGCCCTGCAGGTGATTGGAGAGGTCTGCTCGAACGAATCATCTTTTTTCCGGAAGCTAAAATGATACCTTTAAATGTTCGTTCATCGTGAAATTGCCGGTTCGCAAAGAAGTGTGACCTGGAAGACGTTGACCTAGATTTTGTACTAAAATATTTCGAAGAACCATTACAGCCACTATCTTCTATACTTTCAATATCATAATGGCAAAAATGAAAGATTTGCGCTCAATCTATTTAACTCTTTTCTATCTTTGAAATATGCGAAATTATAAGAAAGTAGGTAATATAACCGAATTTGTTTTTTAATAAGTTATACCTTTGAGCTTTAAAAGACTGCATCATCTTTTATTACGTTTGAGGACTACATGGTGTAAAATTATGTCTCATGTTTTATTCAGAAACTCTCATATATTTCTCTCATATTTACGAGAAAATAAAATTCGCGAATGCGACAATTCTTATAATCTAAAACATGTGAGGAAATTTGATTTTTTATTTTGGCTGGTTTCACATTTCTTGAAAAGACATATGAAAATTGGAAAACATGATATAACATTTTTAAAATTTTAGCATTATTGGGAAACAAGTGTCTTTTCTGTTCGTACATTTGTTAAACACGCCCTGCGGCTGAGAATTTCCAAAGAAATTTTATCGCCAGAACTTGACGGGCTGCGCCAACCCGCGACACATGTAATCCAATCTCGCCCGTAACACATGCGGGGATAAGAAGCAAAAATAGTCGAAAAAGCGCGGGCCCGCGGGCAGACAGCTGATAAGTGAGCGGGGGCTATCACAAAACAGTCTTTGTGGCGTAATCTAACCCGCGGATGCCGCGACGAATTCAGCTAATCGAGGTCAGTATAATACCCATACACCCGTCCAGTCCCACCCACCGGAGCGCTGCCACTTTACTTCCCTTAGAAGCACTTCTGGTTGGGGCTCTCGTGTGGAGGTCTCTCGTTGACCACGCCAATTGACCCCAATTGTCGCGGCCAGAAAGTGTTTGCTTGGAAGACGAGCTCAAGAAGTTTGGCCGGCCATTGACTGCGATTCGACAGCACTTCAACTAACTGCCCCCGGCCAATCAACAATATATAGCATGATAAAGCGAGCCATAGTTTTAATTTTAAAAATAGAGGTTTTTGGGGTCGCTGATTTCAAATATAGTATCAGGATGTTGGAAATTAAAAATTGTGGTTGAGTTTCTTTTTCTAGACCCTATGAGATCATAAAACATGGTACAGGACGTTTTAGGCTACCTGAAGCAATGCGTTATTAAATAATATTAAAGTTTATATAAAGTTAAACTTATAATATTGTTTAAAGAGTTGTTTGCGCTTTTGTCCATCGAGACTGCGAACTTTTCACTCTCTGCAGCTCCAGATTAGGCTGAGTTCAATCTGATCGCATCAGAGGTTAGCGAGGGGTTCATAAATTGGAGTTGATGCTCCCTGAATTTTGGAGCCCCCGGGCTGCTGTGACGGCAGCTCAATTTTCCGCTTTGATTGCTCTGCTACGCCTCATCATTTCGCCAGTCGGTGGTGGAAACTCCGAATTAAGCTGGAGCCAGTGACGGCTCTGTGCACCGCAGACGACGGGGGGGGGCTTAATGTAGCATGTCACGGGAGCGACGTGGGATTCGGGATTCGGGCCTCGGCTGCCCTGGACCACTAGAAGACTCCAGAAAGTGCTAATGCCGGTGGTTGTCGTCTTTGGCCATGTCGCCCCAAGTCCCGCGGCGTGATTCATTCCTCAAATTGCGATTTCGCCTGGAAATTTGTTTTGCGTTTTCCGTCCGCCTTTGCCGCGGAGAAGAATTAATTACCCCCAGACGGCTGCGGGAAGGTGAATGCAACGCGAAAGTTTGTGCGGCTTAAACCCTTTCAAACTCTGAAGATTCTTTCTAAAAAGCAATTAGTCCTCCCGACAGCACCTATAAAATTCGGTTAATCCGCTCAAATTGTCTCGGGGGCTGCGGAGTCGTCTCGCGTCGCAGGCGTCTTCTTCATAAATTTTAAATTGCGCAAATTTTCTGCTCGGCACCGCCAACATTTTGCGGGGGCGGCCGTCTAAGCGCTAAGCAGGGAAAATGTCTCAAGTGACGCTGATGCGACCGAAAGTTGAGTGAACTGCCATTGGCGTGACTCCTCCGTCGAACGCACGAAGACCGTAAATCATCGTCGCGGCGCTGGCTATTTTTATCGCCGCGGCACTCACGCGCCACACGCTCATCGAAAGTAATTCAAGTTGGATTGGGAAAGCTCAGCGTTTCAAATGGAAAACAAATCGGGGACAAATTCTGCTGGCTTTCATTGCAGGGTCAATGCCTCCCGAGCGCTCTGCTGGGGGCACCTACATACGCACATTGCGCAGATAAGACCCACCGACACCCCATTCCTCAACCCGTGCTTAATATCAAAGAGATGCCTTGAACATTTCAGGAAAAAGACAGTAATTTATACATATTATTACTACCTTTTGTCTGAAACTTGTGGGAAATCATTTTCTAATACTCCAGTATAACCGAAACAGTCCGAGGATATTTTTCTGATGAAAAATTTGATGTCGAAAAATGCAATATAAAAGTATCTATAGCTACAAGAGGGCGTATTTCAAATTTTCAATTTCAAACAGAAGCGTTTTGCGCTTACCTTAGATTTAATTATTTGCCCGAATGTGTTCTAGCTATTAAAAAAATACGGAGTTGTCATTACTTAAACTTATTGCATCTCACATTTATGATATTAGTTGGTATACTTGATAATTATAACATATGCATATGCAAAATATATTTTGACCGCTTTCTGCGCAGAAAAAATAATAAATTTTAAATGGATCCTCATTAGCTCTAATTTGTGTGGTACCAAACTGTCGATTGTCCTATCTCGCTAAAGGATCAATTAATTAAAGGACTCCTTTCGGAAATTCGCTCTGAAAGCGACCAAGCAGCCTTCCTCCGTTCCCGTCCTTTGAGCGGAGCCGGCCAAGGTGCACTTGCATTTGTTGCTCCGCGGAAAGACAAACAGAATGCAGAAAATCAGAGCCTCCGTCTGCTCCCCCCGGGAGCAGCGGGCTTTGCTCTGCATAATTATTCCCGTTTCCAGAGGCCAGACACAACCGAGGACAAATTAAAAGCGAAAAGCAGAAAAGGCTGAGCACGTCGCCAAGGAATCCCGGTGACTTGAAATATTTTTCAGCTGTTTGCTCGCATACCTCCGGCAGGGAGGGGCAGGTATAAAAATGAAGTGAAATTCCTCGCACGCACCGAGGGGAACGGAGCCGATGGAACCTTGCCCCCATATCCTGTTGAGTTGAGCAGCCTTGGGATGGAACGCTATTAAAACTTTAATCGCCCGGGACTTCGCCCCCGAGCCCCCCGCCGCCACTGGCTCCTCAACTCTTGTTTACCTCTGCATGGACCTGGCACCGCCTGGGTTTGGGTTTGGGTTCGGGTTCGGGTTCGGGTTCGGGTTCGTTTCACTAACCTCTGGACTCCTGCTGCAGATAGGGCGCCTGTGACCCGCCCCCATCGAGCCGTCACATTCTGGCCCGGCGAAGGGGGTCCCTGTGTCGCAGGGTGCTGGCTGCAGACCCACCCTGTTTTCTACAGGTTTACTCTGGTGCTGCTGCTTTTTCTGCGGCTTTCCTTCATTTCCAGCGCACTTTACAAGCCACGGGCGACTCTGTCATCGTCATCATGTGCGATCTGTGTGCCCAGAGTCCGCGGGGGGAGGGATGCTGCGGATCCGATGTATCTCCGCACGTTTTAATTATACCTGCTCCAGCCCAGGTGACCAACACTGTAGCGCACCTGTGACGCAGTGACGGGCGCTCGGGCTGTTCCAGGCACTCGCCGCACCACCCAAAACTCTGGCCAATATCAGAGAAAGAGATTTTATTTATTACTGGCAGAGTAACCCGGTTTCACTCGGTGGATCATAAATACTATAATACTTAGTTAAATACTTCTAAAGTTTTGGTACTTCAGCCAGATTAAGAAGTTTAGAAAGTGCTTTTAAAATCTATGGATGTTGCATACGTAGAAGCATCTAAAACTCATTTTGTTACCATATCAGAAAGGCTCATAATCTATTGTATACCTATTTATGTGTTTCTATTTTAAGTATTAGATAAATGAATAAATATGAGCATTGATTTTTTTCTATTTGAGTCAATTTTGTTAAAACATTACCTATATCACTTTCAATCGTTGCCCTAGTATAATTCATTAAGGCTGTAAATCTTATCTTGATTGCTTGTTCGTTATAGAAATTGTCTCCATAAAAATTTTGTTGCACATGTAAATGTTCAATTTTAAATTATTGGGTATTAAATCAACCATTCTAATTTATTTCTTGTGATATTACTCTGAGTTATGGAAATTTGGTCGCCATGTTGAGTCCACTATCTTGATTAGTAAATATTGAAACCGGATTCGCAATTAACATCTCAAAAAACTCGGATTATCAATATTTATGAGTATCTGATCAATATTGTAACAGCACGAGGGTTGGTCTATTTTAGAAATTGTAGGGAATGATACGTATTTAGTATCTGTATTTGTACTCTTATGTTTTTAGGTGTATTAAATCTATTGGCGTGGTTTGATTAGAATTAACAATATTCTTAAAAATAATTAAAAATTTAACTATCATTGAGTAACCATCTCTCAAATTGTGCCCTGTAACATATAGAGAAAAATGACTAATCTGCATAAGTAGGACGACGTAGATAAAAACGACAAGTGCAAGTTTCTTCACTAAGCGCCTTGCTAATTTGAGAACCGGCCGCCACTGGGTGGTGGTTGGAGGTGGTGGGGGCTGCAGGCTGTGCGGGCGCTGCGTGACCCCACACACACGCACCCACCACACCTCGATAGTGCGCATGCAGGCCTATTTCCAATAATCGACCAGGTGCACGCCGGTGGCGTTCGCGAGTGAAGCGAAGTGTGCTCCACTTGCTGGGGGGCTCCAAATTCGCAAGTGGGGCACCGGCGGTTGGCGCTCTCCTGGGTTTTGTTTTAGACGTTCGAACGCACGCGGGAAACGCAAGACGACCTCGCTGGAGGTGTTAAATCGCCGCGATTCGTTTGGCTGAAACCGACGATTTCCTAGGCGCGATCTCGTTTGCGGGAGCGTGAATGGGGCCGACTTCGATTTCGAGGGGGGCTGCTTTTCTGCCCACTTTTGTGCGGCTTTTTCGCAACTTCGATGCATTTTAAAGAAACTTTTTGAATGGCGTCCTTTTTTGCACTTTCAGGTGAGCATAGATTTTCTGTTTTTTGCCGGAATGCCCGCCAAGCACAATATTCAGAGAACACCTTTGGCAAAAGCGCAGAATTTGCGTATATAACGAGCGCTTTCAGCAAACCTCCGTTGCGGAAGGTTGCGAATAAAGCCCTTTTAAATTATTAAAGGGCTCTTACAGGTTTGGGGTTTGAAAAAGGCTTTAGTTCTGAAAATATTAAACTACAGTAGGTAAACAAGAAAGGATTATGTAATTATGATTTAATTCGACATTTTGTTTACAGTCTATAACCTTCAAAGTTTTGTGATTTCTGATAGCCAACCAGCTGTTGACAATATCTCGTTTTGCAGATTTTTCTTACTGGATAAAATCAACTAGAAAGCGCTTTCAGATCTTAATTTACTGCGATAAAACAGGGCTTCTTTTGAATTAATATCCTGATTTAATCACTCTCAACCTCCAGCGACCGTTGTAGGTATGGTGAGAGGAGGAGCAATTTTTATCTCGAGTTTCTTTTGTCTTTCCATAAATGGATGGAAGATAACTTTGACTTTACGTTTCCTTTTCTTTATGTAATTACAAGAGACAAAACGGAGAAAAAACTATTGCCATAAAAAAGACGAAATTTAATTACGTATAGTTTTCCGTCTTAAGGTTACCGAACCATTTAATGCAATAACACTAAGCTGATATTTGTGAATCGATTCGTAATTTCAGTAACAAATGTTTGGAAATTAAACAGCGTCCAGCTTTAATCACGGTCTCGATTGCTGCGATCGCAGATAAACACTCCCAGATCAAACAGCTTCATTAAAGCGAGTCGCTGCGAATCAAAGTCAGCGGAGGGCGCATCTCGACGCCCATTAAGCCTCAACCGCGACTGCAGGCCCAGGGCTCCGCTCGCGTTTATTTTTAACGGGCACCGAAGATCAATTTGCTGCAATCAGCGCCCAATTCAGCGGCCGCGCGACGGCGAGCGACCCTTCGCGGCGGAACTCGCGACGGAGCGCTCATCCGAGTGGTCCAGGCCGCGCAGATGGAGCTGCTGCAATTAACGAAATTGGTGGATGTTTGCCCGGCTCGTTTTTTCGAACCCTTCTCGTCGTGGGGCTTTTAACTAAGGTAAACAAGCACAATGAAACTGTCGTCGTGCTTTAATTGCGGAGTCGTCGTCCGAGCGGGCCGCGGCGGGCGTGCCCCTAGACCCGCCTTTTACCATTTCAGGAAAAACACGAGTTCGCTTTTTGCCGCCCTTTTATTTGTTTTCCGCGGTTTACGCCAGTTTCCTCGCTTTCTGCTGATTCAATTTGAATGGGCACTCAGCCGCGCTGAAAGCCGCTTCATAGTTGCCCAAGTCAAGAGCAAGGAAAACGGCGCCTCTGTTTACTTTCGATGGGCTCGGGGCGGCGCCGGGCGGGGTGGCGAGTGATAGTTGCCGCGATCGCGGGATTTAGGTGACAACGAGAACCCTCGGCGGGCGCGAGGGTGCTTCAGGATATCAATAAGCGCTTAATCAGTTTTCGAGTAGTTCAATTGCCCCAAGTGCGCGAGGAGCGACCCACGGCACGTTTTGTGCCGGGTGCACAAACCCGGTTCACACACGTTCTGTGTAAATCCCAAAAGCAGCGGGAATCCCTTCCTGCTCTGTGCACGGGGTGATAACAGCTCAAAATAGATGTTTGTTTATGTAGTAAGAAAATGATGTATTATACTTACCTATATGTATGATGCTTCGAACGTAGTCATACTCTAAGTACTATTGCTTCTCTCCGAAAACGCATACAGCCTGTCATTAAATATTGTTAGAACTCCCCACATTTTACCTTTACTTCAATTTGTAAACCAAAAATAAAAATACAAAATAATAATAATAAGTCATAATTAACCTATCAATCGTTCCTTTAAGTTTTCCTTTTCCCTTTCTGTCTTGGTTCTCTCAGGCGTTCTAAAGGGCAGCCACCTTAAAACTTTCTTTGTCTTAATGGCTCTTTCTTCAATTGAGTTCCTTTGTTTCAAAAACTATTCTAATATTTAAATTGAGTGGTGTTCGAAATATCATTTAAAACTACATATGAAAGAGTGCAATTTGATTTCACTCCTTTAAATAAATAAATAAATAAATAAATTCAATAGCAATATCTTCACGACTTGTTATATCCTTAATTGTAAGACTTTTTATTCAAAAAACGTAAGCAACAAGAATCAGTCTCAAAGCCAACGATAATGTCCGAAATTTAATACAATCATGTATTATTTTAAAATCCAAGGTTGCAAAATGTAGTCAAAATAAAATGTCTTCCTCTTGCTTATGCATAAAATTTCTATATGATTATAAAATGTTGATTGGCTTAACATTTTCGTGGTACAAAATGTTTCTTTGTTACTATTAATAAAAAGTTGACATTTTGCACTGCTGCAGAGCTAGTTCAATAATTTGGAATCAGAAATCAATTGCAGATCTGTCTTCGTATGAAAACACTCATCAGCTGCAGTCCCGATAGCGAGTGCCACTGCACTTAAAACGAGATTCGCTGTGCTAAAAACGAGAAAACCCAGCGAAACCAGGAGCAAATAAATCATAAGAGGCCCTTGAAGGCAAACGACCGAATTTTCACTTTTCGCGTTCTGTCACTCCGGGGAGCAGAAACATCGCTGGTCCAATGTCAGCTTCTGGCTCGGCGTGATGCTCCTCGGCCAGTTGGACGGCCGCCAAAAATTCCGAACTTCTGAAGGCCCCACCCAAAAAGTAAACGAAATCAGCGCAAATAGACCCGGGCTCCAATTAGATCCTGAGCCAGCTCGTTCTCGCGGATGCTGAAAGATTTCTGCAGCTTGTGCGTATTCCGGTCAGCGGGCGGGGATGCGAGTCTTCAATTTATCAACGCTAATTTTCTCACTTATGCGGCGCGCGGGCCGGGGCGGTGCGGGGCGGCCGCGGTTTAGCATAGCGCTAAATCAGCATCGTGGAACGCGGCTCAGCCCCAGCGACCAACTAGACGAGATGAGTAAGACCCAGAAAATCACAGCGAGACTCTAAGTAGCGGGCCCGGGCGGTCCGCGTCCGCGGCGGCGGCGGCGCAGCCTCGTCATGATCATGATCGCCAGCCACCACAACGGCCGCGGTGCGCGTTTCTGCAACCTCCGCAGAACGTTCATGGGTTCCGCGAACCCAGCGAAACCCAATCAGCGGCTGGAGCGAAAGGCGCCGAAACAAAAGCCACTGCTGCGATATTCAAAAATGATGATCCACCCAAAAAGACGAATTGCGCGCATCGCGGATTCGATACCGCGGCGGCAGGAAGGAGGAAGAGCGGTTTTTTCGCTAGCAGTTCAAATTGCAATTTGCATATAAAAATCACGACTGCGCGATCGCTTCCTCGTTCCGCCCAGCCCGCATGGTCGCCAGGGACGGGCCGTGAAATGCTTCATTTGAAAACAAAAAGCACTTGCGCGCCGCCGATCGCGCCCCAGCCACTTGTCCGGCGGCGGGAGTGGGAAAAGTGATCGAGCGAGAAGTATTTAATTAAAAACGCATCGTCAGCCGCGATCGGAAAATTTTTTCCTATTTTTGGTGGAATCAACGCGGCGATCTTCGGAATTTCTCGGCCGCGGAGGAAAGTGTGCCGCTGCTGCACGACGCACGCAGGCGCGCCGCGACGGGCGGGCGCCGGAGGAGCGTCGATCGGCCGCGGTTTTGTTGGTTTTGCTCGCGCCGTTTCTCTTAAATCGCCCGCTGCTCTCTTCGGAAGCTGCTTTGTGCAGCTTTGTGGCTGCAACATGTCTGTAGAAGCTTTTAGCGTCTTCGGAAAATGTCTTCTCTACCTTCTAATAGATGGCTAACGGCAGCTTTGTGGATTTCGTTCAGGGTTAAGGAAGATGAGATTAGTTCGTTATTTTCGCTATTTGACTTTTCGAATCAGAAATACCTAATTTAAATGTCCGCAGAAACATTGCATAAATGAATTAAATCCAGCTTTTCACGACTTTTTCACACAAATCGACACGAATATCAATAATAACGCGACCGATATTGTATCTTAACAATTAAGCATTTCAAAATTTACGTAAACCGCCGTTCTGGTAAATAATCAATTTCTTCATATACATACATACATATATATTTATTCATTCAAAAAGTTAAAAAATGAAGTTTGATTTGAAAAGAAATAGTAATCGTAAGCAAAATATGTACTATTATTTTCTTTTGTATTTGTTAACGCGATCCAAATAAACTTTTGCATTGTGCGCATTTTTTTAAACTTCTCTAATGATATGCTATATATAAAAAAGTTCATTAATACCATAAAATAGTAGTAAAAATAAATGAGAACATATAAAAAAACTGTGACGAAGATTGCCAAACCAAGAAATAAAAAACGTAGTCGTTCTTGACTTTAAGAAAGATAAATGGAATCATAATTTAAATTAAGGTGATTCGAATAGCCGATGTATGAATTAATTTATTTTATATGTTATATATGCAACAGCAAGTTGTTGTTTTGTATTATGAAATTATGATTTTTCGAAGCGAATTAAAGCAGTTGAATCGCAGTGGCAACAAATATATTCTGGGAAGTATTGTTAAACGTTATGAGTTTTCATGTGCCATTCTCTGAATTAGTCAGTTCTTGATTGAGATGTCCCCGTAAATTTGTAGTGAAAATATGCTATTAAAGCAAGATTTCAAAATCTTAAGAACTAAACCCAATATTTTACTTGTTCGTTAGAAACCGAAAGACAGAGTAACAGAGGAGCTGATTGCCTCTAAATTCGTTCTAGGTCTTAGCTCCCTGCGGGGCTCTTCCTTTGGCTTGCTGTTCATAAATCAGATCGTTTTCTAATTCCCTATTCACAGAAGTGGGTCATCCCAAGAACAAGATCCCTGGCCCGCAGCCGCCGCGTTCTGGCGGTCGGTCCATCATCCGATTCCCATAGGCCACGGCGAAGTGCCCGCCCCGCGAACGCAGATTCCATCAGCGTTTGATCAGATTCGGCGCGGCCTGGACCGGAGCGTTCTAATCAGCAATCGCACGCTATTTGCGTCCAAACAAAACCCTCCCCGCGAAATCAAGTCGTCGCCGCACAAAGGCGATCCATCGGGAACTCCGCGGCAAAAACGGCCTCAATTGTGTGCCGGCCTCGCCAATTTCCCGATTCGTGCGTTTTCTCTGAATGGATTCGCGCAATTACCTGGAATTATTTACTCAGCGGTCCACACGTCGATCAGCGAACGAAACGGTCTTCTAATTTTCGCCCAAAAAAATCTGTTCATTATATTCTCGCGAGTGAGTGAAAAAATAAAAGAAATTAGCAATATCATCGCGGCGGTGCCGTTAAGAGTAACTGAACGCCTTAGAAAAGTTCTTAATAACTTAAGAAGTCGGCTGCTGCTGCGCGCCGTCGGCCGCCGCAGTCCCGCTCCGCGCGCCGCTCGTTGTTGGTAAACAAATTGTATCCAGGTCGCGGCGATTTTGATGCACCGCGCGATCTCCGTCCGGCTTAGCGGCGGCTCGCGGGCCAACCCGAGTGGGGCTCCTCCAGCGGCTCAGTTTCCATTATCAAAGGCCCCATTATTCGAGTCCGGGGCTGGGGCGGACGGCTCAGATAAAATCAGTCAAAAGAATCGCGGGCCGCAGCCGTGAGTTATCTGGCTTAACTCATTTCGCGGATTAGCAAAACGTGGTCGACTTGCCTCTGATTGAATAAACGGCGAAATTTCCTCGTTTTTTACAATGTATTTATAGATTTCTTTGATTGAAACGCTAAAGCTGGGGATTACAATCCTCTTAGCTTTAATAAATTTTAAATATTAGAGCTCAAGAGATTCTGGATCAAAATGGGGAACGGAAACTAAATTATATGCATGTTGCGACTTAGACCTCTTTAAGTTAGTCAATTTCACCCTTTTCTACATATTTAAATATTTCGAAAATTATATGGTATATACCTGTAAAAATATTTCTACGTACTCCTCTCAAAGGTGATTGAATTGTTGAACGTTCGAAATTTACTTTAGTATTAATATTATTACTTAATTCGTTATGTGATAAAAATACAGCAAATTAACTTTCCTTTTTTCATTTTCAGGTAATTAAAGTTGCATTAATTCAAACAAGTGTCCGGTACACCTGTAAGACCGTGAGTACCACATTTGGATTTATCGTCCATGTTCTTTTGTAGTTTCAATATTCTATTATATTTAGTCCTTTATTAAAAAAATCTATTCGATAAGTAAAATGAATGTTATAATATTAAAATTAATTTAAGCAATGAAATTACACCAAGAATAAATGTTCGCGTTTGAAAGATAATCCTTGTAATTATGTAAACCAAATTCAATTGTCTCCTTATAACTGAGTCAAACTTTACCAAATAGTTTGTGCGATTAAGAAATTCAGTATTAAACTAAAAAATTGACTAAGTATCAACATCTAAACTACATATATCTACACATATACATAAGGTAATGTGTGTTCAGTACTAAATAATAAAGAGAAGTGGTTTATGGATGATTGAGTCTGTAATATTTCCTCATTAAATAATTATTGTGTAACCACGGCATAAAAGTATCATCCAGGGAAACGCAAATTCAACAGTATAAGAGAAAGCAAAATGCGGAGAACGTGGGCAGGGTAGGGTAGGCGAATTTTATTCGTTAAGCCTCCAGTTTCACCCCGCCAGCGCGAGGCAAGACACTCGACGTCGCGGCCTCAAATGCTGAAATTGTCTTTTCAAAACAGCTCCGGAAAATCGAGCGTCCTCCGGGCCCTCAGCGGCGATCCTCCGCGGTCGGGAGGCTGCGGAATTAACCCCGGGCTCCGGGAGGACTTTCAGCTCGCGACTGGCGACTGCAAATGCAAATTTCGCGCACCTGAGCGCGGCTGACGTAACCAAAAAACGACGACGGAGTTATTAAGCGACATCAAATCGCCCGCAATTTGTTAATGCACTTGCGCATGTGCGCGGTTTTGCATCATTTCCCGGCCGCGGTATGCGCGGTGGTCGCGCAGAACACGTTCCGCGGCCGCGGTCAAACGGGTTTGAGGGCGACAACGCGCTCGGCCCGCGGCCCGCGATCGCCTTTGTCCGGCCGCTCGCGCCTCAAGAAAAGGCGAGGAGAGAAGAGCCAAGATCCACGCAGCTCGCAACTCGCGGGATGCTGGCGAGTGGGTCTTTTTGTGGTCCGGTTGTTGATCTTAGGCGGTTTCGTCCGGCTTTTTCTGTATTTTAATGATTTTTTTTAGATTCTCTGTTTTGATTGCCGCTTTTTGCCCAGAAATCTGAAATTGTTGCATCAGAGGTAATCCCAAGTTCAAGGACTTGCGAGGCGAGAATCAATGGTAATCGGAAATGGATCATGAAGGGCAAATCAAGCCAATCTTGCAGTACCTCAAAAAGTTAATAACTTTGCAAGCAAGCGAAACTAGGTAGACAAAACTTGGGTGGAACTACGATTGGAATTGTAGCAGCGGGCCAATAGTACAAAATGTTTGCTGCAAAACGAGAATCTATTTTGATATGCTAATTATAGGGAGCTTGTTTTTTGTCTTTGGATGCTGGTAGAATGAAAGAATTCTTCTTTCTACCTTACATAGAAATTCACAGATCCATTTATTTTTTTATTTGCTTTCTTGTAGTTTAATCTTGTCTACATGATTTAGTTTTTTTTTTGTTTTTTAATGATTGACCGAAAATACTACACTTTGAAATTTAGCGTAGGTGTACCATAAATATGTAGATTATAAATATTTAATTTGAAGTTTTTAGAAATGAAATATCTATCAATTTGTTTCGGAATTACCTGCATATGTATGTAACATTGCGAGTTTTAGGATTACTCAAAAACACCACTTATTCGCGAAGTAATTGTAAATTTGAGGAACAACATACGCAAAATTTTACTATAAATTTTTGAACATATTTTTGAAATACGTTTTTCTTAGATGAAACATATAGTATGTATCGGTTGTATAATATCTCTGAAAAGATTAATAATAGAAATAAATGTAAAGAGTACAAAGAGTAAGTATGTAAAAGTATAATAATTAAATTATAAAATTAAAATTCATTGACAAAATTTAGTTTTCTGTTGCCCCTCACAGATTAACATTGAAAAAAAGTTGACAAAACTAGAGAGTACTTCTACAACTCCCATTTAAATAATTGGTAAATGTGGTATTTAGTGATTCTACAATGCATTTTCATCTTTTGAGTTTTATAAGAGTAAATGCAGACAAAAATTGAATTACATAATATTTTGTATTTACTGGAATAAGCAATGAGTTGCAGTATTTAAATGATCCTTACCAACATTTTCAGCTTCGTGAGACGGAGCATTGTCCAAAAATAGTTTCATTCGAACTCTTGTTTTCATAAGGTGGCAAGTAGTTATCTCTGCATAATTATGCTCGTTGCATGGCAAAGCGACTTCAAACGCAGCCAGCGAGCGCGGCTTTTAGCAGCTAAGTGACGAGTTTTTCTCTGCGGCTCAAAATGCAGGCAATTTTGCGCCTATTATTGTGCCATCAAGGCTCATTGTGATCGCGAGTCGGACGGAGCCCGCGAGATTGCTGCTGAAGGCTCCCGCTAATGCGGCTGCTGAAAGGCACCCAGCCGGTGTCTAAATTTCATAAATAAATCTACGAAACGAAATGAGACAGCGACGGTTCCGTTGCTTCGGGCTCCGAGGGGCCACGGCACCAACATCCACTGGAGGCACGAAATCGGGCCGACATGTGCCCCAGCGGAGCCCCAGCCGCAGTAGCCGCATTCCTCCCGAGCGATCCTAATTCCTCTGGCGTTGGTTAATTTCTTCAGCTGCGAGGTTCGTCAGCGGCTTGGACATTTTCCATGCATCTTTAAGATGTCCGTCGCGGCCGTACCTTTCTTCGCGGCTGCAGAAGCCTCTCCGCCGCAGAACCGTGGGAGCGCCAGAACCTTGGTGACGACGGAGCCTACCTTTTTCGCCTCTGGAGGTGCAAGTAAACGGGCGGCGGGGCGCCGATCCATATGTTAATTGGGAATAATTAGGAGCCGCGCGGGGTCTTGGCCCTGAGCCGCTTTGCAGCCGAGCGCTGCCGACTCAACTCGTAACGAGTGCAGACTGTGCAGACTGCAGATTCGCAGCTGAATTCATAAATTTATCAATGTCCAATTGAACGAAAATTAATGGCTTTTGCGCCCAGTCGAGGAGCGTTACGCCACAGCGATTCAATTGAATTCCGCGCCAGTCGCGGATGGGATTTCTACTCCTTTTTATTGTGAGCGGGTTCGGCAACTGGTTGACATTAGACCTTTCCGGAGGCAAAACATTGTTTGCCGCAAAAAGACCCAAAGGTCGTCGTCGGAGTCGTCTTTGGTCGCTTAAGACTCTGCGCCGGGCTCCGACCCCGCGGACGTTCTTCGAGCCAAGAAGGAGTCCGTCGTTTTCGCCGTCGTCGTCGCCATCGTGCGCCAACGAAAATTTTATGGAGCATCACGCCGAAGCGAGGAATTCATTGAACTTTTCACTGGGGTGCTCCGCCACCAGCGCCAGGTGCCTCGGATGGGGCTCCGTAGCCTCGCCAGGGAGTGAACAAAATGCATATATGCAATTTTCAATGGGACCTGCGAAAATACGAGTATTATGCAATTTGCATAAGTAGCTGCAGCCTGTCTGCTGCTGGCAGTGCTTTTTATTTCGATTTTAAATACTTTCCAATTTCAGGCAGACTGAATCGGCTCTTCGCACTGCAAAACATAAACTTTTGGGTAGCAAAATTGAAATGAGGCTCTTCAACGGATCCTTAATCTTTCTTAGCATAATAAGGCACTTGTATGAGATGAGAGTCATCTGAAAATGTTGTATTTGAACAAATTTAAATTTCTTTTCAGACATGAATAATTTTAAATATTATCGATTTTCAAAGAATAATAACTTAGATTATCATAGTCTGAAGTTAACGTGGCTCTGAGCCTTAACAACTCCTAATATGTATATTCTAAGCATGCCCTTAAAAATAACTAGACAGGATTTGAACTCTGTTTTCTAAAAAATAAAAAATACTATTTGTTTATAACTTCTATTTCCGAAAATAGTGTGTAGAATAAATTCAATATTAGAACGAGTTTTGTGACAACAATAAAGGGTTCAAAAAATTAGAAGTTATTACGAAACTAGTTACTACTTTGTTCTGCTTTCTTACTTTGCGGCAACAACCATCAAAATCGTAGTCGGAACAACGATTTCTTGGGCAAAATTCGATCGGGACTCCACCATGCACCGCTGCGGAGTCCCGGAGCAGAAGCCGAAGAGGCAAAAACAGGAAGAAAGAGGTTCGGTGAGAAAGCAAATGGAACGTTGCATGCGAGCCGCCGCGACTTATTCTAGGTCAACCCGTCGCAGGTTCGCGGCCCGATCAGAACCCGGCTTCCGTTCCCTGTAATTAAAAAGAGCCTCCCGCAGCCCCACTCCGCGTTCCCCACTCGCTGCAGCGGCGATAAATTGAATTTTCCTCGGAGCCAATTTGCCTGCAGCGGGAAGACGCCGCGCATTTCGGAGAAGGGTTCAACGCTCGACCCGCGAGCCTCCCGTTAATAGAAAACTTCTCACGTAGGGCGGCGCTGGAGCCGCGAGATAATTGCCACCTGAAGTGCGGGCCCACCTCAGCTTAACGAGGGTTAACAGCGGCTGAGTCGGCGTTCCGGGCGAATCGATCCTGCTGATTGAGTTGCCCAATTCGCGCTGAGCCTGCATCCGGACGTACGACGTCCCGGAGACCCGGAACTTGTCGGTGGGGCTCCGGATTTCGGGCTTCCCTTTTTTAGTATCTCCACACGACTGATTGATTTTTCAGATGACGTGTTCTGTTCGGGGATAAATAAAACATGAGTCCCGCCCGCTCCGTGGAACAATCCGGGCCATTCGCATAGGGGCGGGGGCGGGAACTGGGACTAGAGCTTTTCTAAGGCGCCATGAATAATTAATTAAAATCGGCAGAAGGCAATATCGGAATAATTTTGTTGCTCAGGGAAAATGAAAATAAAAATGAAAAATAGAACATCGACAAGGCGTGAAAATTTGCACTCGTCGCACCCGTCGGCGGCGCGGCTCCGATTTTCATCCCGGTGGAGGCGTTCGGGGAGCACACCGCGGAAAGGTTTGCCGGGTTCAAGCGAGCGGCTGTCGCGGGTAATGAGATTCATGAAATGCGTGCGTAATTAGGATGAAGTTAGCATCGTTGCGCAAGGCCGCCGCGACATGCGATTCCGAAGCGGGGACGCGGCCTGGAGTGGGTGCACTGCTCCCATGCAAAACACGGGAATTGCTAATGAGGCGGGCCCTGGATGGGAATAAAAACAATTATGCCCCCCAGATTCCAGCCGCGTCCACCCGCCGCCCGGCGCTGCGGATTAAAGAGTTCTATAACATGCAAATGAGCTGCGCAGAGCAGTTTTTGTGGCTTTCGGAAGCCACTGATTGATGATCGCGGAATTAATTAAGTCCCCAAAGTGCGAACCGCGAACGCCTCGGAGTCGCCCGTGTCGCCCAGCATCATCTTATCTGGCCGGATCTTTGCACCATCCCAAAAATGCTGATATTATTCGGTCCGCGTGGAAATCGGCTCGATCGGCGGAGATCACCAGGACGTAGACCTCGCGGGGCATTTTCCGATGGGCAACTGGTTTTCGATCAGAGCGTCTTCGGAGCCGCCTGGACCTTTTGTTTGCCGGGCGTTTTCCGGAGCGGTCATTGGTCAGTGGCCGCCTAGAATTGCGTTTGGATGTGCTGAATTCAAGTAGTCGCCGATCCGACCGAGATGTGGGTGATTGATCGACCTTTAACAGCGGCGTGATTAATTGAGGCTCCGATAGACGGACGATTTGTCTATTGATGGGGATTTTTTCGCGGTTATTAACGCGGCATTTAATTGGTTGTTTGGCAATTTTACAGTTGAGTACAGGTAATAAATGACTTATAATTTACCGAAGATGAACTGTATCTTCGAAAAGAATGTCCACTGTTAACTGGTTAAAATTCTTTAAAGTCGTATTCAAGGAGATAATTTTACGTTAAATTCTTCATACCATATTTCGAAAAGAGGTAGTACAATTTGTAACCGAAAGGGAATCTTCTTTTGTATAGTAGTCCTATATCTTAAATACATTGATATTATACTTATTTTTAAATAGAAAATTTAGAAACATCTCTACATTTGATGACCACCATTATACAAATTATCATAAGTTAAATATAATTACTATTTAACTATTTACATGCATTTTTAGTCATTTTTGCCGGAACAAAAATTTTTTATTCGACTTTCCCTTAAAGAGAATAACAAAGTAGAATTTCTTAGCGATGCTTTAAGACAATTTTCATTGTTGCACGGCTTCTAATGACTTATTTATACACTAGAATTTTTGAAATTCTGGAGGTAAATGTCCCGCCAGTCACAGTGAAAACATCCGCTTAACTATCGAAAAGAAGCAAAAAATTATACAAAGACTTCTGAAAGTTTGTTTCCAGAATCCGTTTAAAGCCATCATGAAAGAGTCTTTTTACCATGTTAAATTGAAGTCAGCGCAACGAATTTGTTTAAATTATTCTCATTCTATACGTGAAGGTTGAATTTGAATTTTACCTCTTTCAGTACAGAGTCTCTAGTAAAAATCCCCGGGAAGCCAGGGAAGTAAAACCAGCAACTCTGCAACATAAAATCGTAAGCGTGTTATCTTCTTCTTCAGTGCTGTTTGGTTTCTTGAGAGGCCTAAAGGCATTAAATAGCACTTTATTTAATGTCTTTCAATAGTGCCAGAACTAATATCATACCTATTTCTTATTCATTCGTGACATCTTTTGATTAGAAGAAACGTGTCTTTCGTTAACCAGGTTATTCTTTGTATTTGCAGCTTTTATTTCTATATCGGTCTTTTTCTTGGGACATTTTAGATATCTCTATAAAAGACATAAATGTACGCATTAAAGTTCTTATCCAAATTAGAAAATATTTTGTTTTGCAAAAGTTTAGGATTGAAATGTAAATTTCATTACATATATTATATATCTTATTAGTAAAGAAACTATCCAAAAATTGGAAGATTGCTTTTAATATTGTAAAATATTCGTTAGTTCTAATGATTATTTGTTGCACAATAACTTTTTATCAAAAACCTAAAACAATGCGGAAGAGTTCAGGTACACAACTGGTTCAATTATTCCATCAAAGGCTCTTACGATTCAAGCGATACTACACTTGAAACTATCTCAAGGAGCTGTGTCTTCTGAACGGTGTTTTTCAAAGAAGTTAGCGCATACAGCTTTTAATTGTTCAGATTGAATAGAACGAATTCTTTCAAAACTTAAGAAAAATTGAAGTAAAAACGTTAAGCTGTGCACTTGACCAACTTTTCCCTCGTGGGATGGCTCGAAAGTAAAAAGACTTTTCATCATCTCCCAATGCCGCGCGATTATAATTAACAACATAAGTACCTGAAGAAACTAGGAAAATTATGTGCTCTCATTAAGTCCACTTTTATTTCAAAATTAGAATAATTTCTTGTGCAGGTAAGTGTATAACTCCAGTCGGCTATTTACCTGAAAAGCTCCGAGGGATCGGGTGAGTCGTTTTCATTCAATCTTAAGGAGGCCCTCAACAATCTCGCAAACGGCCGGCCATGGCAAAGCGAAGAATGCTCTTAATCACCGCGATAAAAGTGCAAAATTATTCCGACAGCTAGGCAGCGTGTAATGAATTTTTTATGAAAAACCAGCCGTCCTCCCCCGTTCCTGAACCTTGCAGGGAACCTGGTGCCTGGGCCTGGAGCGCCTGCACCGCGCGCTGCAAAAATGCAGGTCAGCGCAAACAAAATCGGAACGACCTTCCCGTGCAGCGTTGACGTAACCTGGACGGGGTTTGGAAATGCCAGTTAAAAGCCGAAAGAAAAAATGCCCGATCCACACCTAGGGCTGAGCGAAAAAACGGAAGTGTGGTATGTTTCGGTAAAAAAAAGTGAAATGTTCGGAACAATGATGGGAATGCGTTCCTCCACTCGGGGGGCTCTGGGATCTAGGGCCCCACGGCGGAAAAGCCCCCTTTGGCCGTCAGCTCATCCATTTCTGCGCTGCCAATTTCAAAGCGCTAAAGTCTTAGTTCATAACGGCACATGGCATCCATCAGTGGACCGACGCAGCATCCCAGATGGCAGGAAATCGCGAGCCACCTCAAGAAGCTTTTACGGCGGACGAATGGGAAAAAACTGCGCCGCGACACAAAAAATTGATGGAGGCAGTGACAGGGATCGTAAAAGTTTTATGGGTGATTCGTCTTAAAACGAGTTGAGACTCTTCTGCCGATTCTTAAGGAAGTCTGGGCAGCCGATGGAAGGACGCTCCCGCACTGACCCTTTTTTAATCGAGTAGTTGGCCGGATAGCAGCGGAGAGCTCTGTTTTATAAACAAGCTCCATATTGTAGACATAGTAGTTAAAAGGAAAAAAAAATGGCAGGTAACTTCTTCGATTAAATTTGTATGGAAGGTCCTCCCCCCATCGCTCTGCTCATCTTTAAATTAACTGCGGCGTTCTTTTCTGTAATCAACTTTGCCTCAGGTTAAGTGCGCTTAGGAAAGAAAAAGTGGAACGCAATACCACTCTTGCAGTAAAATAAGAATTAAAATTTTAAGGTTGTCCAATTGTAAAACTTTTTAGGAATATGTTTCGGCATAAATCGTACATGAAATGCATGTTTAGCTCTGATGGAATTCATGTAGCTGTTTTTTTTCATTTTCCTATCTGGTTCAAGTTAGATGCTAAATTCATATGGTTTTTTCCATTCTTCAATCCTATAGCGAAAACGTGATATGAGGAAACATTTTCATATTTGGATTTTTAATCATATAGAAAACAAAAAGACTATCAAAAACACTTCTCAAAATATAATTTACTTTCAAGTTTTTAAAGTTTTGATTGTGAATGTTATGACAATTTTGTGGAAATAGTCTAGTGAACTCATAAATTCAATATTGCAAAACTTAAACCGGCTAAATTAGATGAAA
Organism: Tolmerus cingulatus; assembly: GCA_959613345.1. Taxonomy (NCBI): domain Eukaryota; kingdom Metazoa; phylum Arthropoda; class Insecta; order Diptera; family Asilidae; genus Tolmerus; species Tolmerus cingulatus. The sequence continues at coordinate 70,434,754 of OY390707.1, read as the reverse complement.
TATATTGCAAATCGTGTAACAATATGAAATTACACGGTTATGGGATCCAGAAAACCAGTTTAAATCTTACCACTTGATTGAAAATGTTAGCACAAGCGACTTCCAAGTAAATTATAATAATAAAGTTCCAATACAAAGAAAAAAATCCCAATGAAAAGTTATAAGTTGTGAAATTATCTTAAACTCTTAACCAGTTAAGTTGGCCACCTTGATACCTGGATATGCCGTGGTAGTAGCATACTTAAAAGAGCAGAGAATTGCAAATAAAAGGGAAAAAGAAAACGATATCAAAATCAGAAACAAGTGAGTTTTCCTTCCTGTCTTCCTAATATAGCACCTTTTTAATAATAATAGCAAAGAAAACGTTCACTTCCTTAGTAAAAATGTTAGTAATTCCAATAAAAAGCGAGTTAATCAGCTGACAATTGCAGCATCTCGCATTTTCGTTTGCACTATCGACCGGATACTAAGCATGCATTCCTGGAGGAGAACGAGCGCGACGAGTTCAACAATAACCGCGATGGCGCTCGATTAGGGCATTACGACTCCGGAGAAGGCCTCAGCTCTTAACTCCGTGGAAATAAGACGAAGAAGCGAAGTGAAGAAGAAAACGTGTGTGAAAAAGGAAAACTTGGAAATATCCAAAGTCCTAAGTAAAACTGGCAAGCCGACCAAATCAGTGTTGAACCTGGAAAAAAACATTATCCCAGAACCGTTGGATGACAACAAGTTTTTCGCCTTCCTCAACCCAAAACCCGTCTGTCGATTGGGCTTAACCTGTAACTGCCTTTTGACTGGCTTTTCTGTGCTGCGCTGCGCCTTCTTAGCGCGGTCCACGAGACGAGGTCCGTTCGTACAGCGCGAAGTGAGCCCCACACGAAAATAAGAAAAGTCGCCGTCGTCGCTGGATGTGCTGCAATCGAGTGATTATCACTCCTTTGGGGTCGTCCAAGAAGATGATGCTGCGAGGAGCAAATCTCGTGGAAATCGCGCTCGTACCGTTCGGCAGGTAACGTGTGTGCGGTCAGAGACGGCCTGGTCCAACTACGTCATGATTGGCTCAAAGCCGAGCTCTCGGAGGTTTCCAGAATCCGTACCTGAACCGCGGTGATCTCGGGGCTCCACCGCGATCCGCATCCAGCCCGCTCTGGCTCCACAGCCTTGCTTGGAGCGATTGGGGCTGATCCGGAGCCCGGCGCGGTCTCAGATTCAGTCCAAACAAACCGCTCAGCCGGGAAAGAGCTGCGGTCTGATCCGCGGCACCAGAGTCGGTTCGGTTCACGCGTTTTCGCACCAGATCTTGGTACTTTTGTTGGTCTTGTTTCCACCTCAGCCCGGATCGGGGAGGAAAATAGTTCTTAACGTCTTAAGAAGTAGCCGGCGCGTTCTTGCTCCTAGAACCGCGTAGGTGGTCACCGTCTGAGTGGCTTTCCAACTTCGATCTGCCAAGGGCATTGGGAGTGAGACTGAAATTTAGTGCCAGCCTGGAAAGATCGCTCCGTGAAGTTTGTTAACCCCTTATGATTCTGAAAAGTCTCAGGAATCCAGTGAATGAGAAAAATCTCGTGTCAGTGCGGTGCTGGTGCCTCGTAGTGTCGATCACGCCGATCGCGGGAAAATCGCCGAATAAGGCGCTCCAGCGTAAGTCGCGGACCAAAACGGGCAGTGGATAGCCTCACAATTTCAGGAATTCCGACCGAGACCAGCCAGTGGTTTTAAAGGGACATTTTAGTGAAGATGTTTTGGGCATTACTCCGATAAATTTCATTTAAACTTGACTTACCGCCGAAATTTTTACTTTTTGGAAGCAGATACCAATGGCAATATTAATTAAGATACATCGTCCCAAAGTCTCGATGGTCACGTTTTCTGTAGTAATGCGTGCTAAATACCTCCAGAAACGTGCGCCAGCAGCTGTCGTTCGATTTCTTATACGTTTCTCAAGTTCTTTTGGCTCTTACCTTACCCTGCAGTCATCTTCCACTGTGGCTGATTTCCTCTTGTATTTTATCTTGCTGTCTTATTTCATTTCAATTTTTTATTCATTTTATTTAATGTATCAGTCCTTGCAGAAAATCCTACCTACGATCGCTGAAAACCACTTCCAGCCGATCATGCTCAAGAGTCAAGACGACCGCGCAGGTTCTCGAGGTTTTACAGCGTCTTACCTTTCTGCAATAAGTATCACCTTCGGGTGAAGAACGCAAAGGTGTCTTTTTTGGGTCCCCGTTCGAAGACGCTTCCATTTATATGGGCTCGGAAGGGCAGTCGTTTTATGACTTACCACCTTAATGGTCAAATGATTAGTGGAGAGGAAGGAATATGATTTTTTTCCGGTTGTTTTGGACAAAAGAACTGACATGGGGTTTAAGATGGTAACGAATCCCTTTTATTTTTATTTTTATTTTTGTTGTGTCGCCGTCATTCAAACTAAAGTGGTTTTATGAACGTATAAAATACCGTCCTTTTTGTTGTGCTTGTACCTATATGGCTCCGTATTTCCTTCAACGAAAATAAGAATGACTTGAAAGGAGGATTCATTTTGAAGATGGGTCTCAAATTACGTGTTAATATTTAATTAATTTTCAAATCTAAAGGGAGTATATTCCTTTATGGTATAAGTGAACAAAAGATTTACAGAATTTGTAAAACTCTAAAATACAAATTAAGGTATTATAGTAAGACTTTAAAGTCAAAAGTATAACAAAATTCGGTAAGAAATGCGTATGCGATTTTTTGAAGTAATATAGTGGTTTAAATATCACGTTCCTTTCAGTCGTCAGTAAAACGTAAAAATCAAAATTTGTTGAAAGCAAATTCTCTACTATTCCTGCGTTATAATTGCATAAAATTGTTGAATGTATTTATATACGGAAGAAACATTATTTTCGCGCTGTCTCGGTATCTTTCATGTATGTAAAAAAGCAAATGATATATGACCACTTTTAATGCTTTTTTAGAATACTTCTAAATTATTTTGGATCATACGCAACATCTTTTCGGTAAACCAAGGTAAAAACTTTACGTGAGGCTGCGGTCTTTTTTGAGCTAATTTAAAATAAAGAAACATGTACCATTTAATTTAAGAAGTTTATCTTAAGAACAGGTTTCTTAAAGTGTGTAAATCTTGACAAAGCTTGCCGATTATTATTTTTTATGTTTTTTTGTTTTAGTCTATTCAAGTGCTAATTTTACTCCAGCCAGACTAATGGTTGTTCACACAAAAACTAGAATAGAAAGTAAAAAATAAAATTACAAAGCACATTAGCTGACGGATTTCATGCATAAAATGAGCATAGATCTCTCAATATTTCCAGCATAATTAAAAATTTCGACATGGTTTCCATGGATTCATTAGCTATGTGAAAAATTTTCAATTTTTACGCTTTATCAGCCCAACCCACCTCTGTTGGAAAAACAATTGAAACTTGACCGCATGGGTTTATTTGATTAGTCTCGCTTCGCGCCGCCCAGTTTCAAGTCGCCGGACCACCACCCCGCGCTTGGGTTTATCTCCGACAAAACCGGCATTAATCGGGCTGTTCATGCGAAATTGTTGCATGTTTTGTGCAAATTCGGAGAAAATTGTGAGAATTAAATTGGGCAGTACTTCAGTACTTCAAGCAAATCGTTCTGCCTGTGCGGCGGATCCTAAATCAATAACACAAAAAACTTAATAATAGTAATAATACTCGTAGTAAATCGACCAACTATGGCCGCTTCTACTTTCATGGAGGTTTTCAGCAAGTGGATTGAGGAAAAACCGAGTTTTCACTTGCTCGACAACACCTTGAAATTGAAACAATTTCCACGCACGTCTTTCCGGGGTTGCCTTAAAGGTGCACTTGTTGTGCTGTGCTTCTATTTTTGTCTCTAATTACTTTCCTCGAGCTGCGAGCTCAGCTCCGCAGCGGGAATTTATTTTTTTCTGCAATTATTGAGGTGAACTTTGCAGTGCTTTACCTGTACGTGCATTTTGTGCACGCGAATCTAACGGCTGCAGGAGAATTTTTAAATTAATATAAAATTGAGCAACAATTGCAGCAGCAACACCAACAGAAAACAATATCGCCGCGGGGAGACGGCGGCGGCTGCGGGCGATATTGACGAGTTGAACTGCGCGCGGATATTATGCAGTATACAGTACATAGTATAGAACATAGTATAGTATAGTTGCGAGGAGTATAGCGCATAGTCGTCCTGTTCGTGCCGCGGCCATTCCATTCCGGCCAGATCGATAGGTACATCGCCGTTAGCTAAACTCAATTACCCAAGACAAGCCAAAGTAGGAAGATCACTCAAAGATCGGCCGGGAGAGATTGTTCACCCCGGCCGCAACGCCGCCGCGGCGTGGTACAGCGCGGAGTCTGCGCGCCGAGCCGCGCCGAACCTAACCCTAACTGGTTTTTACTTTCAAATGCGGCATTTACGCTGGCCATTCCGCAGCCGCGCTGCCATTTGCGCTGCCATTTTTATTCCCCATAAAATAGCTGAGCGGCCATAAAGTTCTGCCGCGCTGGGCTGTCTTTTGTTACTGTCCCGCTGAAGACTTTTCGATATTTTCATACCCGCCTCTGGTCGGCTCGTGCAACTCCGCGGCACTGATGGATTTTTGCACTGTGCCTCGCTCATTTGTGCCTTTTGTCCCAGGGATGACGGGGAGGCTGCGCTTGTCCCAACTCTGAATAGAAATGGCCCTGGAAGAAATATGGAGACATTGATTTTACCGTTTTTGTCTAATTTCGCCATTAAGACTTTGTGACAGAATATAAAAATGTTGTGTATTTTGTTCTTAATGCAGAACCCGCTCGGCTTGCTGGACAAATTGATTCATTGTATTTCTAAAACACAGCGAGATGAATGAGGAAGATTTGGCGGATGAATTACATACCAACATTTTTGGGGGCATTGGTATACAACGTTGATTTATATGGAGTTCTAGAACATTCTTAAAGCTCCAGCTATTGTCCGCTATCATTCAGTTAAATGAAATTAAGATGTGACTTTCTGAGCCATTTATTAATTAAAAATGTATTTTTTGAAACCAACAACTTCCTACCAGAAACCTTTTTTGTCGTTTTGCAATAATTAACTCAGTGACGCGAAATGATACGGGAGAATGACTGTTTTACCAAAACAAATTAAATTTACAAAGTTAAAGCTTTGAAGAATGTTTAATTTCGAAATCATGTTTTTTCTATTTCCTGGAGAATTATGACTTGAAATTACTATTTTATACCTTCTAAAGTTTTGCTCTTTTTATATACATAATGTATGACTAGCTTTTATCATGCTAATAAAGTCATTTGAATACAGAATCTTTCTTGGGGCAATCTAAGCGAGAAAAGGCAAGCTGTTTGAATGAATTATGCACTTCATTCTGCAGAAAAGAAACCCCAAACACAGCGTGAAGCGCTTTGATACGGGCTCATCACAAACGCGAATTTTTTCCGCTCGTTGCCGTGAGCCGCAAACACGGAAGCCAAAATCGCACGGAACTTAATGGTAGTTATCGAAATTCCTCCGGCAACCGCGCAAGGAGGCCTTCAGAGTTAACAAGATCCGCTTTGCCAATTGAGCGTAAAAGAAACTTCTTCGGTGCGTTAACAATTGAAGAAAAGCCCAATATCTCCCCCGGGGCTAGCCAGAGCCGCCTTCAAGCCATCAATCACTTCCGCCCGCACCCACCGCCGCGGTCGAGATTAGACCAATTCCGGAGCGGGTCCCGCCGGCTCATTTCTATCAGGTCCATTAACGCGGCCAGCTTCCAGCAAAATTGGCCCACTTTTCTCGAGAGAGCCCGGACAAGTACGAAAACGTACGTGGAATATATTTTCGATTAAATTAATGATGATTAGCGTAAGAGGTGCATTAGCTGAAGGAAGGTTTTCTCTGATAAGTCGGATGCTGGGGGCGCAGAGCTCCTTTGGACCGATCCGCCGTGACTGTCTTGGGAGGGCTCCGGAATTTCACTTTTTCGTCTCCGCGGCTTGTTTACAATTAAAGAAAGTCTTGAGAAGGTGGCCGAAAAAGAGGTGCACAATAAGCGCCAGACTGCGAAAAGCACTAATCGCATCTATTGCTTGTGAAATCAACAGGTGACTGAATGTCGCATTACATCGTCTAGTTCGGATAAAAAGATACGAGAAAAAAGACGAATGCTCGCCATGACTGCGCCGTCTTTAAGTGAGGAGAAAGAAGCCCCGAGTCCCTCTAAGACCTTTTTTCTGAAAGTGATAAAACTGCCTGAGGAGCGGAGTTATGAGCGGTTTGAGCACAGTACTTTTTGCGCCTTGTCCGTAGTTATGAAATGCCCGACTTAAGTAAGTGCAAATTGAGTGCTAATTTCTAAGGTCGTTTTTGATTAATAGATTTTGCTTTGCGCGGAAAGTTATAGGCCTTTGCTATTTTTCACGGCTGTGACAATTAGAATTGCCAACTCCTCTCAGTATATAAATGACTTTCCAAATTTGTTAAATAAATTCTAAAACTGAAAATTTAACGTAAATTCATTCTTCAAAATTAATCTACTATTTAGGTTTCTTAAATTTCGAGGACATAGCTAAAATTGAAAACCTTCAAAATCTTGAAAATCTTGAAAACCCCTAAAGATCAATAATTACGATCTGCCCTCTTGGATTTAATTGCTTTTTTTAATTAGGTATTAACGACTTTACAAATGTTTGCGCAATTTTCATCTGCACTGGCTTGATTTCATTCAATAATTTTCAATTTTACGATATTTTTATAAAAGAAAGTATATGTTATAAGACTTTCACCGGGTTTTATTATGTGGCTCGAATCATATCTTACCGAACTTAACAAGTAATTTTCGTTACCTCTCTGCTTAAAACAATAAAAGTTTTTTAGGCATGCCGCGTGCTAGTAATGCGGAGCCGTCCTTGTTTATTTTGATTCAAAAATGCAACGATAATGAGCAGTATTTCGTTTTGATATTTACTTTCGTTAATTCCTGGGTATAAAAGTTTTGGGCTCAATTAACAGCAGTGAAGCTCTAAGAATAGGCGCCACCCTGGCGATAAATCAAATCGCCTGTCGCCGGACTTTCCTGTTTGAGACCAGCAGCCAGGTGTTGGTCGTGATTTATGAGCCGCCGGGCGAATTGTGGAATTAATTGTCATTCCATTCAATTTTCCCGATTAACCCTTATCGGCGTGGCAATTTTTGGTGGGCCTTGTTTTTCCTCCCGACAACCACTGACCGCACGCGGCCGCAGTTCCCCGAGGAACCAATTTTCACATCAATTACATCACCGGCGCTGTTTGCCGAGGGCGTGGGCCGCCGCGGCCGTTTTCTGCGCGATTTATCGCCGCGCGCCTAAGCGTTATTACTTCATTAACCGTTATCGCTGTGATTATTGGTACGTGCAGGTGAATTAGATCGAAATTGTTTTTGTGCATCGGGCGCCAATTTACATCGGGAATTTTTATAATTAGCATCTCGTGAGGGAGATGGACCGGCCGCCGGATCAAGAAAGTGCTGGAATAATTGGGCTCCGGTTATTACCGCGATGCGCACGCTGATTTCGATGATTGCTTATCGTCGTATTTTGCTGAATGGAGTGAATTAAGCGAATTCCGTCGGAAGAAAATGATTCGTTTTTTCTTTCGGTTAGTCGTACTGATTTGGTTTATCTGGTTATTTACTAGCTGAACACATTTTCTGCTCTGGTTACAGTTGAAAGAAGTGAAAAGACTGGGTCTGTTGTGGCGTCACGGGCGTGGTGAGTTTTACCTCAAAAGATAACAGCGGCAAATGAATCTATTAAAAATCGCTCTTTTATATGTAATTCACAACCCAACACTGAACCAAAAAACTTGCCAGCAACAATTCTGAAAACAGAATAATTCAATGTCTTAATTTGAGATAGAAAATAATTGTAAATTTAATTCTTCCATATATTACTTTTTATACTCTGTTAACTGTGTTTTAGAAATATACTCTTATGTATAGCTTGGAGATTGCACATTAATCTTCTTGGCTATATGTCCAACATTTTTCTTTCGCCACAGAGTTTTTTAGATTACGTCAATACTATAGACCAATAATAATAAATTTAATGTTTGAAAGTAGTAAATAAAATCAATTTAGTTTTTGTGTTATTCAGGTCAGGTCAGACCACAATTTGCGATATCTTTGATCATTTTCTTTCGCTCGAAACATTAAATGTCACGTTTTCGAATAAATTTCTTTGATAGTTTCTAATTTCTGAATTTTGGTAGAACACAATCCCCGAAATCCTTAGATAACTAACAAACCGCCCATTCTAAGTCTAAAATCGAAACCGAAATGGATGAAATCGTCGGCGCAATTACGTGTAAAATCACCTGACAAAAAGCAATCGCCGATGTCTCGTGAAAAACCTGGCGAAATTTCCCTTTTTGCCGCTTTTGTTTTTCGCTCCCCAGCGAATGAAATGCTTAATCACCTGGATGAACGCGACGAACGCGACCAGGAGAAATAATTAAGTCGACGGGCCCAAGGTCGCATGTCTTACTCAAGCAGAAAGTTATTTTCTCCATTTGGCCAGGTAACCGGGTTGCGGGTAAACAATGCGCCGACGGCGAGGGAGGGAGCGCTCCGCCATTGTTGTCACCGATTTTAGCGATTTTAGCGATTTTTGCCCCAGCCTTGCATTGTGCGCTTGCATCATAGATCTTCTGATCCATGTCGCTCGTTGTCGTCATCGCTCGCATTCTGCGGCCTCACCTGACGCGGCCGTCTTAAGATAGCTCACGTGGAGCAGAACTGTCGAGGCAGCTTCTAGCTCGTTTTCATAAATTTATGGGCTCATTGTTGTTTGTTCCGCGGCTCATCGGTGGGATCAGATTAAAAGGGGCCGTAAAGCAGATCGGCGACGTGAGAACTGCTCCGGGATCAGGAGGATCAGGAGGTCCACCTGCGGGCAAAGTGGTCCTTCGATCGCGATATTCCCAGCGGACAGGTTTCTGGAGCAATTTATGTCCTGCGGGGAAGTCCAGGCACCACCTGGGGTAGAACGAAAATCAGATTGCATTTTGAGGTGCGCTAGAAGCGACAGGCTCTTTGCCGGCGAAACGCTGGCTCATGCGATCGCAGCCGAAACAGTAGTTGCCCACTGGGCGCTGTTTCAACTAAAAAAGAAAAAGGGTCAAAAGTGGGACACGGCCGCGGAGTAATTCTTGGCCCCAGCACAGTTAGGCCGCGGCAGAAATTAACCCGGCACTCGCTTGGATCTGACCAGGCCCAACTCGGGGCTCGCGGACTGCCTAGAATTTGCACTTAATCTTAATTTGCTGAGTAACGTGACGGGCGAGACAAGAAAAGTAAAAGAACCACTTCTGAAAGGAACTGCTGCCTAATTACATTTCAATGAGCTCCCTGTCTGGGGTAGATTCTTGTAAATCTGGGCTGGGAGATTTGTCGGCGTGACACGCATATAAATTTCAATTAAAGTAATTAAAATTGGGGGAAGTCTTCCATTTCGTTCCGAAAAGCGAGCTCGATTTACCGATTTAGTGAGCCTCGTAAATTCGACAACTTCTGACTAATTGACTTCCTTTAAGAGAAAAACGTAGCACTTACTAAATAATTGGCGTACCTGTCCATGTTTCTATTTGCCCTTCTAAAACTTGTATCTTGTAAAGTTATTCGGCAGTCAGGATGGAATTTAGGTGGTAGCTAGTCCGTGAATGCACTAATGTATATTTTTAGATTAAAATTATATACTTACATATGGGTGAATATAAAAAATATACATATAAATATAGGAGTAGTTAAATAAAAAAGAACCTTTGAAGTTTACAATAACGTTATAGAACTCATCGTATTGTACTAGTCATTTAATTTAACACTTATAAATTTTAAAACGAGCCTGTGAAGGAGGCGTCCGTCATATTGAATTTAAAAATATGTTAGATTTATTATATTGAATATATAACTACGTGTACAAAATTTCAGCTTGTTCGAATAAAAGGAACTGGTTCAAAAGGTTCCAAGCAGAAATAGCAGTAAAAGCTACAATAAAAGGGATTCCTACATAGTTTGGTTAGGTTACATTATAAGTAAGGGAGAAGGATAAAAGGTCGAATTCAATGTTCGAACTCGTTCAGTTGATGACTTGAGTTTGTTACACTGTTTCAAAGGACTCTGAGCATATCCTGCAGAAAATAAGTAAAAATTAAAAATAGAAAAGATAAGTCCTGTTTGCAAGTATCCACGTAATTTTCTGACACATAAGACTTTGCAACTACAACTATTACACCATTGCACAACCAGATGGCAATGAAATTATCGCAATCAAAGAGAATCTGAATTTAAATCAAACAAATCTCCTCAATGAGGAATTTCCAATTCAAAACGATTTCGATCTGGAAAGCCACATGGCGGCGAGATAGCGTCGAACGCCTAAACACGGGATTTACAACAAGAAAGCGCGCCCGAGCGCATTGCCGAGCCAGATAGCCGTATCCGCGGTGCGCGCTGCGCTCGTTGCGGTCTGCGTCCGGGGGAAATCGCGGTGCGGCTGGAGCTGGCTGCAGCCCACGGCGGTCCCACCTGACGACGAGGTGCCCTGGATGGATGCACATGAGTGCCAATTTTGAATATCGGCGCGCTTAGGCCGCCATCAAGCTCGTTGTTAAACGGACCGCTCACCGCAATTTTCGCGGTATTGCTCCAGCGCGGGCTCCGTTTCCCTGGCAAATTCATGTGATCGGGTTACGGTTGCGAGACCACGGCGATCACCGTCATGATGACCAGTGAAAATTGGAAGCACCGAGCGCCAAAATGGTCCAATCGGAAGATGCCATCTCCGCTGGAGCCACATGGGAAAGATCGGCGCGGTTGGCAGTGGCTTTAAACCGCGGATCCCTGGGGGTGGGACACGGCTGCAAGGAGATCGCTTCAAAATCAGAGGAGCAGATCTCGGGTATTGTTTTGAGTAGGTACATGTTGCCAAAGTGCGGCTATTAACAGGTAATTGGATGCGATGGCGGTGAATTTTCCAGCATCCCCTTCGCCCCCCAGCCGCCGCGATGAGCCCTCACCTTGGCGCGATATTTTGTCATTTGATTGATTTGGGTCGATGCGCTCGGTCGGCTTTATTTGCTGCGATTTGCCCGGCGTTTGCGGCTCATTCAATCGCGTCCGTTTCCGCGAGATGAGAGGCGGCGATGCTAGAAGACGCGGGTTCCTGGGATGATGGATGCAAGCGGGGTCTAAGGTGAACTTTGTAATAGAATCTAACGGCGAGAATTGCACAAAAGGAATTCTTAGACTGGTGGAAGTAGGCGGACCTTGATATATTGCCAGGAGGAAATTCGTTCATGACTTATTCCTTTGAATCTTGCTAACGAATTTTAGTTAAGCAGAATGGGTTCAGATAATAGAAACAAAAATAAATCGTTCTTGTACCATCAAAAGATAAATGGCTTTTGCCTTCAAAGGAAAACATATCTACTGCTTACTTTTGCCCGTAATAGTTTGTTGGACAACAGCTAAATTGAATAGTGAGAAGAAATACATCAAGAAAAATATAAACATTTAAAAATTAATAAAAATATACAGTCTACACAAAATTGGAGCTACAATAAAATAAAATAATTGTTACTTTATACCATAATTTTGATTGTGTTCAAATGTCTATATGATCAATACTTTATGTTTTACACTAATAAAAACCAAAATAATTTATACTCACAAAAATAAAATTGTTTTCTTCAACATTAGAAAATCTATAACATAAACCGTGACTAAAGTAGCTACGGTCTAAGAAACGCAATATTAGTTTATATGAATATGTTTTAAAATAGGAAGGGGTATTGAAGCGATTATAAAAGTTAAGTAGAAGATTATGATTCGATCATGTACATAAATTGACATTGCGTCGACTCTAAAGAATCAATTTTGTGAGACTATGACTTGACTATAGTCGGTAGTCGAAACGTTCTTTTTTTTCCCCCAAATTGATTTTCACAAACTCGTTAAATTTCGAAATGTTGTTGCCCAACAGCGTGTTAGCAACCGTATCCTCAATTTATAGGATAGTAAAAATGATTGCGGAATGGCCGCAGTTCCAACGTGCAAGGTCGACCTGCGACTACATCCGGCGGGGATCTCCCTAGCACCCGGTGCATCTCCTAATTACGCAACACTTGCTATCAATTAGACTGTCGGAACAAACGGCGAGAATAATGCCCTAATAAAATCGGCTTAATTACGGGAAAATTTTAATTTCATTTCGACGTGGGGAATTGAGCGCTTTGCAGTGCGACTCCGCCGAAATTTACGATAATGGCGCTGGTGAGATCTGGGCTAGGGTATCTGGAAAACGTGTAAATAATTCCAGGCCGCAGCGCCGGTGGCGGCCGCATCGGAAACTAGTGCACCGCACAACAGCACAATGCTGCTCCACATTCGGTTCCCAGACATTTCGCAAAATTATGCTCCTTGGCGGCGCGGGGGCGGGCGGCGGCCCGGATCTGGGGGCTGGGCAGGGCCAGAATGCAGACAGGCAGCCGTTACCTGTGCCAAGATTTGTGCCGTGCAGCGCCCCCCGCTCGGCCCGTCACAGTCTGGAGTGGATCGGAATGGGATGGAGTTTTTCCAGTCTGTTACTCAAATCCTGTTTATGTCCTCCTTCCCATTTGCGACTCTGCCACCGCTGGGGCTCCTCGGGAACGGCACTAAATATTGTTTGCACGGGCCCTCCTTGATTTGATTTGTGCGACCCCGACAGCACTGGGATTATTTATACTCGTAGGCTTTGGGGCCCCAGCCGAGCCCCGCATGCTCAAGGAGGAGTCTCAAGATGAAGACGTCTCCCTGCTCCGTATATTTCTTTCTCCCATCCTCCCAGTTTTTGTGATGTAAATTTTGCGAAAGGTTACGATCAAATTGGCTTTCATAAATATTTACAAATTTGGCATATAGTAAACATCCAATAGCTTCGCCGTAAAGTGGCTGTCGGGGTGCACCACCGGCCGGAATGGGTTTATGTTGAGCATTCGCAAGGATCACGAGTGGTACTGAATCAGAATTGACTCTTGAAGTATATGTATTTGCATTGTCGATACTTAACCTTTTGTGAGTAATCAATTCAGTAGACACTTTTGGGTGCATAAATTTACTGAGTAGTACTTTCAAGTATTAGGCTTCCGTGGAGACCATTCAATTACAAAAGTATTGGACAACTTTATTATAAATAGTAATGAAAAATATTCTGGGACCGATCAATAAGCCTAATAGAGCAAAACTTAAATTTTCAGAAACCGAGAGTAATTTTCTCCTAGTACCTATATAAAAATAATCTTAATCTCTATTCATTTCAATTTAAATGTGAATTACAATTAAAAGTAATATTCGTAAAGCTGTCCTTGATCTTTTCAGTTGAAGTTTTATCAGATTTTGTGCTTAATAAAGGGTAAAAGTTAAGAAAATATGAATATTTTGGTTGTTCATTTTCACTCGAAAACAAATTTCCCTCACTTTATGATTCTGACAATTGTTGGCCCATTTTGCTGCGATTTCATCCTCGAAGTCGGCTTAACATGTTTGCAGTTTCGGCTCATTTTAAATTGCTTCGCTTTCGGTAAATTTCGGGAATCAATAAATTTCTTTTATCTTTTGTGCTTTAAATGAAATGAAATTTTAATATTCATGATCCCCAAAAACATCTTCACAAAATTTCCTAAATAAATCAAATAAAATAATTTTTGTAAAATTTTCATATCTCGATAGTGTGATTTTTCAGTGTGCTAAAAAAAAACAAAACAAATAAAACAAAATGGTGCTAAAATTGATAAACATTTCCAAAGCGAACAAAGTCACGTAAATTTGCGATAATTCCAAAAACGAGTAAAATCCTGCAGCTATGAAACCCCTAACTTTTGAGTCCATTCGAAATTTTCTCCGGGCGAAGAAAAAATCGAACAAGGACAAGGACGGGAACGCCATCATCGATGCTAGCTTCAAACGGAGCGACTCCTTCAAAAGGATCAGCATCCGAAAAAGTTACTTGGACCGGGGAAGGAAGCGAGCCGCACTGCGGGCCAGGGCCATCAGCAATTCTGTAACTACGCCGACTTACACCCCCACACCCCTCAACCTGCAGCATTCAGCCCTTGCAGAGGTGAAAAATGGAATTTTCGTAGGTGCCTCCTCCCTCAGCAGAAAACCCTCGGTGGAACGATTACACGAAACTGAAGTACAAATTATTTCGATAGATTTTCAAGGCTCGAATAGTTCAGAGACTATTTACAACGACGTGATTGGCGAGGAGAGTCTGCCGCGGACTTGTCTAGGGTCTAACGTGGTGGTCGAGGAGGAGGAGGAGTACCGAACGGTACAAGACAGTCTCAAGAACGACTACGACAGGGATGAGTGTAATTACACGGTTTTTGAGGAGAACTTCTATGAAAAAGCTGACTCTGTGCGACTTGAAGGCGAGAAAAATGCAGCGAGTCTGATTACATTCAAAACTTTTAGTACGGAAAAGCAATTTTTAGAAACGAGCTTCGATTCGACAGAACCAATGTCTATGGTATCTACGGCGAACGTTAATGGACAAGCCGTGTCCAAGACAAGTTTCATTTACGAAACAAGTATCGAGCCCCTGCCTACGATTTTACCTAGTCATCCGAGCAGCTTTACAGGGGAGAGCATAGTTATCCATATTTCAGGGAATGACGACTGCGGCCTAAACGAGGACAGCCATCGGTCGAAAACCCCAGACCCATTTCACCGGGAGCCAATTGCGAAAAAGGATAGTGTAGACTCGGCCTTAGGGGTCGACGGGGAGTTATCCACGATTGAAACTGAAAGGAACATGAACGAGAAATTCACATATGAAATCTTCAAGGAATTGCAGTCACTGAAGACAGGCGATGTGGCGGAGACTGAAAAAACTCCCAAAACCCCACTGTTGGCCCCAGTTCAAAAGGGACCATCCCGGAGTTCATCATTTTCCGAAGTCCATTTCGCTGTGAGCTCGCCGAACGACACGAATGACAATCTCTCCCCCGCCACCACGAGGGAGTACCAGTCCTTTATTTTCGACCCGGAGGTTGACATCTACGACGACACGGACGTTATATCTCCGGACAGTTCCATTCCTTACCCACTGCGAGTGAAGACAAATCCTTTCACACGTCAAAAAGAGCTCTACTCGGTAAATCTTGGTCGGATCTGGAAACAACTTAATTTGGGCCAGGACGAAGACCTCTCCCTCGACATGTCAGCCAATTTTAAGAAGAAAAACGAATCATTCAAGTCAATGTCGTCGCGAGACTCAGGTTTCAGTTTGACCCTAACAAAGCCCAAAAACCTTTTTCGCAGGAAAGTGAAAAATGGTACTCAGAGCCGCAGAAATAAATCACCGAAGCTGTCCATATCCCGCGAGGGATACTTTAAAAGGGCTGCGGTGGTGCAAAGGAATTCCTCAAAACGAAGGAAGGCGAAAAGGAGCCACTTGCCAGACACATACAGTCGAAAAAAGCACGGGAGTGATCACTTCCTGCGGGAATTCGAGGAGTTCTGTGCAGCCCGCAGGAAGCGCATGAAGGCGTACAATAAAAAGAATTTCAGCGAGTACGCCGACGAAAGCTTCAATCGGGAAATCAGCGACTTGGAGGCGTTCTTTGAGGAGCACCTCAAGCGCCTGAAAAGTTACTATCTCGAACGCAAGAAGCTGAATGAAGCGACCCTCAGGGAGTTTTACAACGACTTCTCATCGGGGGAATACAACAACACCCCCCAGGAGAACGAGTACACCTTTCCGCACCCCGACAAGCGGAGCACCACCAGCAATAAACGGAAGCAAAAGTGCCTCTTCCAGGAAGTTCGGACTTTCAACGATGACCTCAAGTACGCGTCGCTGGAGTTCAGTCACGCCGAGGAGGACATCATCCACTCCGCGAACTACATCCTGCGGGAAAAGGCGCCCTACGCGGACATCAACTTCACCCTCGAGCACAAGAAGTTCTTCAACTACCCCCGCCACTGGCGCATGACCAGACCCAAGAAATCGTCCCGCCGCGGCCGGCGGTACAAGAAAGCTGACGCCAGTGGCGGCGGCTCGCGCAAGGAGATCTCGCTGGCGAACGTGTTCCCGTCGATCAACGAATTCCTGCGGGAACCGCCCGAGCTGAACGCGGACGGCACGTGCGCGGCGTGCTACAAGATCCTGCGGGACGACAACGTGACCTACGGCCGCGCCAAGCGGTGGTCCATCGCCAGTGACGAGTTCAGCGAGCAGGAGTTCCTCTCCAACTGCGAGCTCTGCTGGGAGTGCGATAATCAGCTGGCGGAGTGCGTTTGCGACAACTACTGCACCTGCTCCCTCGGGGCCAAAAATAGCGTCTGCGTTACCCCCGTCAGCAGGAAAAAAGTGAGGCGGAGAAAGTCCCGCCGAAAAATCGGGAAGAATCATTCAACGCTCAGGAGGCATTTTTCGGGATATTGTAAGTTATTTTCCTTTCTTTATTATTAAAACTTATGTTGGCCCCATAGAGTATAAACATTTTGGTCATCATACGAGTATTTGGTTTGCCATCTTAAATTTCCAGCAATTTCAAAATCCGCAGTATCAAAAATTTGGTCTGTAATTTTGAATTTTCATTAACAATATAATTGTGAAAATTAGTAAATAAGATTTGAATTTCATTTTTCAAGATAATTGACCATTTCAAAACTTTCTGTTGGAGATCGCTATATTTAAAAAAAACCCAAATGAAAGCAAAACGTTAAGTTCGAATAAGAAGATGAACAATAAATCGATGTAAGGCTTCCAAAAGACAATGTTTTTTCCTTGCGTTAACTCCATTTTCACATTTTTTTCAGGAGGCAGAATAATTTTTGTAATATATTGATTAATACTTAATAAAAAGAATAAAAAGAAATCCCCCATAAGTACTTACATAAGTTTTGATTTTTGCAAATTTTTGGATACTTTAAGTACGTCAGTTTTGAGATATCAAGAAATAATAGTTTGAACAGTTCTGTAAAAACACGTATAAAATTTAGCATGAACCTTATGTCAGCCGTTATAATATGTTTTTATGGGTTTCCTGTTAGTTCTAAAGGCTTATGGAGTATTTTAATTTCGTATATAACTTTTTATCATTGTCCTTCGAGCACTATTATGCATCTTTGACCTACATGCTGCATTACGCTATTCGTTTTATCGCGATTTTACCTCCTGTTGCTTTGAAGGTATAGATATGTATGTACCAGCATCCTATTAGACATTCAATTGAACATTTTCCCAAGTAACACCTCCATCGAACGCGATATTGTAAATGACTCTCGTGCGCCAACTAAATCTTGCCAATAACTGCCAGTCCGCGCTGCGCCTGCAGATTTCTGAGCTCTGTTCTGCAGTTGAATCGAGTGCCCGCCAGGTGGAGACCGCAGCAAATCGCTCAGAACAGAACGCGCGGTCGTCGCCGAAGGCGCCTCCAGACGCAAAAGGGGAACAATCGCAGCGCCGAGTTGGGAAAAGAAAAAGGCCCGAAGACATTCCATTAGTCACTGGAAGTGATTTATGCGAGAACGTGGCGCCTGCCATACGCGGTACCACACGCAACTATTGCGGACCTTCGGGAAAATATGCGGCGGGATCTGGACGGCGAACAAAGTTCCTGCATGTACTCGACACTCCTTAGTTAATAAACTTTTTTTAGAGCAAATTAGGACGAACATAAAAAGGCCATTTCCATAATTTTCTTGGATTTAGGATTTTTATGGTATTATGCTATGTACAATTCATTAATGTATGCATGACTTCACCATGACGAGAATTTCAGTTCTGACAGACACGGCTTCAATAAAGAAGATATAAGGCGTATTACTTGAACCAAGTCTTTCATACGATTTCATTTTCGTAATTACCTTTGTATCGTATTAAATGAGATTACTTAACGTATAGTACCTACTAAACTCAAGAAGCAAAGTGAGCTAAAATGGGTTCTAGTGGCATTACCACAAGAATTAGGACAAAATTTCTATAGGGTTCCCTGGAGTCAGGTCGCATATTTACAGTCCATGTACTTAAATTGGGAATATTGTTGCATAACCATTCCAAATTGTTTGAGACGTGCCTAAAAGCAAAATCTCGCACCAGCGATGTTTTAAGATATCTTCAGACATTAGACAAGCTAATCGAGGATTTATGGTCGTCAAACGCACCGACGACCTATCACCTATTTGAGAACGCTCTCAAAGCGACACCGGCGGCGGACTTTTGAAGATCTTTCCCCGCGATACCTGCACTTGGGGCGAAATGCGGCAGACAGCTACCAGCCTGAAGTGCGCCAATAAATTTCGCGTCCAGCAAAGTCGCATTTCAGCGGTAAAAAACCGGAAAGGCGAGCGAGCACCTTTGCCACGGTGTCGGCGTTACGGCGTTAGCTAAAAAAGTGTCAGCAACGCGAAAGTACTCGTGCCTGTCTCGCCCCGGCGGAATGCACCAAACACCATTCCGTTTGCGATTTGAAGCTGTTCGTGGACCAAAATTAGATTCCTCTGTCGTTTAAGGGAGATAAGCTCTCAGGACCCAAAACCGAAATTGCGACAACGCTTGGAAACCGACGAGGCCCTCGAGGGCTGCAAATACCCGAAAAGTGCACGAAACTCCGGCGATACGTATTTATTAAACCTCGGGAAGGTCTTGGAATGGGCTCCTCCAAGGACCCCGCTCGGTGGGTCTGCTGCGAACCCTCGTTAATTGCAGCCGTCTAGCTTTTTACTTCTATGCATTTACCTGTGCTATTCTTTCCGCCGATTCTCCTCACTTTTTGGTCCACCGGAGCCGCTGCAGCCGCGGCCAGACAGCATGGGCGGAACGAATAGTCTTCGATCTGAGACTCCGATGGCCAGCGATTTCCCGGCCAGCGCAGGTCGTGGGTTTTGTCCATAAAATTCCTTGTCTCGGTCGATCCAGATCGCGAACGCGGCGGCCGAGGTGATAAACCCGGACCAGCAGAACAACCCCCTTGCCGTCCGGGTCCGATCCGGGCCACGCCGCCGAGTCCAAGAAGGTCGTTTGCACCTGACAAGGTTATCGGCCGCGTGGTCCACGGAGTCGCGCTCCGCCCACTGGGCTCCATGTTGCCGATGTTGCGCCCTGTCGATGTCGATGTCGACTGTCGCGGAGTGAGCACTGCTTCCGTCTGCCTACCGAAAATTAGAAATTACAATTTGTGCAGGTTCGGCCGGTCCCAGTTTGGTTGGGCGCAAATTGGGTTGGCGCTAGAGGTGGATTAGGAAATGGGTTTCACCTTCGTTCGCACACTATCGATTGATTGCTTGGGCAACCGCGCCCCCTGTGACCACAGCTTTGATTTCGCACTATGCTGCTTGTTTAAGAAAACTTAATGGTTTGCCCGCAACATCCTGCGAAGTCCTTATCGGGAAGGTGCAGGAAATTGGCTTCCTATTTGGGCACGCCTGCGGGGTTTTCGGATAAGTGTAATTAAACACGCCATGGCAAATGAGAGCACTCCGTAGATAATTAGTTCCTTTACTGGCCCCGAGAGTCGCTGTCGTCAGTGCCAGTGGGCAGCAATCCATCTTAATTTATTTATTTGTTTTTGTTTTTTTTTTTACTGACTTTGAAGGCACTGGGACCCGTGGGCCGCGACTTCTGCCTATGAAAAAATTTGAATGGAACGTCTAGAGATAGGTGAGTGTTACAGCGGATGTTATAATAATTGAATGCAACC
Source organism: Tolmerus cingulatus (assembly GCA_959613345.1). Lineage (NCBI taxonomy): Eukaryota > Metazoa > Arthropoda > Insecta > Diptera > Asilidae > Tolmerus > Tolmerus cingulatus. The sequence goes on along the minus strand of OY390707.1, from coordinate 70,415,033 downwards.
CGACATTTCGGCTAAAATAACGAAATTCGATTTCATCGAATCGTGTAATATCTGAACCACATAGAGCGTAACTTTTAACTTGTTTTAAAGGGTTTGTATATGCAGTCATATAACCCGGAAAAGTTAATGTTTGTAAATACCATACAAGACAGTGTTTGAAAATGCTTAAAAGAGGATCAAACATTACAAATTATTTTTCAAACGTTTTTGCTTTAGAAATGATTTTTCCAATCGACAATCACGATCAATTAGAAGCTACTAACTATCCAATTAATTTCTTAGTGATGTATGATTATATTTTTAATATATAGGAAATTATAGAAAAATTGCAAAATGCAATTTCTAATTTCGCTCTAAAGATTATTCCGACAAATCGAAAGTAAAACCCACCACAAAACAGAAGCAGCATCTCAATCGGAGCAAACTTCTTAAGAGGTTCGTATATCCAATTTCCATCGCCCTTCACCTTTTCTTAGAACTGGACAAGGTACAAAAAATCAATTTATAAAAAAGTAAATAATTAAGTAACATTAAACCTGTCGATAGGAAGGGCGAGATACAAAACAGTCACGCTGCTTCACGAACTCGTGAATAAAAAATAAAAATAAGCAAATTTCTGCCCACTGCCCCTCGCGAGGTGTGGGTGGAAAACTTGTTTCTGAGCAGTCCACTTTTTCGCTTTTCTTCACGTTTTTTCAAATGTTTCACTCGCGGCTGCCTCTCGCGGCTGTACCAACTGACTTACGTGCAGCCGATAAATCCCCAGAGCGCAGAGGTGTAAATTTTCTAAATCTTCTCAAGTGAGCTGTTTTCCGCTTGTAATTTGAATATTAAACGATTTTTAATCAATCACGCTCGCTGGCCGGCGGAATTTTACAAGACAATCGAGGAAGCGTGCCGCAACACGTTGATGAAGTAACTTCCGCGTAATTTGATACCTACTATCGAAATTTTCGTTAAAACATACTTATATTTAAGCCTACGGGGTGCTCGACTTTTTCATGGTGGAATCTTTTTTCGTATGAAGTACCTTATTTTATTAAAAGAACTTAATGTTGATAAATATTTCAAAATTAATGTATCGACTGGATAAATTATTGAAATTAATGGAGCTTAGTATCACGATATTTCGTCTATAAAATAAGATAAATTAGACAACATATAAAACTAGGATCCAGGAATTTTTTATTTCATATTTGTGCTTTAAGTACCTTTAAAAAAATATAGATATAAACAAATGCGCTTTACCTCAAGAAATCGATTTCACTAAACGATAGTTGGATTTTAACCAAAGCGTTGTAGTTTCGAGAATTTTTTGCATCCTTCACAGTGGTAATCCATTAAGAAATTCAGATCTAGTGGCTAGCGACTTTAAATTAAATTAATTTTCAAACTATAAAGAATCGACTTGGAATTTGTTCGAAATTTGTTAATTAAGAGAGCAGCCACTCGCCGCATTATTCCTCGGAGCCTCCGCGCCGAGGACTGCAATTTTCAATTAATCAAGAGTTCTCCGCGGCGATGTGGGAGGTTCGGCCGAGCGCTGGAAAATATCAAGCGAGACAAATTGAGACATCGGGCGCAAGTAATAATTGCAATTTATTAGGCAACGCCGCGGCGCGCTCCGTCCGCGGATCGGGCGCGTTATTACAGGAGGCGGCGGCGGAGCGGCGCGCATAGAACCGACCGGCGCGGCGCGCACTTGGCTAATTCGATTTTGCCCACCTGACTGAATTTGTAAGCCCAGGTAAGTCTGGGCTAAGTAAGCCGCCGACGAGAACCGGCTGATGACAGTTTTTACGTTTTGGAGAAAATATTGAAGAATTATGTTGCAGAACGGGCTTAGGTAACAATTTGGCAGTGTGGGACGGACAGGAGGGCGGAGGCCCGGAGCTGGTGGACATGGGTTTCTTTCGTTTTCAATTGCAATTTTGATGCACGTCTTGAGCAAATGGAAATCCAGCTTCCTTTAAAGCCGGATTCACTTTTAACCGGACTCAAAAAGAGAAAACTTACAATTTGAGGGGTTTCTGTGCTGGTGCAAACATTAATTCTTATGTAGGTGTATCATTATTAAGAAAACGTAAAAAAAGTAGCAGTTGAGAGTCCCGATTGCAAGTTATATTTATGTTATCAAAGATGTTGTCGTTGAATTAAAAAAAATTGTCACATTTCTTCTTACGAAGGAAATAAAACGAAATTGAGGACTGCTTTACAAACACTATCAACTTTTTCATCTACTTCAAATTTTGTGATAAAAAAAAAAAAGAAAAAAATAAAAGATACAAAAAAGAAATAAAATTGTTTCCTTTCCGAACTTATCCTTATTGCACAGATTTAGTTTTTGTGAGAAACCATTTCAACATGCTTTTAATCCTTCTTTCAGGTGACATCACACAAAAGGGATATGAAAAGAAACGAACAAGACTGTTACAACCATATTTAGCCAAAAATGCACAACAAGGTAAGATGCCCGTTTTGCTTCAAACTTCCTTTACGTCTTCTGGTAGAAGTCTTAAGCTGCAGAGGGTCCACCAGTTGAGTTGATTCACTCAAGCGGCAGAGCCGGCGAAGTGAATCAATTCAAAGGATTACCGAAGACTCCCAGCCATTAATGAAGTTCTTCCGAGCGAGTGTAGTACGACTAATCCCTACTAACAAAACTAACAAGTAATTTAAGAGTTAATAAAAAGCAGATGTAACGTGAAAACGGGCGCGCCTCGGGCCGCAAGAGACCCTGCGCACTTGAATGGACCACCGCGCGATTGTTTGATAACCAGTTCAAGACTTCTGTAAACATATCCCAGGTAATAACGATCGGATCGGACTCATCCCGGCAGGAGCAGAAAAACGCCTTAGAAACAGGCGGCCGGGAACGAGATTCCGCTCAGGTAATATGATTAATTGCAGCAGCCTGACACTGGGCCTGCGGCCGGGAGCGGATCGGGGTCCAGTTGCTCTCGGAGCCCCCGGGATGGCCCCGTCGCCGGCCGCGTATGGAGAGGAGGGCCCCGCTTGCGGACGAGCGTGCACCAATTATTTCTGGGTTTGCTTTACAGCCCCATTCCGGGCCGGCAATTATTCTTCCCCCGGGATGCCCACAACTCGTTAATGCCGCGATAACTCCCGGTTATCCTCTCCTGGGATGCGGTAGCCCGTCGTGCGCTTTTTGCGCACCATTTCCACGGCTGTTGCAGCTGAGTCGAGTCGTGCGCTGCGCTCGGTGCAGCGCCCCAGCATCCAGCATCCGCTGACCTGTCTCCTTTGTGCGCTCCAATCTTGCGGCGAACCACCTCCCAGATGCCCGATGCTGGATCGCGGGTCTCATTTTTCATAATTTCATCCGCCACAAGGCGGCCGTTTTGCTCCTTTTGCTGGGTTTTCCCCCACAATCGGCTAGACCAGGCCGACCGCGAGATCTCGTCATTTCCTCCGCGAAATGCGTGTCAACGCCTTCTTTCAAGGACTCAAAAAGCGGCCGTAGATCAAGGTCAGTGCGGTGTGGGTCCGCGCGAGAGCGGGAGGGAGTCTGTCATTAGACACGTCTGCAACTATCTCGCGGTGTAATTTAGCGTACCTAGGGGCGACCGTGTGTTCGTAGCTTAATGCTGGGAGCTCCAGGTAATTGCCGGCCATTTCGCCCTGAAAGTTGAAATTAATTCAATTGACCGGTAGCGGGGGTATAATTTCTAGGACATTTATCACATTTGGTAACCACAAGGCACCGCGGTTCTGGGAGCCGCGCAATTGGAGCCTTTTCCTCCGCGAAACGGGCTTATCTCTATTAGTGGCTGCGCATCGGCCGTAATAACATCGTTTGCGTCACGACTGTCGGCAATTGATTTTAATGGTCATTGTGCTTGCAACAATGTCTGGCCTCTGTTATTTGCAAACCAACTCCTAACAGATTGGTTTGAGCGGGAATAGAGCTCAAGGCTCCAAGTGGAATTCGAAGGATGAAATCGTACTCCGAGAATTGCATGCATGGTGCAGTGGATGAATGGCTTCATATTACAGGAATAGTTGAGTACCACAAAGATGCTAAAAAACGTTTGATATAATATTAAATAGATGTTAAACTTATGTGTTTATTTATTTTGCTATAATAAGCAACTGCAACAAGATACTACCCGCTCTTGGAAAACGTGCGGTGTTACTTTTAGAGTAGCTTTCGTAGAATTTCCATAACAAAATAATCCTTCGGGATAATAACGACCAAGGAGGAGTTGGAAACTGTGGCTTTAGTTTTAAAATGAAACAAAATAGGTCCCTCTTAATATAGGTTTTCAGACAAATATAGCTTTTATGCAACTACAAACTGAAATCCGTTCGTACGAGAGGTTTTTACCGACTCTTTCCATCGTGATTTCGCGCATATTATGTCGGTGTACTTCTTAATCTTAAACATGATCTTTGAGGTGAACTATTTAAAGAAATTATTTCAGCTAAATCAAACACCTATTTAAAAGTAATTTTGTAGAGAAGCCAGGCCGAAAATTTGGTCCAATCTAAAATTAGTCCCTTGCGACTTTAGTCACAGCAATTGCAAATATGTGAGAAGCAATACACCATAAGTATTTTATCGATTGTAGTTCAAAAACACAATTTTTCCTTTTTCGAACGATACGAAGAGCTTTTTATATGCAAGATAATAATAACAAATGTACTTTTTGTTAGTCTTTCACCTATTTCAGTTATATAAGCTGCGTTTCACTACTGTGCCCTGCAATAAAATTTTGTACGCCAGAAAAGCCAGTTTATTTAGCCGCAATCTTCAGAGTCTATTTCCGCGTTTTATACCCCATAAATTCAGGGATATTTTTGATATATCTCATAGACCTCTGAATATTGCCGTGCTAATTTCGCTGAGCACGAAATGGAATTAGCTGTCCTCCCCTTCTGGGTTGGCGCAAACGGCTTGAAAATATTCCGCCCACGAGCAGCGTCCTGCAATTATCCTGAGTACGAATAAATTCCACCATTCGTCCTCGTTACTTATGCAACTGTTTTGTTTCTAAAGTATCCGAAAAAACGAGGACAAGATCCCCCATCGTGTGCAAAAACAAAAATGTGCTCCAGAAATAGACCGTTTTTCAAATCGATACCCAGGCCCGGTGAGCGGATGAGCGAACGGAGCCCCACCGGGACTGCAGTTCCCGGGCGCAACTGCACCAGTTTAGTTACAGCGCCCCCCGCTAGAGGGAAAGTGAACTGCTTAAAAGAGTCCCGCGAGCCGCATGCATAAAATGTACAACAGCTTTGTTTTTCTCTTCCCCATGCCTGGCCCTGCGTCCTGTAGGTGGCGTTGTTGGCTCCGGGAACGGCGGCGTCAGCAACCTCCCCCCGTACTACAACCTGCAGAAGCCGGACCAGCAGCAGCAGACGACGACGGGCGGGACCGCTGTCGGAGGGGGCGGCGGGGGCACGCCCCAGCTGTCCAGCGAGGGCTACAGCTACGTCACGGAGGTGCCGTCCCTCCAGTCGTCGCACCATCGCCACTCGAGCTCCCACCACAAGACCTCGTCGTCGGCCTCCCACCACCACCCAGGGGGCGGGGGCGGCAGCGGGGGAGGTCTCCAGAACCGAGCCAGGAGGACCCAGCGGCGCGTCACCCACAACGAAAAGCGCTACCACTCAGGTCCGCTTTGGCTGCTGCTTAGATTTGATTTATGCCCCTCCCGCGGCCGTTTTTCCCCTGCCGCACTGTATATTTTTCACCCGTCACCTCCCTGGAGTTGTTTGTTTCGTAGAGCGGTTTTTAGACGTTTGCCGTTGATGTCTTACTGCATGTCAGCTGCATGGGAGCTTGTTGAGCTCCAGAGGGACGCTGCCTTGATTTTGATAAATTTTGAGGACGCCGGTGATGAGATGTGGGAAATGCGAAATAGGTTTAGTAAGGCAGTAACTCACTTTGCGAAGGAATGGCTTCGGGACATTCATATTTAATAGTCTCCCAAGTAAATATGATTGCACCGAGCGCAACCGAGTGAGCTAAAATTCAATTGGAACTTCGAGTTTTGAACTTTCAATTGGGTCAGTGCAGTAATTGGTTCAAAGTGGTTCGTCGGTTCCTCTTCGAAAGCTATCAGTAACTACGTCATCTGTTGCTACCGGCGAAAAAACGTATTGATTTAATTATTTGTTGTTTTCTTTTCACATCACATCCGGGGAATTTTGCACTCAATTGAAATTTATGAACCAATTACCCACATCAAACAATTTTTATTTCACGGAAATAACATCAAATTGCCTCGATTAAAAACTTAATGGTTAAATTGGTATCAGTTATATGATGCACTCTTTCTCAAATTTTATAATTCAATTCAATGCAAAATTTGCTAGATAGGAAAATGAAAAAAATACGACTATTATTTACTATTTCATCAACAAAATTTATAACTTGTGGACGATAATGAATAGCTTCGAGATGGTAATTGCAAAACTAACTAAAGTGGTCCTACATGAAAGTATCCAAATGTCATTTAATTGCAAATAATTAAAAATTTATACCACAAAGGAATAATTCGTGCATACATAGTATCAAAAAAGTTAAAAATTGTTGTAATGCAATATTAAAAATTAAATCTTTAAAGTATTTAATTTTGTCCACAAATTCTATACGAAAACTGAAACGTGAAACAAATCTCGCTTTTCATCAAACACAGCAAATACCCTTCTGGTTATTTAAACATTTTTGCAATTTTTATGTCGAAAGTAGAAGCAAAATGTTGTCAAAGTACCTTGGTGTTAAAAAAATATCAAACCGCAAAAGTGCCAGAGCAGCTCGTTGCCTCCCGAACTAAAGGCTTGCTGCACCCGACAGAAATGAAATGAAGCTCCACGTCGAACAGGTCCAAAAGCAACTAAAAAATCACGTCCAAGTACCCTCCAGTGGAGGCTCCAATAAAAATTCCAGAACCTGCACGAGGACGGCCGGAGTCCCGGGAACAGCGACGGAGCTGCAGTTGCCAGGGCCCGTGTCAGCGGCAGTAAACAGGGAACCAGGGAGTGAGTGAACTCGGTGCCGTGGCCACTCGCTGTAACTAGCTGACGACCTTGGTCTTATGTCACAGGATCATATTTTATGCAAATCCCAATCTCCCCTGCCGGGCTCCGTGCGGGACCCCGCCTTCGACCGAGCCCTGCAGGAGGGTTTTGTGTCTTTAAGGACAAGCGCCCTCAAAGGAATCAAAGAAACCTACGACGGCGAGGAGTCCGGGATTGACGACGGGAATCGGACCCGCAAGCTGCTCGATTAAGCACAATCGATAGTCGTCGCGGACGGCCCGGCGAGGAGGGGCTCCCTAGGGATTTGCACAAAGCCCCTGTTTTTTCCCAGGGGCTTCGCGCGGTGCCTGCGGCGACAAATGTTGTCGTCGGTGTGTGGAACGCATCCGCCACTCGAGGGGTTCAACATCAACAAAAACAAAACTCGGAGCAACTGGTTTAATTTGCATTGCCGCGCCCTCCCCGCCCCGCTTAATTAATTAAACTTTTTCTGCCGATAATTTCATTCCCTAGACGAAGCGGCGAGGAGGCGACAACCAGCGTAATTGGCACTTCAGAATTTCTCAAAGAGATCTCCCAAGATATCTTAGAGTTTGAGACGCGGCTTCAACTTTCCCGCCTCGACGATGCTCTAAAAAGGCGACGTTATGAAAGCGCGCCTCGCGAACCGCGGTGTATGGGAAATCGATTAAATCGATTAAATCGGATTCGCTGATACCGCTGATACCGCGGCTTTTAAGTGCTCTGTGAGCCGCTTTTTAACTGGGCAAAAATAAAGATTGGGTGGGCAATTCAGAAGAGCATTAGTTGCGTAATATTCGGTGGGTGTGGGCCAGAAACACACTTTTAATTTTTTTACTAACGAACCAGGGGAGATAAAGCCGGTTGGCCGGATTTAAAATTAGCTAGAATTAGAGCTTTTAAATTTTGATAATATGTAGGTTAGAAGATAGTGACTCCGAAAAAACTTTATAAATATGTCATCAAATTTAGATAATATTTCAAAATTAAACATTTTTAATACATATTAATCCCCTAAGACGCTTCTTGTTGATAAAAAATCTATCAAAATACACTTAATGATTATACTAGGATTGTTTCTAAATTCCAGCAATTCATACTCCAAAAATAAAATTTCGTAGAAATTTCTAAACTTATTTTGTTTGTGCGTAGAACCAAAGAAGGAGGAGTGCTGTAAATCAAATTACATTTTTGTTTTTAAATGAGTTCGTGATCAAAGACTTCGTAGAATTTCTCAAAATTTATCTTCAATAGGTTTATACGACGATTTCCACATCTAATCTAAAGATATCTTTTTATCGTACACCATAGTGCCTTAATCACGGCATTTTTCACACGAAATTGTCTTTGTTCGAAATAAATCCTCTGAAAGAACCATTCTCATGGATTTGTAATAACATTCTAGACCGAGGAGAAAATATATCTTTGACATTAAGAACTTCGACGTTTTGATTTTGGAAGAAAATCCTTAAAGCACTCCTTAAGTAAGTGTTGATTTTATTCCTCGTTCTCTTTTAGAGACATCAATAACTTTAAGTTCTAGTTTCTAGTTTATTTCTTTGTTATCTTAGGAACATTAAAATTCCGCTCACTTATAGGACCACAACATATTACTTGCAGGCCTAAATAAAATTTATATTAAAATTATTATCTATTATACTAATTTTATTCGCTTCAATTGTTAGTTGAGATAGGAATAGAACTATCGTACAGATATCAACTCTAAGCATTTCCCAACCTCGTTACCGTTGACCAAATTAGCAGAATGACTGATAATTGGATTTTATAGTTTTATAAAAAGGTATCAAAATCAAGACAATTCCCTAAAAGCTGCACCAGCCAAAGCACGATATTGCCTTGCTTACTAATTTTACAATACTAAACTAAAACTAACTGATTTAACAAAATTGCAAAACTTTTCAGCCAAATTTTATAATTTTGTTTGTTTTACTTTTACCGTAAAATGCGTTCAACAATTTTATTTCCATTTTTTCCTTTCTTTTCTTTTTTTATATATTTCATCACCAAAAACCAAAAAAAAAAATGAAAATTATATTGGATTGTGCAAAAACAAAAATTTTCTAAACGCAACTGATTACGAAAAAAAATACTACAAAATTGACACAAATCACAAAACAATAAAATTTTTCGAAACAAATACAAAATTGCTACAAAAACAAACTCAGCCGGCCGCATTCCAATGCCCAAAGTCAGTCCGGCGAACTCGGGCGACCTGAGCAGTCAGCTGGCGGCGCTCTCCGCCGAAATAGCCGCGAAGTCGAACTTCAAGGGGAGCCGCGCGTTCAAGTCGGCGGCGTACCCGGAGCCGGCGGGCAGGTCGCTGCCGCAGTCGCCGACGATGCAGCCGCGCCAGCCGTTCCACATCCAGCAGCAACTGCAGCCGCAGCAGCCGCAGCTGACCGCGAGCAGCTGCAGTCCGAAGCAAGTGCCATTGCCCCTCAAGAACCACATCCCGAGTTCGGGGAGCCTCGTCGCCCCCAGCGCGATCCTGGCGGCCGTGAAGTCGATGCACACCGCGACGAGCAACAGCAGCAGCAGCAGCTCCAGGGGCGACAGCCTCGCGGCGGGGGTGCGGAAGGAGGGGCTCGGTCAAACTGAGGTCCCCGGCGCAACGACGACGCCGCCCGCCGCCGCGACGACGCCGACGACGACCGCACAGTCCGCACAAAGCAGCCAAGCTGCAGCCAGACAAAACCGGAGGTTGGGACGGCACGAAAGTCGATACACAAGCGGTAAACTATGACCTTTTTTGCATAATTGCCGCCTGCGCAGGTTGCGAAGACGCTTGTAGCCAGCCAGACCTTCTCTAACTAACTTTGGCGACGTAGGCGACTATGCTCGACCTCTACATAAAACCATAGAACCATAGAACCATAGAACCGCTGCAGTACTAAAACCAACCGAACCGCCTCGTCCTGCCCTTCTCGTGCATCACATTTGTCTCTCATTTTCAGTGTCCTTTTCCGTGTCATGGATGAGTGCAGGAGTGTGTTTATACATTGCAACATTTTCGAGTATTTTGGTAGTCGATTTTTGAGTAATTTTGTAGTATTTTTGCAGTCACTTTTTACCATTCTCGTAGTTTCATTCTCTAATAAGTTTTGGAGTGGTGTGAAGTTGTCTATCGGTTCAAATGTAATATAATACAATTGTTCGATATCTCAAATCTACGGGCCAGAAATAACTAGGGCCTACATACAATAACACAAACACAGTTTTAGTAATGCAATACACTTCTTTCACTGTCATTTCTAGCCTAATTTGTAGAAACCCCTATCTGATCTAGTTTCTCAGAAATCATATAACGTAAAGACTTAAGTTTTGTTATATTTAGTTAGACATTTTCACTTAGACTAAAGTAGAAAAACTAAAATTTTAGGCGTTAAAGAATTAGTAAATTTGTTTTTGATTCGATGAATTTGTGCCGAGCTCATTAAATGAATATATCAAAAATATAAATAACATTCTTTAATACATATGTATATCAAATTTTGAAGCAATAGTAATAACAATTTTAAGAGCGTATGCTCCTTTTGCGGAAAAAAATGCACGTTATTTGGATGCAGTTCAGCTCTTAAAGTTATTACATACATATAAACTAGGAAATTATTTACAATTCAAATAGCATGCGTGCAAAAGAAGAGCGCAACTGAATTTCCTGTTGTGTTGATGTATGTTGCGTAAAATGTAAATTTCTTAACTTCCTTCTACAGCAATGCAAATGAGATTTTTCCAACTTTTACGACGATACAATGGCAAATATAACAAAACACGAATACCTAGTTTAAATACGACTATTGTTTCTCAACCCATTAAAACTAATGAGTTCTTTTATTACATGATTGCAAATTGGTATTGATAGTGATTGTTCGGAGATTTATTATTAATTGTTCTCGAGCGTAGAATTGTATTTAATTGAACAAAATACAAATATATTCAAATGTATGAAAGAGAATTCGCGTCCCTTTAAAACTGTGCACGAAGTGTGTAGGTATTCAGTTTTATTTTATCATTATAAAGCAGTTTAGTTTAGGCATAACCAAAGAAGTGCATTAAGCTATCGGCATTAACTGCGGAATAAGTCTTAAAATTGAAGAGGCGTTTTTGAAGTGAAGTGAGAGTGCCATCCTTAGTTCTAGCACATGTTCAACCCCTGACTTCACACCCCAACTCTATTCATAACTTCATTCATGTAAAAATTGTAAATTTTGTAGATACGACTCACTCGCATGCATCTAATTCTGTCATCATCCCGAATCGCTGGAATCGTTTTTAGCTTTGTTTGAGTCATGACACCATTTATTAGTTACGAGCATGGATTACTGCTTTTTGGTTGATTTTCTTTTTTGTTCCTGACCTTGTTTTTGAAGTCTTCGATGTTTCTTTTCGAATTTATTAATTCTATATCCTTTCCGTTCTTTCTATGTTTTCATTTCATCATTACATTTACCATTTCATTTAGTCTAATCTGAAAAAGAATATGCATCGAAAATAAATAATCGAAATCCTCTCAATCTCACGTTGTATTGTTTTTGCTGTTACCATCACAGAAGTAAGGCAGGAAGCTGTACAGCAGGCCTTGGCCGCATTAAAAAATCGCCCAAAGCCAAGTTTGCCGATGCCATCGAAACGTAGCTCGGTATTAAATCGCAGTCCAGATCGTGATCGCGATGATTCAGGTGAGATAAAATAAAATTGAATTGAAAAATTAGAACAACACGATTATTTTTCCTTCAAAATTACATAAGCTGAAAAGAAGATTTCAAAGTTTTAATGAGAAGTAAGAGAAAAGGATAAGCAAAACTATAAATAGTGAACAAATTAGAAAACGCTAGAAACATTAAATCTGTACAAATAAGGCAAAATTTACACATTTGTTAACGTTGCAATCGAATACATCAAGCCTCCACACGCTTACACTTTACCAACACTTTTCATGACATTATTTCAAGGTTTTTCAAAACTCTAGCGAATAGAAATTTTTATATATTAATTTATTAACGCAGTGCCAGCTTTATTAATTGTTCACAGGTGTAATCGTCCCCAAGCGTTTCATTTTATTTAGCTGTTACTGTCCGATGTTCAGACCTCTTTTAGTTGATTTTTGTTTGATTTGTTACTTTGAGTTTGACGAATGTTTGCAAATTATTTTCTTTTTATTTGGAAATTCATCAACAATATTTCGCTCCTCGTCGCAGCGACTTTTATAATCAATTCGAATGAAATCAAGCATTTTCTTCACTATATGGTTACACTCGGTACGTCAATGGTAAGCGCTATGGCCTCGAAGGTCCTAAATTGATTTTTACTGCATTTTTGGTTTCTCGTTAATTACTAAACTTCTAGAATTTCCTCATACGCATGCTCTCTAAATTCGATAAAAATTTTGATATGAAATTATTTAACTTCATAATTTTTCAAAATTTCTTTTTGCGGGTACTCAGAAAATATTATATCCATTAGCTTACCTGAAGCTTTAAGGCAAAATTTAAATAATCCTAATAATTGGATCTAAAACTCGAAGATCAGTATCGTGAAACTTAAGTTTAAAACGAAAATGCGTACATATATACATATATGCACAAATTTTCATATCTAGTTTAAGCAAAATATGGAGTTATAACATTGTACTTTTGGAATAGTAGGCACCTTTTTAATTCAGCGGCGCTTGAAATTTTCTAAGTACACGCAATTTCAATTCATTCACATTTATTAAATGCCAGAAAATTCAAAATACATATATGAAGTATTTCTTTTAGTACATTTAACTCAGTTAAGATTTGAACAGTTGAAATTGGATTTTTTTAAAATGGCAAACTTAAGGTGACATTTAATAAATGCCGAAATTGTGTTGAAATTATATTCGAAAATCAATTGCGTGCCAAGGGAAATGCTATAAAGCCTGCGGATTGCTGGATATAAGAATGATGTGGCACGCAATATTCGAATGGCAGTAATTGTTGTCCTGCTCTGCTTCCGCTTTTGATATGTATTCATTAGAATGCTTCATACTGAGCAAGTGTAAAGATCTTTACTGACTTATTCATAAGATAATTATGACTTGTCTATAAAACCTGCATATATTAGTTATCTGTGTTTATTTTAGACTACATGTTACTTGTGTCTGCTCGCCTATTTTAAGTAGTTGCCATTATTCATGCCCCTCGTAATGTCACGTGTACTCGTTAACCTTGGTAGTGAGCTAATCTTGCCAACCATAGCCAAAGATCAGTCGTTTATGATTTCTGCAAAATTGCACTTCCGACTGTCTAGCCAAATCCGATCGCAGCCAATTGCGAAACTTTCGAACATGGCCCCAGGCCGTGCACGAAGATCGGCGGCGGTTATGAAATTCGAATGATTATAAAAGTTAAGCACCCGACGAGGAGACAGCGTATTTCGTGATTGCCGAAGCAACTGTGGAAAACATTTTCTCGTTTTCCCCTTGTGCTCGTGTACAGTCGTTATTCAATTAAGATCGCATAAGCAACCGAAAACGAACAGGAAGCCAAAAATGCATTTCATCTAATTTTCTCCCAAAAGACTCCACAACCGACGAGGAATCCATTCCGGAGGAGCGGATCGCGACGCCGGATCGCGAGTACAATTATCCGCGCGATCACATAACAAATTCTCGGGAGCAGATTAAGCCGCCAATCCGCGACTCATCCACGGGCGGCGGGGGCGGCGGCGGAGGACACCATAAAAATTTCTCGGATCGTCGCACACCTCAAAATCTGCCACCACCGGTAAGGAGTTTATCCCCGATCTTCCCTCCCCGCTCCTTGCAGAAGACGACTTCTCAATGAGCGAGGCTTTGTCCCCGGGACGCCCCAGCCAGTCGCAGTGTTACTAACTTGTGCCTTTTTCAGCCACATTCCGACACTTCCAGCGCGGGCTCACCTCCTGCTGTTCATAGGAAAAATAACTACGACTTCACTGACATTTCAGAATTCCAGAGGCCATGTAAGTGAAACCTAGTTAAGACCTTTGCGATTTTAGTGCACTTGATATTAATTTTATTTCGTACGCTCGGCCAAATGAAGGTAACAGCGGAAAGCGTTTATCCAAAAGTACTAAATTAAAAGGCATTGACCCAAAGACATTAATGAATTGCCGTAAATGAAGTTGCTTAAATCATCTAGGTTTTCTACATTACAATACACATATAAAACTAATTTTCATTATACTAGTCTTCCTCCCTTTCCTCAATTTGTAATAACTACAAGAACTATTTTCTAATTCAGTAAAAGGCTTGATTTAAGCTGATTTCGATTTATGTGCAATATAGATAAATTTCAAATTCTATTTATAAATAAGCAATAAAATTAATAGCGCCGTACACAAAATAAAACCTATTCAATACTGCAACAAATTATATTTATAAACAAGTGGGAAAATCGAAAAGTAAACCTCAGTAACATTACATGAAAAACGCCACAACAAATCTATTTTAGCCAGCCGCAGTAAAAATTTATGATGAGGAAATTGAAGAAATAAGTTAAACTGAGGACTGATGTTTGTAAATCAATTTTATGGTAATTACTGCCGTAAAAGTCCCGAGATATTTCATACCTGTGCAATGTAGACAAGGCGTGCGCTGCTTTTCATTACTCACTTATTTTAAATCAAATTAAACCACAAAATTAGCTTGCCTTTGGAGTTCCGCATATGGTTTCTTTTGGTTCGAGAGCACATTGCATAATTTACGTTCTTTAGGTGCTATAAAATGTGTAAGAGATTAATTGCTAATTTGATTTTGCTCTTGATAAATTTCGTAATCCGTACTTAAAAGGATCAAAGAAAGTTCTTTCATACTTTAGAAGGTTTACCTGCAAGCTCTATTAAATATAATAGAAGAAATCGCGGGTTGAAATATTATTTATTTTATAATGGTAGAATAATTTTAAATTATAAAATATTTTCCTAAGGCTTAAAGTTCTAAAAACATTTTCAAATTAATAATGGAGCTGTTTCGAAACTTTCAGTTTTGTTAATTCAAATTACCCAATGTTACGAAAATATCGATTGCGCTGGTAATTCAACATTACTAAAATTTAGGTGGTGTCTATTTTGCTTTGCAAAGCTAATATTTTCATATAAATATTATATTCAAAACAACATTATTTTATAAAGTAAGGATTCGTTTTTCAACAGACGTAGCTCCAGATATAACTCAATTTAGCGCAAATACCCGCCGTGGGGCTGACCGCGTGACAAGATATGTGAACATATCGCAAACGGAGGCGGGCGACACGGGCACGGCAGGACGATGGAAAGTATCCGCGAAAATTCAGCAGCTCCTGAACACGCTGAAGCGACCTAAACGGCGGCCCCTGCCCGAGTTTTACGAGGACAACGACATAGAACTAGAAATTGCCGCAAATCCCAAGGATCCGAACGCACCAAAGCCAGAAGGAAGCACAATGACCCCCGTGCAGGGCGAGCAGCTGACAGTGGCCGCAGGACTCCCGAGGACCCTCGAGGCAGCCCTGCAGCGCTTCGGGGCGAACTCGTTCAAATCGCCCATGGCCACTGTCCTCGACCCCAACGGGAAGATGTCGACCACCCTCACCTACGGGAAGCTGCTATCGCGCGCACAAAAAATAGCCTACGCTCTTTCGACGAAGGTCTTCAGCAAGGGACCCGAACAAATCACTCTGAAGCCGGGGGATCGCGTGGCACTCGTCTACCCCAACAGTGACCCCCTAAGGTAATTAATAAACATGAATTTTAGACCTCAAGTTTACCGTGCAAATCGCTGCAGCTTCATCACTGCCTGGTACGGCTGCATGTTCCGAGGGCTGGTGCCGCTGCCGATAGAACTGCCCCTGTCCAGCTCGGACACACCCCCGCAGCAAGTGGGGTTCCTTCTCAGCTCCTGCGGCGTCAGTGTGGCCCTAACCTCGGAGGCCTGCTTGAAGGGGCTCCCGAAATCGACAACTGGCGAAATAGCCAAGCTAAAGGGGTGGCCACGCTTGCACTGGTTCGTCACGGAGCACTTGCCTAAACCACCGAAGGACTTCAACGTGAACAACGTCCGGATAGAGGAGAACGCCCTCGCCTACGTCGAGTACGCCAGCGACAAGGAGGGCAGCGTCATGGGTGCGTACATTTACATCATTTAAATTTCATTACTTGCAAATTTACTGTCCGTTTCTGAATGAAAATCAACGGGCTATTCAAAAGTAATTTTATTTTATTCAGCTAGAAGCTATATATAGATAATAGCGCGGTAAAGGAATTTGTGTGTAAGCAAAACAAACCTAACTATGAGAAGCTAATAAGTTAAAGTAGAATCTAGATTTACATATAAAAATATTTATGGTATAAAATAACGTAAAAATAAAATTTAGTAATTAATAGATGCAATTTAATCAAGTAGGATTTTTTAGTATACTTATAGTTCTGAATGTAACCATTTACAGGAGTGACCGTAACCCGACAGGCTATGATGAACCACTGCCGCGCCCTGACCATGGCCTGCCACTACACCGAGGGGGAGACGATTGTTTGTGTCCTGGACTTCAAGCGTGAAGTCGGCTTGTGGCACGCCGTGCTGACTTCGGTCCTCAACGGAATGCACGTCCTCTTCATCCCGTACGCCCTCATGAAACTGCGACCTTCTTCCTGGATGCAGTTGATTACCAAGTACCGGGCGTCCTGCTGCCTAGTGAAGAGCAGAGACCTCCATTGGGGACTCCTGGCGACCAAAGACCACAAGGACATCTCGCTGTCCTCACTGAGGATGCTGCTCGTCGCCGACGGCGCCAATCCGTGGTCCCTGTCCTCCTGTGATCAGTTCTTGAGCGTGTTCCAGCCGAAGGGACTTCGCCCCGATGCCATCTGCCCCTGCGCAAGCTCCAGCGAGGTGTTCACAGTATCCTTGCGCCGGCCCGGACGCTCCTCCGGCGGGTTCAGCCAGTCAGCCACAGGACGCGGCGTCCTCTCGATGGCCGCCCTGTCCCACGGGGTAGTGCGGGTGGACAGCGAGGATTCCTTGACCTCGTTAACGCTGCAGGACTGCGGACAAGTCATGCCAGCTGCTCAAATAGTTGTCGTGAGGTCAGAAGGACCTCCAGTCTTATGCAAAACCGATCAGGTATGCTGTAAGCAAATAAATAGAAATAAAATTTATTCGTAAAAATTATTTCTTGAAACTATGAGAAACAGAAATCTACCTACAAACAAAATTTAATAAGAGAATCTATAAAATGTAACTTATTCATAACGATTATATACAAAGAGTTTAACGACCTAAAATAGAAATGAAAACAATTTTTAAATGTATCTCTCTTATATAAATAGAACGTGTCAATCGTACTTTATTGTTCTTGAAAGTTAAAAAAATGTAACCATTTTGTTTTTGGGTCCCAAGTATCTAAACCTTTATTTGTTTTACTCTGAAGGTAGGAGAAATCTGCGTGACCAGCGGAGCGACCGGAGCCTCCTACTACGGCCTCGACGGCCTCACGAACTCGACGTTTAAGGTCCAGCCACTGGCCGACGAGCCTGACCCGAAGGACCCGAACACAGGGAAGACCCTCAGCGATGAGTACTACGTCCGGTCGGGACTGCTCGGCTTCCTGGGGCCGGGCGGGCTGGTCTTCGTCTGCGGGTCCCGCGACGGGTTGATGACAGTCACGGGGCGCAAGCACAACGCGGACGACATCATCGCGACTGTCCTGGCCGTGGAGCCCATGCGGTTTATCTACCGCGGCCGGATCGCCGTCTTCAGCATCAAGGTCCTGCGGGATGAGCGGGTCTGCGTGATCGCCGAACAGCGCCCGGACTGCTCCGAGGAGGAGAGCTTCCAGTGGATGTCCCGCGTCCTCCAGGCGGTCGACTCCATCCACCAGGTGGGCATCTACTGCCTGGCCCTGGTGCCCCCGAACCACTTGCCGAAGACGCCGCTGGGCGGGATCCACCTGTGCGAGGCGAGACGCCGGTTCCTGGAAGGGTCCCTGCATCCCGCCAACGTGCTCATGTGCCCGCACACGTGCGTCACGAACCTGCCGAAGCCCCGGGAGATCCACCAAGGTAATTTCGCTTAGTTCTTCCTTCTTCTGTCTCGGCCTAGCGCTAGAGGAGTGATTTCTGGATCGAGTTCGAGTGCCGGTACAGAGCTTTTATGTTCGAGTGTTTTTCGTTCATTTTTACCTGCCGGATGTGGTTGCTGTTTGATCCTTAGCTTTTAGTCGTTTTGAGAGGGTTTTAAGCGCACGGCAACGTTTTTACTGAAACATCTCGATGGAAGTCCTAAAAACGTCTTAGATACGTTTCGATCCCGGAAGTCTGATCTATTATTAGTTACATTTGAAAACATATCTTTCCTCAACAGAGAGAGAAAGAACAATTCTTATAGCGCCGCGACTTTTTTGTTTTGCAAATATGATTCACTTCGCCAAAACTCATTTAAAACACAATACTAAAGGAATAAAGTCGTTATAAAGTACCTTAAATAAAAAGAATACTTCTCCAAGTTAGGTTTTGATTTTGATTTTAAAGTACATTTTAGTAAAGCGTCACTTCATGAGATATAGTCAATTTCGGTTTAAAAAAGTGTATTTTTCGACGTTTTTTACGATTGTTTTAAACCATCGCCTCTGGGGTTGTTTAGGAGAGTTTTAAGTCAATCGTTACATACCATAGATTCGCAATTTTTAAGGCATAACTAACATTACTTACGAAACAAGCACGCACTGCACCTAACTGCATCTGTGAAAACAGCAAACAATTTTCAAATTACAAATCACAGACCGAAAAATGAATTCATCAATAAATCATTTTATTCCATTTTCGCTCTGTGGCGTTAAAATGTAAAACTGTGCACATTCCTACCTCTAACTGCCTTCTTATAAATATTTCAAGGTTTATAAACAGAAAAATGCAAAAACCCTAAAGAAATGTTTCAGTAAAAGCACCGCCTCTAGTTCCTATCCCCGCCCCATCCTCTTAGAGTAGCTGTTTTTATTTTCCAATTGGCTTTTGGGCTTTTATTTAATTAGCTTTTGATCGGATCTTGGTGGACTAGCCTTAGTTTTTGTCAAAGTTGCGTGAGAATCGTTTTCTTTTCGATTGAATTTCGCTTAAAATTATTGCTAATGAGCGAAAAGATAACATTTGATTTAAAACGTTTTAACATGTCTGTTGTACACTATTTATTTCTGTTTTTTTCTTTCTTTTTTCCATTCTCGAATGCTGCTCTTGCCTCAAATAACCAAAACTCTGCCTTAACCGAAACTCAAAAATCAAAAACAAAACAAAATTTAATTAACCACCGATTAAATAATAAACTAACCGAATGTTGCATATTAACAATGTAACGACTCTATATGTATTTTGTTGCTTACGATTTTTCTAATCGATATAAAAACAAAATATGTTGTGGGACCAACTTAATCGTCTTTAATCGGCAAAAACTCATTAACGACCTCCGCCGCAAAACAATCAATCGATCGCCAACGCCGTCATCATCAACCACCAACCATCTCATCAAAATCATTGATACACCTTCCATCATCACCATACCTCATCAAAATTGGCCCAAAAATTGGAATTTCACCACCCCCAAAAAAATAATAATAATACTAACAAAAATTCTCGAAAATTCCGCAAAATCGAATGAATGGACTGACCAAACAAAAATTTGGCTGACTAACTCCCTCGACGCCCGATCGATTGTGCCGGCCGCGACTATAAATTTTTTTCAAATAAAACTAACTCGGGATTCGGGCAAATGCGAACACTGTGACCAAAATATGTAAAATGAAAACAATGTAAAATTAGGAGTGCAACCCCCCACGACAAGTAGCTCATCTGGATGTGGTATTACAGACACATCTGTGGGCCCAGCTTCAGTAATGGTTGGGAATTTGGTCCAGGGCAATCGGCTGGCCGTGGCCCAGGGCAGGGACATTGGCCTGTCCGAGGACAGTGAGCGCAAGGTAAGTCCGCGCGGCCCGGGTGGCTCCTGGTCTTAAATCTGATTCTGTTTCTGTTTCTTGGGCGACCGCAGCATCAGCTGATCACTGGAGTCTTACGGTGGCGAGCTACGACCTCCCCGGATCACGTGCTGTACACTCTACTCAACTCGAAAGGTTTGTTCGTGGTCGTTTAAGACCTCCCTGAACTAACCCCTTTGCCCTTAGGTGCGGTTGCGAAAACCCTAACCTGCTCAGAATTACACAAGCGCGCCGAGAAAATCGCGGCTCTTCTGCAAGAGCGCGGCAAGGTGGAACCAGGCGATCACGTCGGTAAGTGGGTGACATCGCCAAATGAATGCAAGAACTAAGTTCATAAATTCAATTAAAAGAAGACCCAAAAGCTGCAACAGTTGCAAAAACGACAGAGTAGAATCTTTTTTCAAGAGAACTAGATAAACTGCAAAAATTTTAACATTGGGTGTTATTTCTAGTTCTTGCGTTTAAAAGGCGAAATTTTACCCTAGCGGCGTTCTAACCTTTTCTTGGAAACAGCCCTTATTTTCCCTCCTGGATTGGATTTGATTTGCGCGTTCTACGGCTGCCTGTACTTGGGGGCCATTCCAATTACTATTCGACCTCCGCATCCTCAGAACCTGATCACAACGTTACCAACTGTTCGGATGATCGTGGACGTCTCAAAGAGTGGAATTGTTCTCTCCATACAGTCGATAATAAAACTCCTCAAGTCGCGGGAGGCGGCTGCCTCCATCGACCCCAAGAGCTGGCCCCCGATCCTGGACATCGACGACAACCCAAAGAGAAAACTGGCAGCCATCGCGAACGCAACCCTCGACTCAACTGCTTACTTAGACTTTAGTGTTTCTACCTGTGGCCGACTCAGCGGAGTCATCATGACGCACAGGTGAGTGCTGACCCTTCTTCTCGAGCCCTATTCACGAAACCTAACTGGCGGTGCTCCCTCAGGTCGCTCTCCAGCTTGTGCGCCAGTCTGAAGCTGGCCTGCGAGCTCTACCCGTCGCGGCACGTCGCCCTGTGCCTGGACCCGTACTGCGGCCTCGGGTTCGCCATGTGGACCTTGATCAGCGTCTACAGCGGCCACCACTCGATCCTGATCGCGCCCTACGAGGTCGAGGCGAACCCCAGCCTCTGGCTGTCCACCCTGTCCCAGTACCGCGTCCGGGACACCTTCTGCTCCTACGGGGTCATCGAGCTCTGCACGAAGGCGCTCAGCAACTCGATCCAGATGCTGAAGCAGCGCAACGTCGACCTGCGCTGCGTGCGGACGTGCGTCGTCGTGGCGGAGGAGCGGCCCCGGGTGCAGCTGACGCAGCAGTTCTGCAAGCTGTTCCAGGCGCTGGGGCTGAACACCCGCTGCGTCTCGACGTCGTTCGGGTGCAGGGTCAACCCGGCGATTTGCGTGCAGGGCGCCAGCTCCGCCGAGAGCGCCCAGGTTTACGTCGATCTGAGGGCCCTCAGGAACAACCGCGTCGCCCTCGTCGAACGCGGGGCCCCCAACTCGCTCTGCTTGATTGAATCCGGAAAACTCCTCCCGGGGGTCAAGGTCATCATTGCAAATCCGGACACGAAGGGCCACTGCGGGGATTCGCATTTGGGCGAAATTTGGGTGAGTAATTAAGGATTCAAAAAATATATGAATGTAGGTTTTTCGATGATCTTTATTTTATATTTTTGCTTCCAAATGTTTGAAAGTATGCAAACCAAAAGGACATTCGTTAGACTAAAACTAAATTGGTGATTAAAAGATGTAATTTTCCGAATCCCCTCCCGCAGGTGCAATCCCCTCACAGCGCCAACGGGTACTTCACGATCTACGGCGACGAGACGGATTACAACGACCACTTCAACGCGAAGCTGGTGACCGGGGCGACGACGGAGGTGTACGCGCGCACCGGGTACCTCGGGTTCCTGCGGCGCACCGAGTGCTCGCAGGCGGGCTCGATCCTGGACGAGACGACGCCGAGCATCGCGAGCCGGGACAGCGACTCCGAGTCCCTGCACTCCATGAGCCAGCTCCAGCACAACCTGTCGGCGCTCTCCGTGGGCCGCGACGGCGCCAACAACGAGCAGGAGCTCCACGACGCCGTCTACGTGGTCGGCGCCCTCGACGAGGTGATCACCCTGAGGGGCATGAACTACCACCCCATCGACATCGAGAACTCCGTCTTGAGGTGCCACAAGAAAATCGCCGAGTGGTAAGATCTCCCTTATTTGTTACGTAGTTTCCCAGTCACCGACTTTTTTCAAACATAAACTTTAAAATAGTAACCAAAAAACAAAAACATCTCCATCTTTTTTTTTACATTCTACACGCAATGTTATCACTAGCACTAATGGTCTTCTCAACTATACCATTGCTGAAAGTTTGGATAACGTTGAAATTTTCGTTTGAATTCCTTTCCATGTTATCTCCTGTTCCAACAAAATTGGAATTGAACCATCTGATTTCCCCTAAATGTACATACTACTTTAAATTTTCAATTAGATCTAAAGGTGAATTATCTAATTGGTTAAATATTTTTTATATAATGCGATTTTCACAAAAGTTTTGCTGTTAAATTACATTTTGAAAGATGTCCCTGTTTTGCAAAAACTAGAAAATATGTTGGAGGAGTTTCAGTTAAATCTGTTACTAAAAGTTAAAATTTCTAGAATTCTAAATGGGAGTGAAAAGGTTTGTTTCGCATGGTGATTGGGAAGAACCCTTAATTTTACCTGTAAATGGCGATGACGATTTTTAACCGAGATGTCTTTTCAGTGCCGTGTTTACGTGGACAAATCTGCTAGTCGTTGTAGTCGAATTAGATGGTAATGAATCCGAAGCGCTTGACCTAGTTCCATTAGTTACAAATACCGTTCTCGAGGAGCACCAGCTTATAGTGGGCGTCGTTGTAGTTGTCGATCCAGGTGAGTCCCGGGCCGCGGCCCTTCGCCCGCAGGACCCCACTAACCCCCTCCTTCCCTTGCAGGCGTTGTCCCAATCAACAGTCGCGGAGAGAAGCAGCGAATGCACCTGCGTGATGGCTTTTTAGCGGATCAGCTAGATCCAATCTACGTTGCCTACAACATGTAAAATAATCTCGACGGGAGCAGCGACGCGACGCCTCCACCTTCATAATAATTACAATATATTTATGAATATATTTAGAATTATTTAGTTCTGTCTCGGACACGCGGAGTCCAGCTGTAGGACGTCTACGGAGGACTTGATTTGCTTTCGTAAAATTTTCTACTGCATAAGGGCCGACCGGGGGTCGGCGGTAGAACGCCGCGCACGTTTAGCGCGGCCTTTGATAGTATTTACAATAAGCGTCACCATTTCATGTACCCACTTCGCCCGCCGGTGGCCGCCACCGCCGCCCCAACTACTTTCGTTATGATGAATGGACGGTTTTTAATTTCGAAATTAATTTTAATCACCGCTCGGTTAAGTAAGGACATAGACAAATAATTATTTTCGTTCTTTGTTTTAAACATGTAATTCCTTGTGATTTTTTCCATATATACAAAACATTTATAGAAATAAATTTACAGATAGTTTTGTCTTTAACCCTTGCTTTTCATTACGTTTTCCCTTTCCTATTTTTCAGCTGCTATTTAATACTATTGCTGAATCAAACCAAACCGATTTATAACTACAGAACAATGCGCGATTCCGATTATTTGCGGATTTAAAGAAAATTCGCAAAAGCCGAACCCACCCCCCGAAAACGAACCGACACGTTCCACCCAGCTAGCAGAAAGGTCGTTCAGAAAATGGAAGTACGTGTCAGAAACTTTAGGAGTTAAAATATAATAACTGAACAAAGGAATAAACAACATAAATTAATTTCTAAAAGACCCAATCAGATTCATGAGAAATTTTTCAATTTAGGAAAATAATTCAAAAATGCACACATAAAAAAAGGTTTAGGTAGTTGAAATCTGAAAATCTGTAAACCATTTGAAATATTTGAAATAGTAGCCATAACCCATAATAAATTCAACAAAAAAACTACAATGATCATTAATACCTACAAAAAAAAGTTGTAATAAATTAAAATTAGAACGGAAATATCAAGAACAAAAAAATACATTTGAAATTGTTTTTGAAAAATATTAAAGATAAAATAAATAAATAACAAATAATATAGAAAAATGTTCAGAAATATAAAAGATGTTTGACAATAAAACACTACGAAAAAAATAAAATAAATTTATAAAATTTAAATTAATAAAATTAAAAACCAATAAAAACAAAAACAAAATTAAATTTTAAAAGTTTCAATGGTTTGGAATGGATCTTCAAAAACAAAAAAAATATTTCTATCAAGAAAAATAAATGATAAATACAAATAAATGAAGGTTTAGGAAATTTAAAAATTAAAGAAGCTGTTAAAAAGTTACAAATATTTGAACACCGTAAGAAAACAAATTAGAAAAAAAAAATAAAGTCAACCAGAAATAGAAATAAGAACAATAAAAAAAATATTTGGTGTGATAAAAACGCATATCAAATAGTAATAATGAAAAAATAATTACAATTCAAAGAGATTCCTCATGAGCCGCACTCGAGCCAAGCCAACATCCCCCGATGAAGTTCCCCAAACGACCGACGCCTTCTGCACATATGTATAAATTCAGTTTTAAATATTCAAAAAAAAAATCTGTAAAACATTTAAAACAAAAAAGATCATTAATACCTACACAAATAAGAAAATTTTAAAGTTAAAACACTTGTAAAACACTAAGAAAAATGTTTAGAAATGTCAAAGATGTTTGATAACAAAACACTAAAATAGAATTGCATAATGTAAATTAATAACATTAACAACCAACGAAAAAAAAACAAAATTAAATTTTAGAAGATCCAATTGAACAATAAAAAAAAAATATTTGGAGTAATAAAAACGCATATCGCACAAAAATACGGATAAAAATGAAAAAGTAATTACAATTCAACGAGATTCCGCACAACCCGCACTCGAGCCGAGCGTACCCACCCCGACGGAGCTCCCCAAACAACTGAAGGCAGAGGACCGCTGTCCGCTAATTAGTATCCGCCGGGCGCTCGCAGGGGGAGAGCGGTCAAGGCTCAACTCGTCTCCCGGCCGCGGGGAGCGAATGCAAGTCTCCGCGGGTCTGGCGGGTGGCGGAGACGGGGCCGCTGTGCTGCAGCCGTGCTCCGGCAAGAGCCCCGCTGGGAGAGCGGTCAGCAGGGGACGCGGTGAGGAGCCTCTGCCCGCGGTCCGCCAGCTGCCGAGTCCCCGGTCCCGGTCCCGGTTCGCTTTTCTCCACTCGAAGGTTGCTTTCCCCACTGATCGCTCGAGGACTCTTCTGCCCGGTTCCTCTGCACCGCGGGTTCGCGAGTTGGATCCGCACTTTGAAAGCTCTCTTCCACCGGAGCAGCTGCCCGCTTGTGTACTTCTGCGGATGGTGAAAGCATTTCAAGAGCAGTCGACTGGAAAGCTCCCTAAGTAGGTCCGATCGGCGCTCCCGACGGGTGATCCCGCTGGGGGGCTCGAGCTCGTCGCCTTCAAGGAATTCAGCTTAGAGGAATCTGCTGCACGGGTTAGGTGAATTGGGGAATAAAACACATCGGATTTTTATAAACAATTGATTTTTAATAATACAATAATAAAAATAAAGAATACTCCATTGAAAAAATACTTTTACACAATAGCTGTAAGGGGAGGGGAACAAACTAAACTTAAACGGATATTTGCACATCGATGCTTACAGAACTAATCACAAGGAGTCGAGACTTCGGAAGTGACAGGTTGAACCTATGATCAACAGTGAAACAAAAACTCGTAACGATAACCAACTCGTTAAACATCGCTTACCCTGCCCTACCGCTAAATTGTCGCTACCTTTCGCTACCAGAAATCGTTTGTTGCTTGCTTGTCTCCGCTCGGTTTTTCTACGACTAAAAACTTACGAAACGATTTAATACAAACTTTGGACACTTTGAACATTCTTTATACACAATTCGATCCGTCCTCCTCCAGTTTCTTCGTAATTCAATTATAATACATGACGAAAGTAAAGAGTGCAACTCCTCCTCGGTATTGCCTCGGTAATTGTTCACGTTAACTAAGCCCTACAATAATTTAAATATAGTCTTGAGTATTTCTGTTGCTGCTGCAATGCCTTAAAAATTCTAAATTGCAATGATAAAATCTTAACGTATAAAAACAGGGTTCTTAATTTTAGTTGTCTTCAATGCAAAAACTTTCTTCAGTTGCCTCTAAGAAAGTTCACTTTTCGTTCAAAACTCGCTTTGCGAGGAGGACGCTTCCTTGGAGAAGTCTAGTCGCTCCTTCGCTTTGTTTTTCTTTTTCTACGATCTTCGGAATTCGCACAAAATCTTCTTACTTAATGTGGCACAGATTGAGATCCGTCGTGTTCGTTGATTGTTACATTCGCTCTAATCCCAACTACCGGAAAATGGACTGGAATAAATTTAGAGTTGCGTAGGAAGATATTTTCACTGTTCATGCGGGGAACTTTTCTACAAACTATCCGGGCATATTTTAATTATTATTTAGTCAAAAATAAGCCCAAAGGGCTATAAGACGCATACTTATTTTAGTTTTGAGTTTAAGTGAACAATTTACTGAAGATTACTGTGGTACTAACGCTGATTCTATTCTGAGAGTTTTAAGATATGAAACCATGCTTTGGCACAAGGAAACTACGCTCAACATTTCTTTTTCTCCGCATAGTCGATTTGAATACAAATATATACTTTTAAATATCCCTTTAAAATCTAAGTAAACGTTTTTGGTTATTTATAAACGAAAGCAAAGACTAGGAAGTAAATTGCTTCAAAAACTTATGCTTTAGTAGTTGCTCAGCTTTCGACGGTTCTCCAATCAGCCTTTTTAATTAGATGGTTTTAAAATTTCCCGCTTCGATATGTTTTCGCTCTTTCTAAAATTAAACGCTTCTATTTTCAGCTTTTTTCGTTCGTTGGACAGCACGGCTTTTTTTTTTCTATCGACGTCTTGGCTATAAGGTACTTAAAAGATTATGTAAGTTTCTAAATAGATTGGATAATCCGGACGAAATATATACGAAAATGTTATTAAAATTATTCTTAATAAGTCCACTATACGAATTACTTATATATGCCTTGTAGTCGATTCTTAAGCGATTTTCACATATTGCACTAAAGTTAAATTACGCTCCCCGTAGAAATACTTGCGTCAATCAGAAAAAAGGTTAATTCAAATTAAAGCTAATCAACCTTAACTTTAAAAAAGTGAATTATGAAATAGACGCGTGGCTTTAATTCAATTAAATTTAACTAAATTTGTAACTCTAGAAACCTTTTGGTTATTCACAATTTTTAATTTTCAACAATTTTAAAATAAAAACCAAAAACGCCTCTTAAGAATTCTACTTAACGTGAAATAAAAACCTTATAAAAATTCATTGCTTGTGATAATACAGAGCATGTTAAACAAGCCGCGTGCCTAAATCTAACAAATGTAAGGTCTACTACTAGCACTAATTCGAAAGATTTTGTGGACATATAAAAATTCATTAAGAACATGTGAACAGTGAAAATGCCTAACTATGAGGATGTCTTCTTTTTTATTCAATCTTCGAATAAATGTTAACGCCCTTAAAACGATCTTATGCTGCCTTGCTTTAGGTAGGCCATTAATTACAAAATTGAACATAAACACTTGGTTTTAATCAGTTACAAAATTTTACGCAAATTTTGAATAATCGCGAGAAGAATAAATTTTTAAAAAATTACATCTTCTCCAAAGTAATTGTAAAAACTTTGTTTCCATAACTTGACAAAAACGAATATCTAATAGGTAATTAGCTCGTCTTAATATTAGGACAAAATTTGACGAGTTTCACAAATTCCCTGCATAGCCACTAAATTAACTTGTAACACTAGAGAAGTTTAAAAAGTTTGCATAAGGCTCTCTACAGTTTTAGGTGGTTAAAAAACCAAAATTTAACTAAATTAAAACGCATCCTTCCCCGGGACCTAATTTAGATACTGTATCTACGCAAAAGGGTCCTCGCTAAGCTCTATCTAAACTCTAGAACGGCTTAAGAACTCATGCAAGTAACTCAAGTGAAAGTAACGAGAGCTACTTTAAAATAGGCTAAAACTTACAAGAAAATCACATTTGGTTTCATTGCTTCGAATTGAACGGAGCATCTGCCGAGAGCGAATTAAAATGAACTTAACGCAAAAAGCCATTCAAAATTAGCTGAAGGTCGGGAGAAATGAGTTAAGACGTTACTAAGGTCTTAAGTCTACTAAGAGTTGGCTGGTGCAAAAACTCCCTCCTCGTCCTCTTCACTTGACTCCGTCGATGTCAGGGTCCATCGGTGGCTGTGGTCGCTGCCGTCGGTCGCGGTGCTGCCGCTCAGCCTCCCGCCTCCCGGTCGCTGAAGGGTCCGATTTCCTGACAAGGTGCCGACGCCGCTATGAAA
Source organism: Tolmerus cingulatus (assembly GCA_959613345.1). NCBI lineage: Eukaryota > Metazoa > Arthropoda > Insecta > Diptera > Asilidae > Tolmerus > Tolmerus cingulatus. Next base: position 70,386,570 of record OY390707.1, on the reverse strand, counting down.
AGATTGCGAACGCAGAACTACCGAACTATTAATTATGGGAGAAAAATAAAACTAAACGTTAGTTACTGTCATCTTCAAGTAAATACGAAAATTTGTTAACAATGTTCGACTACCCAGTGCAAGTTAACAATGACAATTGGCACGCACCAAACAGATGAGAAATGATACCACTGCTTACGAACTACGCAATTCGGTGACGAAATCACGGGCTCATTGGCACAAATTGCGGGGCGGGGGGTGATGCTCAAATAAAACCGTGTCATGTTCCTTATTTTAATCGTTAGAGCAATGGAGGATACAAATCTTGGGAGTGATCAAGAAAAAAATGATGTAATAAATAAATTTGTCTTTTCCCGCAGTTCTTAAAACAAAGCTTCTTTGTAAACATATCAAAAATTAGTTTTCCTTAAACAATACTTTAACGACTTTTAAAGCCTCTATCTTATTATTATATCTTCAAGCTTTTATTTATTTCCAGTCCCTGTTTTTTAATAGTGTACAAAAAAGCGGTCAAATGCATCCCTTAAGGTATACTTTAAACCAAATTTAAAAATAAATAGAATTCATATTTAAAGAAAACCTGTGATTGCGAATTTCGTAGGTTTTGGAAAGAAAGCATATTCCTCAATTTATATTTTGTTCACCTCCAAGATTTAACGCAGAATCCCCGCTCTAGCTAGACACTCCAAAAAACGGTCTGGTTACATGAAACTAAATTTCCTAAAGAAGAAATGCTTTGAAAACTAAAGAACGACTTGCAGGTGATTTTTATTTAATTTTTGCTAGGTAAGGGGACAGCAAGCAAAAGATACTGGACATAAGAATTTGCCTAAAAATAAATTCCAAACCCACAGCGCAAGATTTCCTATATTATCAAGTTCCTGAACTAGTCTTGTTATTGTTACAAATTACTCCTCGTCCTCCTACACAAAGATTGCTAATTCTGTGATTGGAGCTGGACCTTCAGAACGGCCAATAAAGCGCGTGATGAGTGATCGAATGAAGCAAACGCAACGGCACAACAAAGCAGCAAAAACGCGCAGCCGCACTCTCCGCAGCATTGACGCACGGACAGTGAAGAACAGAAAGCAAACAAGCCAAAAATAGTTAAAACCCAAAACAACTTCTCTGAAATTACTTCGGCTTGAAAGAGGCCGATTCGGCAATGGGCTGGCAACTTGCGTGTGATTCGACTAGAAAATGGGAAGGGCAAGATTTCTTGGACGTCCTGACACCGTTAGAAGTCAGTGACAAGAAGTCCTGGTCACAAATCCCTACGCGAAGGAGACCTTGGCGGCCTGGGGGAAAATGAGAACGTTTCTGTTTTAGTCGCCTCCTGCTCCTCCGTCGGGGGCTTACCTCTCTGCGGGCTTCGTCTGCGCCTGGGCCACCTTTTTGGCTTCCTCCTGCTTTCGGCGGCCCTCGAGGGCGGCCTTCATGGGGTCGTAGGTCGATCGTCTTTTCCACATCGCCATTTCAGCTTCTTTCTGCTTTGTAACTAGAAATATTTAAATTGTAATAGTCATAAACTTTTCGTTTAAGAAACCTAACAGCTTCGAATTGAGCAAAACTACATACAACATTGAAAATCAAATAATTGAAGAGTTGCAAACGCTATGTCAGTAATTGGGTATATCTACGTCCCACAAATACAATTTTCTTTTTTTCAATTCAACAAATTTTTTATACTTCTATCCAGAATTCCACCAACTGATTTAAAATTTGTATATTATTTTTTGCTACCTGTAATTCTTTTCTATCAGCTTTTTCTAATTAAAACGAGAATATTTAGTAATGCTGCGAAAACATATTTTTGCTTTCCTAGCCCATATTTTATTATATTTAGAGTCTACAGAAAAACTTAGATGATTAAAATGAGGTTGTTAAAATAAAAGCTTACCAGAAGTATCCCGCTTGGAGCTGGCGGGGCGGCTCCCAGCAGATTTGACGCTTCGATTGCTGGTCCTCGTGGGCTCGGACCGGTTCAAGACGACCGAAGCGCTGCTGGGGCTGCGCTTGACCTCGGGCTTGCTGACCAGCGTGCTCTTCGACTCGTCCTTTCGCAAAAAGTGAGCCCCCTGCGAGGGCTTGTACTTCGATATGTCCATGTATTTGGGCTGGACCTTCTTCCCGGCCGCGACGGTGTTGGCCGTCTGCAGCAGCTGCTTCTTCGCGGAGGCCAGCGAATTGGGGACTTCGCCCCGCAGGCGGTTCAGACTAGAGTCCCGGGGCACGGACTGCCGCATGGAGGAGCGCGCCGCGGTTTGCGCCGACCGCCGCGGCATCTCGGGGGTGTTGGGGCACGCGACCAGTCCGGCCGTCGTGGGCCTGGCTTGGGACATGCCCGCGACCTTCTGCTTGCTGCGCTCGATCCTCATCAGGAGGGCCTTGTTGTACCGCGCCTTCGTCATCGGCTCGGGCTCCGGCTCCGGGTCCAGCTCCCTGTCGGTGTAAAACTCCTCCCTGTCCTCGAACTCCTCCGAGGAGCAGTAGTCGTCCACCAGGTCGTCCTCGTCGTTGATGTAGTAAGCGACGTTGTCCTCGTAGTCGCTGTACATCTTCCTGAAACTGGCGCTGCTGGCTGATTTCTGGATGGGGTTCTTCGTGACGACCTGGGGCGTCTTCAGGGCATGAACCGGCTGCTTTTGGGATGGCCTGGCGGTGGGGATTATTTTCTGCCCGGTGATAGTCCCCATGGGCTTCACCGAAAAGGAGCTGGACCTCCGGAGCGGGGACTGGGGGTGCTGCTGTTGTTTTATCGATGCCTGTGTTTGATCGATGTAAGCCTGGCGACTTCTTCGATGTGGGGAATCCGCCGCCGCGTCGAATGAGTTCTGCCTGGGACGTGACTTCGTTCGGTACTCGAGGAGGCCCGCCAAGTTCTCGTTGTTCAAACTCTGGGTCATCGCGTTTGTGCGGTAGTCGTAGGACAGGTTGCGTTTGTGGAACCCGTTCCGCCCACTGTGCGGAGGGCTGTACTCGTCCGCGGAGTAGTGCTGCTGGTGGAGGCGGCGCGGGGAGTCGCTGACACTCGGGGGTGATTTGCAGCCCTGCAGGGAGTTCTTCCGGCTTAACGACTGGGCCAAGTTTGAGATCGCAGCGGCCGTCTTCTGTAAGTAGACGTCCGTCTCTGGACCACCCGTATTCAGAGGGGACAAGTCCTGGAGACTTCCTCGAGTTCGGCCACTACCACGAGCTCTGCCCACCGAATGCATGGGAGACGGAATTCTAGACGGACTCAGAGGAGGACGGTTGCTCACTACCGGCTCGTTGGGGCCAGCCTTGCGCGCGGAGACGTTCGTGTCGCTGGAGTACTCAATGTCGCCAATTCGGTGGTTGCGGAACCTATCTAAGTGCTTGTTCCGGTAGTTCGAATCGCTAAAAACCGTCTCCGCAGCCTCACAGTCGTAGCTGCGAGACATCTGGCAATTTTCCTTGCTGTTTCTAGCCCGGGCATTACGCGCCCATTCCTGGATCCAGTCGCTTTTGGACTGCGCGGACTTGAGGCCCGTCTCCACTTTTTTCGGCTTCTGGTACCCGTTGCTGGGACTGTCTGGAGTAGGGGGCGATTCCACAGCGAAGTCGCCCTGGTTAGTGAACAGGTTCAGTTTGTACTCGGCCTTCTGGTGGTCGGTGTAGGTGCCCGGACAAGCAATGCCTGTGGATCTTAAACTACTATCGGTACTTACATACTCCGAGCTATCAATCTGGGACTTCGTCAGGCTGTTCCTCCTGTTCAGCCGAGGGTGGGCGTCCAGCGACGGCTTCTTGCTCAGAATCCCACTCGTTGTTACACTCGTAAAAGTGCCCATGTCCGAGGGGCTGCCAAGCTTCTTGTCCGGGGATTTTGTGATGCTTCTAACTCTTGATTTGATCTTCTCCAAATAGGAGACTTTCGGCTTCACACTCGTCGAGTCGTGGTAGTAGCTGATCTCGAGGATGTTGTTCCGTCTGCGGGTCTCAGCCGAGGAAGACAAAAGTGGTAATTCGCTGGGGCGCACCTGGCCAATTTCCTTCATGTTGTCCGTGGTGGAAGAGAGGTCCGGGTTGGAACCGGGTGCCTTGTCTATGTTCATGAGCTCCTTCTGCTCCTCGGTGTAGTTGTCGCCATCCAGAGTGTAAGTGCCCGCCTCGCTGACGCAGTCCCCGTCATCTCCGGGGTTCTTGAGGTCCAGCGGCGGCTCGGGGCACAAGAACTCGAATTTGTTCAGAGCGATTTGCATGGCTGTCGACCGCGGGGTGAAACCTGAACTCTGGTCGCCTCTGGCGTAGTGCGGTCGATTTTTTCGGACATGAAGAGGAGCTGCGGTGCCCTCGACGACACCTTCGGAAGACCCCAGCTGGTGACTTTGCTTTCCTATCACAGGTGAAATTTTATTTACATTTGCGGGTTTCTGCTGCGGTTGGGGCTGATGTTGCTGCTGGTGGTGAGGTTGCTTTTCCGGAGCCTTCGCAGGCTCGAACGCATCATGCGTGCTAGATCGCGGGGACCAACTGTGCCTCTTGCTGGAATCTCTGACCCCGGAGGTGCTGCGCTCCCTGATTCTCAGCTTCGCCTTCCCAGCCTCAGTAGTTTCGCTCCGGGGCTGTCTGGAGCTCTGCGCCGAGGCGACCCGCGGGGTTCTCGGGGCAGCGGGCGTTGCAGGAGCCGCGTGGTCGTCCAGCTTCGACAAGGAGGCGCCCCGCTTGTGGCGGCTCTGGAACCGCTCCATGATATTCTTGTACTTGGCAGCAGCCGCCGCAGATTGCGCCTGTTCGCCGCCGCCAAAGTCAATCGTGAAAGCGAGGCTCTGCTGCTGCTGCTTGGTGGGTGACTCATCTTCGACTATTTTCAGTTCATCACCTGCTTGCATACCTTCGCCGCCGTAGTTCGTGCTAATTACGTCATCAATCTTTTTTAAATTCTCTGGAGTGGCGTCTGCCTTTTCCTTCTCGTCGTCTTCGCTGCTGCCCAGGGGAGTGGGCTCCTGCGGGGCCGGGGCCGGCACGCACCCCGTCATGTTCCTGGCGAGGTGAACAGATGACTGGTCCTCCTCCGGCCGCTTGCTGCCTCCTCCGTCCACGTCTTGCGGATTCAATTTTTCACCCTGACCTTTTCCAACACTCAGCCTGTCAATGCGCTTGGCAACATTCTCACCTGGGTTTTGGTGGCTGTCAAAAAACTCGCTCGTACCTGTTTTCTCCGAATTGCACGCGAATTTGTTGAGCTGCTCCCCACCGATCTCCTCCATTTTCCGCATGCAGCTGAACTAGTTCGCTACCTTCTAATTAAATAAATCACTCGGCCCGCACTCTAAACGCACATAATCCGAGCGCTGGGGCGACGTCGATCGCTGTTTTGAGCAACACTCGGCCACCGTGATGTCATGCGACCGTACATAGGCCTCTTAAATCGCTGCTGTTTCGCCTGCTCGCGGGGCCAGGTGTTTTCGCATCCTGCACACCTCGACTCGCAGTGGGAAGGGCCCCAAACGCAAAAATTCCAGCGACAGCGCTGCTCCGGGAGTCATGCAAAAATAAACTGCTCTGATGGGTCTTTCGTCGGAGGTCGGTTCTTTGAAGTTATCTCGCATTATCTGCGACGGCCACTCGTCAAGGTCCCCACTTCACTTGGTCGGGCTGGTCAGCATCACGCACAAGACCACCAAATTGCTCGATTCACGGGTTTTATTCTCAAATTTCACACTTTTCGACGAGACAGAACAAAAATTCAGCCCAAATTCCTCTGTCGCCCTTTCTCACTTGTGTGAGTGCTTTGTCCGTGGAATGTCAAACGATTGACTTTTTAAAAAGGCCCTGAAATTTTAATCGGTGCTAACTTCACACTATCGGTAATGCAGTTCAATTAACGGCCGTTTCAGATGTTCCGAATGAAATTGTTGTGATTGAATATAAAAGGGATTCACAACAATTTTGTCTGTTGTCCTCGAGGAAAGACTGATTAATACTTAAAGTATTTTATTATTAAGACTGCCTGAAGGGCGCTTCTAGTTGCATAAAACTGATAGGTATATAAACACAGTTACCGTGTAGAAAAAGGCATTTCAACGAAACATTATAATTTTTATTAATTTCTGAGGCTTACTTACATTATTAATTTTCCTTACTGCAATCAAATTACCACAAAAACCACAAAGTGTTCGAAAGCGTGTGCTACAAATGTAAAACTTTAATTAGCACTCCTTTAAAAAACACCTGCATTTAAATTGAAATTAAAAATGTGTGGCCTTGATTTTAGAAATTACAATAATTTAAACTTTTTAAATATTGTTCGGCTGAAAAATTAGGAACTGGCTTTTATCCCCGAAAGCAAAATTTGAAATAAATTAGCAATTATTATTTTGAATCTTCTACATAGCTTAAAATGTTGTCTTCTAAGGTGAAGGTCATTTCTATAATTTTTCCCATACACTACAACCACAATTTTTGAATCCAAATTATACATTCAGAACTGAAGTCTTATTTTCTTTCCTGTTGGCCATGTTTCGTGCAAAACCGAAGCAGGTGCTATTCAAAGGTGCATTTTGACTAATTGCAGCCTGGTTGCCTGGTTGCTATTTTGCATTTCTATAGCTCGACGCTGACTCGGCAATTGTGCGCTGACCAGTTACAATCGTTCCTTTTCTTTGTCCCACCACAGAAGATAAAAGTAAAACACGAGCAATGTTTAGAATTGTTTTTATTATTTCTTTTTAAATATCTTAAATACATCACAAAAATGCTGGAGAGAAAGGAAACTACACGAACAAAAGACCGAACGAAAGCGCATGATTCACTCGTTTTTTGTTAAAAAAATAGAGGAAGTGATTTGTTCATTATCTCTGACTACGATACTTTTTTTGAAAAATAAAACGTTACAACTCTAACGCGCACGGTGCTTCAGCAAAGCGACTCGTGCTAAAGCAAATTCGCCGTTTATTTATTAGCGTCTCTCGTCTTTTACTCCTAAATATGCTTTTCTTCCATAATTAACCCTTTTCTTTTATTCTAACGCCGCAAAAAATAAACATTGATTTTTTACTTTTTAAAACGAACTTCTTGCTTCATTTTAGTTAAACACCTTTACTATAACTCTCTCTGCGATCGAAAGAAGGGGGTTGCTCCTTTTTTTGTAATTTATTTATAATATATATTATCATCGTTCTTCGGGCATTATTTTTTTTTCTTTTAATATATAATCAACATTTTTATACAAATTTTATTTCTTCATATTTCTCTAGTAAAAGGATCTTTGTTTATTGTTTTAGTTTCACCTCGTGTTCTTACCGTTTTTTTCTATTTTTTTGTTTTGTTTTTTTATTTTTTTGCATACACTTTATTTAAAATCTTTTAAAGTTTTTGTCTTACTTTAAATGTACATAATAATTAATTGCGTGAGTTTTGTATGTTTCCACTGTCTTATCGTTTCCTCCTACCTGATTCTCTTTTAAATGATTTTCGTGGCTTTTACTAAGATTCTCGTTTTATTTAGTTTCTGCTTTTATAATTTATCGGTGATTTATGTTTTTATTTGGTGTAGACGACTTTTATTAAAACCTTTCCTGGATGTGCGAGTGAAAAATAAAATAATAAACGGCATACGATTTAATTGCTCACAAAAGAAGACAAATTTAAATTTAACAGCTGCGACTCTTCAGTTTTATTGGGTAGTAAAAATTCGGGTCATTTGCACTAAATTTACGAAATTGTTGTTCATCAACTTTTTCTTCATACTCACCTTTGACTAATTGCAAATTTCCCGACGTAAAGCGAATTTCGAATTTCAAACAGAGACTCGGTAACGAATTTAAAATTAGCGAGTTTCGAAAATGCAATATCTAAACGTGGCCGATGGGGTTTCCTCCTAGACCTTCCGAAAAACTGTTTTTTTTATGAGGACTAGGTGAGGACCTTAGGGTTTTCAGGTGTGGACCAAGGAGGAAAAATATGAAGAAGATCTTCGTGTGTTTGTTTTTTTCAAATAATTTCTTTTCTTTTTATGAGCGAAACAAATAAGACAAATCAAACAACAAAACAAAGCGGTCTGCGTGTGCACAGCTCATCCGAGGAGGAGTGCGTGAGCGTCGTAAATATTTTCGTGAGTGTAGAGATATTTGGTATCCACTGAAGTTACAATAAGGCTAGAGAAAGTGTCTGCGATTCTTCTTCTGCTTCGCGCATTTTTGTTTAAGATCCTAACAAACGTTAAAGGTTAAGTTTAGTGACTTAAAATTTTTTCTCTTTAACAGCTTAACTTGTTTTTTCACTTTGCACTAAGATAAATACAGTTACGAACTAAGGGGAAATTATCAGTAAAACGAAACAAAACTATGCAGTTGTGGTAGTGTGTGAATGGGTACTACTACTGCTATTACTACTATTGCATTGTAACAGACTACTCGTAGTATTTGGGTGTGTGCTACTATGGTTACTGTTATTATTATTAAAATTCATAACTCCGCCAATATGGCTGCTATTGGGGCACATGCTGCCGCCGCCGTTGGTGGTGGTGCTGCCGCTGCTGCAGTACCCGCCGTCGCAGTCCCCGCCCCCGGCCCCGCCGCGGATGTCCGACTGGTCGCTGAGGCCCTTCATCGCCTCCGGCTGGGTGCAGATCGGCTCGACGGAGGCGTCGCCGTCGATGAGGCTCGCCTCCTCGCCGCCGGGCGCCGTCGTCGGGACGGTCGCGCCCCCGCCGCTGGCCGCCTCACTGCCCTGCAGTGTGCTGGTGCTGCCGTCGTCGGTCAGCCGGAGGGCGATCTCCAGGTCGCGCAGGACATCCGTCTCCTTTTCGTCTATTAAATTGAAGCGTCTATGAAGGGCGGTCAAGTGGGCGAAGGTTAAGTTAAGATGCGTATGTAATCCTAAGAGGGCGATTTCGCGGAAATGCGCCGCGTAAAGATGAGCTATCACATGAAATTGCAAGCGTAGAATTTTTCGGGCTATGCTTTCGAACGAACTAGGAAACTCGTTGGCGTATTTTGTCGGGAAAATCGACTCGTCGCTCACCGTCTTCTGGGTGAACGTCATAACGTAGTCGATGTACTGGGGCGCAGCGACTCGCGTCTTCTTCCCCTTCTCGTCGAACCATAAGTACGTTCTGGAAGACATGTAAATTAGGATTATTCTCTCAGGAGTGGATCGCAGACGACTCACCTGTTACCTGGCCCAGTCATATCCGGACAACCGGACGTTGTACAAAATTCACTAATCGTTCCATAAACTAAGTTCACGTGCTCGAAGAGTGCCAGCGCTGAAAATAGACAAGAGACAAGGTTTAGGAAACGACATTAAAAATGCATTTATTTCTAAGAATTTAGGGAAGCATGAAAAATCCTCAAAACTCAAGGTAATCTCTTTCAGAAGGGTATTAATTTTTACTTATACCTTTATCAGTAAACCAGTCCGAGATTTTATTGGGGAAAAACGTCACGAGAATTTTATTTAGATGATGAAAAATATTCTCCTCCGTTTTAATAAGTCATTTAACACACATATGTATGTAATACATATAAAAAGAAAAAGAGTCTCAAGAAATCAAAGAAGTTATCCTGAACTTTGAGACCTGTGAAATTTTAGCGAATAAACGACAGAAATTGACAAAAAAACTCACTTACTTTCAATAAAGGAAGTGCTTCTCGCGATTAAATAAATTGAAAACAAATGTTGATTAAATTAATCTTTGCAAACAATTTTAGATTAAAAGATATGCAGTTCTCATATTTTAGAGTAAATTTCCTCAGTTTTTCGTAAATAGATTTTATTATTTCTACTCAAATTTTCATATTATACAAAAAAAAAAAGATAATGAACTTTGGAATTTTACTTTTATCCGTATTTCGTTTTCTTATGAAATGCTTTTACGCATTGAAATGATTTAAGTATTTCCAACATTTTTGCAAATTTGTAATTTTTTGTTTCATAATAGATTTAAAATACGCCAAAATAAAACATTTTTCGGGATTAGTTTTCAAATAATGAATGGTTACTTAATTTCAATAATTTAAAGACATAATGATTCGATTTATAGACTTACGAAATTTTGTTTTTCATCTTGAATCGTAAATACTAATTTTAAGTAAACAGAATTCGCTTTCTTGAATACATTCTTTATTTATTGACCTTGTTTCTTATTGCATCAAGTATCTAAAATTCTAAATATTATTCATAAATTTGCTTTCACCCACCCACGCGACGTGTTCTGTTCAAAGAGGATGTCACAGGATGTTTAGTGGAAGTCAAGCACGATTCAATAATCCGAACTGAGAAATTAACATAACACGGATCAAAGCAGCGGCATTTCAGATTTAAAGAAAACTTATAATTCTGAAAACAAGACTCCCACTGTTAAAAATTTCTTTGGCAGGATTATAAATCGATGTAATCATGCAAAGGAAAACGAAGTGCTCTGGGAGCTTCTACAATATAAATTTTCGCAACTGCCCCACAAAACGATAAAGAGACCAGGGGACCTATAAATCCCCCACGTGAAGATTAATTACGCAATAAGTGCCGACATTCCCAAGCTCTAGAAATTGCATGCGTTAAACAAAATGTGATTTTCGCTGTAAACACAAATCAAATGACCCCGTCATCCGGTGCAAAGTTTACTCCTGCAGCATCCGGCGAGGAGCGGGAAATTTGAACACAAGTCGAAAATACTACGAACATTTTCGCGGCTGCCACTGTTATTTTATTATTACAAGCAATGCAAATGAGAGTGACTAAATTTAGCACCTTAGCAGCGGGACCAGGTCCGCGGTTCGTGCGTTTGTAGAACTCGCGCCTACCTTGACTTTTCCCTATTAAGAAATTTTCGCAGCACTATTTTTAGTCATCTTGTTCGAGTCTCATGGCCAGTGCGATTCGAACACTTGTGCCCCACCCGCGAAAACCCGCGAAAAGGAGATCGAGGCGGTTCTCGGCTTAGTTCAGATGCTCCTATTTTCCCCGCGGCCTTAATTCGATCGAAATTATAATTCTGAAATTCGCAAATCGTGTGGAAAATTGGCCAACAAGACATAAATCTTCACGCAAAGTACTTGAACTCGTGCTGGGGCGCGGTGACGAAGACGGGGCATGGTTGCTGCTTTTTTCGATTAATTGCAAATTCAACTGTGAAGGAGTTATGGGTCACATTCGGGTCACATTCCTCCCGTCCGTTTACCGAAAACCCAGTCAATGAATCTTTCCAATTGACCTTGCGATATTTATGGAGTCGGAAATTGCTACTGCCAAAAATGAATTCATCAGTTGGACTTTGCGTTTTGTATTCGGTTTCAGGTACGGAATCAATTCTTTCGGCTGCAAAGAAGCATCCATCACGACGGTAATCTACTGCAGAAAATATCTGCACCCAACCAAAGGTCACGCCCAGAAAGGCGAATCCATCTTCGCATCTTGAAACGAAACTTTTGTATTTTTGGCAATTAAGAAACATACGACTTCGCACTCCCAGGTAGCAGAGATAAATTACATCTTCAAACTGAGAGACGCCCCATTTGCCCTCTTCGACTAAGGCAATTCCATCGCGGAGGTATCGATTTTGAGGCACGTGCCAATTTTCGAAGTTTCAATCAAGGTCTCCGGTTCTTGATTTAGGAATAAATCCAGGATCGATCGCTGGGCTGTTTACCCGATACGATCTATAAAAGAATTAACTTTCAAATCACCCCAGCAGTGACCTTATTTTGTGTTCCTTGCTGAGCCAATGCTTCGCTGAAGTAATAAAAAGGTGATAATCCGCGTGTTTTCGTGGCATAGTGTGAAAAAGCCAAATTCCAAACAAACAAAAAGCTGCGCTGGGAAATCACGCGGTGAAAATCAAGTGATAATTATTTAGCCACTCGAGAACTCTTTGATATCACCCCGATTGGCCGCCGCCACCCTGCCTCGATTAAATGCGGGTCAGCTGTATAATTTATTCGCCCCCGTCCGCTAAGAAATTTCGGAATTTTGCAATTTGCCGAGAACCAGCACTCCGCTGTTTGTTTACACGCGTTGCCGGATTTTAAAATTGAACGATCGGCCGGGTCAAGAAGTAGCCTCGATTCCTTGAATAAATATTTCTTTAATTGAGAAATTTGCTGGGCCACTCGCCAGCGCTCCTTTCGGCTGCAAAATTTACACAAAGTATAAAGAACGCTGTCGAGCTCATCCGGCCTCATGGGAATTACGGATTTCTTATTTTGGCCTATTTTAGTTACTACTTTAAAGAAAGTTTTAAGACGCTAGACGAGTTCGACTTATTAGGTCAATCTGTAATATACTCAGACGTGCTTTTGATTATTATCAAAGTATATTTAATCCGGGCTCAACGAAAATATTAAATATATTTTTTAGAGAAAATGCACGCATTTGTGATGTTATTTTTAACATCTCAGTCATACACAAAGATAAATTATCACCTTGAAATAGAAATTCGTGTTTTTGTGAAATCTTTGTTTCGAGGTCTATACTATCAAATTATTTTGAAAATATTTTGTTTCTTGCAAGTTAATGATGTAATCGAGTTATTTGATATCGCAATCGGGGACACTTAATGTAACTTAGGACTGATTAGATTTTGAGAGAAATCGCTGCAGCGAAAAATGTTTAATGTCTTGTTTATCTAGATATTAAAGTTAATGAGCTGAAAAAACCAAGTCGCATATGTTTCTCAGGATCTTGAACTCCTTGTTGAAATTATTTTCTATAAAAGGATTCCGGAGACCGTAGAATTAAATTAAACTAATTACTGATCACTGTTCATGTGTCTCATAAAACAGACGTTAAAAGGCAGACAAAATAAACAATATTTTTCAATTTCAAGGACCAAATTACTGCACATTACAAAAAAGCGATCAATTCATTCATATCATATCAGTTTTATATTTAATGCAAACAATTTTTAATTAACAACAGATTATTGCGCTTCGGCATACGGAATAATTTAGAAATAATTTTATCACTCGAGCACTAGGCTTGGTTAAAACAAAAACTGATTGAAGTACACGCTCTTGACTTTTATTGCGTGAAAGTCATGTAGATTTTGCTTTAAAAAATACAGTTAATAATGTTGAATCAAATTTTGATTAATCTCTGTTACTGATTCATTGTCAGTTTCAAGAAAAACATCTTAAATGTAAGACATAAGCGATATTTTTAAAAGGAAAATAAATATAGAAAAAAAGGATTTTTTGAAAAACTACAAAGAAAGTTTTCGGTGAAAAACACAAAATCAAAAAAGAAAATATTATTTGAGATTGTTTCTTAAATATCGTTTTGCGAAATAACTTCTATAATTATCAGAATTTAGATTTGTTTTGAGTTGGAGAATAGAAATGCTGTATTAATAGCAATTTGACAATAGAAATAAAATTAATAACACCTAATTAATAAAAAATACTTACTGTGCGATGCTAGCCATTCGTTATAGTCTAAACCAGCTGGAAGATCGACTAAGGCTTTGAGATCAGCATCGGGTAGCTTACGTTCTAAAACACTCTCTTCTAAGTAGAGTTTTGTATCTGTGGAACTTTGGTCACCATCCCGCTCTTTGCGACGGGCTTTCCTGTAAAAAGAATAAAATCAACATTATTAGACGTGATGCGCCGCAATCTTATTCAATAAATTATTCAAAATAATTGCTCAAAAGCCCGTAATTTGACCACTCCCACGTAATTCCAATCACAAAAATTGCTCCCTAAATTTGACCAGGTCAAGTGTGCCGGGTGGAGTTCACATTGCGGGGCTCCGGGGCCCCGAAAAGGTCATCCGAACATATTTTCCCTCCCCGGGGCACATTGGTTGGGTAATTTATGAACTTGGACAGGGAAAATCTTTTCAGCTTTCGTAGCCACATTAAAGCCCCGACTTGCTCTTGTTACGGGCATCTGAAATCGATTAAATCGGCAGAAAAAAATCCTCACACACGTAAAAATTTATTTAAGGAAGTTTTCATCTATGGGCCGGGCAAAGGAGCCACTGAGCGAAAAAGAAGTCGAGCGTTTTATAGTGGTTCACTGCGAAATTTAATTTCAAGGAAACCATCTTAGGAGGGGTCTTTCTTGGGGCTGAGGAGGGCAATTTGAATTTGCTACGACTTGGCCCACCATCACCGGACGAAGGATGTGTTTAAAGTTTTAATAAATTTCCAACAACCGACGGCTGGTGAAGGACGAGGTCACCCGTGAAGCAAGGGGTAAAAAAAGTGGATCTTTTGTTAATTTTTTTGGCACTGTGATTTACTTCGGCTCGTTTGTCAGATATTGTTTCTATTCTTAAATTTATCACAAAAATCCCATTTGTAGGCGAAAAAGAAAAGATTCCTTGTGGTGGGAAGAGGTCTGGGTTTTTTTTGTAATTGGTCAGTAAATCTCATTTAATGCGGCTTTAATCTCCCGTCGTTCAAAGTAATTAGAAATTTTGCTTAAAATTGAGCAGCTGCAATTTGAACATAAATTAATGAAATGAGGAGAACAAAATGGACAAATCTAAAAAAGACTGCGAATTTCGGGAAGTTTTATGATTATTGTATATTATAACTATTTGAGAAATATATACCTTCATAAAATTAAAATTATACGATAATCGAAAAATTCGTGACTAAGTTGTTAGGGAACAAGTTGGCAAAAATAATCTGAAAATTGCATATTCTCTATAAAAATCATAACCTGTCCTTATCAAAAATCTCAAGAAAGACTCCAACGATGTCACCAACAAAGTTTCGCTGTGTCGTAATACCGTGTGAAACATATTAACCGTCTCAAGAATTCCGTGGTACAAATCTCTCGTCGATTACAGGTATTTTAATTGCGCCCTAAAACGGCCGTTGAGGTAAGAAATTTGCAGGAGAAAATAGCAAAAGCTGCGTGAAATTGAACAGCGTTTTTAGCCGGCTATTTGCCGACATCTCTTGAGCAACGAATAAGGCGAGCAATCATAGACACTAAGTCATTTCCCGGCTGCAACTTATCTACAGAATGTTGCTACAAAATAATGGTTATCAGAGCTTGAATGCACTTTTGCAATAGTTTTTTACTTTTTGTTATTCCATTTTCAGCGAATTTTCCAGTAAGAAGACAGTCAGGCGACTCCGTTCGAATAACCGCCGCCGATAGCGGTGACGCCGCTGGACTTAATCACACAAGCTGTCTGCTTTATTTTCATAATAAATTACGCGCTCTATGTGTGAAATGGAATTATCTTCAGCGCTTTTTCGCTGTTTTTGCCGCCTTAGTCTTTTTGTTATTTCGTATTATAATTAATTTTATCGGCTTTGCGACACAGCGTGGTATTGTGCACGACTTATGAAATTGTGAAATCATTCCGTGGGAAAAACGCCGCCCTGATACGGATTCGGAGGGAATATGCTTTTGGTGGCAAGATAACAAAACGTGTTTGATTATGTAGTGGTCGTTGGCAAACAGAGGTTTGTCCCAACTGATTACAACTAGTTTTTGCCCGATTTTGTCTTTTATCAACATTAAAATTGAGTTGAGTAGTTGATTCTGATAACAAACATTACATTAAATTCTGCAACTTTGCGGTAGTACTATTCACACTATAGCTTAATCTTTACACACCTTAACACCTTACTAGCGAACCCACATGAGGTATGAAACCTTAAAACTCAAAGAGGATTTTGAAAAATTTTAGCAGAAATTCAGTTAAATTTCTGCACAATTACTCCTAGCCAAAGTTGTTAACAATGCGATCTACAACTGAATTCATCCAAACGCTTCTATCAACCTTGCAGCACCGTCCGACATCTTCATAAAATTAGGCCAGTAAAATTGAATACGTTTAAACTTATTCTATACACAATTTTGAGATATTGTTTTGATTAAATACTGATAATCTACAAAGAAAATACAAAAAATAGAATCGAATCAATATGTCGGTACATATGTTATCCTAAAGGCTGTTTAATTGAAAAAAAGTTTACTTATCGGACAAAGGCAGGCAGGTACACTGAACTATGCTCTGTTGATAAGAAACAAAGAACTGATTCTCCTACGCATAAAATGTTGAAGTATCTATGTATGTACATCCAATATTGTTTGTTTTTGGAGAGCTTGTGATTTATTTTTAGGCACAGCTCTGAATGCGTCTTACCTAGGCAAAATGCATAATTAAGCAATTAAGAGCAACGCGGAAGCTGTGGAAGCTGCGGAGTATGCTGCCCCAAATTATGCGGCGCCAGCTGGCACCAAGTGAAATCGCAATTTGTCCGCGAAAACAAAGGTCGCTCCCTGGAAGTGCGACATTAGAAATTTTAATTGCCGAGCTACTACGTTAGCCCCGACCGCGTATTTCAGCGGTGCCTTGTGTCACATGATTTGTTTCACTTTCCACATAACGGACTTAGACGTGCGCAAATGTGACACCGCGATCTCAACTAGCCAGCGTTGGACGCAATAAACGCATGAGAAACACGCGATTACTCGGCGCTGGCATGCTAATAAACAGATGGGGTCTTTGCGTGACATGCGAATCAAGGAAGTCGTCGAAATCAGGCCACTTGAAGACGACTCGAGACGAGAGTGGGCCCGGAAGAAGGGAGAATTCTTCCTCTTCCGCTGTCTTTCCACCCTTCGAAGGGTGCTTCTTCCCTCTGGGTGAATGCGAAGTCCCAGTTCAGCCCGTCCCGTTCTTGGGAGACAAAACGCTGAGGAAATTCTCACAGGGTCCATTGTTCTTGACTAGGTCGCGATTAACGAATCGCGGCGCATTTCATCTACTGGAGCCTCTGCGGGGTACGTGACCCAAGCACCAAAGCACCGCAAATAACGTAGCAAAAGTGTAAACCCAGCGCGACGCAGCGCACTAACGATTACGCAAATTTCTGATTCACGCCGAAGAAATGGTCTTCCTCCGAGCAGGAGCCCGGGGGGAATCCCCGTCTTAAGACTCCAGCGGAATCCAACGCAGTGACGTGTCCGAGACGCGGACTAGGCGTGCAGGTGAGCGGCGGATTCATTTCGGTGCGCACGACCTTCTTTCAGCTCCGGACTCGTTCCGTTCTATTCGGCGGGACTTGCGACAAAAATAAAAGTTATTGTTCTTGGACAGAAGACAAGAGCGGATTTATCGGCCGCTGGTTTTGTCTTTGGGCGGGTTTTTCCACGGCGACGGAGGAGGGCTAATTGGTGACCTTTCGCATTTACTTTATATGCTACAAAGAGCCTTACAAGCAACCGCATAATGAGACTTCTTTTGTTTGGTGGGTTTGTGTATTCAAATCAAATGTAAAGAAGTTACAAAATCGCGGAAAAACACGCTTACCACTGACGTCAGTGTTTTTAACTGTTACAATGCAAGGCTGAAATGTAAAGATAAAATAGAAATTAACCTTGCCATAAAAAATATTTGCCACTACCTTTTTGAATTCTATTGTTCAGTTGAATTACGAATAATTCTATTACTATTTGTGATAATTCAGCCATAGTTGACACTAAACTAACAACCAGCAACAGCGGGGCACTTGATACAGTGATACGATAGGCAAAAATTACATTAAAAGTCAAAAACTGCAACGTAAAAAAATTTTGATGTCATTGTCGGTATTGCGCTAAAAAAACGATTATCTTTACAATTAGATGACAAGAACAACAAAATGTCTTGTTATCCAGATAATAAAACTCTTTTAAAAAAAATTTGCAAATTATTTCCTTTTACAACCCAGACTATGGAAATGAGGTGTAAAAGATTAAACATGATTTGAAAGTCTTTATTTTCTAATTAATTCACGCACCACTTTGCCTAAAGGTTAATTTAAACAATATTTCCTAAAAAACACGAATGATAAAGAATCGGCATTACCGAGTGGGCCAAAAATAGACAAATGCAAATAACAATAAAGCGTAAAAAAGATAACAGAACAAAGCATCAGAGCGATATTATCAATAAAAATATGCCGAACTCACCCTGTGGCACATAAAATCACATCTACAGTATCCTGAGCATATCTCACGATAGAGCCAAATGTTTCACCAATTTTCTCGGGCAGGGTCGTAGCTTGCCACATGCGTTCAACAGGTGAAATAAAGCAATTAAAAATACCGAGGCGAGGGTAAACTTTCATTTGTTTCATGAAATTCAATTAAGATTATATCATCACTTGAAGATCACAGTTTTACGTAATTTTTGTACTTAAACGGCTGTTTAAAAATAATTGTAATTTAATATAGAACAGAGTATTATCTTAATTTGAACTGTATGGCACTTATGTAACAATTTACATCACTGCACTTTAAAGTGGTTGACCGGCAATCCAAGTCACATGTTTCCGATCACAGCCTCGATCGCAAAATAGTAACGACCCCAAGCGCACCTCCGAACTGAAGGAGAAAAAACCCACGAAATCCATTAACGAATTTCACCATTCAACTCAACTTCGGCACAAAATTTACTTATCTATGAGATGTTGGTGGTGGGTCTGACGTGGATGAGTCACGACCTTCGCCGCGACGGCGTATCGCGGAGCGGTTAATTAGTAATAAACAAAAATCACTTAAAACCGTTTCCGGGGCAAAAGCACCTAATCCCAAAATTCACGATATTTCCGAAAATTGATTGGAACAAGGAGCTTTAGCGGGCCGCGTAACACTAACTACAGATAACCCACCTGTGTTAATAATTAGCCCGGTGCCGTCGCGCTCTTTAGTAACTTTTGTAAAAATCGGCCCGTGCTGAGTCCTCGTAACGCCGTATTTTCATATCTCACCACTTCAGTTTCAACCACCTGCTTTTGGTGTTGGTGGATCTTTTCTAGGTGTGCATTTAGATACCCGCTTCCGCAGGCAGGTGCGATAAAGCGATAGTGAATTATTTTGATCGCTTCGGAAACGTCTGTTTTGCAGAAACAAGGTGTAAGTACTGAAAAAGCTACAGTTTGTAAAATTAAAAATACGCCAGTTGAAAGCCATTGACGAGTGCCAGGGGTGCGATAACGTTCACATTCACGTCACCTGGAGACGATGTGACTATCTTCGACAGTATATCTGAACCCAGCTGTAGAATACAATTGGGTTTTCTAAAATTTATAATGCTTTATAATCGACCGAAAGCAAGAAGGCCAATCACAATCTTCGAAATTCGGTCTCTATTGCAAAATAATATAACAACTTCCACGAAATAAGTGCGTGTTGCACTATGCAGGGGTCGTCTGGACGAATACGATTTTTATTTTTGGAAGTAGGTACTTCAACTACCTATCATAAATAATATAAAGCGGCACTCAAACATTTCAAAATGAAGTTAATTCATTTTGAAGACATCACGTTACAAGCGGACATTTTTTCAGTAAACACGAAGATATCACAGAACGATAAATAAATGGGATCAACTGCCACTGTCGATTAATCAGAATTTAATGTAGTTCAACGGACAGATAACCGAGTTAGAGTGGACAAGATTATCTTCATGTAGTTCCGATCATAGTCGAATATGCTAAACCAGGATAACTTAAATAAGCACTGTCACTCAGAACAATGAAGAATGAATAAATTCAAATATATGTATGATGCTAAATTAATCTAAAAGTGGGAGGGACAAATGCAAATATGACTAATCGCAAATTTCAAAAGAGGGAAGTTTTTAAAATTCGGGGAAAAAATAATACATACATCAGATAAGTTTCGTTCAAAACGGAACGAAAGGTGATTTTCATTTTCATTTTACAAGCGTACGTAAATGTTCGGCATATTTTCAACTCAATTGCTGGAAAGGAAACTTGCAATAATAATGAACTTAGGTTGAATATTTTCGCAAACATTTTGAAGTTCAATTTTCTGCATATTTCCACAATATTTGGTGAAAATTGGGGAAGATTGCTCCATCTTTTGAAACATTAAACAACTCCCGAAAATAAGTATCACTTCGCACGACAAATGCGAGCATGTCGTCGATAAGTCGTATAAGTTATTTAAACTAAGAATTTTCAAATCTGTTCTACACTATAGTTAAATTAAAAAAATATATAAAACTTATTTAATAGCGAAATATGTATTTTTTGTTATAGACGAAAAGCTGCTTTTAGTTTCATAATAGCTAAACTCGCAAGATAAGGAGAAACTGCCAACCATGACCTGATTGAAAAAGTTAAAAATTTCTTGGTTGGTATTGTTATTATTCGCGTAAGAGAATAATCGTTCTTAAAAAGAAAACAAAATTCATTGCGATTTTGTTATTTACATAACCAATGGCTGTTTTAGTTAATGTTTTACAATTATTTATATTGCAACTGGTTATTAATCGTGGATAATTGGAAATTGCTCGTTTATACACCGGAATTAAAAGGATGATTTTTATTTACAATACCTATTGAAAAAATGTAATATTTACATTCGAGTATATTATTTGGGTAGGTTTCGTTGTAAATCTAAAATTAATACAACTTGACGAACGAAAAAAATAACAATTGTTGGAACCAAACTTTAAAGCAATTTAAAACGTGTACATTTTCCCTCCAACTAAGTATATAAGCGAATTGTGGGAGAAAAGAATTCAATTGACTGCCTTCCAAATAAAGACTGCAAGGAAAACGTTAGCACTCAATTTACCAAAACAGATAATCAACTAAGCGTTTAAGTGCAACATAGAAAGCACTCCGGGTTTCCATAATTCTAGTGACAATTACTTAAACCAGTCTCCACGAAAGGAAGCACCTGAGAATTCAAGGACGGCCTGACGGAGAGCAAATAAATCGATCAATGAGCCGATTAAACGATTAATAATTCACCGCGGGCGCAGAGAACTTTAAGCAAATAAACGGTAACGCACTTGAGAGGCAAAGCGGCGGCAAAATCACCTGAAGCAATCCTCGAAAAAGTGAGCATGACATCGCATGATGTCGTCACCGTCCACACCTGAGTTAATCTTTTCATCAGACTGTTTCGACTCATCGGCCTTGGACGCGAATCGTAGTCACACCAAAAATAGTTAAATAGAGATTTTTAATTGAACAACGGCTGGTTTTGCTGCGACCCTCTTCGGGAAGGATTCCACCGACTATTTAAATATCACTCGCAGAAACATAATGATATGCGGATCATCCGATCAGCGATGAGCGACGATCGCGCCACAGCGGCTACTGGCGGTTTAACGACTAGCGCCAGGTGAGCCGAGCGCGGCCGAATCGAGGTCATTAACGAAACCGCGCCGCAACTACTGCCCGACTTTGATTCCAGCCGCGCGGAGTGACTCCGAATTTCCATGCCGCGCGAGCCCCCCACGAAAGTGAATAATTGAAGCGCCCGCGTTGGAAGAAAATGAAATTTTGATTGGAATCGATTCGGGCGCGCTGTGCAAAAGCCTGAGAAAGCGACAGTTGCGGGAACAAAGTCCTCCCCAGCACTTTCGACCGGAGTCAAGTGTCTTTTGAGCCCCAGAATCAAACGGCCGACGAAGGAGCGGCGGCGGGGGTGTGAGGCCCGGCGGTGCGAAGTTTACCTGGCCGCGGTCGGCGGGGGCGGCGGCGAATCTAAGATTCTTGTCTGCGGTTCGTCGAAGGGGTCAGTTCTTTGGGGTTCGATTGCCGGATAGAAGTCACAGATCGCGTGATTTTTTGATTTAAATTGTTTACAATAACTACTGGCTGGAGGCACCTATTTGAAACTATTTTCCGAATTTTTAATAGGAATCAATTCTTAGAATCTCATTGAAAATTGAGTCAAGGTCACACACGTGTATTTAAATTATTAATACAAAAAGTAGATGACGGCGACATCTTGTTAATATCAGATCCAATGAAATATGGGAAATTTCCATTTTTGTTCTGCTTTTGTTTTGAAGGTAATATTCAAATTCTAATTTTTTCGAGGCCTTTTCCATGAATCTGTACTTCTTTCAAGAAAACGAAGTACCTCTCCAAGAAATTGCTTTGTTTATGTTGTTGTATAAATCATAAGAGATTAAACAAGGATTATCTTATTCTGCAATAAAATAAGCAAAACATTATCTAACACGATATATACTACAAGTAGCAATTCATGAGAATATTTTTAATATAATATTCCTTTTTGGGAACCCAACTGACAAGCACCAAAGAATAGTAATGTGCAAAAATATTATTATCAATTTCGATCAACAAACAAAACACTTTACTTTCATGGCGCAATACTCACTCAACGTCTATCTACATATTTATCTAAAATATCCACAAATTTAATTTAACTTATAAAGCATTATTGCATTGTAGCTGATGAAGTAATAGCGACGTAATTTATAGTACACCTTTCGCGAGTCAGGCATATAAAATAAAATTACATTAAAGATATTACCGCCCCATTGCAGTACTTTTATACCACCCAAACGTTATCAGAGCGCTTTACGTCTTTTAAAAGGTTTGCTAATTAAGCACAATTTTCTCCGGTGTTTATTAACTGAATTAATAAATTATTCAAATTGCATAAGAGCCGCGCAAAATTCAAGAAGCAGAACTGCGGCTGTTCCGTGCCCTCCTGATTTAATGCATGCACATCTATTTCGATCTACGAGTATGCAACTCCGGGAGCGGCGTAGAGTGCAAATCAACTCCACTCTACTTCGAAAGAAATTGAGGAATTTTTTATAATGTGATTAAACTCAAGTTGCTCGAAGTTGCCAAGTGGCAATTAGCGAAAAGTTGTAAGGAACCCTTTTCAAGAGCCAGTTAAGTTAGGCCGCTCTTGGGCAAATAATGAAATTTTATTAATTGAGTCATGTCTAGAAAGCAAGTGATAATTGGTTGATTGCATGACTAGATTATTAATTGATAAGGCATTAGTTATTGAAATGCACGGGGGTAAAGTTTTTCGAATAAATTATGCTAGCGGTAACAAAACTAATTTATTATTAAAATTACGTTGCAATAAAAGTGCTACCGAATAGCACATTTTAAGTAATCGAAAAGTTGGTCAAGTTCGTTCCTGAAATTAGTAGTTCGCATCCGTACAGCAATATAAAAAGAAAACAACGAATGACTACGATTTTTTTTAAAAATCGTTTTCTTTCAGACGAATAGTGGAATATTTAAAATTAAAAAAAAATATCGATAAATATAATAAACATAATAATACTTTAAATAAAAATTTTCTCCAACGATCTTTCTAAAGAAACATATACTAATTTTAGAAAGAAAATTTGTTTTTTATACTCTTAGTTGGTATGCTTCATTTAACATGGTTTTTAGTTTTAAATTTATACTCTTTTGAACTCTCGCAACGAGTACTTAGGTTGGTGACATATTTAAATATATATATAAATCTACAACAGAAACAGATAGTCTTCAAACGCTATTAAAAATACATATACTCGTATACACCTATTAATTATCCACAAACTTCCCAATTTATTTATAACCCCCAACAGCATAGAGACGGCAATAATAACTAAAAATTACCGAAGTGCTTGCGCAATTCCCAGATTATATTTCACCTCTGAAGCAATTCCTCACCGCAAAAGTCCTGTCAATTAAACCATTTCCCAAGCGAGCAAAAGACCCAGAACAGCACTGCTAGGTACAATTTGTTGGACGTTTTCCAATATCTCCATCTGGCCGCACATCAAACAAAGGTGCTACGATCTTTATAAATTAGATTTCTGAAAAGCATCATCTTCGAATGGCCGCGTTAATTCCGTTTTAAAGGAAAGCGCAGAACGAGCTCCAGAAGGCCAAAAGGTAGGAGTAGCCCCAAATCTTTGGGCGCCCGGCAACGAGCCAATTGGTCGCTGTCGACGTCCCCTTGGGAGGACGAGATGAGCAGCGCCATAAATGCAAAAGACAAGCTGCCAATCAACATGAATTGTAAAGATGAATGGAACTGAAAAAGATTTGTTTCTGCTATCCAGCGAACAATTACCAAATCTGGGCGTATCGAATGGTCGGTGATTCCCCACAGGTGACTAATCCCAGTATTGAAATTTCCCTCCGGAAGCAGAAAGCAAATAGGAAATACTACATAGATACTTTCAAGCAGCCATTATCGAGTCGACGATTAGCTCAAAGTTTATTTTAGCCGTTCGGCACTTTGGTGACATAATTGTTTGCGATTTATGTTGAATGATCGATAGCACTATCAGCTTTTCATCGAAATTAACATTAAAATGAAATTATAATAGATGATGAACTCGTCAAACGACAATTATTTCTAATGACTCATTGTAAAAATAATTTTGTGTAAAAGTGTTTTCTAAAGTTTAGGCTAATCAAGACATTTCGATATATTTTGAATTGTATCGATATTCTAAACTGAAAGTTTCATTTAAGAATCCGAGAAATTTAAACTCAACTACTACAAAAAAATTAAATATATTTAAAAAAACATCAGAACACCACGGACGCGTGTATTTTTTTAATATTTGCATGACAATTCTTGGCTCTTTTGGCTCTAATAAACTCGCCTCTGTTTATGCAGCAGATGCTGACAACGTTTCGATATTGAACGAGCAAACCCTTCTGCTGCAGCTCCAGATACTTGGGTATGTCCTTTAAGATTAAAACTATCGACTCGATTTGCAGTGCGCAACTACTCGACGAGCATGAAAACGCTCTTCTTCGAATCTAATAAAAGAATGGGAAAATCGTAGGAGTTCCAAAAGAAGCCCCAGATGTGCACGGCGGCCCCATCGCGCGGAGCTCCAGGGAAAGCGTTCATTCACTGGAGTCGCGGAGGGACGGTGGAAGACACAATTTTTCAATTTAGCTAGGACGCCCTTCACCCGGTACGACCTTAACCGCGTTTCTTGGCAATTTCCATATTCAATCAGAAGAACAACAGAACCAAAGTAGCAGTCCTTTGGTGTGTCTTTCGCCGACGGAAGGAGCGAGGGAGTCGACGGGTTTTGGTCCTGATTTCACCCGTGCAGAATATCCTTGTGGCACATTCCCATCAGCCGGGGCTGGTGACGGAGCCCATTAAACGCTCCTTAAATTGTCGGAGTTGATTTGAAGCGGCGAAAATGGTAATCGCGCCGGCGACGGTGATCCTGGACCAGGTACCTGTGGCGACGGATGGCACAGGTAGGCGAGGAAATCGGGGACCCCAATAATCATCCACTTTAGGCAGCAATGGGCCCTTTCGCGTCCGTAAAACACCCTCGAGAGGGTACTTAGATCTGCGGAGCTTACTTGAAGCAGTTCGCCTTTGCCGGCCCGACGACTGCCGCTTTGTCTTACATCAGCGGCTGGTCTCCTCCGGACGCATGAGTCCTCCGCTCGTCTTCCCTGAGGTTTTATCAGTCGGAGGCCGAGATCCATCAATCCGCCCGACGATTACACGCTTATCCTTGGATTTCGAGGACAAGATGCTGAAGGAGATTATCGAGAATATATTGCTTCCCCGAGTGACGCAGGCTGGAGGTGATTAAATTTTATGTGCTGGCCGGGCGAAGAGCCCGCCCTGGCAAGAGCTGGGTGTTCTCCGGATTATTCAGGCGATAATATTTGATGATTACTTTGGGAAATGGAACAGGAAATGAAGAACGGAACGTGATGGAATTGCCAATGGCTGTCTTGAGAGGAGGATCGGCTCCCGTGGGATTCCGGTCGCAATAGACCTACGAATGCACGTTAGAATCAAATGTAAATGGAAGGATTTTGGGCTCTTCAAATAAGGAATCTCATTAAAATTTCATAGTTTCACAGGTTGAGGTCACACGAAAATGAAGAACCCAGTCTTATATTGGAAAGAGTCAGCTCAAAACGTACTGCCTTGGCGCATCTGCTGCGAATTATGTGGTGTTTACGATTTAATTTAGGGCTACAAAATTACACCACAATTCTCATTTCTAGGATTTCCTTCTTCAGGAATTTCATTATATTAAAGCGCAAAAGTTATATGTGTTATCCTCTTACCAATTTGTCGCAAGCAATAAAATAACCTTTTGATAACTTTTGCAAAGCACATTCTAAAATTTTTTTCGAAAGCAATTTATTTTCAAGAGCCTGCTATTTTCGGAAAGCTACACACGTACTCTTACTAACCTATATAGGTATATTTATTATGATTACTTTTATTAAATTTTGTATTACTGAAGCTTGATTCAATTAAAACACCTTGAATCCTCGGGAATCATTTAAATACAGAAGTTCGTTATTTACATATTTATGGTATATATTTAAACGGATTTGTACTGCAGCAGTAAATTTAAACTACATTTTTTGAAAGAATATTTCAGATATCTCTAGAGTTCATTTTGTGCATAGCACCAAAGGTTCACATTTTCATCTAGTATAGTTTACGAATTTACAAATTCGAAACAAGTTTGAAAGTTAAATTCTGTTAAAAAACGGATAAATTAATAGAAGTTATGAAACCGACTCAAGACAGAAATGTGCAGAAAAAATTTCATTGTGAACAGTATACGATTTAAAATTTTGTAACCAATATGGCAACGAAAAGGTGGACATATTGTAAAACCTTCATAATATGGTTTTTTGTTTTTATTGGGTGATTTCACTACTGCAGAGTAATGAATCAGCATAATCAATTGTAATTGTTATTAGGTAGAAAATACTAGGTCGTAAGTTAGATAGAAGTAGGTTTTTAAATTAAAATTTCATTGCGTTTTTTAACAATTTTCCCCGCAGAGATGTTGTATACATGTTCGATTGACTAAGACACAATTTAATTCAAAGTTTAGTGCTTTAGTGCCCGCGGGCTTGAATATAACATACCATTAAAATATTGAAGTTGTTTCATGTCGTATGTTTCCGCAGCATTGTAAATATGTAATACAAAGAAAAGCCACTGCATTACAACTTGACCCGCGAAACGAGTTCACGAGTGTCAACAGCCACTTAAAGCAACAACCTGAAAACAAGCGATAATCCGCACGAGGATCGACGGGCTAATCAGCCCATTGTTCGGCGACGTCTGGCGTTCCGACGTCACTTCCTTAAGCTCGTTTGTTACATGCGACGACGCCTCCCCGCTGTTGCTAGTGCCGCTTTTGGCCGATCAAGTCGCATGATCCGCGGCACTCAATTCGAACTGGTCAAGCAGGAATTCGATTCTGACCGTGTCGCACAAAAAGCATCTTCCGCAACTTCCGCATCTTCCGCATCTTCGGAATCTTTCATTATTCATCTCGAGGCAAGGAGGCCTCTCGACACGGACGGCTGGCATCATTTGAATATTAGACTCCAGATACCTAGTTGCAATTCGGGAAGAAACGAGATATCCCAGAAACGTGTGCCAAATTCGAAATGGATCCAGACCGAGCTCCTGGAGCCGCAGGAGGCGGGCGAGGGACGCGAGAGGGGCGGGCCTGCCATCTGCTATCTGCTAAAAATTATTAATGCCGTGACCACCACGGGCGTATCTAATCAATGACGACAAAAACAAGAACAGAACAAAGAGGCGAAAACAATTTCACTGCCAAAAGGGAAAATGGAGCATGACACGAGCAGAGCCGGGCAAGAAAAACTACTTCCACGATGGGTTTTGCTCCGGCCCCGTCGACAGCAATCGGAGCCAATGTGGCCGCTTTTTGGCCCTTTTCCGCGGCCGCGTTGACAGGGCCATTTTCGATTTATAGTCGCTCTCTAATCGCAGCTGGCTTAACTGGCGGTGATTCGCTAGTTATCTAAAAACGTTATTGCACCAACATGCACTGCGAGGGCGTTAAGATGAAACCCTTTTTTAGCTTTGCCGGGAAAAGTTAAAGGTTGCGCCGGTAGCGCGGAAATACGACGCGCTGTTCAAGGGCTTTTGATCGATTTTTGGCCAATGGGAAGCGGCGTCGCCATTGCCTTCTACCGGGTTATCAGCAGGGCTCCCCAGAAGGGGGCGTTCGAATGAATATTGTTATTAGGTCAGAGATAATGGAGATATTATTGATGTGATGAGAAAATGGATCAACCATAGGGAATGGCTACACAACTCAACTTGCGTTCTGCCTTGAGAGTGGCGTCAGCTAGAATTGGGGACAGAATAATAATTGAGTTGTTTTTAGCTAATTGCTTTTCTTGCTCGAAGGTTATTCCACATATTGGTGTGCTTCATTAGCTGCGCTATTTTTAACTGCTTAGGTGATAGTGCATTATTTTATTATATATCCATACACAATATTATTCTTGTGTTAAAATAAATAGCACAATAAGCTTAGAATCTGAATACATTATGGATAAAATATGAATTTCAAATATTCATAGTGTCGTCGTGTTTGACTTTACACACGAGAATATACCGCAAGTCAGGGGTTCTTATAGTCGCTTATTTTAAATATTCTTATTGGATTTTAATTGAAAAGTTATACATATAATTAAAACAGATACGATAGATATTTTTTAATAAACACATTAATTAATTTCAATAAAACAATCAACACATTATTGGCACATGTAGGCATGGCCTTCTTTCTGATATCGACCCACAGCCCAAACCAATACATCATCCAATAATTCATCCAACTTATAATAAAAAATTAAGTTAAGAATACAAAGAATCAAATGATTAAGAAGCCATAAAACTGACTCTTACTATCTGAAATACTATATCAGATTATGTTAGAAACGCTAATAGCAGCAAATGCACTAAAGGATCCTATAAAAATTTAATCGTTCTATGTAATTGGACACTGCATCTCTTTCCTGGCAGTCCAGATACTCGGCGCTTTTATCGATTTCTGCGAACAAATTGAGTTCCTCCTCATGCTCCCCGTGACGGCATATTGCACCAGTTGGGTACGGAATAATAATTTCCCGAGTTTCCAAAGTCCCACGCTAATTACTCAAGTGGAGTTAAATCGAGCGATATTCCCACCCTTCTCCCTGACCAACAATAGTTCGCAGCCGCCGCCGTGTGTCGCCGGGAGCGCTCCTCCTTGCCGCTGTTCTCCTTCATCCAATTCGTGACCACTTATGCAAAAATGCAACCACTTAGAGACTTCTAAATTAATCACGATCTTGATCGAATCGGATCCTGTATAAAAGCGGGGGGCGCCGCGGCTTATCTTGCGGTGGTTCTCGCGGTGCCGATCAAGAGTTTGAATTGACACCGTCATCGCATGAATAAAACATGAAAGTCGTCAACCGCGGCTCGAGACGTTACGACGTTACGTACGTACGTTGGTAGGTAGGTCCCACCGTCAATCGATGGGTTCGTCATAAATAAGCCAATTGTCGAATCTCATCTTTGGCCGATGAAAGTTCTCCTTGCAAGCCGGAAAATGTCTAAACTGCTCCCCAGATAGCGGGAGAATCGCTATTTGTGGAGGCACCGAACCGGCCAACCACACAGATTTATGGACACCTCATAAATATTCAACTTTGACGTGTTTGCTGAACTGCCTGGGAATCTACAGTGGACTTGTTCAGATCCTCGGTCCACTAGGCGGGAAGCCTCGGATCACACAATCCCGACAAAATAGGTACTGAGAAAATTCGAGCTGCCACAACCAGAAGTGGTCCAAAGAGCGTTGACAACGGCGACTTGTTTACCGGCATGATTATCACTTCTATAAAATATCCAGGACATTGCTGAGATAGATATCTTCGAGACCAAACGTTTTTTTTCCTTTAATTGGAGACTGCAAAATTGCTCAAATTTCCATTCCTAGGCGCCTAACATCTATCATTCTCACGCAAAACCAGATATACCTTTAGCAGGTACTTGTTCGGAGATTGAAGTTATCTCAGTGGAAAAGGTGAGAAATACTCGAAAGCAATTTCTAGAGTAAAAGTTGTCTGGAATGATTAAATGACAATATCCTGCCCTAGTTTAACAATTCATTTGAAATTTATGTTATTGCGGTAATTCATTTCGAAATCGTGCCGTAAAATCGTTAGTATGTAATTCAATTTGGGAAGTTGTTTGAAATTCGGGCCTTTTCTGACAGAAATTTGAGTAATATATTTAATATATGAATACACAAACTATGCACCAACGTAAAAATCCTGACCCTCTTAATAAGCTCGAAAATTGTTAATTGTATTAATAGAATACAATAATCCAATGTCATTCTAGATCTATAGATGCATCTAAAATTCCTTTCATAATAATAGTTAATAAGCAAGGATATCTCATGATTTAATTCACATCCTCAGAAAAAAATAAAATTAAAAACCTCAATGCATAGGTCCCAGTCCAAATTATTCCTCCACAAACAATGCAAGCACAATGATTGCATCAATCTTTTATAATAACGAAGAGCTTAGTTAAAAATTTGCAACTTACACTTTTTTTTAAAAATTAATATTAGTAGCAAAAAAATGCTGTAAGAAAGTAATAGAAATTTCTTACTGGATTTTCGTGTTTATCTTGCCTTTAGCTGAGCAATTAAAATTCACTGCGGCCACAAGGCTTTAGGCCCTTCCTATTCAACAGTCTCTAAACCTGCTTACATCATTTTTTGAACATTTAACTAAACTGCGTACAGTGAAAGTAGATTATGATAAATCATGGCTGTGCGTGACCTCAGAGGTTTTCGAAAGGCCAGGCAAATGCACGCACATTAAAGTTATTTGCTCGGCGTTTTGCTTTATTTGATTTTCTTCCACTCAACTGTTTTGTAAATTTCGTGGATACCTGCGTAAAAACACATATGACTTTCGAAAGTAAACAGACGCTCGCTTCTCCGTCTATTTTATTCGCAATGGACTGTTAACTGCAATCAAAATGGAAAAGCAAACAAAAGCTTAAAAACATATTTTTGATAACAAATGGCGCGCCGTGTCATGATTGTAAATTAATGAGAGAAGGTGTACAAATTTCGTTTATATCCTAAAAATAATATTTTTATTTTTTGTAATACAAAATATTTTGATATTGTTTAGATAGCAACTTTTTACTATCAACTTGGCATATCCTACTCCTGTATAGGTTTCTAAAATAAGTAATTGAGAGAATAGCTCAACTTGGCGAATTCAAATCGTATTGTAACTACGTAACTTTGTGTTTACTTTGAATTGAGTATTATAAGCCTTGGGGCTGCGGTGAGTCGTTTATCAATAATTCGAATCTGATTCTCATTTGAATAAAAACTACGTCAAACGAATGATTTACTGACCCTTGTGAATTCAATTTAAATACTTTAATATACGTTTAATGTAAACCCATTTCAATTTCGTATTATATCACTTTGTGAAATTGTTGTAAGCATATTTGCATTCCAGTAAATAAATAATTTAATCCTAGCTCGGAAAAAGCCACCAAAGTCAACAAACATTACTTGGCGCAATCAACGGGTCCCGATGTAACGAAAAACCAAAATGATAACCTAAGCAAATACAGAGCAGCTCGACGGCGCGGCGATGGACTTAAAAAATAAAGAACAACCTAAGAAAAAAGGAGACGTCTCAGTAAGCTCAGCTTTAAAAGTTAAGTTGCCTCTGAAAAAAATGTTTGCTTGCATGATTTGCTCGACACTTTTTGCAGCGACACTCGGCGTCATTGGGGGCGTTGTTGGAGCCGGCGGTGTTGAATTAATGTCCACCGGGGCCAGCAGCGCGACTCACCTCGAGCGTGCGTTTGTTATTGTTTGCATGGCAACATTTGTCAACATTCACCCGCTGGCTGTTATTGAAGAGACAGACACAAAGAATATAATTAATTAATTCCCGGTAAGGAGGCTTCAAGATTTACCACCGCGGACGCGGCTCATGCTGCGTTAGCAAAAACGTCGCAGAAGGCCTGACTTCGCGGGCTCGGTGGTATCGTAAACTAATTGAGGAAGATTACCGCGGATTAGACAATCGCGCCTCTGCGGCATTGGGGAGCGCGTCTGCCGGTCGCGTCACCTCGAAGTCTGCAACTTATCTCGCCGAAAGCAGTTTGCGCTATCATCTCAGTAAACAAATTTCGTTTTGCGCGCTTTCTTGTTTGATCGTCAGAGGTTGCCGAGTTGCTTTACCTAAGCATACAGAGGCTGCGGACTCGCAGACTGATGCAATTAAATCGATCGATCGATCGATCGTCGAAATTATATGCTGAGTAAGTAAATTTGTAATGCTATCTGCAGTACCACTTCCACTGCAGTGATATTTATTTATTTAATTATTTTATACAAACCTACATAATGAGCCCTATTCTTGAAAGGGCTCGAATTAAACTAAAACAAGCGTACAAAAGCAGCTTTTGAATTGAAGATCCTAATTTTTTAACAAATTCATTTTTGTTCAAAGTAGTTCAAATATTCCGATAGAGATAGAAAATCAAACTATTTTTCGAAAAAGGACCAAACAATGTCGTCAAAGCATTAATTTAAAGCATAAATGCGTGCTTGTCCAACTATAATTTCCTATGAATTTATATTTTGATATTGATATTCAGTGTTATTTTGGCGTGAGCAAAATATACTTTAATTAAAAGGCTTAACTCGAAAACTAAATGCATACCAAAAATTACGAATCTAACCAATGTGCAGTGCATTCAAGCGAACTAAGGTTACATTGAATTCTTCAAATAAAAGACGCAAGCGATTTTCTGTGGCAAAAGAAGAAATAGTACACTTGCAGCATTCGCAGACGGGAGCCGGACAGGTAGGCAGCCCCAAGCGACGTAATTGCGCGATTTTACTTAGAAGCCGCGACGACAAAAAGCCGTCCATTAGCAGCAATTGAAGTCGCATCACTAATTCTCTCCTCTTACATAATTTGGTCGTTACCTACGCGGCGGGGCAGCCAGCAGCATAGAAGAAAACGTTTTTCTAATTTCTCATCGCCACCGTGTCACCAGACGGCGGCGACGGAAAAAGAAATTAAGTTTTAAAAAATGAAGAAAAACCATCCGAAAGCGTATCGGAGATGCATTTTCAATGCGTTTTTCTCTTCATTTCCCACTTTTCTTCAAATCTTTTCTTATTTTTCAGACGTAACGAGTTAGCCAGTAGTGTTCGGCATGAGTTCACCTCTGGCACACCGAGCACGTCTTACATCACGGCGATGGCTGCCAGCCGAGCTGAGTGCTCTTGAGGTATGGCAAGATTAAGAAAAGTAAGAAGAGTAAGAAAAGCCTCTAGCTTTCCTTGATTTAGGTTGATGGCTCCCTGCACGCCAGTCACCGTTGCGGACGCTGGTGGATCGCGGAAAAATCGCTGATTGAGCTTGAGATCATCGCGGCGCGTCACACGTCTCTCGCGGTCAACGGAGCGCGATGGAATTATATAGTTTGAGGCCAGAGTTGAGTTGCTGTAGAACGCGGAACTACAGCGAATCCGCTGAGAAGAAATTGAACGACTTAAGGCGTTTTGAACATTCACATTCTGTAAAAGAACAATTATTTCCGCTTGAAAACGGATCTTGAATCAGCCAACCAGTCCACACCGGTTCGATGAGCGTGGCGGGAAAATAACTTGTAGCTACATTTTTATTTCCATGGAAGTATTGCAATTGTTCTTATTATATTCATTCTGCTCATTCGAAATCATCTACAAAAAATTAAGCATATGTACCTAACTTGAAAATAATAAGTAAAATGTACTTGTTAAGAAAAGCATGTTACTTCTTATATTTCATTAAAAATTAAAGATAATTTCATAGGTAGGTTGTAGTCGGGCATTTCTACCACTAGGTATTATGGCACCATATGGTGCCCCCATGCTTCGCGTGTGGTACCATAGTACGCCATATTAGCTCGTGACGTGTTAAATTAATACTTTAGATGTACTGATATCAATACTTACTACTGTAAAGTTATACTAATTCAATTTGCAGCATTTTTTATCTCGAAATAATTTGTAAAACAACGCTAAAAGCGTCTGTACCCCGGATGAAACGATTTTCAGATCATAAAATCCGCCTTTGATTGTTTGTCATCCCTCATGTCCCTTTGTTGGCATGTTCAACACATGTCTCCGGCAAAAATCAGGACAATAACTCACCTCAGGCCCAGAAATCCTCATGACCCAAAGATCCTTTTATAACTTCGAAAAAATCAATCATTCCGCCTCGTCCCCTCCCCTGTCGCATTACACAATTTCACACATCCACGTGCAGGAAATCCTGCTTCTTCCCGAGCGTAATATCGGCACTGTTCTGAGGCTCGTTGAGGCCTAAGATATCCCAGTTTTTTATACAACGACGAAATATGCCGCAAATATCCAAGGATTTTTCCACAGACTGCAGAGGCACACACTGACACCTGCACGTGGCCTCAAATATTTCCGCAGTTATTTCGTCGCCTTTTTTCGCTTTTTATTCACTCCCAAAAGTTCTCGAGGACAAAACCCGCAAAAGGAGCCGATAAGAAGCTCCTGCGTCTTTGAACGGCGCTTCTTCTGTACATCAGCAGCACATTACAATTCTTCGAAGAGGCGGGGAGGAGGGCACGAGGCGGGAGGACAACGAGGTTTTACCATTTAATTTGCCACTTAAGTTGATGGATCACTTCCAAATTGTGTGGCACATCCTCCTCGTGAGGAGTTCTTCCCTTTGCGGTGCGGGGCGTATTGTTCCGAGATTTTGTTGCCTCGCTTAAGATACAATGAACGGAATCAACCCCGCGATGAGGATGAGGGATGTTCCAAAAGACTGCTGCTTTTTTAGGAAGATTAATTTATTGGATCATGTGTGGCCTTCGGAGCCTTTTGCGGCTCTCTTTTCCAAGCTCAAGATATTGTCAAGGTCAAGGAAGGGAAAGGAGATGCACATGTATATTGGTGAACTGACTTATGGGGAGTCTCACAGGGCGATTTTTCAAGGGAAGTCCGCTACATTTCGTCTCGTGACCAAGTATCATTTGAAAGAAGTAATTATCTCAATTGAAGCGGAGTTTGTCTGCTAATATTTTCTTGATTATAAATTACTCTGCTATAAGATAAAACTGCGAATATCCGTAAGTCACCACATTTTCTTCAACTTATTGTTATAATCTCTAAAGTGTGTACATTAAGATGCTTTTTTTCGGTTCCAAAAGCCAGAGTTTTAGTTCTAGATTTAAAAGTAATCTTTCAGAAATTTCAATTTTCTAAATCAAAAGGTGCAAGAGCCTCCATATTGTACAATACTTAGAACGATATTAGAAGCTATATTGTACTGTCATCGGAAGCTACGCAAAATTTCAAAGGTCTAACTTATTTAAAACCATGGTCAAAATTTTGATTGCAAGATTTCACCTGCACAGAGAGCATAAGATGATAAAAGAGTTATCAAAAATAATAATTTTATTGCATGATCAAATGAAATGGCATAGTGCGAGAAACAGAAAAACATAAATATATTTTCCCTTTTTTCTGATATCATAGCCACAAACAAACCTTTACTCATCTGTCAAATCCAATTGTCTCAACTACCTACAGGGTTTTAAAAATAGCCACCACCGAAAAATGTGTTCAAAATCACCAAGCATGACAAAATGCGTCATCACTGTCAAATGCAAATTACGTTACGTATTCAACATGACTGAAAATTGACATACTATGTAGATATGTACATCGCAGCCAGTGTACTAATATCAGAAAGAAAAAATAATCCTTATTTTCACAACAAACCTCATACTTATGCATAATCAACTTTTTTCTTAATAATGACCCCCATTGCCGTTTCTTACTTTCACAAATAATTGTCCTTAAAAAATTGACATTCGCGTCCTCGAGTTTATAGCGAAATGATGTAAATTTCAACAGAAGGTTAGAGCTCACGGGCAATTGTGAAGTAATTTTACATTAGTCGCAGCTCAACCAGAAATTACTCGCTTCCTTACATATGTAAGTCGTCTGGTTGTCGACAGCAAATGCCGTCACCAACAACCAGAACAATTCTTGTCGCTGGAGAAAAACTTGAGGAAAACACTTAAGACCCAATTAAAAATGTATTTCACCTGACGAGTGCGGGGCAAACTCTTGAGAAGCGGTTCTTGGTCCTGCCACAGACTCCAACGCCACCTCTATCGCTAAACGCGGCAGCTGTGGTGCATTAGCAATATTTTTACCAACTTCCGCAACTAATTCAAGTTCAAGTTGAAAGTCGCGAAATCCGCCGCAAAGCAAACGTAGGTGGCACGGCGGACGCGCGGCATGGCCAGAAGCGCACCTAAATGATCTAATTTTTTGCAAAAAGCTGCTGACTGCATCAAGGTCACTGATGACGAGTACACCTTGAAAGGTGCGCGGCGCGGGCGTGAGTCTGGGCCTCGCTGAGGTAACGGCTGCCGCAAAGAGCATCATCCGATTCTGACGGATGCTAATGCGAGGACTGAAACTAGCCAAGATGCTAATTCTATTTCAGGTAGGTTCCACCGCTCAGTGCGGTACTTTTCGATTTATGCTGCTGACACAGCTTCCCCTTGGATCACTACTCGGTGTTTGATTTATTTTTCGTGGGCTCCGCTGGCAGACAGGTAAAACTTGTTTTCGACACACCGAGAAGAGGCCGAGAAGGACAAAGATGTGTGACAGTGACAAGAGATCGTCTTTGAAGATGACGGGAAGAGGAAACGGTTTCTGTGGGTTGATAGAACTATTGATTATGTAATTTGCCCAGAGATGTCATTCGGTACCTACTTCGGGAAAATGACACTCACTGCCCAGGAATGTGCATAGTCTTAATGTTCATATGTATATAGTAGAAGACCATTTCAAATTGCAATCGTTTCTTCTTGTTACCAATAAAAATTACGGATTTTATTGACAGTCGCAAATTTCAATGAAAAAAAATTAAATTCTTAAAACTTTATGTACCACAATTCCAAAATGATGTGAAAGAACAAACATAAAATTTTTTTTATTAAAAACTCCGAGAGATAAAAATAAATACTATAGTAAAGGTACAGAAAATGTTCTATAGGGTACGTATTATAATATTTTTAAAATAGTTTTTAAAACTTTGCAGAAACTTTGAATTTAGGCTTAAGCTCAAACTTAGGAATAGAAACTCGGGTTAATATTCCAAGAAAGTGAAATATTAAACCATTTTCGTTTATTTCATTGGCAATTTCATAGAGTTTTTAAGACTTCAAAATTGTTAAGTAAAATATATGTATACAAATTTAACGAGGGATAAAAAGAGCTAAAGCCCAAGTCGAAAAAAATCGTTAAATCCAATTGTTCAGATTTTGAAAATAAATTAAGTTTTATATGCAAAACAAAAAACAAGAGCTGCAGAGAAAATGTATTTCTGCTTTCGACTTTTGTGTTAATCAAAGTTTAGTATTTCTCAAATTTCAATTAAACAAACGTCGAGAAGTTGTTGCTCCTCAAGAGTTTAATGGTCACCCGTAACTATCGAATTTCCACCATGCCCTTTAGACCACTCCACGGCGCAGAGGCGTTAAAATTCCACCACTTTACCAAATTGTGTTGTGTTTACTTGGTCAATTCGTCGAAGCCGTGTTTACGTTGGAGCACACTTGATGTTTATTCGATCTCTTTTCGTTTAGGTAATTTTTCCAAGTGAAGTTTTTATTGCCTCCAGCTAATGGGGAGGAAGTGCTCCGCTGGACTTTTCTGTTAATAAAAAGAGCAAAGTGCGATTTTCTTTTATCCTTGAAAAAACATTGTGCGTGGCCGACCGACTGGCAAACGACGGTTGTTGTATTTTAATTTAGCGAGGAATGATGTAGACCATAAAAATTTTGAAATCTAAATAAACGAGTACCTATTAGGAAAGTTCTTCTGATACATGTATGTCGCACAATGGTATTCTAAATTTACCGATTCTTAGTTTGACTTTACTTTTATTTCTTTAAAAAGTTTATGTCAAGTTCAGTGCTGTAGATGGAAGAGAATCACGAATATAGCTATTGACTATTTTTGAATCAACTAAAAACAATTCTGGATTCAATATATTCCTAAGAATAAAGAACTATAGAAAAGAGTATGTATTTTTGTCAAGCTTCTTCCCAACATGCTCACCCGACTAATTCAGACGAAAAACAAAATTCCTCAGGGACCGGACGCCAAGTATCCTTCATAGTTCCTCAATCTGCCGTACGGTCGAAAAGTGCGTTTTGTATGTGGCCAAGAGATATTTCACCAAATTGCCAGCAAGTAAATCATCCAATTTTCTGGTTAATTTAGTTAGGACTTGTGTTTTTCCTTAGTATAGTCGACATTCGACCGCCATATGTCCGTCAATGGCATGGCGTTCGTCTAACTTTATCGGACTCAAGAAATCTCATGTGAATGGAGGCCTAAATGGCCGTTATTACCTTGAACCCCTTGATCATAAGAGCGTGGTGCTATTCTTCTGCTCGATAACATAACTTTGTGTACGTTCTTGGTTGTGGTGGTCTTCCCCTATCCAGACGAATTTATTGATTTTTGCAATACTAGAAATATTTTCCTCGAAGGAATGGAATTCAAGTGAGCACCTCCTTTGATTTTCCATAGAACGACCTTTCACTTTCCGACCTCCGTACGTCCGTACTTCACAATAATTCTATTTAGTAATCTTGTTGGCTCAAGAGAAAGAGACACTTGAATGGACATTTTCTAGTGACATATGCCAGTGCGAATGGACATTAAGCTCTGACACACAAAATTCAATAACTTCATTCCGGGGAAGGGCCGACAGGAACAGTAGTGGATCTAATTACGTGGCGATGGCTGAGAATAAGCCCACTTCAAGGATTTTCTTGTTAATGAGCGGAAAAGGTAACGAAAAAGTCCGGGATTACGAATTGATCCTGTGGAAGGTCGGTATTACATTCAGAACAGGTGATCCAAATTGGTTCTCTACAATTGCAGGCAATAGAGAGGACATTTAGAGGCTTTGCAAGTGGCTTTCCCATAATCAGCGATACCTAATTACTTTGCAGGATTTTCGGAGAATTTTCAGCGTTTTGCCTACCTTTTTAATTTCACAGAAGCTTAAAGAGCATTATCTAAGGTTAATACTATTTCGGTAATTCGCCCAAGTTGACCTCGTCTTATTAAACTGATTTAAATGTCGCGTGCTTCTACTTGAGTTGAAAATTGAACCTTTTAATTAAAGATTTTCAAAATTTTATATCTAACCTACACCTCTCATCCTAGCTAAACGTTGTTAAACTGTCACAATGGTGGCGTTACTATCTAGTTACAAATTACGCTAATTTCGTTAAAACTCTCAAACTCTCACTAAACCTCTAGTGATTGCAATCTTAAAAAATCATAACAAACCTAAAAACTCCACTCTTCTCTGATTAACATCCCTTCTGCAACAATTCGTGAAACAACATTTCCTCATTGTTCTTGAGACAAGTTTTAGTGATTTACTGCCATAAAGCACAAACAGATTCATTGTCTTTGCGGCAGATAAACTAACTACGGTCGCCGCTAATCGCATTAACATACAAATGAGAACCTTTTTCGGCGTAAGTGCGCGTGATCAGGGATAAAACAAACAGTCCCAGTGCGCGCCGCAAAGCAGGTCGGTCGTGTTTACCATTAAAAAACGGACAACGCGCACACGAAGTGCGCGATAAGTGGCGTTCTTAATTTTGCCATAAATCGCTGCTTTTGTCTAGCAGCGAGTCCGTCGAGCCGGCCATCAGGGGCTCAAGTGAGATCATCACGGTCAACGATCAGTGCCACCGCCATGACTCTGCCAACCCGCCAGACTACCAGATTGACCAACTAGCCAACTGCTGTACTTTGACCGATCGGTCTTATTTCACTTAGTCCCTTGTTAATCCATCAACAGATTTTCCGAAAGCGGAGAAACGTGGGCTTGCCCACTGACGACAGATCCGACGTTACATTTTGATCTGAAAATTGGAACATCGTGAATCGCAGAAAATTAATAACCGCACTAATTGAGGTTAATCAAGTAAGACGATCACTGGAACAGAACTGGCCGAGTGTAGACAAGTTATGGCCCGATTCGGTTGACTTGCCACTTTTTGGATTCCCCCGGTGCGCCTGTGCAGCGAATGTTGACGACAGTTTCACCAGGATCGCGGCATTGTTGAGCGACAATTATTTGCCGCACGCAAATAGAAACAGTCAATTGATAGCTTTGTTCGAACGAATAACTACACTTTGTTTCGACATTTTATTGCTACGATATTTGTCCGCACTTCTCGAGGTATGCGGGCTGCGACAAAAGCCTTTGTAGAAAGCATTTCAGTACTGAAATTAACTTTCCAAACGAAAGGGCCATTGTGGAGTAGAAGATATGTATGTAGGATGGTTTAAGTATCTAATAGATTTGTGGACAATATTAATGATAATTGGGTCTTCGTTTTCCATTTGAGTTATGGAACCTTGAAAAGATAGAACTCACGAATCACAATATATAGGTTTCGAAAAATGTTCAAGAAGTATATACGTCGAATTGTCTGAACTGATCTATACGTTAGTTTCGGTTACACTTGATCTAAGTTGTCTAACATAATGCGTAAACTTGCAGAAACTATAAAATTATATATTAGACACAGTTTCCTTTCAATTTCGTACACAAGATTTGAAATACCTACATACATATATGCATATGCAATATAAAATTGTATGAACAAAGTTTAAATTAGAGTATAGATCATTACGATGTACGATGCAATATCATCCTAACTTCCTTAAAATGTACAGTTAATTTATCTCATCCCTTTACCTTTCTATTTAACATACATATGTATATACGAAAAGTCTTATGCAAAGATGCAGTCCAATTTCACTGAGCACTGCAACATTAATGTGCATAAAACCTAAAACTCCATGTAATACTCTGATTGTCTTTCGTGGAGCCAGCTTAACTATTACAAAGTAGCTTTCTACCCAGTGCCCAATGTTCTGGGCGGTTCCCACAGAGTTCTGGCCAGTAGCTTTCATTTTCATGGGCATTATTTTTATCGCTGGTAACGGCTTAGCCTAGCCCATTTCAGTAGCCTGGATGGACTCATTGTATGGAAAGTGGTCGGCTTTTCCGACTGGAAGCAAATCATCTGCTAAATTAAGCTCAAGGCGTACGAGCCGAGAGGGAAGTGGGCGAAAGATATCATCTGAAAAAACATTTATGGATCGCGCCAAATGGGAAAACTGTTCAAATTTTGTTACAGAAAATTTTCAAAGTGGCAATGGTTGTTTTATGGCCTGTTTACAGCCGATTCTAAGAGAGGAAGCTTCATAAAAACCCGCGCTCTTTTGAACTGCTACCGCTGCCAAGTAATTTAATCGAAAAATAATACGTCTTTTACCGATGGATTCTCTCCGCTTCATCCGCCATTTGGCATCAATTTCAATTTATTATTAACCCTTTCTCCGCGCGTGTTCTGTCGGTGCCCCATAATTTTTCATCATGTAATTCTTTCAAATCCCATTGCTTGCGGTCATCCTGAAATTAGCTTTAAATGCATTTGCGCGGGGTGAATTTCAAGTCCTTCTTTTATTTATTTCCCTTAAGGGAGCCAATGGCACCCAGACTCGAAATCCTAAGCACCACTTGCTTCCTTTCGAACGCGTGGGGACATAACTTAGGGAGGCGGGCTAGGTCCTTGAAGATTTTTATTTGTTGCCAATTCTTTTATCTGCTTTTAAAGGAACTTCGGGCGCGTGACTGATATATCACGAGAGTGTCGCTCGTGGAACGTGTTTTCCCTCGACAAGATGTTGCTTTTTTTACACGTGCTCTGGGGGAAACGCTATTAAAGCTACACCCTCGCACCTTTTGTTGAATTAATTCGTGTAATTAGGGACAAAGTCTTTCATTGTTCAGTTATTCAAAGTTTGATGTGTACGATTACTCGTTGGGGCGAGGCAAATCACTTTCAGTTTTTCCAAGGAAATAAAAGTTGATGCTGATTAAATAGCAACTGGAAAAGGCCAAATTAATTAACTCACCATTTGATGATTTTGAACTATTACGCTTAGTCTTAGTTATTATTATGTAATTATACTGAATTAATTTTTCTTATTTTTTAAGACCAGAATTTTTTTGTTGCCTTTTCCGCATCAAGAACACTGATCTTATTACAAAATCCCAAATTCATATCGTTTTGGTAAACCCTTTAGTTAGATATCCGGGCAAATACTATATGCAGCCAATAATTTTGATCGGATTCGATACTTCTGGTAAGTTAGCATAGTGCGATATTGAAATTATAGTGGGAGGGTACTTACGGTTAAGGCTAGATCCCCATTCAAATAAACAAAAAACTTCACTTACCTAAAAGAAAAAAAGAAAAATTATTAAAATATTGCCAATGATATTCTTACTTACAGCTAAAAATGGTTAGCAATGGAATAGTTTTGCAACTCAGAAACTGCCAGAGTTTTCGTGCGACTACTTTCCTTAACAAAACTCCTTTCACAAAGCAAAATAAAATTAAATTCTTCATCGTTATCCAGTAAATTCTTCCACCCAGGTGTTCATAAATCGCGGACAGGCTTGAAAAAGTGCGCAGTCACTTTTCGGTTGGCTAAACTTCTGGAAAGCATTTTCCTCAATCAGCCTCGCCAGGCTCATCCATATTCCCCGCGAACAGGTAAGCCACCGCGCGTCGGCGGGACGGGCGCGGTACGATGCACCGCTGCGCCTTCGGCACGTAAAAAACTCCAAACGAGAGAGAGTCGGCAAAAATTCATTAAGGCAATTTTACAAATTACAAAATCATTCCGAGGGCACTTGCAACGTCCAGAGCAGCACAAAAAGAGCCAGATATTTTTTCGGAGTTCGGAAACTTGAAAAACTTGAAAAAACAGTAAATCAATGAAAATAAATTTTTACGGCGATTGTTAATTAAAAACCGCTCTAGACGAGATTTCTTCTCAGTTTCGCGTTTCGCGCTTCGCTATTTCCAGGCGTTGCAGCGATTCGCCAGCGCCATTCTGCCAATAAACGAGGTCAGTTTGGCGCTTGCAGCTGACTTCACACCCCAAAAATATTGTGATTGATGGTTGTTCCTCGCGGAGAGAGTTTTTGCTATCGCGTTATTCGGGCGCACTCGTTCCTGCGACCGAGTCCAAGGCCTTTAATTGCCCGCAAATTGCTCAATTGACCTCTTAAGATTGATTCGAATTGAATTTCATCGAGCCAAAGAGGATGCAGCGATGTGATGATATGGGGAAAAGAGTTACTTCCATTTTTTTTATGTTCTATCATTGTCAAAGGCGATCAATTGGTTCGATTAGAAGAGGTTAAGCGAAACTGACAGTGGGCGTGGAGAAAGTCGAGAGCAATTTACATTTTATGGCAAAATTTTAAAAGTCGATAGATGACATGCAAAATTTTGTCAGCTCGATTTTCGTAGTTGCTGTGCGAATCATTGTTTAGTATTGAATTGCTTACAAAATGTTAATAAAGCAAATATGGAGCTGCCAATTTGAATTTGTTTATTGAATTTAATACTTTGTGAATTTTTTAAATTACTACATCGAAAAATGAGGTCAATCAAATGACGTTTAAAGTCTGTAAACAAAACATAACTCACTTTTTACGTATGGAGTAAATCGTTCAAAGAGTAAAAGCAAGTTGTATTTATAAAGCCCTACTGTGATTGTACCAAGGCATGCGAAAGACGAATAAAAACTTCCAGCGCCTTCCTGAGTATAACCTGATCATAGTAGTTAATAATCCCCAGATACTTTCCTTCTGCAATTTCCCATAATACGCGCGGTTTGCACAAGAGCTCACCTGCCACATTAGCAGAGAAACATGAGGGAAACTTGAGACCTGCCAGCCCTGAAATTATCTAATTTTTCTAGAAGTGAAAAACGACCGCCGAAATCAGCACATTAAAAAATTTCCCAACGCGAATGACCGTTTTTCTGGTTTTCGCCGCTATTTACAAAGTCACCCACGGATTGTGTGGAGCTGTTCCCATAGGATCCCACCACGATGACGGTGGGGCCACTCCGGGACTCCGGGGCTGCGAGCGGGCGCTTCTCTGCCGCGTTATCGCCATTTCTGGCAGTCAGTCGACATGTGCTAGGAAAACTTTCAAACAAAGCGCAAACTGTCCCACTTTGTGTTCATTTTCTTCTGTGCTACTTTTCCCCGATCTGTTTCTGGTTTTTTGCCCCGCTGTCTTTCAACAATTTTTGTGTTTGCTCGCTTCTTCCTCCTGCGGCACGTCTAGCGCAAATAGAGCTCGTATCCATCGCTTGTCACCGGCTGGCAACGGGGGCCGTCGCACAAAACTTGTTATCACCCGCCCGGGTGACTGAGTGATGAATATCGCAGGTGGGGGCGGGGGCGGGTTGTTGTTCTTTTTGTGTTGCAACACACCAACCACACCATTCGACAAAAATCCAAACAATGGTAGCATTGTCTTTTTTGACACGACAGCTAAATTATCTGAAAATTAAACGTTAGATAAAAACTGGATATAAAAGGCAGACTATGGCAATGGGATCCCCAAGCGACGCGATGCGACGGTGTGCCGTGAGTATCGCACGCAGGAAATGCAAGACGTCGTGAATTGGATATTTCAGTTTTTACTACCTTGGTTGTAGAAATTCAATGAAAGTTTAAGCGGGAAAAAACGTCTAAGCTATGCCATATTGCTACTAGATGGTCCGTTAGTTTAAGGTATTATTTCATGAGCCTGGGAAAAGCATAACACCATTACTTTTCCGTTCCAAAGAAATAAGTAGGCCTAAGGAAATATTTGTTAGATTATTAAGCATCTTAACAAAATTAGGTAAGCTACATTAAGGTTTTCTAAAGTTAAAGGTGTAAAATTCAGCATTTTTATGAAATTTGTGTTTTATTCTCACCGAAAATTACAACGATTCTCTGACTGTCTCTGTCAAGTATTATATATTAAATGTTTATCTCATCATTTTACTTTAATTTAAAAAACAAACAACAAAATTGAAAATTAATGATAAACGAATTTTTTTTCTTATCTGCTTGTGCTGTGAGATATTATTACTTCGTGTCAAATTTCAAGATTGAGGCCAATGGAAATAACGTGCTAGTCAATCAGTTAATCTGTCAGTATGAAAAAGCACTATTAGAAACTAGAATTTTTTACAA
Source organism: Tolmerus cingulatus (assembly GCA_959613345.1). Lineage (NCBI taxonomy): Eukaryota > Metazoa > Arthropoda > Insecta > Diptera > Asilidae > Tolmerus > Tolmerus cingulatus. The sequence continues at coordinate 70,341,794 of OY390707.1, read as the reverse complement.
CACTATATAAGCCTATAAACTTTAACCATTCCTAAGAAAAGAAATCTTGGCGGTCAGACAGACCGATGAACAAAAAGGAACCCTAAAAAATACAAATAATTGAAAATCAAATCAAAGCCCAAAGGTCGTTTGAACTGATAGTTTGAAATAATTCCAACTCTCCCTTATGCAATCACGGAATAAGACAATAGTTATCCAATCGTCAAGCCTTTCGGGATACAATTAAAGTGCTTCACTTAGGGCCCATGAACATTTTAAATAAAAGAAATCCATAAGAGCACCTCTTACCAAGGTAAACGTCCCTCTAATTGAAAAGTTGAAAGCAACGTAATCTTTATTTTTTTGCGTTTCAAATCTTATACTGTGAACCCGACCCAACACCACCTGAGAATTGTCCCAGTGAAAACTTAAATAAATCAAATTAAGCCCCCCTCTTCGGTGCGATGCGGTTCCCACAGAGCCTTTCAACCCGTTTGTTTGCGCCGAGTCCTGAGGGATCACAGGGAGCGTAGTTGAGCAATTAATCCGGCCAAGTCTTACGTAATGTGTTTCAGAAACATTCGTTCGCCGGAGCCAAGCACCGAGCTCATTATTTATTTATCGCGAAAGAATCCCCAAGGGCTCGGCAGGATGAAAGGTAAAGCATAACGGAATTTGCTAGCCTCCACTTCTGGCATTTTCACCTAGTCCTAGCCGGAAGGACGTTAATACATTTACACTTGGCAATTTCCGTTGGAAATTCCTCCTTGGGAACTGTTTCCCTTTCACGAATAAAGTGGATGAGGGAAGTTTGGTTTATTTTTTTACAAAAATAAACAGAAAATATCCAAGGTAAATCTGGGACCCTCCTAAAAGAAACAGACCACCCAGTAAATTCAGTGTACTTCTTAAAAAAAGTGTAACGGAAACCACATCGCCAAAGGCTGGATCTTCACCCCCACCAGCATCCAAAGGACCAGCGAAGAAGCATTTCTGCAATGTCACGTCCTTCATCTCATTTTGCTGATGGCGGTGTGATCATGACCTCCTTCGGGACGAGTGAAGCAAAAGAAGAAGACGAAGACGACGCATACTCAGGTCACAGTCGGTGAAGGAGTTGAAAATTCACGCGCTACATCCGCGCCCGCTTAAACTATTCAAGGATTTGAGGACGGCTGCATGTGCTGGCCGGATGATGACTGCTTAAGTTGATTTAGTCCTTGGGGGGTTGTTTTATGAAAATAACAACTTATGGGGTGGATGTACTCCCTTTGCTGCAGGCATCCGCTCCCTAAAAGCATGTCTTGAAAAACTTGCGGGAAATTGTATTTTGTTTTTAATGTTTTTATTTTTTTCTTCCGCCGGCTAGAGAAGCGCACATTTCCCTCAGCCCAGAATAAATTGAAAAGGTCCGGGTTGTAACGCGGCCACGCCCGAAAGTGTTTGCAGCGAAACAACTCCAAACATGTTTGACTAAAATCCCGGCCATAAATTTTCAATTTTGTTACTTAGAACTTTTAAAGGAGGATACCAACTCTTACTGAGGATGATGTATGCGAGGGAGGATAAAGAGGCGAGGAGTGAATTTAAGATGAAGTAAGTCGAACGGGTTCAGTGCTCTGGAACCCATTTGCAGAAGGACCGGACTGGACATCCTGCGAATTCTACGGTACTAGACGAAGTGTCTTAATCTGTTCGGAAAAGTTTCTCGTTTCCCTTGAATCTGTATATCTAATATTTCATTTCGATGATGTCCTTCAGGAGAAATATTCATCGTATTGAAAGCTTAGGATCGTAGCCAATGCAATTTTAATTTGAGTTACTCTCATAACTTACCATGGTTTATTGCCCAACATAGTCGTTATAAAGTTTCTGATTCTCATACTTAAAAATTAGGAAAGTGGATAAGATTCCGAATTCTCAGACATGTTTTCTAAATTCTCGAAAACTTTATATAAGTCGTTTTAAATTATAAGAGACATTTATTAAAACTTTCCCGCATGAACCGAGCAAAGCCAAATGCGCACTATGAAAACCTCAAAGACCATGCTGTTTCGCCAAACAATACGAATATTCTGTTCTTGTAGATTTTGTAATTTGCTCGGAAGAAGTTTTTAGATTTGAATGCGTTTTAGTTTAATTACCATCTAGTATAATCATAAACAGACAAAACATGATTGTTCAGAAACAATAAACATTGCCTATCCGTACAGCTCAACAAAATCAAAGTGCAACAAAGTTAAAGATGTAGCTTTTGAAAGCATTAATTAGAAATTAGGATTATGCTATGAAAACCCTACATACACACATTTGATTCATTTTATGTTTGTACTTTTGTATGATGTAATGAAATGAAAATGTGTTTGAAATTTGCAAAAAAAATTAAAGGCTACAGCTACATCAAAACATGTATAAAAGCAAGTTATATCCTTCAAAAAGCAAAAACCTGCGACAAAATCCTGAATTTCGCTCCCTAAACTCAGAAGCCCTTTGCAGTGTCATACATTCCCTCTTTATTACTTCCCTGCACCGCAAGAGGGCAGAATTCTGGCGGCACCGTATTACGAACGTATACCCAATTACCCGGAGAACTTTTTGCGAGCTTCTGCCGCCCACCTCTGTGCGCACACAAAGTGTACATTCGTCCGCCCCCGCAGACATTTCGAGCATCATCCAGCGGCATTCGATGTCATCCGGCTGACAGTTAGTTTGCATATCATGGCGCGTTTCCCCCCTCCGCTATTTTTGCGACTAGCATTAAGAGTTCCGTCCTTGTCCACACCACCACAGAACGGGAGGACTCAGTTTTGCGCTCTGTCCTTGACTTAATGAATGAACTTCAAGGTTATGGGCAAACATAAGGCTACTTGTGTCTTACCTTTCCGCGTGGGCTCTTATCTCTCCAGCGGCATACGTGCGAGGCACACCTGCTAAACGGCGGGGCGGTGGCTTCCACCTCAAACTTCGGGCTGGAGTCTGGGGCGCTTAAATGACTGAGCATAATAATGCATCACACTCCCTTCCTGCCACACCAGAATAAATTTAGCCGTGACTCCATCGATTTTCTTTTCCTTAGAATGCCCTGCGAGGTGTGTGTCTGGAGCTGGCCGCTACTTTCCCGCCCACAAGCACGCAAAACCAGAACCGCACCGGTTTAGGGTTCCCCCTGCCGCCTACGCAGATGAAAAACCTGAACTTCTTAGCGGCTGGCGGTTTTAATTTAGTGGAACTTCTTCAACTGTGTGAAGTCCGGTCCGCACCGCGTGGCACTCCCCGCGCAGGTAAATTCTGCCGTACGAATAGCGGCACATGGCACAAAGTAGTGCACTTTCTAAGTTACCGCTAAGCTGCAGAGATCAGGTTTGGATTTTTTCGCACAAATAAAGCGAAATCATCTTCCCAGAGCGGACCCACCGTCACAGCAGGTGTCTACAACGCAAATTACGTAGCAGCAAGTCAGCAGCAGCTACAAAGACGCCAAAGAACACCTTTGTCTGCTCCGTTCGGTCGGCAGTCGACGCACCTTTTCCTTTTTCTGACGTCTCCGCAGTCAATGGGTACTGCGCTGCTGCCTAACTCATGTAAATTGCGACAAGCGACAAACGATGAACAAAGGCAGCCAAACACATCGAAATTTGCGCTTTAATGGCAAAACCAATGGAACCTTCCACCCCCGCAGCCGCCATCGTACGTTTGCGTTCTACTACAGTTCACTCGCTATTTCTATTGCAGCCCAACCGGCGATGGCGCCTCAACGGCAAAATAGACGACATAACCACCGCCCTCCGCATCGTATTTAATAATCAACTGGCGCTTGCGCACTTGACCATCGCTCCACTTCAGGCCCATCCACTTAGGCATGAATGGGACGCAGTTTGCCGACTCAAAATAAATCGCACAATGTCGCCGATTAAGAGCCATTTTGAATTATAACTGTTAATCCTCAGTGCGTGATTTTCCTCTAGTCGACCGACCGTTTCAGGTCCGGTTCGCGCTGTTTTTGAAAGAATAAAAATATTATTTGGCGCCTGTTCAAAAATGTATTTTGTTTTTTCTTTGTCGGGAGGGTGAAAAATACTCTGCGAACTGACCAACAACGCCGAAATACAGAAGAATTAATTAACGTCTCGGTTAAATTAGAATTTATGTAGGATCAGCGCTCCGCACCAACATCAGCGGACGGTTCAATTGAATGACAAAAATGTAAACAAAATTTCTGGTGACGCGTGCGATCTCAAATAAACTTAAAGTTTAAAGGTTACTTCTGCTGTTGAAATGTGATGGGCTCGCTGCTCTGATTTTTTAGTGATATAAATAAAAGCGAATTGTGGAATATTTTATTGCAGCGGTCACGATTTGTTATTTTCTGCGACAATAAGCCATTAACGCTCCGTGGGCATGAAGCACAAAATTGCGAATATTTCTGGTGATTTCTACACAATAATACGAAATTCTACAAACAAGTCCGAACCAGAATTCGGTTATCATAATAACCTTTTCATTTTTATGGTTTCTGCTTCGAAAATAGTTAGGAATATTGCATTTGGATGAAATTATTTCATTTTTTCGCGTTTCTTGATGAAGCTATTAAGGAATTAAATAGTTATTTTAGAAATGAATAGGTATAAAATGGTTGATATATAAAATTGGAATTTTAATAAATTATCAATTGAAGTTCGATGTGATATAACCATAATAATTATTCTATTTATAGGTGAGATTAAAACTTTATTATGGAAAAAATTATACACATATTAAAATAAAAATGTTTAGAATTTTAAGAAAAATAATGTTTAGAGATTTTAACAAAAATAACAGCCACGATGGCCATTTGATATGAAACACATAAGGGATTAAATACATCAAGTGTTCCAACACCATAACCACTGTTTTGATTTTTTGATTAAACTTTTTAAAAATTTAATGAGCTACTTCGAAGGTTCCATTTAAATCGTCTCCATGGCGGAACAAGTCTCTCTTAAGAATCAATACGAGATTTTGTCAAATATTCAAAGTCCCCAAAAAGAGGAATTCCCCCAATTCAAATAAAATCAACCGAAAAACGCATCAGCATCACGGCACCAAAAAATTCCCATGATAACCCAAATGAATTCCGGCTCAGCAGTTTTCCTGCCAGGTACAGCGGCATCCGCATGTGTAAACTTATAAAATACATCGAAAGCAGCGACCACTTTAAAGAAGTAGTGGTAGCAGCACCAGACTGAGAGGAAAAAGGGTGAGACGAACCAGGAAGTCTGCGAGAGATAAGAATTTGCACTTTTGATTTTGATCACCACCGGAAATTATACTCGAAGCAGGGAGAGAATTGGCGGACTCTATCAGGGGTTCCCGCAGGCTCTGTGCAGGCGGAGGTAGCTGGAATTAAAAAAGGCGCCCAATACGTCTGAGCACCTCTCAGGGGTAAATTAACGTCACTTCGTCACCCATCAACGCAAGGGAGACACCAGTCCTCAAAATCACTGAACACTTCGCCTGGACGGCAACAAACCCGTGAAAAAGCAGACCACCTACTTCGAAAAGGCCACGGCGGCCCTTTGGAACCGTCTACGGTCCTCGTTTTGTTAGTAGTGAGTCGAGGAGTTAACCGACCAAAAGATAAAATGAAGTATATTTTTACAGGGAAACCTTTCCTTCCTTCCTTTTATCGAAACCACTTTTCAGCTACGCCGGGTGGACCCAAGCCGTTTCCTTTGATCCCAACTTGGGGTTGGTCCAGGTTTGGACAACAACATGAAGATACAAGAAGTGCTGGCGGCTCAGCCTCGCACTAAAATTCTGGAAGAGGAATGTTGAAGTATTGCTTGATGAGTTTCTGTGTGTACCACAAAGGGTGCTCAACTAGGCCGAGGACGGATTATTTCTTTTCTTCTACGTTTTAGCTGATAAAATCTGCTGGTGCCAAAATTACTGAGATAAAGCAAATTAACGAGTCATGTTCAGTGGACCCGTCCTTGAACTTTGGTTTCTAATGTTCGTCCCTTCGAAGGTTATACTAGCAAATTTCACGCTTGGCGACCCGTAAATTTGGAAATTCAGAATTATTCGCAGATGGAGTTTGTCCGACTTCTTAAATAAAATATTTTGAGAGCATAGGGACAAGCTCTAGCGCTCTTCGTTGTACCCGAACCCTTAAACAGTCCTTCAAAATATTCAAACGCGAAAACATTCTCTAGAAATCAGACATACGCATACCTCTCAATTAGCTTAACGTTAGCGTATATTAAAGCCCAGTATTATAATTTCTTAAAGTTACGGGAATGGGATAAACGATTAATATTTCTAGACTAAAGATCTTTGATATTTCTCTGGGAATCACTTGATATGAACTGACATCGTGGACAGGGAAAACAAAACTGACTAAAGGATAGAAGTGTGTGCATACACTTTGCCTTTGAGAAATTAATCTTAGATTTCTTTGGATGAACAAATCGAAAGTTTAGTTCACTCTCGAAATAGAAAGTTTCTGTGTCACGAATCAATTCTCAGCGCCCCTTTTAGTTTCGTTTAGTCAATATACTTCCCGAATCCATCAAAAATCTGCATAAGCACAACTTGGCTAAGCAAACGGAAAAAACCCGTCTCCAACCGTGAAAACTTTCATTTTCAAAAGGCAAAAAATTCACGAGCCCCGGAAATCGCCAGCGGCTGCAATTAAAAGACCAAAAACTTGCCAAAAGCGAAAAACTTGTCGCACAAGTTGTCGTTCGCCTTTTGTCTAGCACGCCCCAAATGCGATTTTATGAAATTTATGCTCACAACGTCGTCATCTTGTCTGTTTCTGTATTTCACCGATTTAGGGTTTGATCAAGCATCGAAGACGACAATCCCGAGTCCGAGGCAAAACTCGTTCCCGACCGAAATTCAAAGACCAGTCCACAGTATGTTTGCAGCGGCATTGTTGCAGCGAAAATATTGTCGCACAAGCCATCGACATGTGTAAAACGTGTTAAAAAACGAAAAAAGAGCGATGTCGTCACACGTGTTGGCCGTGAAAATCGAAAAGTTTTCACTTACGCAAAACTTGTCTCGGGCACTGAAAGAGGGTGACCTTGAATTACGTACTTGTCGCGCGGAGTTGGGTGAAAAAATACAAAACCAGAAAGAAAAACAAGGGACACCCAGATGTACACAAGCGTTGACAAAAAGAGAGCGGGAATGGCCGCATGAGCCATTGCAAATGGAAATTTTAAGTTTTCTGTGGAAAAATAAAGGAGAAGTTCCGAAGGATAAAACGTTGATCTCTTAGTGCTTCAGAGGGCGAAATTTCGTCACGGTCAAAATAGACAGTAAACTCCTAAGACAATTTTGCGATTCAGTTGCTTACTAAGAGAAACATTAACCAAAAGATGACCTATAAGAAACTATTCAACAAGTTTTTGATTAGTAAAAACATCAGATTTCTAAAAAAAATTAGCGATTACGTACGTATAAGGTCTGATCAAACTCAACAAATTCAACAGATGAAATATATTTTTTTAACTGCTTTTTTGAACATAAATAAATATATTTAACTTAAACTGCACATATTTTTATTTCAATATTAAAAAACTATATCGTATACTACATAGGAACGTTATTTGACATTTACATATGTGTACATCATATATATTAATATAATATATACTTTCAGCCAATTCCAAGCATACAAAGAAAGGATGTTAATTTAGAACTAAATGTAAATATGGGGAATGGTTTAACTACAGCAACAACTTTACTTTTATTCGACATATTTAGAATCAAGATATTTATGTACATAACCACGAACAACAAATTTCTACACCACAAAAAATTATCTACAGAACTTAATGTCACAGTTTTCCAACTCGTTCCTGTCAGCTTGGCGCTATTTATAAATATATTACCACTAATGCACATATCATGTCCTCTATCACGAATGTTGTAAATTTTTAATTTAAATTCACGTTGAATATTTAAAATGAAACTTTTTACAGTTGATTTGTCCATTTTTTTATCAGAAATACAACGGGGAGGTTAATAAAAGTGTGCATGTAAGATATGTTTTTTCATTTCAATTAGAATTTAATAATTTGTTGTTAATTAATTGAGAACAATACGACGACAAACACGCATTGTAATTTTGCAGTCCTATTAATTTCTTTCCCTTAAGAAGACATCATGAAGCAAATGGAACAATTTTCTTGTTTCGTTTAATTTCTGGAGAAAATGTCGTATATATGTTATCTATCTAAATATTCTTTTAGAGTTGCACGAATCTTTGCTTTGACTTTAACATTTTTATTTCTTTCTTGAAGCGTTTTCTTTATTTTCTTCACTTATTTTCGTTCAATCTAGCTCTAGCTCACTAAATGTTCAACAGAACGCCAGACTTCGATGCCGTCGTCTCCTTACAATATTTTATAGAGACATATTAATATTGTTGAAATGAAATATAATATTCTGTCGATTTTTAAAGGACGAAAAATACTGTACTTGGCAGACGTTAAATAAATTTAAAATAAAAAATCAACTTACGCAACAAGTCCACCAAGAAAGGCAACCGGTCCACCGCCAATGAGACGAATCTTCCTGTGACACGAGTCGAACAGTGACGTCCTTGTGGTGGTTGTCGTAGTCGAGTTATGCGATGATCTAGGAGAGGAACGCGAATTATTTGTAGTAGCACCTGTCGTTGCATTTCCATTGGCCATCAGATTTGTACGTGTTGTAGCACCAGCACCGGATCCAGCACCTCTACCGCCACCACCGCCACCTACGCCAAGACCGCCGTTCACCGCGCCAGTGACGTGGTGCGAATTTTTAGCCGCCGATGTTGGACCATGACCACCCACAAGATGAGTGGGAGATCGCAACATCTTCTTACATAGAAGAAGCAACACCTCAACTATTTTTCCGTTTTTTTCCTCGTCCACTTTGATTGTCCTCGGCCAGGTGTGAACGGCAAACGGCGAGTGGTTCGCGGACTATTATCGGATTTTCCTGCCCTTCGAAGAAGCGGGAAAAATTAAGGTAAACAACGAAAAGGTGGAGGAAATATTCCCGCGGCAAGGTAAATTCGCTTCTTGCGCCTGTCGGTGCGACAGGGTCGGAGAAGCAATCGCAGCAAATCCAATTTATGTGTAAATTATCCTATTGTTTCGTTGAAATGAGTGGAAACACAAACTCCGGTCGTAATCGACCTCATGGGGAATCCCCCTCTGCGGTATGGGCTTTCTTCTCGTGGCTACGTTTCTTCTTCGTTGCCCTCCTTGAAGCAGTCTTTCCTTTCTTGATTCAAAATAATTTTTTTTACTTCTCTATGATTTTTGCTGAAGCAGGTAGTGTGGGTGTTGTTCGAAGAGAGCTTCACTTTCTTTGGCGTTTCGTTTTTCTTCTTATTCTTTTTTTAATTCAGAGAATTAGCGCACATTTTTAACTTTTTCTCTATAATTCTTATTTTAGCTTCTTTCGTTTTTCCTGTGAGAAGAAACACAAAACAGAGAAAGAAAATTGAATTGTTGCCGCCACACGAACAAATTAATTGCAAGCCACGCAGATGGGGTCCTCTTTGAATTTTTCAATTACGTAAAAAACAGACGAATTCCAACCGTAAAAAATGCCGTCCTTGTACGATTTTCTTACTTTGTTTTATTTCTGCCGTAGTGAGAGGGATTCGTAGATTATATTTCTACAGAAATATTTCTTCTTAAACGGATCGAGGGGCTTCCCATATCAACCTTGGTAGTTGGAAAAAAGATAAATCCTTGGACACGTTGTATAAAATGAAACTAAGTAATTTTAGTAATGAATTAGGGAAGTCAAAATTTTCGAAGAGCATCCAAAATGCCACAGCGATAAAAATAACCTCGAAAATGTCCAACAAATTTAAGAACTATAGGACGATTTTAAAAGAATATCATTTCATGCTTTTATTTTCAATTTTCCATTCTATCCAAGGTTTCAACCGCACGATCAGTATATAAAGCAACGTTTGACTTTTTCAATTATTATTGATTCTGATTTCAAAGTAGATATTTAAATATCACTAAACTTATAATTCCCAGAAAATACCAAATACTAAAAAAATACAAAAAAGTGATACAAATATGTTCACATCGTCGTCACTTCCATATTAAATATACATTATTTCTTTAAATGTTCGATCCTTTCCCATACATAAAACAAAACCGGCAAAAAGTAAATTTATCAGTCAGCGAAAGATCATGCCATCTTAAAAATTTATATTTCAGAAGAGGCACCACCTGTCCCAATACCGTCGTATTTTACGAAAACTTTGAAGGTAAACAAACAAAACCGCGATAAATAATTCAAATCGCCACCGCTCGGACGCAATTCTCATGCACAGCGGAGCCCCCAGACCACACCAAAGTTACTCAATCCGCCGCTCGAGGGTTTCAAAATTGAATGGAAACCTGCGATCCATCCGAGCATCCACGAAGACGAAACAGAAAACAAATCATGCAGCCCGTAAATAATGGCCTATTTCACGATGCCTTAATCGTGGATTAATTGAATCTCTTCGATCTTTCATCAGCCGGAGCCGTCCGCGTCCGCTTCGGATAGTGCGCGCAAAACAGACAGAAGCGTTCGCCCAGGAACGGGGATGGCGCGGGACTCATTATACTATAGATAGGCGTATTACAAAATAAGTGCCCATTGGGCCGCATAAAGTTTCAAAACACTACGATGAGAGGCTCTTAAGTCATAATTGGAGGTCCATTAAAATGAAGAAATGAGAAAGATGCAAATCGGCGGGAAACGAAAAATCCACGAGGAAGTGGCGAAATACGACTATTTCCCCTGACCAACTCCATTCCACCCTTTTCTTATGGAGCCCCATCTCAAACTAAGGAAGCACCCCATTTTTTTGTGATTTCCTATCGAACGCACTTTCTCTTTTCCCGGCAGGACGAAAGTACTTTTGAATCACATTGGCAACCATCAAGACCATCCGACCAGCCGCGCTGTAAGGAGCACTGCTTTGTTTTCGAGAAGAAATGGCATCAAACTGAAAGCCGCGAGATGTAGGTGAGCGATGAAATCCGCACGTTTGTGGCACAAGTACCGACCGCTCAATTGCGTAACGCTCTCTTTTTGGATTAAATCAAAACGTGATGGTTGGATGCGAACTGCGAACTATAAAACAAAGTAAGGCAGCTCTAAATAAAAAGAGAACGTGTTTTGACTAATGGTTCACCGCTCGATTCACAAGTGACAATGACTGAAAAAGAAAGTTATCGAGGAAGTCAGATATCTCGGCCAACTACTGTCGTTCGGAGGTTACATTTCTGCCCATTGACTCAAATCGCACAGCAAATACAAAGCTCTTTCGCGTCAGCGCGTTTTAAAGCCCCAATGAAAAGATGTCTTTAATTCGACATCTTGTCGGTTTAACCCGAGTTCAATTACATACATACTTATCTATGTAGCTGAACCCACATTACCAAAAAAAATAGATTTACATATACGCAACTTGAATGGGGTGTAGATAGATTTAACAAACACTTCAATAATTAATATTGAAGAAGGGTATGCGATACCCGAACTGAAATTCCCAATGTTTGGCATTCATAAATGGTTAAGTGGGGTATGCAAAATGTTATAAAATAGATTTTTACTTTCAAAGTAACAACACACGTTTCAATTTCCACGCGGCCATCAAAATGTAGATTTGACTAATTCGGCTTGGTTGATTTAATAGCAATTAAACTCAAATTCCAATTTCGCATTTTCATTAATTTTAGTTTATTTAACTCAATTTCACGACCTTCATTGCAATTGCCACGGTTTCGCCCATTACTAGTTTATTGAAAACGATAGTCGATTATTATTTACATTAACCTTATTATACTGATCGAGTATAAATAATTATGTTGCACCTGTTGTAATCTGATCTTATTTGAGTTTTATATACTTAGCATTTAAAGATTGATTTGTTATTCCAAAAGTAAATACAACTTCAAAGAAAGTCATGTACCGTCCAGACACGACAGTGATTTGGCAGATTCCATTTCGGAAATTTTAATTGCAACAATGAACCCTGGTCAGAATGACCAAACAAAATTAATGAAATGGCAATCAAATCAAGACAGTAAAATAAAAATATCACATTGCAAAGCATAACTGACTACAAAAACTATTACACCATCGCAAGTTCACACCGTTTAAAGTTTACGAATTCGTTAGTCATGTCAATTAAACGTCACATACATAAGTTTCATTGAAAGTTATGTCCGAAACGTTTCGCTGAAGAAATGAATCAAAAATTAACCGTACTTCACAGAATTTGCCATGAGCGATATGAGAATTATTCTGATGAAAGTATGGAAAATTTCATGACACAAAGAAAGCTTAAAGGAAATGTGCAATTAAGTAAGACAAAAAGTTACATCTGCTTTATACCTTAGGAAAGAAGGTACATATTTAAGACTTTTTCCGGCTTTTCGACCAAGGGAATCGTCTTGTGTGATAATCGAACAAGTTTTTTCACAAATTTCATCTGGATATAGCATCTCTTGAGTACGGGTAAAAGATTTTTTCGGTGTCCGCAATCGAATTTTTCGATAATGGGAACCAATTTCACTCAATTTGTGTCGCATATTCAATATAATATGCAGTTTTAAGCTTAAATCACCAAACATTTTTACTTTTTCACATGTCTTTTTGATCTGAAGAAGTTATAATAACATTTTAACAAAAAGTGCTACGTTATGAGTTTGTTAATTAGCTGAACTGAATTTGATTCCAGTAATCCGATCAATGTGAATAGTTAAAAAGGTACTAAACGAAACGTTGATCAGACCATTATAATAGGTAATCAGTTCTTCTGTATATAAGAAGTAATCCTAAATTACAAATAATCTTTTCACGTTTTAATTTTCCCCTCGATGTGTAGTCCAGCCTCACGATGAGTTGCTGATCCGAAATTCACAAGATGTGACCTCTCGTTTCCTCGTAAACCATCGACCGCGCTCGTCTCAGTAGAAATCCCCGCAGTAGTTAATTAATTGACCAAGAAAGCACTCGATTAATAATTATCCGCCTCCCCTACCACCGTCGACCGTACTCCTTATCAGATTACTATCGATCCGAATAATGCACCCATCGCCGCCCGCGCCAGTCGCCGTCTTGGTCAATTTCTCTGACCCACTGGCCCACTTGGCTGGGCTCAACATTTGAGATGAACGAAGAGGGCTCGTCTTATCTGCGCCCAAAACGCCCTTATCAATGCAGCCGTGCTGCCGATTATCATGACGCGATTCTTTGGCGCGACAGACGAACGCAGTCGCGACGAGACTAGGGGAATAACAATGGCCGCGACCACCCACTGTAACGGTTCAGAGCGCAGAAAAATACACGGTTACTGACCCAAAGACTCACTTACGCCTCTTCTTCTTGTTCGCGTCAAGGTAATTTTTGTGATTAGTATTCGCGCGGGCGCTGCGCCGCGCGCTCCCTCGTCCACCCACTCGCCCGAAACCGCGCGTCGTCGCTTCAGGACCGCAATAACAGTACCGCGCGTGTATGCGGTACAACTGCAGCAGTAGACCGCGGTGTCAAAGGTGTTTTCGATTTATTCAGCTCGTTTTCATGTTATCGATTAATTCTTATGCAAGTCACACCACCAACAGAGGCATTAAAGGCGAAAATGTGCTGCTTTAAAAAACATATCTGAAAAATGAATTAAAAATGAAAATCACGGGGACTTGTCCCATGGTACGAATTTGAATTTTCCGCCCATGAATGAATCAGCTGGACTCGACGTCTTGCCACGGAACACGCCATTCAGTGCTAAAAGTCGGGCAGCGGGACCAGGGCGGATCCGTGGCCTCGTTCTCGTCTTAGTCCCTTTGACCTCGATTTAAAACTTTCCATGTTCCGCGCCGTTATCGCAAGATTGCCACTAAGTCTCAGCGACTAAGAAGCGCAGGGCGAATGCAAAAGTTTCTTATCTCGTTAGAGGGGAACGCCTGCAACTTGTGCGTCCTGGTCTGCCTCGAAGATAATTCGATTATCGAAGTTTGTTGCGTGGTACCGGGAGGGAATAAGTGGTTTTCAGCAAACAAACTAACATACCCTAATCTAATTTACGATAATTTTCCAGCGTAAAGTCATCTTTGTCGGTCGATAGCACATTTCCAACCCGGTAGTGACCCCGAGCCCTCACGAAAAGTTTGTTTTCGTAACTACCCCGCCCCCGTCACCTTGAGTTGATTTCGAATCGATTTCCCGCAGCATTTCATTTTACCCTCACCCTATGTAAGAATGAAAAATTCAAATTCAACTCGAAAACAGAAAAGCTGTATCGATTAATTGTCCCCACTTCCTCTGAACGGGCTCTAAAACAAAACGCCGTTTTGTGTGCCGTAATGGAAGGAGGAAGTCCCAAGCCCCCAAAAAGGCGTTTTTTCCCAAAATAGAGCGTTTTGTACGACTAGGTACGACCAATTCAACCGAAAAACTTCCTGCCAATTAAAATTGCCGCACGCCGCGCGCTCGCGATTAGCGAGGTCACCCCGCGCGGTTTTGTTTCCTAACGTAATTGATCCCCCCGAATTTGGTTCAGCTAGCTCAGCATCGCGCGGCTGGGCCTTGTTTAATTCCTTGTTTTTCCTGCATTTTTAAAAACGAAGAGACCGCCACTAACACTACGCGGTGTACTTCCGTTGCAGCTCCAACTCTATTTTCTGCCGCCCAGGGGGGCTTTTTTCACAAAATACCCGCACGCACCCATCGATAAAAATTAGGGAGACTTAGGAAACCGCGAGTCAAAAGCGTTAACGAAGCGATAAAACTGTTTTGTCGCTTTTTTATCGGCTTCATTTGCCCGCGACTTTTATTCTATTGTATAATCCAGCTGTAGGGCAGGGCTGCGAAATTTTGTTCGGTCAACGCTAGTAAAAAAATTCATCGACTGGACTTGGCCGCTTTGATTTAGGTGGGCCGGTTTTTGCTGACCGGCCCGACGCAACTGCTCAACGGTTACGTAGTGATTTTACGCGGCTTCAGCCACTTCCTGGTGGATTGATGGAATTTTTTGCTCCTCTGCTTCGGCTACTGTTCATTAAGCTGCTTAGCAAATTATTACTTTTTTTTGCTCTATTGCTACCAAGATGGAAAAGTTGGAAACATGACACGGTAG
The DNA here is from genome assembly GCA_959613345.1 of Tolmerus cingulatus. NCBI lineage: Eukaryota > Metazoa > Arthropoda > Insecta > Diptera > Asilidae > Tolmerus > Tolmerus cingulatus. The sequence continues at coordinate 70,326,673 of OY390707.1, read as the reverse complement.
TAAGCAAATAATTGGCGATATGCGCTTTTCATTTTACTTGAAATATCTGGGAGTAATCGGGCAACCATATAAATATAATTGGGGCTATCAGTGCAACAATGAAACCATTAAGAGCGAAAGTCAAAATTAAGAAAAGTTTTTAAACCCTCCAATTTAGCTCTAAACCACATATGGCCAATATTTTCACACTAAAATATGTCTTTCCTTTATAACTTTTACTTTTCCTTTAACGAGAAGTATGATTTGAACTTTTTAATACTTATTCAGACAGATTTCGCAGAAACTCATTAAAAACGAAGAGCAGTCCCTTTGTAGCAAATTTGAGGACACGGAAAATCAATACGAATATTCCACGATATCGTGTCTAATAATAGACCAGTTGCGAAATTGTCTTCCATAGCTAAATCTTTTGAATCTGCCATATGCGACCGATTCTATTATAACTTCAAGTCTTTGATTTCAAATGAGCAACATGGTTTCGTTAAAGGTAGAACCACAACAACTAATTGGGTATCTTTAGTTTACTACGCATTAAAATGTGTAGAAAATAGAAATGCGTATAATTTTGTGTAATATACGGATTGTAGTAAAGTAGAAAAGCAAAGCAATAGTATTTTTGAATCGCCTTTATCAGACTATTTACTAGACTATCTCAGTCAATTTTGGTGTTCATCAGACGATGATCGAAGGAAATAATTAATATCGTACAGAGACTAATATAAGTGATGTTTATTCTGCTGAAATGTTTAAGGTCTTCTTATAATAAATATTTTTATAAAGCCGACCTTAGTAATGATTCAATAAAATGAAGACTAATGAAGAAATTCCCATTAAAATAACATATTGATACATTACAAAAACAACAAAAGAAGGTAAACTTATAACATCTTTTAGCTCTTTTAGCGAAACAATTTGCAGCCTTCATTAATGACCTCTGGCAAACAGAGCAGAACGCCAAATAATTATCGCCCCACAAACAGCGTGAAGAGTTTCTAAAATAGCAAATAATAGCAATCGAAAACCTGCATCAGTGATTTTCTAAGGTGTTTAAAAAGAATCCCTGGATTTATAGGGCAGTTCAATTAAAGCATTGAGAAAGAATAAAATCCATTTTCATTTATTCTTGTCATGTCTAGCTAACAATTACAATAGCTACTCCTGATGTTTTGTAAATATGTTTATAACCAACCCACAAGCGTATCGAGCGAAAATGGCACATTACGCATCGTAAATACAAATAAGTAAATCTTGTGAAATGCAGGAGTACACCTGAGGGTATTATTTGATACACATCTAATTCCACAATTCAGACACACAGCTTTTACAAATGCCCAGTAATTAGCAGGTTACTAATTATTATTTATGGCTTCCCTTATTAGATAATACGTTATAATGCACATAGAAAATTAAAAGGGATTATTAATGATTTGTAGTAATAAGCTCTTAATGATAATGACGATGCTTAATGAAGATAAAATGATTGAGTGAATTTTGTGAATGACGTAAAATTGGTAAGGATCACCGTGGAACGCCTGTCCGAATTAGTACAAAAACGAATGTGATTGTAATTGAAATTCAATTTATTGTTGGTGAGACTATATGTCGAATTATTTTTAAAATATTTTGGCACTTGATCGATCTTCAATTAGAACTTAACGAATCTACAAATTATTTATAGTAGCGTATAGCGCCGCAGTATGAAGCCTGAACAGGATGGAAGCATGTATGGCTAATGTAATTGGATAATTTTTCCTCATGTATATTTAACACTCCAATTCAGAAAGCAGAAAAATAAGCACAAATATATTGATAGTGGCCTCAGAAACAAAAATGATTATCCCTTATCGATACAAATTTTCTATAAATACCTCCTCTTCATTACCTTACAAATATCGACTGCAATTCTCATGAAAATAATCCGATTCACGAGAACCCTGGCCTGGCCCTCGAAGTCCCTCGTGGCGAGTAATTTTTAGTGGAGCTGAAGCCCGCGCTGCCGGGGAGCGCTGCTCCAGAGCCTCGCTTGCGAGCGGTGGTAAAAATAAATTTCCTGCAGGTTCGGCCCCACTCATATTTCAGCATTATTCATCATGGAAGACATCGGAGCACACAGGACGACGGGGGCCCCAGAACGCTCCCTCCGCCACAGAGCGAAATGTAATCGATTGACCTCAATGTCCATCACCGCAGTTCAGAGGATCCCCAGCGGCAGACAGCCGACATCCGAGAGCATATTCATCAATATTTTTCTTATCTCTGTTCTGGCGGAGTTTTTCATGGAAAGGGGGCTCCCAAGGCACTCGCCGCGGAGCAGGGGAGCAAGGCCGCGCCCAGGTCCAGCACAAAGGCATCCTCCGGGCGGGACGGGTGTTAAAGTGCTCCTAAGAAGAATCGCCCGAATCAATTGTGCTGCAGAAAGATGGAGGTGCCAAGGTCCGGCTAAACCTCGTGCAGCACTGACCGGCAGTAAACTCGAATAGCACAAGTGGCAACTCCGCAAAAGGGTGCCCCATTGCCAGTTGGGAGACAAAACGATCCTATCCGGTTTAAAATTTCATACTTCGAAATTCTGACTGATATTTACTACTAAGTTTCTAAATGATAAGTGTTAAATGACACTATTTTAGACGAATTTAAAACATTTAATTTACAACCTATCGTCAATTATTGAACTTCAGTTCTTAAACCCTAGTGTGAGTCAAAGGGAATCCCGCAAAAGTTGCGTTCAAGAAATTTAAAAATTTGTTGATTTCGAATCTGCCACCAACATTCTGAGATTACGATTGGAAGATTTTTAGACATTATATTATGTAATATAAGCCATCTCAAATAAAACCGATTAACCTACAAAATTTTAAGTGATCATTTTGTACATCAAAACAAGATCCAAACTTTTCAATTTTGACTTTTTGGCCAAAATTTAGTAAAAACTGAATATTAATATCAGAATAGTGATAAATGCTAGGTAGATGTTTTTTCACCTGAAATTCTACGCTGGGCTTTTGCAGCTGTGCCGCAGCGGCGGGTAATCGCCAGTCACGGAAAGTTTAAGCAAATGAGTCGGGGAAGGTCTTCGGTCTCCGCCAGTTGCTGACTGGGACATGCAACCTCCGCCGTTTAATTCCCGGCAAAGTGCATCGAGTTAGCGAAAGGGCCCCACACACCGAAAGAGCTCCAATTTGAGTGGACTCGAATGGGGCCCCGAACGGCGGTGGCGGCGGTTGCACCGAAATTAACAGCGGGAGTTTTTCCGAGTCCTCACTCGCAATTTACCCGAGGATCACGAATTTCGCGTTAAAACCGTTTTTTTTTGGCATCAATCGCTGGCCATGTTTTTTGGAGCTCCGCTTTTGTTCACCGAGCCTCACTCGCACCCCCCATGCCGTGCCGTGCCGAGCCCCATTCCTCATCTAGTTACATCGTGACGACGGAGGGCATGTGGAGCAAGCCAAAGTGGAGCTTCGCTTGCAATTATGCATCATTCGCACGCTCGGCGGAGATTTGGGGGACAACATGCTTGAGGTGTTGCGCAAGTGCTCCCACCGGAGCCCCACGGGTCGACGGCTCCGCAAGGATGGCAAAATGAAAGCAGAAAATGGCACGACCAAAAACTGCCACGTCCGCAGAAGGCCCAGAGATGCCGGAAAGAGATGCACCCGCAAAACATCTGTTTGCTAAGTAAGCGTGCTTAAGCCCCTCGCCCGGACTTCCGGGGGTCCCGGGGACCCGGCCACTCCGTTGTGCAAGACTCGTTTCTCGGATTGATCCCGCAGATTGGTGCTAATTTGCGGCATTATTCATCGCTTGCCGGATTATGCAATCCGAAAATGGGCGCTGATTCGAAATGTGCGCACCGGGGGGCGGCTGCCGTGACGACGCTTACGGAGCATGATCACTCGGACGATTGGGGGACAGCCCGAGCATCATTTAAGCGATTTATTGCGATTGGGAGTTAATGAAGCCAGGACAGTCTCCAGCCGCCAGATGGATTTATATCACTTGGAGTTGGACGCATCCGAATCAGAGATGTCTGAAAATTAACTGGCCTGACGCAGATTCCCCCCTGGCCACATTTCAGGTCGAGATGACGAGGATATCCCTTCGATAATGGACCTGAAACTGACTGTGTCTTGAACAAATTGTAAGCGGAACCAATTTGAGCTTTCTCCAGAATTTATGAGAAAATGATTTGTAATTTAAATTGTCAGTTATTCCAAGTATTGATACTCAAATGTAATTCAGAAAACAAACGAAATTGTCGAAACGTGTGACATTAGACAACATTTTTATTACTTATTTATCTTATTTTTTAAATTTCCAAAAGTGGAATTTATTCATCCTAATGATTTGCATATTCCCAGAAACTTTTATTGCAGACACTTTTTTTTTCTTTTCAATATTAGACGCTTTTAAGTCGAAATGAACATTTCTACAAGGTTTCATCGAAATCCGTGAAGAGACCTTCAACACAATTTATGCCAATATAATCAATTTCAGATAACTTCGCAACAATGTTGCCGGTGCAGTTCCGTGACTAAATTTTTAATAAAACTCGCATAACTAAAAGAAAAGAAACCCCGTAATTTGCTGAAGCGAAAATGTATAATAATGGACAAATCACAGCCTTCACGAAAAATACGAACTAGAAGGCAATGCGTGCTTAGGGAATGACTTTAATTCTCCGATTTCAATCACAGTAATGAGCCCGAAAATGGCGATCTTATGGCAATTACCACCATATTACATCAAGAAAGCCATTCGAGAGAAATTTATCCCGATGCGAGAACGTTCGCTAGCGATGGGCAAGTCTCGTTTCCCTAATTAATAAAAGCCCCGAAGCAGGCGAAAGTTCAGGAAGTCGTTTGCCTCATCATATAAACTCACATTTTTGCCGGGAATAACTTCCAATCATCGTCATCATCAGCACATTATCCCGACGTCGCTATACCCACAACTCGCTGTGTCCTTATTGGCACCATCCCTTCCTCCGTAGCCCCACGCGCACGCAGAGTTCGTATTTCCGCGCTTAATTGTGTTTGTCCCGTACGTAAATTGAAAGTAATTTCATTAAGACCGACGCTCACTGCGGCCGTAAACTCCTCGAATAGCTCCACTAAAAGCCCCCCAAACTCGCTGATTGAATGGCAAAACAGGCGCAACAGCACCTCGAAAAACGTTGATGTATTTTCGCATATACTTTCCACAATTGCCGGTCCAAGTCCAGAGACCTATGCAATAAACATCCACCCGCTAATTTAATTCGATCGCGAATTAGCACTCCTACGCGAGCCGTAGTTTCCACTCTAAATATTATTACTAACTAAAAATCGCCAGGAAAGCATACATGAAATCAAAGATTTCCACTCGTGTCCCCATCGTGTTTGTTTGCCATATGCGAATTTGTTATTCAGATCACACCGCCCAGCTGAGGAGGAGCCTCCCGGTGGGCGTCCTCATTATCCAAGCTGTCCACATTCACGCTCATAATAAAAGAGGACATTGTTATACAAATTTTTCCTGCACGAATAACTAAACAGCTTCTTCCAACCACAGGACCCAGATGCCATTTATCCAGGAGGATTAGAAAAACAAGTCTGTGCCCCACAGCAGAGGGACTCCACTGGCGATTATGCACACATGAACAGAGGAAAGCAAATATAGGACCAGAATGGACATTTTTCCTTTGCCTGCCACAAAGACACTTCAGCTGGAGTTAGTTACCCCTAGTCTTTTGCATTTATATGTTTGCGCTGTTTGCTCTCTGTATTAAAAGACGTTTCGTTTCCCACTAAAAAGTTGCTAATTTCATTAACTATTGTGGCATCCTCTGCATTTTAAGTGTAATTTTAGCAACTCCACTGCGTCTATTGTCTGATACAGTGTAGATTTTAAACTTTGCAAACTCCAGCAAGAGATTAGCCCTTTTGTAAATTTCGAAAAAATATTGTCAGCTACTTTTGCACTAAATATTCCTATAATTCTAAATTCCATTGCATACTCATAATAACTATGTATATAGCGTGCATAAACACGACATGACTAAAACTGACTTGCATTTTTCTTTTTTAAATGGTTCATCGTTTTCTAATATGCTCATAAGTATATTAAACTTTGTTTAAGCCTTATCCCTTTTGTATTATATTTATTTAAGTTGTCGGTCGATCTCTGATATCCAAGAGCATACCTTCTGAATTTTTATGGTAGTTCGCTCATTTACATACTTCCACAATCATATCCTCAATTATGTTTGCTTATCTAATATTTGGAGCAACCTTAAATAGTCCTGAACTTCGCTACACCAGAAATTCGTTGAGTTGAAAATTGTTTTCTCACTAAACTATGTATAAATTTCTTGCTAATTTTAAGAGCATAAAATTTTCAAAGCTTTATTAAAAAGAAAAAGAATAAGATAGGAATGATGACTCAAATTTTATTCGCCAGAATTCAACTTCATTCCACCGCATGTCACGATATTAATATATTACTTAAATTCCCTTAAGCCCACTTCTTCAAATGTCAGTGCCTTTCTCCTCCACAAATTCTAATTTTATGGTAAATAATTTTTAATTTGTCCTCAAGGTGTGTCTAATACAACACTTTCTCCACCGCCTCCTAGACACAAGAACTTTCAGTGGGCTGTGGTGACCTATTTTTCGCTGTTTCTCCACACTTCGCGGTCACTTGACGTCTTTTTCTGGTAAATTGTTTCTTGAACATCATTAATCATCGATCATTTCATTTAAATGTTATCAGTCTCTTTGGTTGAAAGACTCACGACCTTGACTCACCTACATGCGCACTGAAAGTCGGTTCCACAACTCGGCCTAAACACAAGATTTGAGTTAAGCTCATTTTAACTCTTCTACGCAATTATGACTTTAGCTTAAGCTTCGATTAAGTTCACATTATAGTTATTCCTACTTATCCTTCCGTGCTATTTTAAATGCCAGCGAGCTGTTATCGTTTTGGAAAAAGCAAAAGATCTGCATAATGTAATATTGATGATTGCATAATTTATGCGAAAAAAAATTAAAGTTGACTTAAAAACGATTTACGAAGCATTTACTCATGACAAAAATCATTACTTGGGACTAAGGATTCCTGTATGAAAATTAATTGCGGCAGACATGATTGCACTTAGTTACACTTCTTCATTTCTAAACTTTATAATTTAACTTAAACTTTGTAGAGGTTTGCAACCCTCATTTACAGATCCTTCAGAACTGTACTGCAAAATGTTTGTTTCCTCAATTTGCGCGTGTCTTTCTGGAGCACACAGCCGGCTAATAAATGCAATTCCCCCAGGACAAAACTACAAAACCAGGTCTCGGGTGTAGATGAAGTTGTGCTTCTAGCCACCATTGTAACTGTTATAGAATCGAAAATTCAACATGGCGACATTTTACCGTAATCCTAATATTTCCTGCAGAACTTCGGGAAAACTTTGTAGACCATTGCAAGCTAAGCAAACCCGCACCGGGGAGGAGGAAAAGAAAGAAAACTTGTCTTATTAAACCGAAAAGGACAGCGCAAGGATACGGCCAAATCAGCTGATGTTTATTACATAACGGGACAGCCACGAGCGACGGCTCCTTCTGGAAAGTTCACCGTTCCACCATGTCCAGCTCGTTCCCGGTGTGGTGCGACGCATTGAAAAATTCAAAGATCCCTTTGCCCGGGAGTGCAATTCAAGGATATTTAAAAACAAAAAAGGGACAAACCAGAAAATTACATTAGAAATCCAACAAACAGTTGGTATGACGACGCAGAAGGTGTACCCCCCATCGGCGGCGGAATCTCCTCGATTTTCCGAGAGCGTATTCACCGCACAATGTGCCCCTCGGCTGACAGTGGGGCTGCTGCGCGACGGGCAGGAGGCGCGGACAGGATTACACCGCTTCTGCTGCTGCTGCCTCTTCACCCTGCTCCTTTGACGTAGGATAATACGCGAGATATAATGCGGCAAAATTCGTGGATTAGATCTCTGCGTGCCGCTTCCCTCAGGCAGGGAATAAAAAATTCACTCGCCTCCTCCTCGCTAGGAACATGGGATTACTTCACACTAGAAAGAGCACTTCGGATTTTTTACTTTTCTTCTTTCAGAATTTCGCGATTTCTCTCGGTCACCAGCACTACTTACTGCTCCGCACCAAGTACGTCGTTTTCGTTTCAGGCGGAACTTTCAAACGATTTCTTAAGAAGACGTCGAACTGAACGAGTTATTTCCTCGCGGATTTTATACAATACTTTTTCACAGAGCACTATCCCTCGCCTGCCCGGGCAGGAAGTGGAGGGTATAACCGTAAAGAAAACACCGCAAGCGGGGGAAGACGTAGATTTTTTAGGATATCTTAAAACTTTGCCTGCGCCCACTCAGGACTCGCAGAGTCGCACACAAGGAGTTTTACTTTTGATTTCTTTGTAAGTCGAGAAAACAAAAATCAAAGAAAACCCATTCGCACAACGGAAACTGAATGGAGGGGCAACACAAAAATTCAAAAATTGACTCGGTGGAGCACGACGACTCGGGTGTTGGAAGCCACGTTCTGCCTCAACAGCAGCGAATTGTGAACTGGTCAGGCCGTGTGGCCGAGGCTGAAGTCGGGCCTTTGAAAATCTTCAGAACCCAGATGCACGGAGCACGACACTTGGGCAACACCACCGCCAGCGCCGAGCGAGCGAAGACGGCGAAAAAGTTGAAGGCGGTGCGGCGACGACGGCGAGGAGGAAATGTGGCAAAAAACGCGATCTCCGACGTCACAGCACAGCACAGAAACTGAGATGAGGAAAAACTGCTGATTTGCATAAATTCAAATGTGTGCGTTCTCTCTGCAGCGCTCTCGCAAAGTTTTTACTATTGCCCTCCTTGCACAAGAACAAAAGAGCGAGAGCGGTGGTGGGGAGGGCGAGCGAAAGGCACAGAGTGGCTAGATTGAGATGAAAGCAACAAACTTGTGGAGGTCGCAGCATAATGAGGCGAATGTTGCTGGAAATCAGCTGACGCTGCTAACATGTGTGCTGGCAGCGGCGGAGCGGTTCGGTGCCAAAGAACAAGAGCACCTTTCGAAGCGTTGCCAACTTTATTGCCTCACCGCCGCTCAAAATGTTATTAACTAATTTTATTTTCCCACAGCTGACTAATCTGTTTGTTGTTTTCAAAACACCTTTTATGCTTGATTTCAAGATGGGAACTTAAGTGCTTATAGATAACGTTATCCCGACTAATACATATTATAACCTCACAAAATTCTCAGAATTAGACATGCCACTTACGATTGTTTTCTCAACCAAGTAAAGTTTAGCCCATGATAACCTACTCTTAGCACCAGGAAATTTACTGCCCAGGTCCGGCCTTCAGGCCTTTAAAATTAGTAGGTGATATTAGGCCACCGTCAAATCAAAAATGCGGTTACAAATTTTCTTTCGCTTGTATTATAATACAGACTTGGTATTGCAGCCAAGCAAATAGCATATGTTGCAGGGACACCAAGTCATAGCCCACGGACCCTTAGAATACAATTGAACAGTTCATATCCAGTCGAGAAAGTTTAGGATTTGAAATCTCCGTATTAAAAAAACATGTTTTACATCATTTGTTTTTGAATATCCATTGCAAAAATGCAAAGTGCTATGTAATAAAGGTCGCTTCGGCAGTTCACACAAATAATCGTTATTATAGAAAACAAATGTCTAATTTATAGGAACCATAAAAAACTTCCTTGAATAATTTTGCTGGTAAAAATCACACATACAACAATTAAAAAAGAACATAAATAAAATAAAATAAAATAAAACATTAATGAAAAAAAAATACTTACTCGTCACGTAACACGGTGCTTTGAATTTTAAAAAGCGAGAAAATTACATACCTGCAAAAGAAAAACGGATGTTATATTACTAGATTAAAAGAAAAGTACGACACATGTTATATGAGCGTGAACTAAAAATATTTAATCTGGCAGTTTCATAAAATCTTATCAGTAACCCTTTCTTACAGTCATAAAAACGGGTTATTTCCCATTTTTAAAAGCGACCATCCCTAAAGCCACCAGCTCCATAAAACTTCACTCTAGAGCAAAACAAAACCTGCATAGAGTGTTCACTGCATCTGAGGTGGAAAAATGGCGAAAAATTCTGTCGGCCCCGGTAATTGAACTTATCAGTGAACCAAAAAGGCGAAAATCACGCTGAACAGCGCAGCCGCGGCGGCACGGGAAGCAGCGGGGCAGCTGAGCCCCACAATTACACCAGTAAAGATCGCTCTTCCGTTCCAGCACATTCAGCACTTACCTGACCGCGCAGCCGCACTACGTCGCCCAGGCGAGGGAGCGCTGGACCATCGCAGCCTCACTCAGCCCGCGACGGCAGGGGGACAGAGCCGTCTCCCGCTCCCGACGAAGAAGATGCTGCTGGTTCCGGGAAGACGGCGGGGAAAACCGGTTGGCGGACAAAGCGCCGTAATGTGCTGAAGTTGCTGCCGATTCGAAAACCCCAGCGACCTGCGACGGAGGTACGCGCGGGCGCAGGTGCGGAAAAACTCAAGAAGGACTAGCCCCGCTGCCGATCAGGCACGACAGAGCCGGAAAACCTCTGGAAATCTTCCACCTGAAGACGGCTGCGGTTGTGCTACGCAACTGCAGACGGTCAACGGTTGATTCGGACGATCTGTTGCGTGCCGCGCAGGCCACTAGCCAATGACTCTTGCACGCACACCTGTCCGCCAGAGTTCCTTGAATCTGGCGGCGGATTTCCAATGCACGCCAGTTTGGCCGGCCATTAGGCGGCCGCAGAAACGCCACGAAAACCACTCGAGGGCAGTCAGTCATTGCGCAATGCCGGCGCGCGGAGCTCTTCCGCCGCTCGCATGGTCCAGTCTTTACTTTCTTATTTCCCCGATCATATCCAAGTTTGAGTATTTTTCGTTAATTACGGGCATTTTCAATCCTGGTTGGGTGCCTCTGCATCGGCAACGTTTTGGCCGAGTTCCATTGATCGCTCACCGACTCGTAACGATTTCTTCCTCTGATTTTTCATGTATTTTAATTTTCCTGGCTAATGTGGAAATTATGGCCGAGTGGGCAGCTGTCTTTCGCGCCACTCGACCGTTTCCTCGCCCGCCCGGTCCGCCCTCCGGGACGAACGCAATTGGACTAAAAGCGGATTGTGGATGCGATCAAAGCGCGCCGAGAGATCAGTCGCAGCTAAGACGGAAAAATCGCTTTAAGTTTTTCAACGGGAAATTAAGGAAATCTCTCGCTCGCTACAATTAGGACAGCTCTAGCCATCGAGAACTATTGCGGAAGTCTTCGGGAGAAGATTTATTTCGATCTCAAGTGGGTTTCTGGGGCAAGCAGCGCACCGTGAAGAGGCAATTTGGTTGATGATATTACTTGATTACCCCTAAATTGCGTAATTACGCGCAAGTAGGAACAATACTGAAAAATGGTATAACAGTCACACGCACGTTATCTTGAAAAGAAAAAGAATAATTTTATTTCTAACAAGGGGAAAACTCCTAGGCTTTTCCTTTCAGTTTAGAAAAACTTTTCATTAATATTCTTCGAAGTTTTTTTTAAAAAATCGCATAATTCCATATATTAATTTATTATATTCAATAGGTAAAAGTCTGTACTTTGTACAAATAAGAATTGAATTGGAATGTAAATTCCCAAAAGCAGTCAAAACAGTCCTTGAGAAATAATTTACCAATTTGGCAAAATTCTAAAGGTAGATGGAATCCCCAAAAGAGATACTTATTATGAATTTACAAAAACGCTCCTTTTTATTAATTTTAAGGCCAAAACCTTTGCCATAACCAGGGTCACGTGCTCCACGATTTCGCAACGCTCCACCCCAAATGCAAATGAAGCCCAAATTTTTATCAAATTGTAAACTTGCAGAAAGCGCTGGTTGCTAATTGTTCTTCAAAGAACCCCAAGAAGTGGGTCGGACATTTGCATAAACACATTGCAGGTCGGGGGGTGGGTTCCAGTTGGTCTGTTCCCTCCCAAATTGCCTTAATTACGTCAAATTAAATGTGGGCCATCTTCGCATTTGTTCGCAACTCTCTAGCCTACTGCTGTCCGGTGCTATCGCGCCAGATCATCACCTGAGAGAATAGCCCCGAAAAAATTAGATTCCATGGCCCTCGGCCGCAAAACAATGATTCTTTCCATTTTTTCGCCGAAATTTGCAAAAAACCCAATTTAAAAAAGAGCCCAAGAAATTTCACAGTCAGCCGCACATTTACAATGACACCGGGGAGGGCTCCGCGAACAAGGAAGAGGAACTCAAGAAAAATTAAGCCGCGGAATTAGTGCGGATTTTGTGTTTTGAATGTGAAATTGGCCCGACCCGCTCTTGGGTCCATCTCCAGGTAACGCGCCCGCGGGAAGGTGTCCCCCTCAGCTAATCGGCTGCCTGTTCTACTTGCTCAACGGTCGCGGGGCGGGACCGGGGCGGAGGGTGCCGCGGCGCTTGCTGAGTGAGCACGGACCCTGATTACATTTTTATTGTAATCAATTCAACATGAGAACGGGCCTCCGTCAACAGTCCCATGAATCGAGGACACGCCGGAGAAACGCGTTAATGAGAGATGAAGAAACAAACAAGGGCCGGGCAAACAAGACGCCGGAACTCGCTGCGACGCAAGCAAATTGAATTACTCATCGCCGCGAAAGGAACTACGTCGCGACGCGACACACACGAAACGGCTCTGAGACAAATTGAGCTTTAATTGAATTGTCAGGGCGACGCGACGTGGTGCGGCGCGGCGTGTCACGGGGGCTTTTCGGGGACCTTCATGATGCTGGAGCCAGCGAGCGGCCGCCAATTTGCTAATTAGTCCGCTTGTCAAAGAGAACGCTGGAAATCATTGGTTAATCGAATCACACAAACGGAACATTTCCAAATCACATGCATCTCTGCAAATTCCAAGTGATTGTTTTACTTCTATAAAGAGGAAAACAAACTGGCGACCGAAAAGGCCTTATCTAATACATGATGTAATTTAATATTCAATTCACCTTACGAATTCAACAAAACCAAATTTTTTTTAATTCAATCAAAATTAAATATTAAAACGAAACGTAGCACAATAATCCGAGATTTTATTCACAAAGAACTTAAATGCAGCAAAATATGCTTTCCTTAAAACCATATTGCTTTGCGGTACGTTATAGGATCTACATAAATAAAATCGTAGCTCGCTTCGAGTCTGTGCGTGCATCATGCAAAAACTACTAAAGATGTCGATATGCGGATTTTTAACATTTTTATAATACTTCAGTGATCGTTTTAATCTTTGTAATTACAATGCGACGACAGTCACTTAAATACAATTATAAAGTAAAAGGAACAAATTGTCTTTTGCCTGTTACGTCCAGCCGTAGAACGCAAACAACGAATTTCAATTCGTTTCCATTAAGAGATTTGAAATATACGTAAAAATCGAGAATTGAAAATATATCCAGAAAGTTGATATTAAAAATAGCATCTGAGGTATACTGCCTTTGTGAGTTAAAACTGTTTAATATTAATAAGATTGTGACGAAGCGTATAGGAAATGATTCACAGTAAAATGCACTCCAAAGTTATGACTAGAAAACTATTCCACCAGAAACAATTTGCGAAATATGTGTGTAATTCCCCCGAAAATTGCCTTCCCTAGCTCGAGTGCACTGTGATTCAGCATTAAATTAAGCTGTTTCTCAACAGAACGCAATTCTTTATACAAAATAGCAACAAATAACTCAAAATTCTAATTTAAGACTGTCAATTTCAAGTTCTTGTGCACTCAAAACCCGCAAGCGCATTGCTTAGATTGCTAAATTTAGAAAATCTTATGCATTTTAAATAACATATTGCATAACCTCATTACTTCTGACACAATAAGAAAATGAACATTTCGCCTGATAACCTTGAGATGTTCAAAGAAGCAATTTTTTTTATTATAAAAAGTAATCATATTAAAAGCTGCTACAAAATTTCCCAGTCTGGCAATACCAATGCAACATAATGAATTTGTCAACATACAACATGCATCAGAAATAAACCAGCAACAAAGAGAAAGGTTCGGCCCTCTCACTCCCGCGCGCCAGAAACAAGTGTCCGAGCGAGCACCAGCAGACGTCATAATCAGCTGTTTTCTGTGTACCACGACGGGAGCACACTTCCCCCACTTTTTGCTCGAAGTCAACTTTTTTCACATTGGCGGCGGTTGTTTTGATCGTGGATTGCGTCCGCGATGCGGCTGTCTCGCTCCCGCGGGCGGGAAACAGACAGCGCTCCCTTTCCTTTCAGCTGCATTTCAACAAGTTTGCGAAGCACCGGAGAGCATAATGAGAGGAGAAAAAATTGAAGTGGAGCAGCGATTCCCCAAATGAGGCTGCCTCGTGCGCGGGTGGCGCAGTGGCCGGGGGGTTTTCTAATTGTTTCGAAGGAAATTTTTGCGCTTATTTTGCACAATAGAAGAGCCCCTGAATGAGTCATCAGCGGTGAGCTTTTCTCTGTTGATGACAATTTCGCGTGGAGTTTTGTGTGTTCAGGAGCTTTTCGCATTCGATACCTTGCAAACACTTGAGTATGACGCAAGTGTTGCCAGTGGAAAAGTAGCTACATATCACTTTCTGTTTTCCAAGAAATATTTTAAAGCATTTTATGTGTACTGCAAAAACCTTAATGTCGTTTTATCCATTTACCCAGACGTCAATCCTGCATAATCCCATTTTCGCAGACCCCGACGACGTTCACTAACTTTATATGTTCGAGGTCTGCACCTGTTGACCAGCAGGAGGTTCCTAAATTTAGCACAAACAAAATGTACCATAAAAACGAAATGTGCCTTTCAGCGCCCAAAGAATCATAAATCCGTTCGGAAGAATCACCTGCAGTAAAGCAGGATGTCGTCACCCGCCACCTGTGGGTATTTTCCGGTAATAAGCCCGTGCCAAGAGCCATAAACCAGCTCAGAAAAACAAAATTCGTTCACAAAATATTATGAGCCACATGCCAGGCGAGGTGACCAAGGAACAATCGAGGGATCACCTTCTGCACTTTGAGGTAAATAGCAGCGTCTTCTGTTGCCAAGGCTAGACCAACTACGTCACGCGGTCGTCACTACATTTTAAAAATCTGCGGAGTCTTGAACTGTATTCCAGCGGATTTGCATAACACAATTATGTTGGCAGCCCCGCATCGTAACACTGCATTATTTCCATGTCTGAACTCGAGAGTGCATCTGGACCAGTCAATGCCGCCTCAAAGATGAAAATTAAAAAAGAATGCATTGAAAAGAATATTAAGTACCAACACTTTTTAGAAGCATTCAACAATGACGTATGAACAAATTTAAATAACTCTAAAGAAAATCCTAATGTATTATTAAAACATAAGCAGGCATATTTTCGAAAAATTGAGGCAGAGATAATCTTGAAATAGACTATGTATTTGACCTCAATTTAAGAGAAAAGGGAAACTTTTAACATTTTACTAAATCAATCTCGATTCCTGACGCCCTTCTATGAAACGATGCTGATATTCATAACTCACATTATCCGACAAGAGAAATTGGAAGTAATGGAAATTGAATAAAAATAATAACAATAGAAGAAAATGAAATAAATTACTTCTACAGACATGAAATATTAATTGGTTAACAAATTTGAAGAATCTATGGCATAGTGTTGCACAGCTAGCTCAAAAGATTTATTGGTCGTATAATAAATATCTTGACACCAATTTTGAAATAAATCCTGCGGTAAAACATAAAAGAAAATTGACATCTACAACTAGAGAAAATTGAAACTGTATACACTGTTAATTTGCATATCACGTCACTGAGCTCTCAATCTGTGGATGCGGAGTGAAGAAACCGTTCTACCCGTTCTTAGCGGATTAAGATTTATTTCGCAAGAATATTTTTCCAATCCGAGATTGATGGCCCCAAAGACTGTCACCGGAGGGCCTTTATGCCGTTCGTCAATGAAGCAGTTTTCCGGCCTGGGTGGCACTCGCTCCCACGAGAAGAGGACGCCAGCTATTGTAATAGTATACCTGAGTGGAAACTGGATTTGATTACAAGTCTACAGGGAAAATTAATTTCCCTTTAATTAGAAGTAATTTATGGATGTGTTCTACGGTCTTTCAAGGCGACGGGGATCTATCAGACAGCGATTAAGCGGTGATTGACGGAGATTGTGTTAAGCGTGTTTCCCTAAATAGTTTCAATGGACGAGCTTATTTTAGTTAGTAGGAATTACGGCACAAAGGGAAGAGTTCTGGAGCAGACGAGACAGGTACATGCGACCAAATGGGTTTCAAGTGGCAGGGGAAAAACTGACGAGGTTAATTAGGGCCCTGACGAATGCACTAATTGTACTAATGCACGTGCGAACTGCATGAGGTAATTAGGAGCTATTTTAGGGGCGCACAAAAGCCTGGCATTTTTCAAGTTAATGCGGGCAGGTTAAGGTGAAACAGTAATGTACCCTGCTAGCGGACGAGGTTCCTTATCGCCCGGGTTCAGTCGGTGGAGGGCAAAAGCTAACTGATAAAGGCCTTGCGTTAGAGTCATGCTATGTACCCGCAGCCCTACAAATGCCGTGAAAAATGAGAGGCCGCAGAAGTGCCCCTACAGAGATAAATTGCCAGTGCTAAGAGGAGTCTCCCCTGGGAGCGGCCCCATGCTCACAGTCGTACAACAAATTCGCGGTCGTCCAAAATCTACCGTAGAGTAAAAAAAGTGGCTCTTTGCACTCGAGGGTTGATTGATGTACCATTAAATGTGTTATTTACCACAAATTCCATTCATTTGTTCGAAAACGCTGAGACAATGAACTTTCGACGGATAGCAGCTGTCCGGCATTCACTCGGTCCACCAATGACCAATGACCACTCAAATTCGCAGAGCGGTGGTAGCCGAAAACCCGGTGGTTGCTGGACTGCCACCGTCCCAAGAATAATTAAATTGAAAGCGCTAAAAGCTGTGACAATAGAGTGACACTTTAATACGGCACCGGAATGACTAATGATTCCGCATCCACGCCGGTGGGTCCGGTTGAATGGACGCCGCACCGCAACGGAATCCTCGCGCGTCCCATTCGCACGCACGGAGCCACTATTTGCATGGTCCACGTAGGACGCAGCTTCGGGAATCGCGCACCTGAACTTCAAATCATCTCATTTCCTCTTAATTGCACCGAAAGCTTTTCGCTGCACTTATTAATTCCAAGTGAGCTAATTAAGGCAGCAAACCAAAGAGCAATGAACGCCGCGCGGGAGCAGTTGACGCCGCGCGGGGCTGCGTCGTGATTCGAATCACTAAAGATACCTCCGCAGCCTATGTGCTGACGAACGACGCGAGCTCATAAATATTCAGAAGAGTTCTAACCAGCTCTGTTCCTCCACCTTTCACTCCGTGGCGGAGACGAGTCAGTTAAGTTCAATCGCAAGTGCAGTCGTAATGAGCTGCGGCTCACTGATTAAAATTACTTTGCATTATACGACAAGGCTCAGCTTCCTCTTGATAACTGCCAAATGATCATCCCTGTGGCTGCAGCTCAAATAGACGTGCTTTCAACCTTTGTTACAACTTTTCAACCTGTTTATTTTGTTACTCGATTTTGAGGGATGCTTTTAAATATCAAACACTTCCATTTAACGCTAGCATATAGTACTGTACTTACTATTTTGAAATATTGAACGACCAAATTTTGAAAAAATACTGTTCACAATTATCATGCTTTATGTCTAACGGTTTCTCGTGCATAAGTCATAACATATACATATGTATGTAGGTAGAAAAAAAGATTATATAACATTGTGTTTAAAATCATGTACCATAATATTAAAATTAGCGAAACCTTATCCTTTGTATGGGAATTCTTCAATTCTTTCTTTTGATTAGGTACCGCTGGTTCACGAAGTAATCGTGGTTTATTAGATCTAACAATCTTATCCATTTGATTATATATCTCAGAATATTTTCCGCTCGAACATTTTCCCCATTTCATTTTAATTTCGTGTAGTTGCAATTTGTCGTTGCCTTTACCGTCAATTCAGCATGATTTGACGTCAATTATTATTATATTTACTTATGACCATCGTCAAATGGTTTAGAGCTTTATTTGGTTTCTTTCCTGCTCTCTACTTTTTTCTAGGTTATACACAGAACAAAGACGCAATTGTACGCTTAGAAAATTGCAGGCAAACATAAAAGTTTCAATCCCTCCGTTGACTAAACAATTCTTACGCCTGTGGCCTAGCATGTTTGCATTCAAAACTCTAAAACCGAATATGATATTACCCCTACATTGAAATTGAATTGGGGCCACCCACAGCACTTAATTCGCCAGTGCGGTACCAAAATTGTGTTGCTCCGGTAATCGAGTTGCAGCCCCCCAACTTCCACCAAAGTGCAAATAGTTCGCGACTCACATCGGTTATTTACAACTCTGACAAGCAGATAAACAGAAAGTTCTCCATATCCAAAATATAGCAAATGTATTCGCAAACTTTGTCGGTAACAAAATCCGTCAGCAGAACGATGAAAATGGAAAACATTTCCCTACAGCTCAAGGAATTCAGTTCGGATTGGAATCAGTTGAAGGGGATCCTCGTCGCACAACTTGAGTCAACTATGTTTATATATGCTTTTGTGCTATTTTCCATCACTTTCATTAAAATTTAATTAAAATAGTTTAAGTCAAGCATCATTCATCAAAACCCGAGTAAAACTCGTTCAGGAAGGAGCTGGCTAGGCGGATTAGAGAAAAAATACTCCCCTAAAACGTATCGGGCGAAAATGGTTAAATGTTTCGCAAAGTTCGCAAATAAAATCAATTTCTGTCCTACTATCCTGTAAAAACCCAAAAACTTATCAGAAACTGATTTGCGGTGGCCGAGCGCAACATACGAAGCACGTTTACACGGCCTCTACTCCCTTCACCAGCTTAGACTCAATAAGTTCGACGTTGTTCCAAATTTGGCCAATCAGATAACTTTCCTGTGTTGTGGGTGCCCCCGGGCGAGGCAAAATGTCATGTGGCGGCACGGATTGATGAATTCCGGCACGTAAACACAGCCCCTCGCCCCTCATCTGCACGGAGCCTATATTTTTGCAGGCCCGACGGCGTCGAGGGAGTAAACGTAATCAAGCGGCGGAATGCGAACGAAGCCCCCACGACGCCAGCAGGGCGCAAATGTGACTACGGGTAACGGTTAAAAGGATCGTGCAAATGGCGCTCGTTTTTTGCATGGATATCATAACTGAAAAAACTCCAGTTATTTTCACACCCAAAAAGGTGTTAAGTTTATACGGTCGGCGCTGGATGGACGACTGAGTAGAAAAGGACATTTTAGCCCTGGGTGAGCGGGGAGGGAAACATGATAAAGCAGTAGAGAGGGTCCTTATTCACAGGAAGTGTCTTCTCTTTTGTTTTTTTTCCACCGCTGAAAGTTTAATAGTGCGCCTCGGGCTACTTAAACATTCCATTAACCGCCTTCAGACCTCATTGACTGAAAGATGGAAGACCGCCCTCCGTACGCCAGCGCCCCAAACCCACAAAAGAGCTCCCCATAAGCTACGTAAGAAACGTGGAGAATGGGAGGCTCTTTTCAATGTCAGCTTGACGTCAGAGGAGTCTCAATGGCAACATTTTCGCCAACAGTGTGAGATTTATGTTTTATTAGCATCCTTGGCCGAGCAAATACCTTTCGGAGTCTTCGTGGGTGGCGGCGAC
Source organism: Tolmerus cingulatus (assembly GCA_959613345.1). Taxonomy (NCBI): domain Eukaryota; kingdom Metazoa; phylum Arthropoda; class Insecta; order Diptera; family Asilidae; genus Tolmerus; species Tolmerus cingulatus. Next base: position 70,306,934 of record OY390707.1, on the reverse strand, counting down.
GACGGCGGCGGTCGTGATGGAACAGACTGGGACCAGAACTTTATAAGACTAGGGCGATGAGAGTGCGGGCAAAAGTTCACAAATCATTTGCGATGACGACAATTTGCGCTAGCCTTGCTTAGTCATAGAGAGCTTTACAGACATTACAGCATCGGCCCAAAAAGGATTTCAACTAGAATTACGCAAGCCACAATCCAACCGAAGAACAGTGGGAAGCTAGTCAAATTTTCTGATAACGCAACCGCATAAAATCTGTGCATTCATCACACGTCCTCCTGTGCGGCAAGTAGAACATACGTACGCTGCATACATACATATATACTGCTATTACCGGTTGAAATTTTGAACGGAAATTCCCCATGACAACCCCATCGGCAAAACCCTTTAAGGACGATGTCGTCCGTCCTTCAGATTTCCGAAATATTGAATTACATCTGAAGGCAATTACAAAACCAACTGACCACCTTGCCTGCTGCAGAGGTTATAACTAAAAGCCAGCTCATCAAAGGTCTGGCAGAGGTACGGCTCCGGCACAGGCTTGCCTTTATTAAATTCCTGCGGTTTTCGACAAAATTTCGAATTTATATAACACCTCGGCCGATAGTGGTACCGGCATGGGTACTAAAAACCCCTGCAGTTGCCATTTGGTTCCGAGTAATAGTATGCGGCACACAAAATGCAATTTCACGTGCACTGGCGAACGTTGCGGGAATGCAATCCAACTACACACAAGTCAGCAAAGGGACCTTTAAATTAAAGGAACTTTAATGGTTGGTTTTAGGCAGAACGCAGAGGACCGAAAAACCAGTCGGTGACCTACTTGGCCCAGCCATAAATACTTCCGATATTGAAATTGACGGAAGGACGTGCGTGCAGGTGGAGCACACCCTCTGAGCGGTAAACAGCTGTCGTAATTATCACCATTCAAAATATTCTATTCTCAGGTGAATCAACCTTTTGGTAGGTCAAAACGTTTAAAAAATAAACTCTTTTTCAACTAGAAAAAGGAATATGATTATGACCTGAGAAAAACATTTACTAACTAGAAAAAAGACAGTTAATTACAAATAGAACTCGCGCCTTAAGTTTTGTAACGCTATTACAGCAAAGCATAGTATGTTACTTCTTAATGATCTATTTAATTTGAATTATAAATCAAAAAATTAAATGTATCACTCATTGAGCCTAGTTAGACTTATAGAGGTGGTTATTAAAATAGCGCCACAACTTTACAAATGTTTCCGGCATCAACTTTAGCGCAAATGATGAAAATTTGAGAGTTCCATCATTTCTAAGGTCGAAACTATGACAATTAATGGAAGTTAAGGGCTGATTTCCCAATAACCCTAAAACATGTAAATCACCAAAAAAATATGATTTGATGATGAGCGTCAAAAGTGATCCTAACACATTATGTATGTATATGTGCAAAAACCTCAAGAAACATTTAAAAGAAATTGCCATAGCATTATTCCGTTGCGGGTTCCTTTGAAACTCCCTGGTTCTACCTGGGTGGGTTTCCCAACCGTTCAATTTCTTTTAAATCCTTGGAGAATTTTTAACTGAAAAATTGCGCCTGAGTTCTACATGCCATCTTTCAAGTTATCGCTGAACGGGGTGTGAAAGGAGGAAGCAAATCTGTCGGGAACCAAACAAATTTCCACTGAAAGCCTGTGAATAGAGGATTGGGAAACCAATTGAAAACTTATGAAAAATTCTGACGAGGAACGCCTAGCCGTTTGGTGAGGAAAATTTAAAATGACCTTGCATGCAATCAGCTGCTAGTGCAGGAGAGTTCATCCTCTTGTTCCCCGGGGAACTGGGAATTGCGCCATTTATCTGAGCACTCCTCTAACCCAATTTGAGTTCGATATTCCCATCGGGGAGAACTGAATTGGGTGTCTACTTCTGAATGTGGGGAGCCCAGGCGATGTGCAGCACTCCGAAGAAAGCAGCCCAACCCAAAGGCAGGGCGGGAAAAGATCACTTCGAGGAGGATGGAGCGGATATAAATGCATTAGTAATGTTTATTTGTCGCAATAAAGCTCAGAACGAGCTAAAAAGCGCATTAATAATGGTCTCGTTTGCCCGCGGGGGGAGAGCAACCCAGGGCAGGTACATATGTCGAGGGCCGCCTGCACTCGTCTGGAATGCAAAATGGGTCTTGAAATTTAGAAGTTAGCTATGTTATGCTGGTGGCAGCATTAGGCCATTAGAATTTGTCCTTTCTCGGCCTGCACTGCATCGGGTGTATAAAGCGAATTTTTCCCTGATGTAATGCAAACATGCTGTGCGGTTGCATGCTGCAACCATGCGCTTTGCTGCAGTACGTGGACGGGAGGCGAGTGGGCAGCAATATTCCGGGATATGGGAAAAAAATCGGTACCTAATAGTGAGGACCTCAACAACCCTCGAACTAAGGTTACGAACATCTGCTTAATTTTGTTTTGGAAACTATTATATTTCGAGAAATATAACACAACAAATTTAATTTAATTGTCAATAAAAATACATGTACAATGATTAGCTGTGCAAAAATTGCAAAAATTGTGTAAATTTGTTAAAAATTAGCTCGTTTTGGTACACTCATGTTGAGTATCACAAACATTATTGTTTGCGACGCCTAATGGTGAATAATATTTTACAAACATAACAGCTTTTTCTGTTGAATAATTTCGGAGATGTAATTGTTTGAATATCCTATACCGAAACTTCCTTTTTATCGGGATAAAAACTATTCGTATGTACATATATTGGCCTATCACATAAGTTGCCTACATACCAATTTTCATTTAAATACGTCTAGTAGTTTCCGCCTGGTGCACGCACAGACCAACAAAGGGATATAAATTTCAAAACATATATTTTATGTACAGAAATGACCCCGTTACAATTTTATTTTAGATCTATCCCTCAATTTCAACGGTTGTGCGAGAGTAACTAGCCATTGATGCAATCGCCTGGAAATATGTTCAAGGAGTCTTGTACATAATTGAAGTGACAACTTATTTCTGTACTGAAATAAAATTGTTTTCGTGTTAACCCTATATTACTTGTCCTCAATTAATCCAAACGGTGTATTAGACCGTGTAAAAAATGCCAAGTGTTGTAATAGTTGTTTTTACTCCTTACGACTTAAACCGTGACGTAAACTTTTATTGAGTTATAATTTTTTTAATCAAAGGTGGCAAAGGTCAAAAACCAAATTTTTTAGTTAGTTAATTTCATATAGCCATCAAGATTACACAGTTGTGACAAGACGAACTTATTCTTAAAGCAAGCCTATGCATTCCAAAGCGCTGAAGATATGATATAATCATAATAATACCTTAACATCTGCGGGGAATTGACCCATTATTTCATTGTTTAAGGTGCTCATAGCATTTGCAAAATTCGCCAAATGTTGTGTATTCGCAGCAATTCATATTTTAAAGAACTGAACGGCGCTTCCAGAGATTTCATTTTAATCTCCATGGTCATAACATTTAACCGATGGCCAGAACTCCTACTTCTTAACAGAGACAATCTCCACTATTGTCCCTAGGCATAATGCTAATTTAACGAGCATAAGACCAACTTAGGAATACTTCAACTGGACAATTATGTTAACAGCGCCCGGATGTATGCAAAGGAAGCACAATAGAGCCGACGAATTATAGCTGTCCAGCAAGCAGACAGTTCCACTTTCTCTCCAATTGTTATTTGCTTGGATCTCTTCCAGCTACTAAAGTCATTTGGCAATATTTTAAAGTGATTCGTGTCGCCAGCACGAAAAAGAAATATGACGCGACGCCATTTAAGTTCGCAAAGGATCCAGCCGTCCGTCTCAAACGATCCATGAGAAATGGACTTTCGGCTAATGTCCTCATTATTTTGTGTTGTGCGTTGGAAAGACCGAATTCCTTAGTATATTCAGAATAGGGAAAAATGTGTGTCTGTTGCCAAACTGAGTACACAAACACAAGATATTTGTAAAAAAGAAAACTTTTCCTTTCCAACCATTACCCGCCCTAAGTGTTTCATTTAGCGACTTCAAGAGTGCGTCTGAACCGTATGTCTTGCTATTTCTGCCGTTTATGTAACCGGTACTAGGTGACATTCATCCACATTAGTGGAATTTATTGACAGTCTTTTGCGCCTTTTGCCCCTTTTCAGTTTCCCTACTTCGAAGGGCTGCACGTTTTGTTTTTATTGGATTTAAATAAGTTCTCCACTTGGTGCGCTGGTACTATGCAACGGTCGATAGTTAGAGCAGTGGTTGATTGATTTTGGTTTCTTTAACCGTCGTAAAAATATTATCATTTGCCCTGTTTGTGGTGGTTGCCAGGGAATCAATGCAGCATAAAAACATTATAGACCCAATAAAGCGAGAATGGGAGAAAATGAAAGGACCTTAATAAGCAGTCCGAACAGTTAACAATAAAACCCAGTGGGCAATATCAGGCCCCTATAACCCGGACAGCCAGCCAATAAACCATAAAACTCTTGTAAAATCACAGAGTCAACCAAACCGCATATACCAGTTCCAGGATACTAGTCCCTCCCAGTAAACAAGGTTTTATGACTGCGCAGACTTTAAGGCGTTCTTCTATACTTTGTATACACGCGTAGATGTGGATGATAGAAAACACAGAAAATGTCCTGGGACCCAACAGATGTGACCAGTACCTAATATCCTTGCTTTGCTCAAAACTACCCAAAAGTAGGCAATCAAATATAGTTGCCTTTCCAAAGTAGGCAACTTAACGAAAAATTAACAAACCCGTTCAAATTTATTCGTACCTACAAAAGCAAGTAACGGTCTCCTCAACGTCGAGCGGCAGGATAATCGGCGGATGATGTGCTCCACCTCCCGACGTTGAAGTTGTTGAAATTGTTGAACTTGTTGAAGTTGCTGAAGCCGCGTCTTGGGGAATCGCCGAATACTTCACAGCCAAGGCTTTAGTAACGCGGTTATTCCCGGTCAAATTTGAAATGGCCCACATCATTTTCGCAAGAGTCAACGATGTCACAATCACAAGCAACGATTAATTGAATTTCTGCCGATTAGCGACTCACGACGAGCGACTCGCAGGACACGACTCACGGACACCAACTGCGATTCTCCGTCGCATTTTCGTGGACAAATCCAATTGATGACTGTTAGCCGCAGCCGTGGCATGTCTCGAAAGCCGTGCACTGGACACCCAGCGTCCGATGAATTTTTTTCTTTTAAATTCTTTTTCTTACTTTCGGCCTGTCACAACGACGCCAATTGCAGGGCTCGCGGGTGGGAGGAGGAACGTTGTGAAGTGTAGGAAAACAAAATGTTACGCAGCATTCAACTAATTTAATTAAATGTCAAGGATTTTTTGCGAGTGAAAGCTTTCGTTTATCTCTGGAAGTACTTAGGAAATTTCCGATAACATTTAGAAGAGATCTCATTAAAAATTCTAATCTTAATTCATAATGAGGTATCGATAATTAAGACGTTTCTATTAATCAGATGAGGACGATCAGTACAGTTTGAGTAATGTCTCAATATAATGTTTGTTATTTATCGGTTCGTTCTCTGGTCAAAATCGTTGCTTTTTATTATGTTCAGAATATTTCTTTTCTAATGCAATTCTTACAACTGTGCACCATTGATTTTCAATATAACTACAACAATTCTAATCTAGATTCAAATCCGAGTAGTTTAAGTGAAACTAAACAATTCTGCTGGCTTCACTTAATTTTCTCTTTGAAACTTATGTTTATATAATAATTATTTGTGTTTGCCGTAGGAAAACGATACATGAACATTCGGAAAACAACGATTTTATGGTTGCTGTTTTTCAGAATCTCTGGTAATATAAAGTCGAAATATGGTTTTTTATTGTGCAAACAATTTTATTAATAAATCATTTTTACAAGAGTTGTAATAAAAAAAACAAATTTATCGTGCAGAAATCAAGCGGATCACTTTCTTTAGTTCTATGTGAGCATTCGGGGTCTACAGCAAAGGGGCTGAATCTTATGAAAGGGCCTTATTAACCCCGTCCTATTATGGGGATTGTAAAAATCAATTACGTTTAAATTAACGAAAATACTCCTCGCGTTCCGCTGCACCTATAGCCAAAGAAGGCATATCGGAGAAATCCCACGTGCTCAGCGAACGAGTCGCACAACACTGAGGGTAGTGAATGTGGGGAAGAAAAATCGCACGTCGCGAGAACTGGGGGAAAGAACCCGCACACACTCCCGGCACTCCCGCGTACGTCGTGTATTGATAACGGATCAGGAGATATTCGGGGGAGTGGGACAGGCGTACTTTGTGGCCAAGAGGTGTATATTTATTTTAATGGCAGCAATCGATAAAACGATCTTTCGCCTCCTCTCCGACGGACAGGCCACTCTATGTGGTGCAATCAATTTCTGTGCAGTCTGGCCCGTATTTCAAAATTGCTGGAAAGCTGACACAGTTCACAATTAAAACCATTCGCCTTCGCCAGAGGGGTGCTCCGCTAATTCGATCACCGCGTATTTACCCCCTTTGGCTTGGCATCATGCACACCGACATCCAGTGGTATTTTCAGCGAATTGGGCACTCATCCACCTGTCCCGTTCGGACCGCAGCTCAAAGGGTACTTTGGCAATTTGACATTTGGCAGCTCCCAGAGGAAGCCTCAGGTACCGAACTGCCTTGAAAGCGGCCCCAACTTTGGCGGCGGGACGAGGACCCGACTGGACTGAGTGGTCTGTGGTCATTAGCGAACTCGATGAGCAATGCAGTGGAGGCGGCGTGCGTGTTCTGTATCGTCTGGCACCTCCTCCGTCGTCATATGGTGGAGTGGTTGCCTGCTCCTTCATTGCCCACTTCCCGCGCCTAAAAACCCGCCCGAACAATTTGAACAGATGCCAAAAAATTTGACAAATTCTAGAAAGTTTCCTCTGCAGTCGAAATTGGGGCAGTACAAAAATAAAAGGAGTCTCTTCGTCTTTTTGCTGACAGTCAAAGTACTTTACTTACCCCATCAGCCAGTCGACGGTGTCGCGCAGATATTCGGGTAGCCGCTCCAGTTTGCTGCTGTTTATTTTTCGTTTACTTCACAACACAACTCGAGTGGGAGTCTCTATGTCAAAAACGAACATAAAACACTCTCCCGGCGCTTCAAAGGGTCTTTCTTCTCCGCAGTGGACGAAGCGCAGTTTCAGCCAAACAATTTCTAGGCGATTTCACAGGAAAGCACCGACGAGCAGTTCGATATTATTGATAAATCTATTGGCAATTCGATCCGACAGCCAGACCCGGGGCTGTTTCGGTGTATAAAAAAAACGGGCAAAATAATCCAAAAAGGGGCGAAACTTCACTTTATCCACCGCACTGTCGAGGCAGGCAACCTTTCAACTCGACCCAAGTCAGTGACGTACACACACCACAGCAGCCCGTGTCGGTGCACGCGAGAGAGGAAGCTTCAGAAACGTCCCCCTTGAGCGTGTGCGTGGTGAGGCAGGTTGATAAGCGCGTTTTGGTCCCACCACACCGCCGTCCAACTCGTTCGATCTCACACTGCCTGCGAAAAAAAGCGAAACCCCGAAAAATTTCCCTGCGCACATACGTCGCCTTCTCGCTCGCCCTCACGGTCCCTGGCTAGCACTCCTTATCGACCATTTCACTCCGCATGTGAAAATTCCCCTTTGTTGCACGAATATCCTTCTGCACTATTTCGCTATATTTCACTATTTTCGCGGAAAGAAATCGCCTTAATACGGCGTACGGTCGATGTGCGCCAGGTGAGAATTATTTTGCGACACTTTTCCAGCTTCAGTGCTTCGATTTAGAGCGTTTTAGGCTGGAATTCTACACGCTTGAGCCACCGTAGGTCAAAATCAACTCGACCACTCTCCTGTTACTTTATACCGTTTTTGTTGATGGCTCTGGTGGTCGACCGATTCGCGAAAGGGGAAATATTTTGTTTTTATTGAAAAAGCTCGGAAAAGCTTTTACCAGCTACGAAGAGGTGCAGATTTGGCGGGAATTTTAAAAACGAATTATAATTTTTTACTGAGGGCCTTATTTATTTACGCGTCAGGAATACCCAAAGATAATGTTGAACTACTGCACTGGTTTTCCTCATTCTGCAAACCTATTTCAAGCTAATCAAGGGGAATTAAATGAAAATCTACTTATTATTTTTAAGAACTCTTGATCGGTGTTAAGCCCAATTTTTATTGTTTGTGCACAAGCCAAATGCAATTCTAGTACACGAAATATGTAACATTCTAGGGTTTTGCTCTATAAAAAACAAAGAAAGCTCAAAACGTGTAAACACGTAGGCGTTCAAAATCTTGAAAAGCTCCCCAGTTTAGTTGAGGATATTTCTTTCATTTCTTATTTTCTTGATTTTTTAGTATAAAAACGAATTCCTGACGATTGTCAGAACGCACCCGTACTGGGAAATACTGACCTGTCAAAATTGTGAGGCGGAGCAGTCTGGCACTTTTGGTCCAAGTCACCGCAAAATTCGCTCAGGGATAGTTCCCTTTGAAAATCGTTAATTCCAGCCGACAAGATGCAACTAATTAGACAAGTAGCGGTGCTCGCTATTTTAGCGTTCGCGCTATTTGTAGCAGTTAACTCGCAGGGTAAACAGAAGGTAAACAAATCGCGAGGTTACACCGCCGGAGTGGACACGTCACAGTAAATAAATCGGAAGGTGTCCCTCCGGCGGGAGATCGCCAGACGGAAACGTTAAAATGAAACCTCTTTTCTCTCCTGCAGGGTCTGAACCTCGGCGAGAAGGTCCAGAACCTGATGAAGATGAACGCCAAGAAATCCGTCCTCAAGTTCAACGGACAAAAATTTAGGGAGTACGTAAAACAATCGCCGAGGAATTATTCTGTGATCATAATGCTAACAGCCCTGTCGCCGGCTCGGCACTGTGCAATTTGCCACCACGCCCACGACGAGTTCACAATCGTCGCAAACTCCTACAGGTACTCGCCGATCTACTCAAATAAGCTATTCTTTGCCGTAGTCGACTTCGACGAGGGCTCCGACGTGTTCCAGATGCTGAACCTGAACACGGCCCCGGTCATCATGCACTTCCCGGCGAAGGGCAAGCCCAAGGGGTCCGACACGATGGACATCCACAGGGTTGGGCTCTCGGCAGAAGCTGTTGCGAAATTTGTCCACGAGCGGATAGACGTCCAGATCAGGGTTTTCAGGCCTCCGAACTACTCCGGAACTCTTACTGTTATTACACTCGGTGCCCTGCTGGGCGGCTTCCTCTACCTGAGACGCAACAACCTCGAATTTTTGTACAACAAAAATCTCTGGGGCTCACTCGCAGTTCTGTTCTGTTTAGCCATGGTGTCTGGGCAGATGTGGAACCACATCCGAGGCCCTCCACTTATACATAAAAATAATGCCGGCGGCGTCGCCTACATCCACGGGTCGTCACAAGGGCAGCTCGTTATTGAAACTTACATTGTTATGTTCCTTAGTAAGTGGACTCGTTACATGTCATTTCCGTTTAGCCGCTCTTAAAATTAAAATTACGAATCTCTCCAACAGATGCTATGATCGTTCTTGGCATGATCCTCCTGACTGAGTCCGGGTGCCAGACCGAGCCCAAAAGGGGGAAAACAATGGCAATTGCGGGTATACTGCTCCTAGTGATCTTCTTTTCGCTCCTCCTCTCCGTATTTAGATCAAAAGCACAAGGGTATCCATACAGGTGAGACTCGTCAGGTAATCCAACTGCTGCAAATTAATCCAATTTTTTCTTCGCAGTTTCCTGTTCAAGTAATGGACGAATCATTAGTAGTTGAGCGGTGTGTGTGGATTTCTTGTTTTTTCATCATTATTATTTTTAATTTTAATTGTTGTAACTGAGTGTCCCATTTGTGGATAAAAATAAGAAAAACAAGGAATTCTTTGTCTTTTAATTGAGGTACATCACTAGTCTAATTCAATTTGGAGTGATTAATTAAAGAAAAAGAATAGGTCTAGCTAAGAACTTATTCTGCCCTAAATGCTAGTATTAAAAACAAAATTTGAAAAGGAAACGTTTTTGGGTACTACGGATTGTTGCTCTGAAAAGAAAAACAGCTTCAAATTTGGAAAAAAAATCTTGCATTTTAATTATTTTTATTCGGCGCTACTGCTCGAATTAAACTTTCTTACTTATTGTAAAGTATGCAGAGTTCGTCAAAATATCATTTTGTTAATTCTAAAATAAACCTCAAACACTCGCTAGTTCATTTATCACAATCAAACGGCGGCTCTCCCAAACTAATGCACAGGTTATGCAGACAGGCGGCAGAGATGAGCACCAAACTCGCCATCGGGGGTAAGTACTCCAGGTCCTTCTTAAGGCTGCCCCACCGCGATTTGAGTATCTGGAAGGCCTCCTCCTTAATTTCCAGCAATTCAGTCACATTATCCTCCAGGTCTTGGTCCATTTTGCAGCTCTCGGAGGCGACCTTCTGCACGAAGTAGTCGTAGTCTGGGACCTTGTTATCTGTCACGACGAAGTAGTTGGGACATCCGTCCGCCGATGAGTCAGAAGAAGGCTGGAAGAGAATTTCCTTAAGACTAATATTCTTTGGAATCCATTAAGGAACTTACAGAGCAGCAGAGGGTCCTTATATCCTCGCAGTACGTTGAGTTTGCCTCCGTCGATTCTGCGCGGACGAACCTTAGCCTACAGCAGAGGTGTAGTTTTTCCTTTCTGGAAAAGTTTAGAGCACACTTACCTCCTCTCAATGTCCACAAGGCACATTAGGTTCATTTCTCTGGCGGGTCCGATTGTCCTGGTCTGGAACTTCTTCTTTAGCAGCGATCCGATCACGTCCGTTGCGTTTATGGTCTCGACGGTCTTTTGCGCCAGCCTTTTGCACTCTTCTTGGGAGGGCATCATCACCGAATCCCCGAATTTGTGCAGGACAGCCTTAAGGAATTTCAGGAGCAACTTGTGCACAGTCGAGTGATTCACCCCGATTACCTTGCTGGTCTTCTTGTAGCTGTCGCCGCTGGCGAGCTTGTACAGCCCCAGCGCGACCGTCTTCTCGACCGGAGTGCCCTGGAAATTCACACTTATCTTGTTCTGCACCGGCTTCAACTCCGACTTGAGCTGCTGGCACAGGTACTGGTAAAATTTCCGGCTCACGTGGAATGTCTTGAGGAACTTGGCCTCGCTGAGATTCGGGAATTGATGCACCCACCAGCTTTCGGTGACTTTATCGTTTTGCTTCGGGGACGTCGCAGGTTCGAATAGCTCCAGCACCTTCATCGCGTACGTCTGGAAAAGCTGCTGCGAGGCGTGCATGTACTGGACGTACTTCTGGATCATGATCTGATGGGTCATCTTGCGCCGGTTGCGGATCTGGCGCACTCGCAGGCGGTAGCGCTTCGAGAGCACCGCCAGTACGGTTTGGTGGTAGAAATCTTCATCCATTCCGGGGCACAATTTGTGCAGCAAATCCTCGATCAAATACGTGTTGGTGAAGTTAAGAATCTGCGAATCCAAAAAGTTTTTTTCTTTTTTTAAAGCGGCAAAAATGCACATAACTCACTGCAGGTGCCTTCTGAAGGCTGATTATGGCGCAAAATTAAGAAAATCTTTTTAACCAAGCGGTCGCCGTGGTTTACTTCATTGCAAATAGACGTTTTTTCTCTAGAATTCCTGTGCTTTCCCAAAACCGAATTTTAACTCTTTTGTGGTGACCGCATTGACGTATGGCTCACTTGTATACAACAAATATTCACAATAGTCGCTGAATTAAAGAAACGTTCCCACACTCCACATAATTTACGTTGGTGGTTTGAACTATTTAAAAAGCAAATTACAATAATTCTTAAACGTGGATGACTATGTTTTTACGACTCGTCCCGTGTAAAGATAATTTTGTAAAAAATATGTTACTTCAAATCTATCTGAATTTTGTATAACACAAGCTTTTAATTTAAAATGTCAACCAAAAGCCACGGCACTAACTATTGGCTGAATACAGCTGAATATTTTTCCAGTCTGGAATCACATCGCAACTGACACTTCAAAGTTCACACCTCAGCGTTTTGTGGCACCCACTTCTTATCTGTGCCGCTTGCTCTTCAAGCAGAAAAAGTCGAATTTCGCTGATTAGGAAATGTTCAGTTGCTGGTCACACAGCCACGTATCGCCTGATCCACCATGGACATCAATTATATCAACTTGTTCTACCTCACAATAATCGCCGTTACGGCCCTCCTGGGCAACTTGATCAACTTTGCGGAACCTTACCTCCCGGTAATCCTAATCCAGACCATCCGATTCGGGAAGCACAGCTACTCGGGCCCCAAGAACTTCCTCGTAAGGCTCCTTGAGGTGCCTAAGTCCTGGTATAAACATTTCTACGTTTTTGCCGCAATTTGGTCCCTCCTGGGGCTGGTTTTGAGCGTTTGCAACGCTGTGGGCTTGGCGCCAATACCAGAAAATGTTCTGGTCTTTTTCGACTTCGTCGGAGGCGTTAGGGCTCGCCCGGTTCAAGTTGCATCCACGGCGGGGCTCCTCGCGATGGTTTTGCTGACGCTGCAGTGCTTCCGGCGCTTCTACGAGACGCAATTCGTCCAGGTGTTCTCCAAGAACAGCAAACTTAACCTTGGTCAGTACTTAGTTGGAATCTTGCACTATTTTGCGGCTGTTGTGGCAATTTTAATGAACTGCGAGGGATTCGTAAGAGGTACGTTTGATTCTTCCTACTTCAAACCAGAGAAAACAGAGTCTAAATTTGATTTTTGCTGAAGGTTCAAGATCAAGTGGGCTAGATCTCACATCCCTCACACCACTCGAGATCTCGTGCTGCCTGCTCTTCCTGTTCTGCTGGGTGTACCAGTTCAAGTGCAACTTGATCCTGGCTGACCTCCGCAAGGATCGCTCGGGAAAAGTTAAAACAGAGAAGCACCTTCTGCCCGTTGGGGGCTTCTTCGAATACATTTCCTCGCCGCATATGCTATTCGAGGTCCTCATGTACGTAGCCCTGCTGGGCGTCATTCCATACAGCGTTACTTGGCGCTATTGCACTCTCTGGGTCGTTCTTAACCAGGTAAAAACGTTTAAACACTAAAATGAAAGAAATAGGGAACATTTTACATAATGTTTATCTTTCTTTCAGAGCCAAACAGCCTGGTTAACGCATCAGTGGTACAAGGACAATTTCAAAAATTACCCAAAACGGCGAAAGGCTATTTATCCGTTTTTGCTGTAATGCTGATTTTGTTATATTTTTTTTTGAAATTTAACACTAATTGAGGAGACAACAAATATTATAGTTAATGGTCTGGGGCCTCAGTTTCCTTGACCAGAAGTTCACCCACTCTGATGACGCCCATCGGGCAAATTAAAACTCAACGACAACAACAAATTTAACACTTCGCTTTGTTGGAAATGTAATGCGCAAATAGTTTTTTGTAATAAAATTTAAATAAAATTTTAAAAAAACGGCTTTTTTACTCCTCAAAAATCTTAATAGAAAATTTTTCAAGTTCAAATAAAGTAGAAATATTTTTAATTGTAATAAAATGCTTGAGTGCATACATATAAAAAAAAAAAAAAAAAAATCTTTTCAGTTTTACAAATCACTTTATTAAGTTAACTCGTGATAGTGAGATATAACACTAAAATTTTCCTGAAACAATATAATGCTAAATTTTACCGAACCGCTAAAAAACAAATATTTATTCTTTCATGAAATCTGGCTGTAGATTTTTCCATGCTCTCAGCAGGACGAAACTTGGGGAACTTTGTGGCAATAAAACGGGATTCTCTTCCGGAAAAGCGGTGTAAAAGCCTACAAAAAACCAAGGTTATAGGGATCAAAAAAATAAGCCCGAGATGTACCGGGAAACCACTTCGGCAGCGTTGATCCTTTGGCCTGGAAGAAGGTTTGCGTAAAGTACGCGTCGTGCAAAACCTCGCATTCCAGGAACTCGTTTTTGTAGGTGGGCTCGGCCAGGAGCAACGTCTTCTTAATTGGCGCCACCTTCTTCACGGCCGCATCGGGCTCTGGGGGTTTCTTCGCTTGGAAATTCAAGGTGAGGGCGACTTCCTCCGTTGCGACTGGGTCGAGGGCGTTGATCGCAGCGGTGGGGATTGCGTTCGTTATGACGCCCTCAGACACCGACTCCAGGGCGTTGCCCACGACCTGCAGCTTCGGCGCATCCGAAGGCACTATCAATTTGACCTAGCGCAAAATCGGGTGCATGAAGTCACGGATTTCCTGATTTCGAAATGTATAAAGAGAAAAGTGATCTTACGACTTTTTGTGGGTCTTCTTTGAAGTCGACGCCGCCCTTTTCGAGCATCATCGCTTTGAAGACTTCATCCGTTCGCTCCTTCTCCAGGGCTGATTTCGCAAGTTTGCTCACACCGCGCTTGGTGACGTCCTTTGCAACTGCTGGTGGGAGGCGCTCGATTTTTTTCTTCAAGAATAAAAACAAGCGTTAAACAGTATTTCAGAAAAAACGACGTAAAAAGGCTAAGATTTACCTTCATAGACACCACCGGTTTTGGGGGCTTGGGGCATCCTATGAGTATAAACTGTCCTTTATCCTTTTTAATCGCGCCCTGTTTCTCGTACCTTTTCAAAAGGTTTATCACGATCAGCGGCAAATCGTTTACTTGCTTTAAAGTATTATTGCAAATTAGCAATTTTTCCATCAATACAGGCAGCCTAAGTCCCGCCTTCTTAACTTTAGGATTTTCGGATAACACTTGAACAATGCATTTGTTCACTTTATTTTCAATTATAACTGAAGACATCTTGAATTTGGCGAAATAATTAAATTTGCTAAACAAATAATTTAACAGACTGCCGCTCCTCAAAGATCGAAAATTTGAGCTATTGTTTTGCAATGGCAGAAAACACAACTACTACGTCGATTTAAATTTTTCTTGGGAAACGGACGAAAATGTAAAAAAAATTGCAAAGTGTAGCTTATTCAGATGCCAGTTCTACCCTTGCTAGAGCCACAGATAAATAACGGACATATAAAAAGTGAATCTATTTCTTCATTCTTAAACTAATTAATTGATTTCAATATTTTTTCGCTAGACGTCTTACAAATATTTAAAATTTAAAATAGGTATAAATTCCGTAGGATTTATTTTCCATTTAATAAGTTTAGCCAAAAACAAATTTCTGTAAAATTGAGCCCGTTTGCTATAAAAGAATCCAATAGAAAATTTTATAAAAGTATTTTCCGGAAGAAAACAGGCAAACACTTTAGAAATCTTCATTTTATAACAGTTAGACCTATGCAACTGAAAGCCAAAAGATTTTGGTGTGGCACTACTAAACTGGACTCATTTCGAGTAGTCAACTTGATCTGGGCAGTTATTCAGCCGATGTGCTGATAAGTTCTATTCTTCAAACTTCTACAGGCGCGCACACATTTCATACATTAATTTAGCATCGGCCTGTAAGTGTGACTTTTTTTAAAAGTAAGGAGGTTCTCCACAATTTCCAGTTAATAAATTGCCTAGAGGCGCTTGTAGCTTTTATAATTCGGAGAAGAAATTGCTTATTTAATCGGGAATTGACGTTCTGCTAGAAAATCGAAGTGAAGTGGTGAAAATTTTGCACGAGAAGAAAATCTGGAAATGGAGATTTCTCGGATAAGTGGTGTGCTTGCAGTTTTCTTTTTCTTTTCTCCCCCCTTATGTTAAGTCGTTTGTACGTTTTGGATGTTTTTCTCCGAAATCCGTGAGTAAATTAGAAGTAATTTTGGGGGTCTGTGAAAATTAACGAGGAAGCTTCTGGGGATTTCTCGATAGTGACGAGGCGACGACGGGGCAGCAATTTCTGTGGGTCCCACGACTTGCTGCGGCTGGTTGTCGCGGAGCAGTTCCTTTGTGTGGCTGGCAGCAAGGTGCATGAATCACTTATCGGGCTGCAGAAGGCAGTCCCCGCTGGAGGGAATTTCATGGCGAAGGCTGCTCGGCCCGACTTGATTGCCTCTCGTTTCATGTCGGGGGCGGCCGTGCGACGGGAAAAGTGAAAAAAAAATCAGCGGAAGATTTTGAGATTTTTGAGTCTTGTCCCGTTGTTCTCTGAGCCCCAAGGCAAGGAGCTGGGGCAATTCTTTTCTTCCGCTGGCCACACTCCTCGCTGCGTCTCTTTTCTTCGCGGTGCACGCGAACGTCTCGCTCGCTTTTCGGGGCTCTTCGGCCCATGCCCCATTCAGCGGCGTGCTTTGTGCCTCCGTCGACATGCACACACACACACAGCCGCAGCGGGTACGTGCGCATGGTTCCGAAGAGATAGTGGAGGGGGCGCGCTGCGATCGGCGAGGGGCGCACAGAACGGGCTTTTTGTTTTTTGTTTCAATTCATCAATCTGACGTTCTGGTGCAGCTGTGTAAGTGCATCTCGGCTTTAATTCGATTAGCATTCAATCAAAGCGGAATCGCTGTGCGCAGGCTGCGTCCCGCTCGTGGCCAGCGGCGATCGCATTGTGCCGTCTCGCTCCGGGCAAGTGGCTCTCTGCGGAATCTGCCGCTTGCTGCGTTTTGTTTAAACGGCGGTGCTCCTTAATCCAGCATCCAGCGGGAGTGAGCAGGAGCGGTGCCGGGATAACGCGCGAGAAGGGCTCGGCCGGTGTTCCGCTGCGGCTGTCCCGCTCGCTGGCAATGTGGTTAGGTCGGCCAGTCGAAGTGTTACCAAAGCACTTCGGTGTACCAAAACGTGCTTCTGCCGCTGGGTCCTCTATTGATTATTATTTCCCTGATAACGCTGTCCTCTCCACGGGCACCTTAAATCCCGGCTGCTTAGGAGCCCGAAGCCATATTACTCGGGCCCTGATTGCCTCGCGCCTTCTTGGGCGTGTGCTCCCCTTTTGGAAAGTTTTTGACCCCAAACCGCTGGGTTTGTTTCGGACGGTCGACAATACCGTTGCTTTTTTTTCGGATAAGTGAGCAAGTCCAAGAAGTTCCCTGGTTAGCCAGAGTCTCAAGACATTGGCCAAAGTGACTCATCGTCCGCATCTCCCATGTCGTGAATACCTCTGTCGTCTGTGCGACCTGAGAGAAAAGCGGAACTTGTTTTTCGTTTTCGCAAGGTTTTGCCTCTTTTGGCCGAGTCATTGATGACAAACTTAAATTTTGCCAGATTTAGTCACAAAAAGAAACTGGACTGTCCTGTCCTAAAACTCACTTTATAAATCAGACCAAATTTTTGGCGAAATCTATCTTGCTTCTTCCTAGATCCCGCAAGCAGACAAATTAGTAACAATTCGTTCTAATATTCGAATGAATATGGCGCATGCATGCATGCATAGTAGAATTTATTTCTTCATATTAAATTGATCTGTTTTGCAAGTGTTAATTATTGAAATATTGTTTTGACAATTGGTGGGATAGCTGTGGCGCTGTCACAATATAGTACAAAATGGTTGCTTTTGATAAAACGCATACATAAAAGACATTAGGCTGACCAAAATACGAGCGAAAAGGGAAATAACGCTATTAGGAAATAGAGCGGGATGGCACGATTTTGGATTATTCGTCTTTGGTTGGACTTGGCGAAAACTACTGCAAAACACAAACCAAAAATCGGGATGAGCATTTAAAAGGGTTATCGATTCCGTATGCCTCAGGAAAGGACACAAATTTTATGGACGAATATATTTTTATATAGATATAAAGATTTTGAATTTAAAATTGTAATGGCCGATTTGAAATCAACGACCTTGAAAGTCTACATTTGTTAATATTTAATCCTATCTGTTGGGTACGTTCTCGCTTTCTCCTTATGCTAACAATTAAAAAAATATATACAATTTCTGATAACTAAAGAAATATAGTCGTATTCAGACTATGTCTTGTATAAAATGTTCCTTTTTGGTTTTCGCACAATAATTAATGCGCGCTTGGAGTGCAGTGCAAAAACCTGCAACATTGAAGGGTTGCGATGAAACACCTCTGAAACCCGAGAATTTCCGCCAGCAGTTTTCTTGTGCGCAGCTGTCACGTGCTAGCGCAGTCTCGAAAGCATGTCGGGTAAGCGATGTGTAAACATCGAAAAAGAATCACATGTGCGATAAAATATGTTACATACTTTATTTGATTATTTTATTCCGGCTGCTTGAGCAATTTTCTAGACAATTATGAAATTTGATTCGTTTGATGATTTTTGTTTCTTTTTTATCGATCAATATCAGGTTAGATTTCAGAAAATGTTATTTATTTTGCATGCATTCGGATTAAACATATTAAAAGCAGGTTATTGTGAGACTTCAAAGCAATGTATGTTATGCAAATTCTTAAAAGTCATTAACAACGCTAAATCGAAAATGGCTCTTTATAAAAAGCTTTCTCGGAAAATCGAAAAAATGGATTCAACAATAGCCTCGTAACAATGCTAAATCATCAAAAAAGTGCTTTGAAGGCTTAACATATATTGGTATAACTCGCATCATAAAAACATTTAAGGAAATACTTTGGAAAAGAGAAAAGACACCAAATGAAATAGCAGTTGTGAAATTCATAAATTAGATATTACTAAAAGTTTCTATTTTTATTTTCTACTTCTCTATGCAATCGCATTTAAACCTATCAGTTGATAACATTTAATGCGTTCGTTTAAATGCTCTTTACGGTGTGATAAATTACTTGTGCCAACCGACTTGAGTCACACAGCTTATTATTATCTACTGTATATCTACTTTAGAGTAAAACTTTGAGCTAGTTTTGCAAACAATTAACGTAAATCAGAAAAGTTTATGATATGGATGCTACATGGTTTTATGAATCCTTTTTTTTTTTTTGTAATTTTACTATTATATCACATTTTGCTAGATAAATGTTTAGCTTTTGCTGGTTAGATTGCAAGAACATTAAAACAAACTACCCGCATCACAAAGTTACTTATTAGTAGTCACCATATAAGTTTTTATCTCGACGACACATTTTACACTGGACATCAAATTTAGTTGTTTTTGTTTTGTTTTTCGTCATCGATATTTAAATTTTAATGATGCTTTTAAAAGTTAGTTTATGCAATGACTCGGTGGAGTGTAGCTATGCTAAACCATGAAAATTTTATTCACTTTTTAAGAGCCAATGAAATAATCGATGTGTGTAGGTTTGCACGTGATAAATATTTAATTTTAAATGATATTTTCAGTAGCAATAATATTTTATGCCATGAGAAAGGATTCTAAAAGGTTTACATTCGTTGAAAAAACTATGCATCAACATAGTGCATATGTAAATTTAAATATTTATTAAACATACAACCATAATTTACGCACAAAACATTGCATAAAATATAATAAATATACATAAGTTGTATATTTTTAGATTAGTATCATTATTCTAAAAAGAAATGAAAAAAATTATGGACAAAAGGAGAATAAGTTCGATCTCCAGGTTGATTTCTTGGAGCATGTCTCAGAGATTCTCAAAATTCATAACTTTCTCAGTTTTGGATTAAACCAATGAGTAAAAGTATGATTGCAATATTTTCAACAAGTCATCAAAACATGCCGTAATAACGCGGAAATGATAATGAATTCACTGCTGGCAGCAACCGGCATGAATAACAACAGAAGTAAGAAAATAAAAGAGAACCGCTGACTGCGTTGCTGACTGACATCGATTACGAGTAGGTCACTAGGATGAGAGCTCGGAGAATTTCCCTGTTTTGTGGCCGCAAATTATCTGAATACGAAACTCGCCCCCTAGCAATGCACCTATTTCTCAATTTTCAATTAGAAAATGTTTTCAGCGAATTTTCCGTCTCGGAATGCCGGGCCTGCCCCTCCCCCGTTCGATATGTGCAGCCCGAAGGAGTCGGGAAAGTGAGACTCTCCCCACCACACGTACAGCTGTTTCTGCAGGTTTGTAGGTGCACTGCATAGTTGCAATTGCAGTTGCATATGATATTTGCAGTCTGCAATGGATGATGTGCTGCAATGCACATCAATTTGTTTACATTGCATATAAAAGTTATAGGCATGCAGTGTGAGGTAAGCAAATTGCAAAACGACGAAAAAGCTTCCCCCGTCGTGGGGGCACAGATAGCGCTAGCTTTGCTTTTGGTCAGGTAAAAATCGAAATTTCGTGCCTCGTGCCCGTTGATTCTGGCGCAAGGTGCTTCGGTTTCACTCGCTTTTGCAACATTTTTAGCACTACCTGGGGAGTTGTTTATTTCCTTGATATTGTTACTTCTGGAAGAATCTTCTATACTAGACCGCACTGCTTTTGCTAATAGTTCTGTAGAAAATTATTCCGGGCGCATGCAAACCAGCAAACTAGTAGCTTTTTCGCAATTTTAAAAATTCCGTAGAACTTTCCTATGAATTAGCAAAAAATGAGAGAGTAAACAGAACACATTGTGATAAGGCTCGGAAAGCCCAAGAGCGATTCGGCGAAAAGTTCGCTTAGTCAGCGGCACAAATATCTCACAAATATCAAAGTGGCTTTCTTTTCTATAGTATGTGCCCGGCCTGAATATAGTGGAGTGTGGCTCGTCGTTGTGTCGTCTTTTTCCTTTTCTTTTCAACGATATAGGTATTTTGCAAACTTTTTATTTTAGTAGGCCATCCGTGCTCCCCACCGCAGAGATTTTATTGTTTTTGGTCCCCAACAAAAGATACCTAGTTGAACGGACTCGAGCAGCAATTTTTCCCACTTTTAATCTCCTCGTGTTTGATTTTGTTTATGAGAATCAGCCCACGATCCATAACGAGCAAACATTACAATTGCGCCGCTTTCAATCTGTGCTAAGTGGCTGACACGTGACGGTTAGGGGAATCGTTGAACTTTGGACGACCATTTTTATGTATATTTTAGGGGTTTCGCCCGAATCTATGCCCGAATTTTCGTAATTTTCTCTTTTACTTATTATTCTTAATTTTCGTGGAATCTAAAAGACCTCTATCACAATCCTGTTGACATTTTCGGAATTGTTTTTCATCCCGTAAGCAAGAAAAAACAAAAACTGAGGCTTCTAAAATGTCTCGAATTATCAAACCTGAAGTCCATTGTTCATAGCTCGGCAGCCGGCCGAGGGTGAAGACCTTTTTGAGCAGTCTCTGACGTCACACATAATAACCATCGCCATTTTATTATATACCCTGCCTTGTGGCTGTTATGTTACTGCCCCAAAGTAAATGATGGGAAACTGGCGAAGAGGCGAGGCGACTCTGTCGTGGCTAGACACCCGCCGTCGTAAAATCGATTTCCCTTACTTACATTCGTGCAGCGAACGTGTATTTCGTTAATTCTGAAGTGGTATGGTGCGTTCCGCGCGGGGGTGCAAAGTTTGGTTGAGCCACTTCTTCGAATTGCACGCATCCGTGGAGTGGAGTTTTCTTAGAATCGTTGCCAGGGATCTTTTCCCAAAGATACGACCTCGTCGGGACGGCATGTGTAAAGGTCGTCCGCCGCAGGGCAAAGGTAGCCAAGTAATCCGTTGCGTGTCCCGGGAAAGATGTTTATTAATTAGTTGGAATATGATTAGTGTTTACTAATTAAGATGAATAACTTGTCACTTAATAAAGGTCTGATCTAGAGAATGTAAACCCTTTAGGTTTCGTCTTCGAACCTTTGTAGAGTAATCGGTACATCAAATCGTACTTTATAGCCGAAACATAAATGGATCTTAATCTTAGAATAGACATGAATTTCAATGTTCTGTTGAAAGAGAATCAACATATATTCGAACGAAAAGGTCATTAATGTATGCAATAAGAATTACGAATTGATGAATTCGAAACAAGCTATAAGCTCCCTGCGATTGGATAAGAAATATGCCTATGAGCAGAACAAATGTGAGAAAGGTGTAGATAATTTTTAATTTATGCTCTATGACTGTAGAACCATAAAAAACGCATGCATTTACGTTTTTGCGTTACTTGAACTCGATTTAGGAATTAAGTTTCGCTAGGTTTTACTAAAATTGTTCATAGTTTTGTACCTTACTTCGCTTAGCTAAAAAACCTAAAAAACGCCAAAATTTCGAAATTGTACATGCTACAAAATAAAAGTCAAAATACACCCTTGCCAATAGAAACATGTATGTTTGTGCTTGCCAGTATCAAAAAGCGTTTAATATTACTATTGCGTTGGTTGCCAGCAGAAGATCGATTTTGTCGCCGTTCTTTCTAATATTAATAATTAACTTTAACTCCTAATCCAACTAATAAAAGTTGAATTCAACTAAGCTGATATGCAATAAATCATGCACTGAAAAACTAACATGTAGTTTCGACTAATTCATCTTAAATTGATATCATACCAAAAATTCGTTTGATATTAAAACGTCCATTTTTACTACTGTTTTAAATTTACCGTCAAATTGGCTTAATTCGGCTTATAATCTTCCAATTCAAGAACGGGCAAAATCATTAAGTTTTCACCGAAAACCAGCCCACTGTTGGTGGTGTTCGTTCGCTCGTGTTTCACGCTTAACTCAAGTTCAATAACCCAAACCGAGTTGAAACAACAAAAATTGAACAAGAGGGCGACGACATTGAAGGTCATTATTGCGCTCTGTTGCTGCTGGCGGCGCGCGGGGATCCGCATCGCGATTTTCTTAGTCGCCGTATTTCCAATTCCAAGGTTGTAATCGGGAAGTAAAGAACTTGCGAAAGATCGAATGTGCACACGGCTCCACGGTTCCGATACTCGTCTATTTAAGACGTACCTTCTTGTCTAGCGTCTTGAAGAAGACGAAAGATGTTGCCGCTGCGGAAGGTCGAACAGACCTGCGGCGCATTAGCCTTGCACTTGTGGTGCAACAAATCCAAACCGGACCGTAGATGAATGTAGTTAAAACGATCACTTCCTCTGCTCCCCCTCTCTATGTTTACATCTTAAAGCACGTAAGCAAAAAAGGGGAATAAGATCACAAACATTTTAATATTTTCGTTTTATTTTTTATGGAAAAAACGCGCAAGATCGGTGTGCAAAACTACGCATTTGTTCCCGTTCCCGTCAATGACCTCAATCTGTATTTGTGCTCAGGCACCATATCTCTCTATCTCCCAAAAAATAGTGAAGTTTTCTACGTTTCTGTATGTTTCCCGTGCTCCGCGCTGAGAAACGGTCGGCCTGGAAATAGTCGGCCAGAACAAAGGCCATGGCCCCTAGCAGAGGTCAGATATATTTGGCGGGAGTAATTTTCATTCAAAAGAATTTAAACGGTTTCTTCGCGAATTTTGAAATACCTTTTACATTCTTCAAACCAAACATTAAAAATAATCGCGTTGTACGAGAGCGATGTAAGCGTTTTTTGTGACGCGTTCCATGACGCAGTTTGGATTGTGTATAAATAAGAAATTTCGTTCAGTAGTTTTATTTATAGAGCGGGGCGATGCAGTTGACACGGAGATTTGAATTTGTAATTCAGGAATAATTGTAAAGATATACACGTTTGTCTGAATTGGGGACGATCAAGATGGTGACAATGACGTAGTATTTATTTACTTAGTTTTTGTAGCAGTTGATTTGTTTAGCGAATAGGTTATGATGATTTTGCGAAAATTATGAACTTTTGAAAACTGTAAATCGAAACTTTACTGCAATAACTTTTGTTCAGAAAATCGAAATTGTTTGTTGTTTGTGTTAGAGAAGTATTAACTCATGTGAGCCTACTAAAGTAAATGTAAATTACTTGTGAAAATCGGAATATACTATGTAGGTGATTACTAATTTTCAGACTTAAGACTGCATAGACATCGTCGGAGTTAGTTTCTTTTATTGAATATTTTAAATAATCGATTTTTATTTTTGGGTAATAACGCATTGTAGGACAATTTGATCGCCTGTATATAAGATAAAAACAGTTAAATAACAAAGACATTTATAAGATAATATTTAAATTCAAGAAAACAGTAATGAAAATATAAATGATATATATAGGACAATTTTCATCAGAAGGATTTATTAGAGATTGGTTTTTATTTTAAAAAAAAATTTATTCATTCATAGCCAAAATTAATATGTATATACCTAACGAGCTATAATTTAAAAGTGGTCTTATAAGTCAGGGCTGTTTAAGCCAAACTCGTGAAACTCCTTCGACAACATGTAAATTTTTGCAATAGTAATTTAAAAATGTTTCATTTATCACAAAATCATCTGCTTAATATTCTTGTAATTCATTTTTGGTTGGTTCATGGTTAAAGTTTATAATAGACTAAATGATGAAATCTTCAAGAACAGCCCAAGTGGTTTCATCGCCCCCGACTCGAAAAAGCTTGTTGCAAGAAATTTATACTAAAAAATATAGCATACGTCTTGATTCATTGGGCATTTCCTGGTTTTGCCAAGAACGGAGCGGTGGTAAGAGCGCGTTACTCCCACCGATAGGCGTGAGTACATTCCAAAAGCGGACCCAGTTAGCCTTGCTGGACTTACATAGGTCTAGGGTGGCCGGCGGTTTCGGCAGTTTGCGGAATATTTTAATTTTTGCAAGTAAGACACCAGAAATGTCCAGACGGGCGAAGGGTCCGGCCCAATTCTCGCTTTCCTAACCCTCGTCATGTGCGAAAACTCCTACAAAATTTAAACTCGGAGCAGGGAAGGAGTCGTGCAAGCAAACGTGATCTTGCACTGTTATTGCATAACGTGCTTCGGGGCGGAGGTGGGAACTTTTCGTAAGAAAACGACGGCTTTGTCGATTGTGATAGCGACATCGAGAAATGGTTAAAGAGTAAGCAATTTAACGAACTCGGGGGGTCCAAGACGGTACTGAGAAGGTGTGGGGATGGGGATGGGTGCCCTCCCCCTGCTCCAAATAAATCGCTTTGCCTCGATTTGATTTGCTTCAGCGGACAGTCGGGTTGCCCCACATTCGGTGCTCAAGTCAAAAGATTGCGGCAACGTCGACTGCGACTGGCGGCGATGACGGCAGCGGCAGCGCCGCACCGCACCGCACCGCACCGCACCGCACCCGGCAACCTACAGCAACTCGGCGGTCGGTCGATTCAGGTCAAGTTCTCGGTGTGACCTACTTTATGTTGGCATTTTTGTGGCGTTTGCAGATTTTCGTATTTTTTACGATGACGGGTTGCCTTTACCAACTAGGCGCTTTTAGTACCATGCCACGTCCTTTTTTATTTATGGGTTATTAATTGAATCAAGGGATGTTTATGGCGTATCGAAGGAGCTGCATACTTCCGAGAACCACTATAGTCTATGGCAAAGGGGCTCTTGAATTTGATTATCTTTGAGGAATGTAGTTAGGGGCTAGTTCTAGTGTTCTGTTGGAGGGAAAAGTATTTTTCCTGTCAACATTATTATGTATTATTCAATTACGATGGAGTTTCCTTTCTGCAAAAGGGATTTTATTACTATTTATTGTGGAATCGAATCCGACGTCTTGTTCCGAAGTAGTTCAGCACTATGAAATGACCTCGTAACCAGAACGCGCTACCAATTAAACTATCCAGGCCTGAATCTAACTTAATTTGAAATTTATTCTCTTTATAAAAACCAAGTGATAGAAAAATGAAATAGTACATGATATACGTTTATTAACTTTGTACATAGGTACCTCCTAAAAACATTTCAGCAAGCACACCACCGTTTTTAACACTACCACATTCATAAAAAAAAATATATATATATATATATAATTTGGTTCTTTTAGGATTGATCAATTCGATTGAGGGATTTTAATTAGATAACAAATAGGAAATTGGAAAAACTCGTTTCTTGACTGGTTCTAGTGCAATTGTACCTTTTCAATTAATTCAATTATCCAAAACATGAGTAATTCTTGTTTTTTGATTTGAAGAATATGTATGAGTCGTTGTTTTTGAAAGTGGTATAAGTTACTTTTTTTTAACATATCATTTTAAAAGCTTCTGTAATTAAATCTTATCGTGTTGACTTACACCATTTTCAAAGTAACTACTTATATATTGTTTTGGAGAACTTAGTTAATTGAAAAAAAGGCAACTGTATTAGATCCCAAAGTTGTCGGCCAGATTGTTTAAAACTAAAGTTGTTTGTTTCGTTACAGTTTAAAAACATAGAGGCCGATCATATCTCTTAAGGAACAACAGGGCTCCCAAAAAGAAGAAAAAAGCAACAAAGATACCAAAAGTAACGCGTACGGGAAATCTGTGTAATACGGAGAATAAGCTCTTCATCTCTTAGTTTGTAATAAAAATAAAACAAGGAAACTGCACGTTTTGATCTTTTAGTTTAACGAATTAGGAGAAAACAAAAAAAAACGTACTAGAAGTTAAACAAATAACAGCGGGAAATCAACAGTGTCCAGGGGCCGATTTTTGCTGATTGTGCCACTCTTTGAAAAGTTAAAAAAGGTAGAAAAAATAGCAGAGAGACAGGGGCACTGACGAGCAAGCCCTAAAACACCCGCAGAAACCACCATTCCATAAACTAAGGGTTTTTTTGACTGCAGGGGCTTAAAAGGGCCCGATCTCAATCGATCGATAAGTTTTGCGAGAGCAAGTGGTCTTCGTCTTTAGTTTTTCTACGACGGCTTGTAATTAAAAGACTGCAAATACGGCTAATCAAAGAGGACAGGCAATAGCTGCATCAGCTGCCGTGAGGACAACTGCGAACGCGAGTGAAAATCGAGCGACATCACCTGCACCGCAGCATCAGCTGCAGACAAGCAACCAGTCGGAGCAACACCCCAGGCGACAACAGTTGGCGCATCAGCAACAGCAAGCTAGCACTAGCTATAAGGCACCCAGCAAAGATAATTTTTCGGGAAGCTATAATAGAAATTTCGCCAAAATTCGTCAACACGATCCAGACGTAAGCCCTCGACCACGGCGACCGTATCAAAACGATTCGTCGTCGCGTTACTACACTAAAGGTGACGGTACTGGTCAAGGAAGAATTATTGCTGACAACAACGGTCGTAGCGTAGCCTCCGGTGGTGAGGAAGGCGGAGGTGGACGCCACTATCAGTCGAACAACTACTATCACCGCAGCGGAACACCCCCAGACCAATTAAGCAAGTACCACCAGGGCGGCGGAGGAGGCGCTCCACAGACACCGCCTTATCAACGCCGGCAGTTTGGTGGCGGCGGCGGCAGCAGCGGCAACACTCCTCCGAGGTTCGGAAACAGTCGCAACAACGGCGTCAACAACGGCATTGGTGAATACTCATACTCGGCACCGAATATCAACGGAAGCAACGGCGGGAACCGGAGGCGTGAGGGAAGCAGTGACCGTGCCAGGAACGGCGACATTGTCGGAGGCGGAGAGGATAGCGCTTACTTAGAGCGTGGTCAGTCCGCACCACTCAAAACGGAAGCCCCCAGGCAGCCGGGGCCAGAGTCTTGTGAACCGGGGAGGGAAAGTGCCGTCCCCCCCGCATCTAGACGCTGGGTCCCTCCATCATTGCGACCACAACATGGACTCACGGATAAGGACAAAAATGACGCTATATTCCGTAAGGTGAGTGTTTGAGCCCCAACACCCAACCTGCTGCTTCATTTGGAAATTTCAAAATTTCGATACCCCTATATAATATGATAATTCAGAATTTCTTACCATTGTTGTTCTACTCACAGGTTCGCGGTATTCTTAATAAACTCACACCGGAAAAATTTCAAGAGCTAAGTGATGACTTACTGAAAATTGATTTAAATTCAACAGTTATATTAAATGGTGTTATTTACTTGATATTTGAGAAAGCTTTAGATGAACCAAAGTATTCGTCTATGTACGCACAGTTGTGCAAGAGACTATCAAAAGAAACACCTGATTTTGATCCGCCGAATTCTACGCTCTCATTTTTGCGTTTGCTAGTAAACGTTTGTCGCGTTAAATTCGAAAATCGTTCAACTTCGTCACCAACCGCTGGTGCACCATCATCAATATCAGCATCTGTTTTTGAATCAGCGAGTGCCGGTAATAGTAATAATGATGACTCACTATCACTCGAAGAGGAGGAGAAAAGGCATATTGCCAAACAGAGGATGCTCGGAAATGTTAAATTCATCGGTGAATTACGAAAATTGGAGATGCTATCCGAAACGGTTTTACATAAATGCATTTTGGAGCTCCTGGATAGGAAGCATGCTCCAGGAACGACTATACAGGATTGGTGCGAGGACATGGAATGCCTCTGCCAGCTTATTAGAACTTGCGGAAAGAACTTGGATACAGAACCGGTAAGTTACAAGTTTTAACCAATTTTTTAA
Source organism: Tolmerus cingulatus (assembly GCA_959613345.1). Lineage (NCBI taxonomy): Eukaryota > Metazoa > Arthropoda > Insecta > Diptera > Asilidae > Tolmerus > Tolmerus cingulatus. The sequence continues at coordinate 70,278,794 of OY390707.1, read as the reverse complement.
AACACGATAATGCTTTCAATTAATAAATTCTAAATATTAACTGATCTTTCACCCTCATTGATTTCATACACTCAAATTACAAATAAGCAGTTTTAGTAGAGTTGGAACTAATGGCAATGCGTTTCGATGAAATTCAAGTGGTCGATGCTGTTTTCTCTTCCAAAATTCATTTAATATTCAAGTTTGTGTGGTTGGAGACTGCTGAACTCTATATTCCTACGAAAAGATATTTTTAAAAGTATTTTCGTGTTTAAGATGTATGATGTAATACCATTAGAACAAAAATTATAAAGCAATTTAAATCCTTTAGGGCAAAAACTTGATGGAGCAGTATTTTGAAAAAATAGAGAACAGATCCAAATCGCCAATGTATCCGCCAAGAATTCGGTTCATGTTACGTGATATAATTGAGTTGCGTAACAATAATTGGGTACCCCGCAAAGTGGCTACCACTGAGGGTCCAGTCCCGATACGACAGATACGAGCAGACGACGATAACTTAATCCGACCGCCATACGTTAATCGGTAAGTTAGAGTTTTTTATTTATTTATTTTATTAGATTACTTGAGTTAATCAATTGATTCAATACAATTACTTGTATACGAATACATCATTATTACAGTTGTAGCTTTTTTTTTTTAAAAGTTAGAGTATAAATTTGTTTTATCCATACGAGAAAACTTTCATTTTCAACTTAAAAAAAAAACTATCTACCTATTTTGTACAGCAATCGAGATATGCGAAATGAACGCGATAGCGACAATTGGATGAATCGATTCTCACTGAATCTTCAATCTGGTTATAATGACATGTTTAGCAGCTTAAGTGTTACTGGTTCATCGCCAATAATGTCACCGTAAGTATTTTACCCTATACCCGTAAATAAATTGCATTACTGACGGTAATCCCCATCACAAGTAGAGCTTACAATAATAATCGGCATCACAACCAGCGGAATAATCAGAACAATTACAATAATCGATACAATAAGCACAATAATCAACATAACAACAGTTCGCACAACGGATCATCGTACTCGAATATGATGAATAATAAGGATCTAGCGCCGCGATTTAAGCGGAATTTGATCACGACCGCCCAGGATCCCGTAGAGAACCTCCAAATGCGTCCGGCTGCGAACAGTCTGCTATTCAAGGCGAACATCAGGAATCCTCCTATGCTGCCAATTTCTACACCCCCGCCCAGCAGTTCCTCGATTAATTCATCCCCCTCGGTCCTGCCCTCGGCACCCGCGTCTGCTGTGAATAACAACTATCACAGCAGCCAGAATCTGCGACCCACATCCGCTCCTAGCGCAGAATTTTCGCAGTCTTCGAATCAATCGAATCCTAGCTTCCAAAATTCTCACAAGGCGGCGATTAATGTGAACATGGGAGGAGGTGGTGGGGGAGGAGGCGGAAGTGGTAATACTAGCCACTACACCACCAATAATGCTCCAGGAAAGAGTACGACTCCTGTTACAAAACAGGGATCCACTGAAAAGCCAGCTAAGCAAGGAAAGAAGCTTAAGGGACCCAACAAGGAAGAAGTCCTGAAGCGCGTTATGACATTCCTCAATGAAAATCTAATTAGCGAAAAGATAGAGGCTGACGATAAAAATATCGACGACATCGTGTCCAACTTCCTCGAGCTTAAAGTGCCTGATAAGTTCATGAAGGACACCTGCATATGCATCCTGAATGAGATCATCGATAAATCTGAACAGCAGTACGAACGGTGCATCGAATTCCTCCAGCAACTGAGGAAAGGGAACAAGGTAACGACTAACGCCCTTCTAGAAGCCTTCAAGCAGATTGTCAATAAGATGAACGAGAAGGAGGCTACCATTCCAAGGATAACCACATTAGTTGCTTCCCTGCTAGCACGAGCAGTGCGCGCTAAATTGTGCAAAATATCAGACATTGCTGGTTATACTGAGAATGGACAGCACTATCCACTCTTCTTGCTGGTCCTTCAACAGCTGCATAAGACTCTGGGCAAGGAAGCCCTTGCAGATCTGTTTACTGAGAGTAAGGTTAATCTGATGAACAGCCTGCCCGAAGCGGACCGCACCAAGGACCGTTTGGCAGAGATTTTAGACGATAGGAATTTGAGTTTCTTGTATCCGTTGCTCAAACTACAAGCCGAGTTGCTTCGGCAGATTCAGGCCGATTCAAATCCACAGACTTTCTACAAGTGGATTAAGACCAATGTTGATTCCAAGTATTATACCGATTCTGGCTTCATTATGGCGCTTATGACTGTCATCCTTAAGTACATTACGCAGGTAATAAAATTACGTGAAATCAAAGAAACAATGCATCTCTTGCAACTAAATTATGTGGCAAAGTGAACGAACAGTGCTAATTTCAAAATTTTCAATTTAAAGGAGACCACACTAACAGAAGGTACGGACCCTAAGAAACTTCCAGAAAAACCCATCATAGACAAGGAGGATGAGCTCCTTCAACGATACTGCCACATTTTGGAAGGTTTTTTAAACGGCCGAAGCGATCTTCAATTAGTAGCCCTTTATGCCCTACAAGTATATTGTTACAATGCTGAGTTCCCTAAAGGTGAGTCGTTGCCCTTCCGATTGTCAGCGATGTTGCTTACATCACTCTCGTTTCACAGGAATGCTAAATCGTTGGTTTAATAATCTCTATCTCTCAAACGTAATTGAAGAGGAGGCATTCTTCCGATGGAAAGAGGAGGTCACAGACGAATATCCCGGCAAATGTGTTGCTTTGTTCCAGGTGAATTCCTGGCTCACCTGGCTAGAACAAGCCGAATCTGAGGATGAGGATTAAGCGCCACGCCCTGTAGACGATTTTGGGAAATGAGGAAGAGATATTCTCGAAATTAACATATTTTTTAAACAAATTCTCCTTTTTATGTTTTTTTCATAATTTTTCTTTTGAAAAAAATTTTTTGTAAGCGGTATATACTTGAGGCCGAAGCTGGCAGAGCGAAAAGCAAATTTTTTATCAGTCGCAAAATCGAAATTTTTAGTTTTTGGCAATGAAGCACTGAAGCTGTCTCCAACCCTGATAACGATGAAATGAATATTTTCATTTTAGTAAAATTGAGGAGATCTTAGAAAACTGCTTTGAATTTGTTTCTTACAATCTGATCCCAACTTTTTCCTCTGCTCGCAGAAGCTTTTAATCTGAAAATTATCATTTAAAAAAAATACAAAAAAATAATTAAAAAAAAAAATATTTTAGACGCTCGCAGAATTTTCAATTTTGTTATTACTTTTTCTTCGTATATTTACATACGTTCTAAGCAAATTGTTTGTCTTTCCTGGTCGCGTTCTGTTTTCAATTCAATTCTCTAGTGTGCGAGCGCTTTTTCTGTTTAACATTCTCGTCTGTTGAATATCTTCCGTTTAAATAAATTTTAATTTCATCATTTAAACTAAAAAACAAAAAAAAAAAAACAATTAAAAATATATATATAACTATAAATCACAAGCAGAAGCAACATAACGACATTGAATACAATCCTAGTTCAATTCTTTTATAAAGCAATCCAAACTTCTTTTAGCAGAATTTACATAACTACACAATACCTCTTCTATAGTCGTTATTCTGTCATTGCTCATTTTTACGTAAACAGCTATTTTGAACCTAACATGTGAGCGAAATCCATTCAGGCAGTTATATTAAGTTGCTATTGGTATTAGCATAAATTTATTGTGCAGGCTTTAAACTCCAAAATTCAATTTGATTTCGTATTGTACCAATCATTAAAAATTCATTAGGCTCTCAATTGTCAACCTTATTTGGAGATATTATTTTAAAGAAGACAAAAAACAAAATAAACATTATACACACACGGAGATAACTTTGTTTGCTGTAAGTACCCTTTCCTATCATTCCTTGATTCAAAACAGAAAAAAAAGAAGGGTTCTCTCCACATTGTGGCATGTACGAAAATAATGTTTGTATGAAATTACAATTAATTTTAAAATCGTTGAAACGCGATTTAATTTGATTTATTCATTTGCTTGAATTGAAGAATTAATGTTTTACGTAATCTGCAGAATTGCAAGTATTATAACTTTCAAGTTGAGTTCATGGATCTTTAAAATTAAAAGAACGTTATATTTAGTACGAGTACAAAATTAGAATACGGTTAAGATTCTCGAGTGGCAAGTTTTACAAAAGAATCATTATGGCAAATAAGAAAAAAATACATTTTTTGTACAGCTAACCACATATTTAGGCAGTTTTATATTTATTTTGAGACATTTAAACAATGTTTTAGCCTCTTCTGCGTTATTAAGCTTTGTATGTCTGCTTGAAGTTGCAAACCACACAACTTTGGGAGATCTCGCAACTGGCAGGCGATATACTGTCCAAAATAGTAATATTCATCTTGTGCCGCACTATTTTTCAATTCCTCCAACTTATTTAAAGCCAAGTTGATATACTCCGGTATATCGTCCTTTGGTAATTTTCTTCTTTTCCCCTTTGGTGGCGATACGTCCTAAATGAATATTTTAAGTTTAAGCCAATCAAAACTATGCACACTTACTTTTATTTTCTGTGATGTTTCCAAAGGCTCGGCTGACGTCCTTCTATTGGTAATTTGAGGACAAATGTTGCTCTGTAAAAAAGTTCTTGTAAATGAAAAATAAAAATAATTCAAACATAATACAAACCTCTTGGTGATCTTGGAAAATAATTTCGATGACGGGATCTTTCTCGACTTTCATCACTTGAATTTCATTCTAAGGCGCGCAGACATTATTAGAGGTATGTAAACATGATATGCAAAACGACTTACCAAATTGATCCCCGAATTTTTGCTATTTGCCTTTAAAAGAAAGGAAGCTGCCGTATCAAACCAAGTTAACTTTGTCTTGTATACTTCATCAGCAGCCACGCCAGATTTATTCGACTTTATCATTTTATTTTTCTCCGCAGTAAAAGTGTCTCGAATTGATTTTAATTTTCGTTTTACTCCGTCAATGCTTTCCAAATTGAACTCTTTTAAAATACGGAGATAGCATTCGTTTCTTTTAGTTTTGTTTCTATAATTAGGACTTTCATAATTCCACAAGCACTCGCTTTTTTTATATATTTCCACTAATTTGAGAGTATCACTCTCACTTAGTTTTCTTACAACGTTTTTCTTATTCATTTTCATCTATATTGGAAATTTACACTTCGAGTTACGTGAATTAAACCTTCAGAAGCTTCAATTGACACCCTAGAAATGGAAATTATCGGCCGAAAATGAGAAAAGCAGAACTTCTGTTATGCTGATTTACCAGCAGCTAGCAACAGCTGCTGATGATTGATGAATCAGCCGCTGGCAAATAGCGCCCTACCTTAAGGTAGTGACACACTTGCCGGTTGGAAATTCTCAGTTTAACTGGCTTCAAAAACAGTCGTTTCTGAATGAAATAAAATAGGAAATGGGATTACTAAACCTTAATAAAAGACAGTTTTAATGCAAACAATTCACTTTATAAATACGTACAAAAAATGTAAGTCTATTAATATTTTGATGCTTTATTAAAATTTTAGCTGTTAGTCCTTTAAAATTGTTTAATTCTATGAACAAATATGGAATTACTCGTTGTACTCTTTGACTATTTCCGGCATTTTAGATATGTTTTTGTCTTAACTTTAACGTGTTTTTGAACTTCAGTTTATTAAAATAAAACTCTTCTTATGTTATAAGGTGTCTTTTTTACTTTCGCAAAAGGGCGTAGAATTCAAAGTCATAGTGCTGTCGGTAACCGTCCACATTCCAGCTATTAGAAGACCCCGCGAATGCCGAGGGCGAGTTGGCAGTGTAGGTAGACCAATCGCACCGAGCCTCATATTTTTATTCATTTTTAAATCATGCAACTTAATCGTCTGTAAAGTGCGAATAAATCGACGCTAAATATTTTGGGCTTTTTCTTAATATGATAAAAATACTTACGAAACTACGCTAATTGTAACCAGCGTCACTTTGTTCCTTTACTTGGTTATTGTTCCAATTTTCTACTACTCCTCTATAAATTTAATTGATTTTTTTCAGTTTCCGCATGTATTTGAAAGGCAGCGAGCGTTATCAGATAAAATCACTCCGGCACAAGCGCGGCCATGCGGCGGACCTCGTGGTCTGGAGACATTGCGTAACAAGCGGCAAGAGAAATTGTTGCAGATGCAGAAAGTGAATTTATGTTGACACTAAAAATTTATTCGCAATTTCTTTACATAAATCCTGTTTATAATTTACAACATAGAATTTAGAAGTTATCCAAGCGTGCCCTAAATTAGGTATTTTTGTTATTCTAGACCGGCTTTCTCCAGGAGAAAAGGAGCTGAAAGTATTAAAGTTTTATCGGCAGGGGCCTTTATTTAAATCTGAAGAGCTATAAATACCTAGTCGTATCGCAGCACATAGCACGACAAATGTGATTATATTACTTTTAACGCTTTCCCGAAGTTTTCGCCGTTCTTCCGCTGGGTCTACTTGTGGGGGCATCCGGAACATTTTTAGGTAGGTTTAGCTTTAACGGTAATGGGAATACTTAAAATTTTTATTTATTTTTTAACGTTGCAACGAATAACTATGTTTTAAATTACACAGGCTTTATTGAATGTTTTTGCAATGCTTTTTGGAAATGTCAGTGAGAAAGGCCTACTTGAAGTTGGTTGGGATGGGAGTCGAACTTTTGGTAAACGACCTCTTGTTGTTAAAATGTGAACCAGCGAAACATTCGACATTTATGAGTTTTATATTTATAACAAAAAACGTTTGTAAATAAAGGATAAATATTTAATAAGTTTTATGAAATGTAGAATATTTTGAAAACCTTATCACAGCAGAGGAACACTTTAAATAATTAGCATAATTTACCCCCCACCCACATCGATTTAAAGCCAATCGTCGCATAAGTTTATTCGCCGAATAAAATTGTCCCTCCCAACTTGTTTGTGATTAAAAAAAGGTATCAGATGGGTAAATTTATCAGCTTCATAATACGGCCTACGGGACTATTATTCGTTAGTTAATTTTAGAGAAATAGAGTGAAAAATAATTTTCCCTGACACCCAAGTTAATTTTTTATCTTATCTTCATGTTCTATCTGAAAAGTGGTAGGCTTTTGGAATTGAGATCTCAGCACTGGTCTTGTTTTTGACCAATTTGTGAAGGCAAGTTTCCAAATAAAGTTACTGAGCGTAGTACAAAGAATGTATTAAAAGCACACACAAAAACAGTCAAATTAAAATGGAATTTAAACGCGTAAACCTAGTCTTCGACATGCTCCAAATGGTCCATGTCGAGGTCCCGCATTTTTCCCAGGAATTCTTTCTGCTCCTGGGACAGCTTCCGACTCTGCGCTTGCAGCTCCGTCAGGATGCTCAGCTTCTGCCGGTCGTAGGCCTCCGCCTCCACTTTCTTCAGCTTGAAATCCTCCTCGAGCTGCATCAGCCTCACCTCCAAATCGTTAGCGCCTTGAGCCCCGAACAACTTGATCATCTCCTCCGTGTGAAAAGCGGACGAGATCGCGTTTCTGATGGCCTGCCAGGGATGAATTAAAGTTAAACTAAGTGGCGCGGCTCCCTGAACCTGAACAATTACCGCTTTCATTTTGGACAGCTTGTTGTCGACCGTGACGTCGCCCTTCTGCATCCGGTCCAGCGTCTCCCCGAACTCCTTGATTTGCTCGACCGTTTCTTCCCTCATCAAGTCGAACTCGTCCTCGGGCAGGTCGCTCCTGGAAGGAAATGTCGCAAGTGGTTTCAAGTTACCAGTGAAGGCCGGGAAAAGCTAACGCACTTGCACTCGTCCAAGTCCTTCAGCTGCTCCACGAGCCGCTCGAGCTGGCTTTCCAAATTCGCAATCAGCATTTCATTCGCAGTTGCCATTTCCGCTGGTCAGTAGCTCGCCGGACGCCGCGACTTCCGTCCGTTGTCATCGAGAAATGTCACAACGTTCAAACGAAACCTGTTAAATGTCGCCCCATGTGGTGCCATAGCAACTTATTGTTCTTAAAATCACTTTTATTCCCTCTTTACAATTATTCAGTTTCGTGCAGTGCGGAGGTTAAAAAGCTACCTCTTTGCTTACAAGTATTTTTCTGTAACTACTTTGAGATCTTACCAACGCCTGTAAAATATTCATCTTCTAAATAAGCAAATTTCCCAGTACAGCCAATTCAAATCATTCAAAAAAGTAAACGATCATTTTGCCACGCAATATAAATCTAAAGTTGGCCAAAACATTCCCAACTTAATTTTGAGGAAACCAGGAAACATATACAACTTTCAGGCCTATACAAACGTGTTGAACATCTTAGCTTTTGTTGATTTAATTAATCGAATTGATTCTCTGATCTATATCTAAAGAATTGTTATGTCCATATTGAAAATCCCTCCATAGAAATTCAGTCTTCGTATGTTTATGCCAGTAGCATTTCATTATTTGAATAATTAAATCACTTACTGTAAAGTTTATGTTATAATTTTAGTTTTGAATACCAAGTGTTTTTATTTACTTGACTTTCATTTCACATTCAACCCTTTTCGAAAATTTAGAATAGATTTTGTTGGAAAGGAGGGGCAAATAAAATATCCTTTTTAAACATATTTGATTTTATTCCATAAAAGAAAGGTCTCTCCTCATGTAATACATAGGCGGATGTGTACTTCTGTGAGACAGAGATATAGTCGTTATTAGCCGGACAAACATCTATATGCTGGCTAATTGTTTTAGAAAAGTGGGAGTAGTTTTCCAGAACTAGATCTATTCAATTAAATTATACACAGCTGTTTACAATAAGCGACCCAAAGCAGAATTAACTAGATCTAAATCGGCCATGGGATGACATGGGATTAATTAAACGGTGAACAAAATGGAAAAGTATTATTAATGATAATCGTGAGATTGCTTTGACAAAAAGATTTATAAAGAATAAAGGAGGGGGCACAGCAGAGTCAGCAAGATACATATATCTCTATATTACAGCAGCATACTTAACAGGATTAGGAGTGTGTAAATTGCAGGGCACTTATCTTCCCATGAAAACATCAAAGTATAATCAATGAGTTTTACCCATTATACCGTTAATTAACCAAAATTTACTAAAACTGTTTTCTTTAACTCTTCTAGTTAGTAGTGGAGACAGAAGAGGGTTTTCTTTAGCGACTGAAAAACGGAGAATTTATTCTACGTCCATCGTCTCTTCAGAGAAGTGATTAGACGCTGGTTTGCTGGGGTGCTGCTTGTCCTGGTGGCCGTCGCTGTTCACCTCCCCATTCTGGCCCTGTTGCTGTTGGCTTTGGGAGTCCGTGGGTGGGCTCTGCTTCTGTGCTGGTGGAGTTGGTGGCTTGGGCTTTGGTCGGTTGATGACGGATTTAACGCAGGCTGTGAGCGTATCCCACTCGTGCATGATGTCAGAGATTTTAATTGGAGGATCTGCCGTTTTCGGTGTCCGGGCCAATTTTGCACGGTTTTCTTCGAGCCATTTTTGTGCTTTCTCGGCAGCTTCGCTTATATTGATAAATTCTGTTTCAGTTAAATGGTCGTATTTGGGAGATCCTGTACGGAATTCATCAACGGCCTTTCGGGCCATTTGAACAGCGTGTCCAAGTTCATCTAAGGCACCTGGTTGGTTTTCGTACTCCTGACACCGTGCCTTAATCGGATCTGTCTGAGTATGAAGCACACTCAGCTTATTCTTGTATGTGTCCCGGTCACAGTTATCACCTTTGTCGTCGTACAGCCAAACTTCTAGATCACGTAGCTGACTGCAAATGTTAGTGCGATCGCCTTCGTTTGCATAGGCAGCCAGTGGCCCATAATCCTAAAGAAAAGTGTTAAAGCGCAAGTGGGCCAAAGGAAATGTTCGTCTTACCTGGAGTTTCTCCCTCATGTCGTAAATATACTCCTCGAGAGCATTCCTAGCATCAATCCTTTCCTTTTCCCTTTCGTCGTTGGCGATCATTTTAGCCTCTTGGTCCTGGTAGGACACCAACTCATTCTGGGAATATCCATGAGTCTTGGCATCGAGTGACAATTCAATAGCCTTCGAGACGACCTTCTTTTTCTTATCCTTTTGATCAGTAGAGCCCTGAAATGCCGAACAACACTGAATCGTTTTTGCAAGGGACAAAACACTGAATTTGGTTAAGAATAAAATATGAGAAGAAGTGACTTAAATTAAATTTTGCTAAACTTTCCAATTAACAAAATGACAAATGATAAAAAAATTGAGAAGCGCAACATGCGAAACAAAGGGAGACGGCACGATTTACACAGTGTTAGAAGTGATATATTTTTATTTGAATGGAATTCATTAATATTTAATGTGTAGTTTTAATTATTAAAGCTACAAAAAGCAAGTGCACATGGGGATGTTTCATGCATACGTTTTTTTTACCAATTGAAATATATCGTTAGTTAATAATGATCAACACTACGATGATTTAAATAAATTCTTGTGAAAGTTTTGCACCGAAAACCGACCTAAAAATGTTAAAATATTAATTAAGACCTATTCTTTCCTCTTATATTATTTGTGATTAAATATTTACATTTTATTTATTTTTACTTCAAAATACGTTTTGTTTTCCTTAAAATATTTACTTAGACCTGATCTCACCAAAAAAAAACAAAAACGCTAGGTTAAAGAGTTTAAACAATCTAAACAATATTACTACATATTGAGCAAAAAATGTGGTCTGTGCTGAATCCAGTTAAATTTTGAAACGAATTTACTGTAGAAGTTTTGCTATTGAAGTCACTTATAAATGAACGCTTCTACAAATTTGTCTATATCGTTGACTCCATAAAGTTATATTTTGAGAAACGTTCTCAATTTTATTAATTTGTTCTCATACGATTCTTTTTTCGCTAGAGCATTTGGCTAATGCCTCTTGAATGGCACTCCAAAAAGTTAGCATTGAGCTACAAAACTTGATTTTACCATATTCAAAATCGGAGTAAATAATTCATTTTTTTTTCAAAAATAATTACAACTAATGTTTTTTTTTACATAAATTCAATTATTGGTTATGCAGTCACATACAGTAATAACAATTGTTTGCTTTCTGCGGAAAATATTTGATAATAGTTTTAAAATATAAAAATAAAATTACACATCTGTACTGAATTCAATACAACACTATTTAGTTTTAACAAGTTCAAGAAAGAATAGACTACTATGTTTAAACCTTAGCTATCATATAGGGATCAGAATGACCCCAGCCTCGTAAGTCCCATTTCAGTATACCTCAAGTTTTTTACCATTTCAATCTCTTTTTCGTATCTTAATATTGGATGTTTCCTAAATGTCTATTTTTTATCCATATCAGTAGAGCATTATAAAAGTATCGTAAATCTTTTTTAAATCAAAAAATCATTACAGCTAGCATATTCGTGGTTGTGATCGAGCGAACTCCACACCTGAGGGTTCAGTTAAAATTTTACTTTTTAAGAACATTAAGTAAAAACATATTTGAAAATACTTTCGTTCATATCAATCTTAAATTATAAATATATTTCGGAAAATTTTGATAAGCCCCAATTGGGAATACCGTCCATATTATTTACAACATCCCACGCCGTCGATTGTATATATTGCGCATTTGAACCAGGAAAGGTAAATTTACATCTTTATTAATAACAAAAATACAGCCTATACAAACTATCGTCCAAGCTACACTACCAAAATAGTATTTACAAATAACTATAACTAAGCGGAACGATGCATACAATGATTGATATAAACAGAATTAGTGCAGTAGTGGGCTAAACCTAAAAATTGCTAAATTTGAAAACAACAATTTTTTCAGGCCACAAGAAGCAATAAAAATTCAAAATTGTGCACCAAAGCAGCCGCACCAGCCGACCCCATTCGTATATCCACTGATTAAAATGCCAAACAGCCCTCTCACCAAAAAGCATCCCTCGAATACCTCTTCGTTACAAGTTCACAGTAATGTTAGTACATTTTCCCAATTGATCCGCTTTGGCATATAGAAGGAAGTCTGAGTATTCCCAAAAACCTTTTAACCAGAGAGCATTATGGTTAAACACTTTCTGCAGTAAAGACGCAGATTTAACGCGATTTGTTGTTATAATAAAGATTAAGAAAACCATCGCATTGATTCCTATCTGGCATTTTTAGTGGAGCACATAGGGCAGGCACAAGCGCGGTCTTTTCTGGCGATGGTAATTTCAGTCAAAACAAATAAAAGGAAAAACAAAAGAAAATATTACAGAAACAAAAATATAAAACAGAATTGCAAATGTCCCAGATTCAGTTAGTACTAAACAAAAAAATTTCAACAAGGATTTGAATGATGAATGTTTCCTACTAATTTTTTGATTGGTTTGATTTTCTGTTATTCAAATTAGACACACGTACCGAAGTAAACCATCCCTTGACCCGTTGGGCCCACCCTTGTCCTCCTGGTGATGAGGCTGTTGGCGATTCTACATAATTAGCGCCGCCGTCCCCATACTCATTATCATAACACGCCTAATTACAACACATACATATTTTCGATGTTTTAATAAAAGTATTCTTCTCTTTTTTCACAAAAAAGGACTTTTGTTGGTTTTGTATTGATTCAATAATTGCAAGACGTATCCTTGTTCTATCTTATTAAATGGAACATTAATTGAAAATAAAAAAAAATATGTGGCCGAATTGCGGAAAATTAAAAATAATTTCAGCTACAACGTAATTTGATACATTAGTATACTAAGTATTTTAAAAATAAATTATTATTTCTGAAATAAATCATATCGTGGCGTATGATGATAGTGTGTATAATTCCAACTAATAGGTAACTCCGAAAAAAACGAGTACATAAATATAATTATTGATTACTCTACGATCTTCTTTGTTAAGTACAGTTTACAAACCCACACTAATGCACAGCAACACCGCTAAGGAGTTTGTTAGCAAATTAATTGATTTTAGTAAAGCATTGCTAGTTGTCCGATATCTTTTATTGCGCTTAACATCTGAGACTCTAATTAGTGGCTATAACTTCGAACTCCTAACGGTAATAAATGTAAGCTATACTCAATTTTTGTGTTAAAAGAAAATACAATTATATCGTGGTATTCTTCCCACTAACTGATAATAAAATTTGTTTTGCAAGGATTACATCAATTTAATTCACTAACAACTTAAACCTCAAAAGCTAAAAATTATTGAAACAAGATTAAAAAACGATTAGAATCTCACCAGCATTTTTCTGGTAAAAGTGTAAATAAGCAAATACGCAATCTACAATTTCTAAAATCAGACTTCTGAACAATTACATTGACCGCCTTTCTAAGTGTGTGCTCACTTTATAAAACTTTTTATTTAAGGTTTCCATTAATGCTCTTTGATTTTATTTATTTTGGTATCCTCTTGCAAAAAGGTTATTTTTTCTAAAAGATCAAAAAAGTGTAAATAAGTTAAAAATGTTCTAGCATTTCTGCATAATGTTAAATAATTTTAGTTGAAGATTATTAAATGAGATGAGTTTTTAGGGGTCGACTGCTTTCGTTCCATTTATGTCATAAAATCCTCGCTTATATTGAAGGCGTAGGACAATTACTATTTAGTAAAAGTCATTTATAAAAACTTAATAACTAAGACAACTTATACCTAATCCAAGTTTGGAATAAATTGTTTCCAATTTTTATATCAAACCTGTAATTTGGGTGATAAGAAAATTTTTATAACTTTAAATTCAACTTACAAGAACAAGCTCGTCTAGCCGGCGTCAAATGTATAATAGAGTCAGCCAGGATTTCAAGAGGACACTTTTTCTGGTATGTACAACTAACCCTTCATTCTCCCTCCTCTGTATTTTCAAGTGAAACGACATACAAACCTTGTAAATCACAAATTAAAGCTCTTCAAACGGCGCACTGAAGTACAAGGCCTTTTTCCCCCGATTGCTTGAGAACATTATTACACTATTACATAATCGTGATCTTTCTAGCTTAAAAATACTTGGTGTCTCCAAGTTAAGTATACGATGCGAATGAATGATTAAACTGTGTTAATTGCCGCACGAAGAGCTGCTGCGTAAAACATGAATCGGAAAATGCTTGTCACCATTTCCTCAAGAGTTTGCGGGGTGTTCTTAGCATTGTTTAAGCCTATGGTGATGGGATTATGCATCTTTTGTGAGTATAAGCGATAAGTGTCGTGTTTATAAATCTAACTACTTTAAGGGTAGAAAATTAGTGAAAGAACTAAGCCTTCGCAGTTTCAAAACAATAAATAAGTATTACCACTTTAAACCCTTACAATTATTTCCATTCAAATCACTAAGAAACTCACAATATTCCGGGCAAAGGAACGATGAGTAATTTCAATATCAAAACCTTTGGCTTTCAATTTCCCTTGGTGTTGTATCGGGAGGGATTGATAAGTAAATATTCTGAGTTTACGGTGCAAAAATTATATGTGGATTCCTATGATTATTTGAAGAATTTGTATTAATCACTAATGATAACTAATTTACGTGTATTATGTTTTCCATTGTTATTGAAACGGTGTCTATTCGGTAGGAACCCTTATAAACAATAAGCTCAGGTCGAATGAACATCAAAGAAATGCACTTCGTAAAATGACTAACAGCAAAAGCTCTTAAAATTATGTCATCAATACAGAACCAACATAATCCAAAATATGTGTAAAAATTTAAAATTCAAAATTACCTCTTGAACAACTTCCATCGGTTCCTCTTGTTGTTGCGGAGTTTGCGGCTGTGACGTCTGCTGTTGCTGCTGCTGCTCTTCGCTTGCACTTTCATTTTCTACTGCTTCCTTCTTTTCGACGAGAGATGCACTTGAGATCAAAACGATTCCGTGAAGATTAATGCGGACTTTAACTTTAACTTCCTGGGACTCGCCCTTGTCGTTTGGTTTTACATCTTTTATGTACCATCTGCCAATGATTGGATCTGGGTATGGAACTTGTTGTCCATACGAGATGACCATGTGGAACGGCTCACGTCGATGCAGAGTTAATAATCGGCTGAAAGGAGCGGGGTGGAAAACAGGGAAAACTTCCATTTCTCCATGTTGTCCGCCACCTTCTCCTTCCCAGCTAACTTTCACCGAATAATTCTGGATATCCGTAACTGAGAATTCACGGACACGTACAGCAGGGGACATAATGGCGCACTGCAATGCAGCGCCGCGAGAGACTGATTCATCTTGGTTAAGTGTTGTGCTAGCCGGCTTGCCGAAAACTTGTTCTATGAGAGATTTGATTGCTGGGATACGGGAGCTGCCTCCAACAATCTCAACAGAGTGTATATCATCCATGGATAGTTTTGATTCTTTTAAACATCTTTTCAAGGTTTGATCAACTTTTTGGAACAAATGTCCGCATAGCTCCTCCATTGTAACTCTCTGCATACTTGAATGAACGTCCATCTCATCCATGAAACATTCGATATTAAGCGGCAACTTTGTACTATTGGCCGACATTTGCTTCTTTAATTTTTCAACTTCAGTAAGAAGCCGAAGATAAGCTCTGCAAATACCGGAAAAAAGTAAAGTAAAAACCAAGCTCTCGCCTAAATTCTTTTGTAACCGCTGATAACTCACCTTGCGTTAGACTTTGCATTTATCTTATATCTATCCTGAAATTCTTTAACAAAATAATCGGCTAAAACAAAATCAAAATCACGTCCTCCGATTTGATCCCAGGAGCTGGCCAACATTTTCAGTTTGCCCTTGGTAAATGCACATGCGCTCACTTGGAGTGATGCATGACCGCAATCGACGAAAATTACATTGCGAGGTTTGTCGTCGGGTAGATCCTGCTTGTAGAATCCATACGACAGAGCCGTGGCAGTCGTCTCATTGAACAGGCGGAGGACATTTAGACCAGCTATTGATGCCGCGTCTAGTAAAGCTTTTCGTTCTGCATTTGTATAGTAAATGGGTACTGTAATAACGCAGTCATTCACCTGCAAGTAATAAACGTTCCCAATTTTATTTGTTGAATCAGTTGTGCAAAAAACGATGCGCGATGCTATAACCGCTAAAACTCTCGCACTTGTTTTTCCAGATAGTTTTGACGAATTTACTTACAGAAGAAATACGAAACTTTTCAAAACAGTGTTCTGCTTACCTGCGCTTGTAATGCATTTGTAGATGACTCTTTCAACTTTGTGAACAGCATCGCTGTTATCTGTTCCGGTGAGAAGACCTGCTCTTCATCCAAGTAGTTGACTCTTATACCAATGCCACCGTCTGGCCGCGGTTCTACCCTATATGGAATGGTGTTGAGCTCTTGTTGCACATGTGGATCATTATATTTACGACCTAATAGTCGTTTGAATCCGCTTATCGTGTTGGTCATATTTGTGACTTGTTGGCTTTTGGCTGACACACCAAGAGCACGCTTCTTCCCAGCGAATGCTACACATGATCTGTAAAAATAAGAAATTCAAATTTATTCTACGATGCACTTTTAATGTAGCAGTGAAGATTACCATAATAAAGAACAGATTATTTACAAAGAAACTTGAGCTTCTTTAACTGATTCCAGCCAGACTTGTTAGCGCCGATTTAAAGTAAACAGAATGTATGGGATCAATTAAGTTTTTATTGACTCGACTCGACTCTGAGCTGCAGTTATGAAATATGATGCCAAGAGAATAATTCCGTATCCTACAGCTTACTTATTTTTAAACAAGGTGTTAGCAGAAAAATTCAGATCAGAAAAAGTATTTGTAATTTAATCGATAGTTAGGTTTTGTCTTCTTGGTTTAGTTTTTACTAATTTAAGCGCAATTAATACAACTTTCACTTTTAAAAATTTTAAACGTGACTATTTTCAAAATTTAAAACTACTTCAGATTTTCGTAAACCTAACTACTTCCTTTTGAAAACGGCCACAAAGTTTAATTCAAAAACATTAAAAATTTATCCAGATGTGTCGAATGCTTTCCGATAAAATTGTTAATTGTTATTCAATTCAATGAAAAATGCACTAACTAATCTGATTCGGATCCGAGTGTAAAAACAACGCAGCTAATAAGCATTTAATATACCTTCCAAATGTTTAACTCAAATGATACGAAGTCACGTTTCATGAAACATTATAAGTGTCGAATGCAAAATTGTTTTTGGGTTTCAAATTTGTTCACTATTTTTTGTAGATAATAGATTACGACATTTTCACTTCTGTAAAAATTTCCATCGTCTAAAATAGCTTTCCTTTCGCTTAAATGCACTATCAGCATTTATATACAATTTTGCAGACATTAACTAAACTGCATAGCAGCTGCTATTTTCTTCTTATTCAAAAGAATTATTCAATTTGCCTGAATCAAGTCGGTTGTCGTCGTCTGGCTACAATTTTCACGTGCTCTGAGCCGTGGAATTCGTTCGTGGCTTAACATAAATGTGCTTATCAAATAAAACTCACATGCTAATGATAAGACTTAATACCCAAAAGCACCGATATACTTTCTGATCAGTAAAAAGCCAAATTGCTAACAAATTTTAATGTTCTTTAAAAATGAACTAATAGCAGAACTAATTCAAATTTTTACAGATATTTATGTATTTCTATAAGTTTTTGAACTAAACAACTCTTTCTGCTTCTATTTTTTAACTTTCGTTTCTTAATTTGGGAACTTATTTTACTTAACTTATTTTGCAAAAATAATTTTTACTAGAAAACAGAAATTCTTGTCTTTTTTGCTATAACTGGTTAATTTGGTTATTTACTCTTTAATTCAAAAAACTAAATCTTGCTCAATAAAGCGATAGGGGTTTTTCGTTCACTGATACTATGCTTGATATAACATTGAATTTTATCAGTGGTTAGTCCTAATTTCGTTGAAAAATTGTGCAGTCTAAAACTGCTTCCACTGCATGTGTAAAAAAGAGTTTACATATTTACTTTTCATAACTCCTTGCGTACTACATTAGTAGGAAAGGGGAGTTCAAGGCCAAATGGTCTTATTAAATTAGTTGACTTGGAAATTCTAGAGATGTTTTTATGTTACCAATAATGACAAATAATAAAATACAAACTGCTTCTTTTTTAAATAAAAGATAGTAAGTTGGCTCACATTATGGAATTCCATTTAACTCTTCGGTTTTACCCCTAGATAATTATTTTTGGGATTCCTCCAAAAAGTGTTATATTACGTCACTAGCAGCCTGCCTACGCATATTTGTGTGAAACAGCATTGGACACAATAAGCACGACGAAGTGTTACTTCTATTTGTAACTTAAATCTCTCAGAAGTAGCAAAACTACTTGATTCGCTTGACGACAGCAAATTCGACTGAATCAAACATTACCAAGGCGAGGTGTAATTAAAGCGCAGTTTTGCGGCATTAACGCCGACTGACATCGACGCGAAAGGCTTTTGCCCGAATCGACGTCTTAAGTCTACCGTAAGCGCTGCACCAAAAGGTTTATGTTTCGTCATGACTTAAGACGCTGCGCCAAAGAGAAGAGTAAGGAGCATGTGCCCCAGCCACATGTTTCGTTGGATAAATCAGATCGCTCTACCCTCAAGCCAGGCAAGGTAGACTCGCGGGACACGACACCTTCCGAGATTTTTAGATATGCCCGTTGTGGTTTTATGCTGCGCCTTAAACAGCGTCCGTCGGCTTGTCATGTAGTCGCAGTAAATGAGTCATGAGCGTGATGGGTTCAGGTACTCAGCGTAAGCGCAAAGATTCTTGTTCGCCAGGTCCGCGACCGCGCCGTTTAAGAAAAGACAGAAAAATGAGGAGCACGGCGATCGCCTCTGAAGCAGGGTCTTAAAATGGAAGAGACACGGGCAGAGGCACATAAAACTGGTTTACGGCATGGCATGACCATATACAACCTTAAATTTCAAAATATCGCAAGATTGCCAGAAACATAGTGCAGCATCATAACATTAAAACGTAGTAGCAGTCCACCCAACCGGCTTCACTGCACTAATTAAAGGCAAATTTCAAGCAAGAATGGAACTAAAAAGAACAACTTAATTACGCTTGATTAAATCTGAAATCACTTCAGAGATGCTCCGCCGTGGGCCAGCACCTCACAAATTCATCAGCGCAGCGCTCACTAGCCTGTTTATCTTCAGAAATAATTCGATTTATAAAAATAAGTTATTTTCACAACATAATGAATTTAAAAATCGAGGAAAAGTGAAGAGAGCTCTTTTCCGAGGATACGTTGCGATGGAAATAGAAACGACCAGTCATCTCCCACACGTAACCGCTCCCATCTTGCGCCTCCCCGGCCCCTCGGGGCTTCTTCAAGAGGTGAATTGATTCAGTTTTGATTTTGTACTCCTACTTGAGCTTACGGAGTAAACGTGAAAACTGCAAATGCTGCGGGGGAGGCTTGAAATCTCTAATAATTCCTTGGGTCCGGTCAATAGTGTGACGATGTCGCGGACCACTCGGTTGCGCTTATTTCGTTAAATTGGAGGTGAGACCGGGAGTCGTGCTCCGATTCGCGGTGCTCGAAAAATAATAAAACAGCCGGCATTGTTTACGCCGCACAATCTGCTTAAAATCCAAAACAAAACCGATAGCTGACTCCTGAAAGATACCGAGGTTACGCCGAAGATTTAGTAGTTGGGGTCCGAACAAGGTCTTTTGGAGCGCAAAATCTTAATTGACATTGTCGCAAATCAGCGAGCCCTGCCTCGGTTTATATGCATCTGGGATTTAGTGTAGGACACTTTCAGATTTTCGCTTTTTGTAGCTATAATTGGGAGGCGAAGTTATTATTTTTTTGGTTGCAGTGAGTCACTGTTCTTTGTAACATTTACGAAAAAAATCAAATGAGTTCGGAGTAAGGACAAAACACATCTATGGAATTGATCAGAGAAGTTAAAGATTTATGTGACCACAATTCATGGAATATTGCACCAATACGATACATCATCATGAAGCGAATAAGTGGAAATGGAATTTTGACGATCATTGCTTTAGTGTTTGTACATAAATTCGATTTGCAAAGCTACAGTGATCGTGTAATTTCTCAAAACCTTTTTTCGGAAGGGAACGAATTACATATTTACCTTTACCTAGCCCCTAGTGTCCTCTGATCATTTGTGAGCCCAAAAAATATAAATTCCAATGCACTAATATTTTTTGACGTTCACACTGTTATTCATATTTTAATCACATTTATGGTAATACTAATTCAACTATTCCACTAATTGATTGTGACTCTGTTTTTGATTTTTTAATTATTACTATATAAATTGTGACAATCTTTGGAACAAAAAGTTATAATCGTAGATTCACTATTCACAATGGATTAGTTTGTAGAAACCAGTAATGAATATTAATTAGCAGTCCGTTGGCAAAACGAATGATATTTTTATCTTTTATAGCTGCATTGCACACAAAAGCAATTCAAAGAATTTTCAACGTGCATTTTCGAAACAAAAATTCATAGGAGATAAATCGATATGACTCGCAAATAAATGCCTAAAGCGCACAACTTTAATTATACACACTCGAGTTCCTTGAAATTGTTTAACCGTTACTACCATAATTATATGCAGGAGCTTTTTGATTCTTTATAACCTTTTTAGGGCAAATATGAATATATGCTCATATGTATTTTGTTTTAAATACAGATGTGTATCTATAAATATGCACATATACATAACAAAGAAAAATGCATCCTAGAAACAAAGTTAAACATTTGTTGTTGGGAATTTTTTGAAATCGAAAATTTGGGGTTTTGTACCGAATTGGCCGATGACGAAATTTTACTTGGCTTATGTTAGGAATAGGGGGATACCTGACGGATTTTAATGGAATTTTGCAAGAATAAATTGGCATTTGGGTTTTCAAGATAAAGCCATTTGGCTTTTGAATTAGTAATTAAGAAAGCCGATTTCAAGATTTTTAGAAAATCTTTCCCTTGGGTGGTAAAAGGGGATGAACGTTTGTATGGAATTGCCGTCATTTCTAAGGTTGAAACTATTAAAATTACCATTGGGTAATAGTTGAATTTTCTGAAGCCCTGAAATATGTTCAAACCAAATAGTCGTAATGCCAAATCATAAATCTCTATTTTTTAAAATAACGGACTTCCATGCAAAAGTTTACTTCCCATCTAATCTCTATTCTATTTCTACTTATTTCTAAACACGCGCAGGCGAAGTCGCGGGCAGAAAACTATAGTTACTTAAAAGTATGTAAATCCTTTATAGATTTTATTTCGTTATTGTAAAATTTATTACGACCATCCAATTGCATTGTTGCGTGTTTATAATCACTTTAAAATTTTTGGAAATGAATCACAAACTACCCATTAGTTTTGTATGCTAATAATATATGTACATATGTAATTATATGCCTTGCTGCAATTCCAGAGGTGGGACGCGGATAATTGTGGGAATTCTTTCCAGTTTGACATTAAAAAAAAAATTTTGTAAAATAATTATGCAAAAGAGAAATATGAAATGCAACTGATATTATAATGCTTATTTAACTTTAGAAACGATATAAAGAAACATTCAGATTAATAAAAAACTGCAGTAATTGCTCTTCAAATGAAGCAATAAACTCAAAGGGAAAAGTGGTAAGTGAGTTAATATGCACTTTACAAATTTAGGCTTTGCCGCCACCCAAGAGACCGAGGAGGGAACTTATCATGTGGAAAATTCCCGAAAAAATTGTGATGCTTGAAATTGCCATGGCAAAGGCAGTGAAATTGATCAGAAAGCTCTTCACTTTTTCCTCATTTTAATCCGACCTGCGGGGAAGCCAATTTACGAGTGCTAGACAGTGTGGCACACTGTAGAGTGCACCTTTTTGAGGTTATGTGGAATTTGAACGGCACTCAAGAGACGAGCTGGACCTGACTGACGGGGGCTTCGCTGATTGGAGCTCGGAAAGGAAATCAATCCGCGCAATGCGGCCACAAAGATTGGTTCTTTTCCCCGTATGAATTAGTGCAGTGTAAATGAAGGCGTAGTCAGCCGCTGTGTCCAGTCTAGGGAACATGTGATCGAATCGACCAGAACTAGCGAGTCGACACTATCAGTCGGTGACATGGTCACGATTCGAGAATTTTTATTGATTTTCTTTGCCCCAGCGGAGCTCTTCAAAACTACGAAGTAAAAAAAAAAAAAAATAGAAATGAATTGATACTTACGGTGTTGCTCTTAAACTGTAATCATTAGCTAAGGTCTCGATGCCGCCTGCCTTGGCCGCCGCGACGTAACACGACTCGTTACCAAAATCAATACCAATCACAGACATTTTTCAAACAGTATTTCGCTATGTTAAATAGTACTGTTTTAAAAACTGTTCAGCAACAAATAACGATTTTTATTCACGTCCCTGTCCCGAAACCGTCCTGTAAAGGAAAAAAGGTTATAAAAGTAACACACTTTAATCACTGCTTGCGATTTCAACAGTTTCTGTCGAGCCAGTTTTATGCTTTGCACTAATTGTTTAATTATAAACGAACTAAGAATTACTCGATATCGTGATTCTGCTAGTTTTCAAGTTTCTTGTGAAAAATTAACTAGTCTCAAAAGTGTCAAAAAAAAGTATTTTTTTATTGCACCGCGGATGTCAGTACGTCGTCTTTCGTTAACTTGTTCGGTAAAAAAGCACTTCACAGATGCAATGAAAAAATATACAATTACTTGGAAAAATGCGACTTTTGGTGGTAAAAAACACGTATTTCTCACTAAGAATTGTATTTATACCGTTTAAACAATATAATCCTTTTCTAGTCTTTGAAATGTCTCCTCGTTTTGTTTAAAACACCTTCGCGAAACACTCGCAACTTGCTTCCAATAGCGCGATTCGATTTCAACTGAACGAAGAACCGGAAATTTCCCTGCGATGCCGGGGAATGCACGACGCACACGTTTGGAGAATTGCAAGCTTTTGGAAAGGTTTTACTGCGGGTGGAGTGCGGGCAGCGACTGAGTTTTGAATGTGTGACGTATTTTCTTGGCCTTGTATAGAATTTTCGAGAAAGATTCGACGAACACACTCGCAGCCAGGCCACTGAAGTTTCATTCAAAGGGAAATTTCATCCATGGGCATTTTTTTCAAGTACTGCCATGGTACCGATTCCAAGAAACTGTTGCCGGAGAACTTTTGAGAAAAATTTCCAGGTTTATCGATTCGTGTGAAGACACAAACTCGCAGAACTTTCTAGTAATTTTGCAGAATAGGTGAGTCGATGGCTTTATGGGGAGGCGCCTATGCTATAAATAGAAAACTTGTTTTCAAATTGAATTCAACTGATAAACCAATGCCATCCAATTCAGCAACAGAAAAATAATGGTTCCATGAATTTAAAGAGCAAACTTTATTAAAAACAACAGTTTTCAGCATGTATGTACAGACTTTTTGAGATTATTAACTGGCTTGTAAGCAGATTTTCCTTTTACTGGGAATATGTGCAGCCACTTGTTATTTTCGCTAATTGGGATTAGTTTTAGAGATTCTAAGAAAAGTTGACTGAATTTGAAAATATATTTCTCGTTTACTCAGAGACCATTTGAGCTCACAATTTCAAAAGGATTCTGTTTGAAATTACAGGAAGTTGAATTTCAGTACAAAATATGAAGTTAAAAACGAATCTTTAAAGATCAAGAATTTTGTCAAAACAAAATTTATGAACCCCACGTGGTTAAATTGTACTTTATACTGAGAAGACCATTGGAGAAATTATTCGCGATAAGATTTTAAATTATTATTCTTGCATAATAAGCAGCATTCTTACGTAAATTTCACTAGTGATTCAATTTTGATCCTGGCCAACATTTCTGTATCTATTGGAGAGAAACTATTTTTACTTTTATCATCTAATTTAAATTTACATCTTACAAGTTACAATGGAACAAAATACTTTCCGTCAACAATAAGAAAAGATTTTTTTAATACTTTAATATCGACACTTTATTCCTTCAATTACTTTACACTTAAGGAGAGACTAAATTACTCGTCGTTTGCAAATTCGGCGGGATCTTTGCGCAGCAAACGATCGTGCTCCCTTTCAGTCAGATCGTAGACGAGGTACCCGATCAAGAACACTGAAAAAGGAAGTTTTTATCAATTAAACAAGTCCTACTGAGTCGAATTCTCAAAGCCTACTTGGAACCACCCTGAATACGCTCGACCTGAACCGCCTGAAGGAGTTGGGGATGCCTTTTTCCACGACGCCGGCGAAGGCCTTCTGCTCGAAGGGGGACAGCTTGTAGGTGACGATGCCGTGCACCTTCGCCAAGTTGCCAAAGTGCTGGCCACGCAGAATCGATGTTAAACGCATTTTGCCGCTTCAGATGTGCACTTTTGAAGAGAACTAGAAAAGGCGGAAGAGGAGTTGAGCAAATATGCAAATTGTAAAGATAAACATAATAGTTGGTTATTGTTAAATGGAAAATTCGGATTATGTAATGGGAGGTAACCTGGCACGGGAACTTCACTGAAGGAATCTGCGTAAATTAGGGGCATTTTAAGGGAGATAACCGCTAGTGGGTATTTTTAGAATTTTGGGCGTCTTCACAGTAATTAATATTAATAGATATTATTAGTATTGTTCCACAACAAGAGGAATTAAGTGGATCACCTGCTGCAGTCCACCTTGACGTTACGCGGTGTGAGAACAATCAAACAGCTGACATGTGTCAAAAGTAATAAAACTTCGTCAAATTCTGATTTTAACGAAAGTTATTACTTGTACAAAATAATTGACAAAACAAGCGTGCTTAGGTTTTAGTACTTTTAACATTGAGCTAAGTTATATTATACGTTTATACATTGAATAGAAAAAGAAAACGCGATTATATTTGTTTTCCAACAAAAACAGTTGCAAAACTTCATAGGGTCACTTACGCCATCTGCACGCTTTTAAACGAAAGCCAATCTTGTTCCAGATGTGCGCTTAGAACTGTCATTTGTGATTGCGAAACCCGGAAAAGATGTCAACACGATGGTATCCACTTTATCGGCGCGGTGCTCCGCAATTGCGAATATTTCTACCCAATTTCTGGATGAAAGTGATCCGTCCAGCTGAGGAGCAGCCAGAGAATGTTGTAACCTTCTCTGTCTCGATGGAAATGACTAAATTCGACATCAGGAATTACCTTGAGAAAATCTACAACGTTCCAGTAATGAATGTGAACACCAGGATAGCCCTGGGTCCAACAAGAAAGGATCAAGTATACGGAACTGTACTTAAAGACGAGGACATAAAAATCGCCTATGTTACTTTGGTAAGGTTTTAAAGCTTTCACTAAAAATTAACTGGCCTCTTACAACACTTTCCTTCAGCCGAAGGACATGAAGTTCACCTTTCCGGACCTATTTCCTGTGCCCGACGTGGAGAAGAAGGAAAGCGAGGAGAAAGCCATTGAGCAAACGAAAAAGGGCTTCAAAAATTTTCTGGATAGAAATAAACACAGGCCGGGCACGCCCGGCTGGTTCTCTATTTAGTGTTTAGTAGGCATCTTATGATTTTGTTGTGAAATAAAATATTTGTTTTTTGTGGAACAAAGGCGTTTTATCTCTGAACAGAGTAGCCCTTTTGAAGGTTTGGCTAGACAATTTGAAAACAAATTTCGATGATAGATGCTGTTAAATTCGACGATGGGTGGATTTCTTGCTATAGGACCTTCAGGAAGCTAATGGAGAAGAAGTGGAAGAGAAGGAAGAAAAGGAAAGCTGCGCGATCATGGTAAGTGCTTGGAAATCTGCACTTGCGAACGGGAACTAGCTATGGCATAAAGAATATTCCTATTCGTAATTCGAAATTAACAGTTTTGTTCTCGAATTTTCGTTTTGGGAAATTGTGT
Organism: Tolmerus cingulatus; assembly: GCA_959613345.1. Lineage (NCBI taxonomy): Eukaryota > Metazoa > Arthropoda > Insecta > Diptera > Asilidae > Tolmerus > Tolmerus cingulatus. Next base: position 70,253,000 of record OY390707.1, on the reverse strand, counting down.
AACGTGCTAAATCTTTCCTTGCGCGACCGCTTAGAGTTTGAACAGGACGGAAAACCTGATGCAAAATAAATTTATCTTTTATTCTGAAAATTGGAGCTTCATAGTGAATTTTCTTTTTTCAAAAGCCTCGGAAACTCATATTGCCTTTTTGATATATTTAGCTGAATGAGGAATTCCCACCATTTCCTTTCGAAGGTTAAAAAAGCGGAATTAAGTTAAAAGTGGTATTAGTAATTTTTGGTAGTCCTGTAAATTACAAAATAAATTATTATAAATTATTCAGTACGAACAACGGATCCATTGAAGATCACTTTCTCCTAAATGCTTGGTTTGAAAGGGTGAAGGCAGTCATAATTTTGTATTATGATGTGCTTTTCTTAACAGGTTCCTTTCTCTTATTTCTATTCCTTAGCAACCGCAGACCATCCGCCCCTTGTTAAATCAATTCACGTTCCCCTAAACCCATTTTACATGCAAACTACAACCAAAGTCCACTTTAACGAGTTTTCGGTCGTACCAAATTAAGCTGTTGGGATGGCACACGAGCAGAAGCGTGTAACCACTAACCTGGTCAACATGTACGGAAGGTGGGTTATCGTGGGTTCGAGCACCCTAACTGACTTTATTAAACGGGTTTTTGAAAATGAGCCTTATAAAGAGGGAGTTGAGATAACATTATTTTTTAAATATTTGTTAGGATTGGAGCTCAAAATCCCTTCGACAGAATAAAAATCTGCTTCTGCACTGACCTGGACAAATCCGTGCTGGTAAATAATTTCGGGAAGAGGGGCTGGGTCCATGTGGGTGCTGATGATGACTGGAATTTTTACTGGGCAAATGTGAATACTTGTCGCAATATTTTCAGCGTAGACAGTGGCTACAGAATGCACGATAACCAGTAAGTTGTTCTTTTTTAGGGATAGGATAGTGAGTGATAAAATTTATGTAGGTTAATAAATCACTTCCCCAATCACTATGAGTTATCCAGGAAGGACTTGCTTGTGAAAAACATTAAGAGATATCGAAAGGATTTGGAACGTGATGGCAACCCGTTGGCAGAAAAGGCAGAGTCCAATTTGCCTGGAGGAACACGTTATTTATATCTGGACTTTATTCCAGTTACCTTTGTTTTACCTGCTGGTACTGTGGTCTAAATCTATTAAGTGATGTCTTTATTTAAAACATTAATTCTGCTAGACTACAACATGTTTGTCGAAGAGTATCGAAAGAATCCGCAAAGTACATGGATTATGAAACCATGCGGGAAATCGCAAGGAGCAGGAATTTTCCTCATCAATAAATTGTCTAAATTGAAAAAGTGGTCAAGAGAGGCGAAGGGTCCTTTTCATCCCCAAATTGGTAAAGAGAGCTACGTTATTTCCAGGTATATTTTCTATTAATGATTCTTAGTTTTTCAAATTAGTTAAAAAGACTCTAAATTTCAGATACATTGACAATCCTCTGTTGATTGGTGGGAAAAAATTTGATTTGCGTCTTTATGTCTTGGTTACCTCTTTTCGCCCCCTGAAAGCCTACCTGTTTAAACTGGGGTTTTGTAGGTTCTGCACTGTAAAATACGATACTAGTGGCGCTGAATTGGACAACATGTATGTCCATTTAACCAATGTCAGCGTTCAAAAACATGGGGTTTGTATTGCTATTTATGCATTTTTTCTAATTTTTACATTGAAGTAGTTAACAAAAAGGGCTTTCTCAATATTATTTATGTGAAACTTAAATTCATGAACTTCGTTTTTATTAAAGGAGGACTAAATTGAACTAAAAATCAAACACACAAACATTTATTGTTTTTCTAATGATTTTTCGTAATAATAATTTTCAAAAGTTATTAGCTATTTACAAAGCTGGTTACGTTATCATAAAGGGAAAGTCAGATATGATGTTCTTTCTAGGGCGAATATAATAATCTCCACGGAGGAAAATGGTCTGTCCAAAATCTTCGACTATATTTGGAAGGTACTCGTGGAAAAGAGGTGACTGATCGCCTATTTGGTGCAATATCGTGGTTAATTGTGCACTCCTTGAGAGCTGTTGGGCCTGTTATGGCCAGTGATCGTCACTGTTTCGAGTGCTATGGTTACGACATAATAATCGACAATAATCTCAAGCCCTGGCTCGTAGAGGTCAACGCATCACCTTCCCTTACCTCAACGACGGTGAACGACAGAATTCTGAAGTATAAATTAATCGACAACATTCTGTCTGTGGTCATGCCGCCCGACGGTATCCCAGAGTAAGAAAATTTTAGCCAGTTAAAAATTGAGGCTTTTCAAAATTTTGTTTTGTTTTTAGTGTTCGATGGAATAAAATTCCCTCAACTGAAGCACTTGGCAACTTTGAACTTCTCTTGGATGAGGAGCTGGCTGCTCAGGATGAGAGTCAAAATAATTCCCAATCGAATAAGGCGAAGCAACCTGGTAATCGGTGGAAGTAAAATTTAAGCTAGAGTTAGTTTTATTTTAGACTGTAATCTTATATTTTATTCAATAAAAATGTGGACTTCATTTTGATGGTTTATCGAATTGTTTAAAATAAGTCGCGTTACAAGAAGTTTAGGATTAAAGTTTAAAACGATTTAAGGTTTTGGCTTTATCCCCGGGCCCTTCTCTTGTTAAATGGATGGACGGTCATATACATTAAAATTAAATTACCAATTATGCAGATAGTAATTTTGTGAAATATACTTACAAAAGGAAATAAAAGAAATATGTTGCGACTTGCGAAGCTATTGGAATAATAATTAAAAACATTTCATTGTCGTTTTTATGGTGATTGTAGAATGCAATCTTCTTTTACTATCATTTTTAGCTCGAAAGTGAAACTAGTAAGTATTGGTCGTAAAACTTAAAAGCCGCTGCTACCGTAAAACAACCTTTCACAGTGTCGGTGGAGAGGCAGGATTTGAACTATTCAAACCTGAGGTCGACACCAACAGGAACAGGGAAACATTGGACATAGACCACCCGAAGCCGAAAGGCAGGCCGGCAGACGCCTTTTGAAAGTTGTCCGCGCAATTCCCCACCGAGCAGTTGCCACCTTTCTTACGTAATTATCATGCAATTAAGATATAGAAAAATCCCGAAGGCATCTGGAGTCGATAGCAGTAGCTTCCAACTGGTGATAAAAAAATAATTAAGACATAATCGCAGTCGAAGCAGGCAAGTAAGCGGGGAGTGAGTGAGTAGGGTCTAGAAAGCAGCTAAGATTTCTAATTAATTAACAACAAATGGGTGATTTGTAGGTCCAAAGGTTCTTGTAATTTCTACTTATTGTATGAGGAAACCCGTAAAGAAGCAAAAGCAGCTTGAAATATCTTGAAAACTATGTATAAAAGCCGCTGCAAAAAATATTAAGATCAAAAGGTGGTCATTTCTGTTCGGGCAAATTATAAATTTTGTAATTAAAATTAAAAGTAAAACCGTTTTTACCTTGAAATGAGCTAACCTTATAACCATGACTAAAGGTAGAAAAAGGTACTGCGTTGGGAATATTTTTTCAATATGAAGCTAAAAAACGTAGAGGGTTATGCACTTAAAATGTCGCAACCCGTGTGCGAACTTATCTTAAATAAATTTTGTTTACACATGTTTATTATCGAATGACTAAGTGAATACTTAGATCACCGTTTTGCAAAAGTTTGTCATAAAATCTTGTATAATGACGAAAGCTGTGAGGTACGGACAGACAGACAGACAGATAGACAGACAGACAGACAGACAGACACATAGTCAGGCGGATGTTACAGAATTCCAAGGGTTCCTTTTCTTCTACTACACAAGTCTAGAAAGGCACGGAATGAAGGGAGATCGTCGGACAACTGCAGAAGCACCTGCTGCTTCAGGCGAAGAGCGGTCTTCTCGAATTGCCGCGGCGGCTGAAGACGTTCGTGGCTTCGTCTTTTGGGTGGGCCCCATCGCTGGAAGTTCGCAGTGGCTGGAAGAGCCGCTGGAACTGGAAGCGGTGCATGGTCATAGCACTCCGGCCCCCGCAGCCCGCGGCCCGTCGCCCGAACGGCCTTCCTTGTCTGACGGGCCGCGGCTGCTGCAATCGCCGCCGTCTTCGAGATATCGCCAAAGTGGCGGAAGGTAAGCGCGACTCACCTGAAGTAGTTCACTTGTAAATTTCCTCGCGAGCGGACGCCGTTCGGAAGAAATCGCCTTTTGCTGCGTTCAGGTGCGAGTTGTTCGATAGTTCGACAGTTCGGCTCGGAAAAGTTATCGGCGTGCGAGAAATAGTCGACGGATTAGTTTTTTCTTTCCGATTCACATAAAATCGAAGAAATTTAACGGCGCTGTGCGAGCGCGAGCATGCGTGCGGTACTATGAATTTGAACGACTGCCGGGGTGTGATTATGCAAATTTTTTGTATGTAATTAATTGAAAGTGAAAACAAATTCCTTGGAATTTTTATGTAAATTGCCGAGTTATCCGAAAAAGAGTGCAAATCTTGGATTATTGCTGCAGCAGCGCCATCAGCCCTGCTGGGGACCACCCCAAAACTGTTCATGTATGTAAATGAACCTAGTCCCACTACACCATTTTTTTCAGGGTAGTAAAGTCGCGTGCGGAAACGCGTTGTTGTGGGTTTTATTTAATTAAGCTATTTTGTCAGCTGAACTGAATCAATTGCTTGGAAAGTGATTTGGTTTTTATTTTGCTGATGGCTGCGCACTATGCTTCCAACTTCGGTTTCATTTCATTTGGTCGCGGAGTGTCTTAAGATTTTCGTAATTACGTAAAAATGCTAAATGAACTCAATTCAGGGGGAAATCCGAATGAATTTCAAATGTTTTCCATTTTTTGCTATTTCGCGTTTGCGCAAGAAATTTTTTTTTGATTAAATATAGATTTTTTTTATAAATTATGCAGAGGAATGGTCGATCCGCATCAAGATGTTGAGAAAGTACATTAAGGACTTACATACATCTACTGTATGTATTTGAATTTCATGCGATGTTTTCTAGTTTTCACACTATTCGTGAAATATAAGATCAAGGTGGGTTTATTACCTTACTCACTTAAAATGATAAATTATTAAAATTTAATGAAATTTTAGAACAAACACAACGGGGAAAACGAGGTACGAGAAATTAAGTTGGTATTAAGGGTTAAGACAGTCACTTTTTGTTAAATGAGATTTTTTTATATATCAACTTGAAGACCTCTCTTTTTGGTTTTTTGGTCACATTTCGTGTGGAATTAATGATAAAGAAACCAATTACCGACGGCATTGATAGATAAAAAATAATAATTTTCAGGAAAAAAGGGCTTTAGGAAGTCGTTATTTTATTTTGTATGTGAAATTTCAAAAGTCGGTTTTGAAAATATACATATATGAATTTGCTTTAATATTTTGTTGGCATTACTTACAATATTTAGCCTACAAATTTATTTTTATTAGAAAAATGAATTAAAGTTTTGAAAATATTCCATTAAATTATTAATTTAATTTGTTTTTTTTAACCGCTGAAACTGGATAATCAAAGAAATGAGAACAAGTTTTTCAGCATTCGCTTTGGAAGTTTTATGAAACTAAATAAAAATATTGTTAAAACAATAGTTGTTGTGCGCATTTCCTATAATTTTTAACTAAATATCCGTATCGGTACCAGTTTTTAAATCAAATTTTGTGCTAAAAGATTCGTTAAGATAGAATAAGATTCAGGTGATACTTTCACATTGGTTTAAGAAATATAGAGGAATTATAATTTGTTTAATATATGGACATATCCGAGTAAATGAATGACAGTGTATTTTTGTACCTTTTAAACAAAAAATAATTATTTTGATGAAGTATTAGAGATGAGCTTGTTAAATTTGGACAATTCTGAACTATTCTGAACTATTCTAAAATTTTGATTGTTTAGAATAAAGTATTATAGACTGATATGAAAAAAGGCTTCTATGGTATATATAGTTGGATGGATAGATAAATTTAAAATTTATATAATTCGATAAACAAGATATGACACATTGTGTTGTTTTCAACCAATTCATTGAAAGTCTAAGTATTTTACCACCTGCTCAGTAATTTTCGATCAGGGAAATGGACCTGTAATTTAAATTTTTCGTTTAATATAGAAGCCCTAGTCTAATGCCTTTGTTAAATAAACAAATGCGCATATGGAGAGAAACATCGCTAGCGTAATGAAGATTGCCCAGGCGTCAAAGCATTAAACCGTGGGTAAATAAAATTATCCGCAGTTCGCTTGACCTCGCTGTGCAAAATCCGTGGAAATATAAGCGAATTTTTCAGGAAAAGAAATGAGAAAAACGGAAGTGCTAATGACTTAATTCTTCCTTATTCGATAGGAAAGTTCCAAAATTTCCCTTAAATCCTAGCCACACTGACCTCGAATGTGGTCAAATCTGACCGATCGCTTGGCCCGCCGCGATCTCTGGGAAGTGGCCCAGATTCGAAAATTGCACATTTGCAATGAACAATCTGGGGCCCCTTGCGCCGTCGTCGAATGGTCCATCGCAGGCTCAAGTGAAAGGAATCTGGACCTGGTGCGCCTGCAGCGCCGCCGGACCGCGACTGGTCCACCACCCAATCGAATTAAATTTTGCCGTGCAAAGATCGTTGTTATAAATAGACCAGTCAAGCACGCCAATGCTCGGTTCGCTGGAAATTGCAACGTGTTTCTTTTAAATTTTTTCCTGTAGGTGCTCAACATATTCCCATGTGTGCGGCTCGAACGTAACACTCGCCGCGGTTAGGTAATCGCGCAATAAGGCTGCCGTTTTGGGAGAAATCGACCAGAAATGCACTCGATCTGCGCCAGGCTGGGCTTTTTATTGTTACTATTTTGTTATTAAACGACTGCAGGCCGGCGTTGCCCAACCGCAGTCCGCAGCTGACTTTATGCTGCGCTGCGATTTACTGGGGCTCACCAAAATGCCGCGGCGATGAGGTTGATTGAAGCGGCCGCATGCAAATTCGGCAACTGACCTCGATGGCGGTGAAATAGTGGAGCACACTTGATCTGCGGACACTCATCAGGGCAACCTTGCAGAATTCAATTTGCACAGCCTGCGATCGCGCGGGGATTTCATTTAAGAGTCGGGCAAACTTTCACGCCGCCATTGACTGGGGTATGCCAATGGTTGCGCAACCACCTTGGTTGCTCTCTTGATCCGTTTCGGTAACAAGTTTTGATAATAATTAATGCATCGCAGATCACTTGCAGATCACTCGTTTATTACTTTGTTTATAATCTCATCCAATATTTTTTAGCACACGGCGATCCTCTGTTAATAAACTTTAAGGTTTACCGAAACAGATCATTAAGATTCCTCAGTAGTATCGAACGAAAGGAAAACTATAAACATCACTAGAAATATAGCAGTTTTTTTGTTTATAATATGGAAGTTATAAATTATTTTCACTGTTATAATCATATTATTCGTACTATTGTAAATTTTAAGAAAGGAACAGAAAAAGAAAGGATAATTTATTTATTTTTTAAACAATAATATTTCAGTTTCACGCATTACCATTTCTAAGTAATTACTTAAGTTTACATAGATTTCAAATACTTGTGAGAAAATAAAGAATTTTAGTCATTTAAAGCACAATTTGAAGTTATCTGTTTTTATGTTAATTTTGAATATTGTTACAGTACTGAAGGTAATGCTTGGAATCGTCCCCTCTGTATTAAAAAAAATACTATCCTTCCGGATAGAATTAAGTAATTTAAGAAAACCTACCCAGAAACAAAGCATTAACACAAAATTTGTCAGGTACTTTACTGTCAGCTTCTTCAGTTGCTCCGAGACAACTTCTTTCATAAGCCGATTGAACGGGTCCAAGGTAAATATTGCTGAAGCAAAGGTTCTTTCATAACAAAATCGAAGAGTACCAGCTAAGGAAGTTAAAAACGAACTTGCAACAACTTAAGTAGTAGCTCCGGTGTGGAAGCGTTTCGTGATCTTCTGCTCACCATCTTCATGATCATCAATCTTGTGCTGCGGCATCTTGAGAAGCTTTTTAATTGGCGTCTTCGTCGTGATGCTCGCGCAAAAAGGGTGGATAAGGCACAAAAAGCAGGTGAACAAATTGGAGTGTGATCTTCTTGTCATTACAATGTAGGAGCGGTTAGATCTTAAAACTAATGGAAAAAGTTCTCTCCTTTCATTCAAAATTAATTGACGAGGACTTTCGAAAATGTGCCCGAAAATGCTTTAAAAAACTTTAAAGGAAAGTTTTCATTAGCAGTTAAATCAAGGAGTAATTTTGTGCTACTTCGAAGAATGTGTCCGCTGGGTTTTGACTTTGATAGGTATTGATTTGCAGAATGAAAAAACCGATACTTTTTATACGCAGATTGGCGGACTATGTATAAACAAATTAATTGCAAACACAGAATACGATCTGGAAAGGAAGTTACGAGATGTTAATATACTTAAGATATAAGGATTGGGAAAGTCAAATTTGTATTTCTCTTTCCGTTTATGAAACTCAATATCTGCTTGTATTTGTCTCTTTCTCTACATTTCCCTAATGAATTTCTTGAAAATACATGCAGCTTACGTAAAACCGATCGAAGGTGCATTGTACCCATAAACTAAAGATGCAGACAGACGACGTGTGCAAGCTATGAAATTCGTCAGTCCATTGTCTTTCGAGTTCAATTAACATTCGTCGTAGATCGAATGCAGCCTTGACTTTGCACTGCAGCGCATTCATCTTGGGGAATGTCTCCGAACTTTATTTGAATCCGAATAGACCCATTTCACCTGCACCACCTTTGACTGAAAAGGTGCTCAGAGAAAACGTGGAATAATCGAAGACCAAAGAAGACGATCCGACAACGAATTCGTGAGTTATGTCTGTTTACCACCTAATGAGCTGCGATAGTAACGAAGTTTCGGTGGATGGACATACCCACCTTAGTTTTAGTCCAGCTGACCTCTGGCTGAACTGGCGTTGTCTATTTTTTAGCCGCATCTTTGGCACTGCTCGTAAAAAATCAAATGAAAATAAAACGACAGCGCAGCGGCTATATTTTTTTATGTTGGGCACGATTAGAGACTTTGGTGAAAGTTTCCATTTCATAAATTCGGATGGGCGACAGACAGATTTCTGAAAGATGACGAAGATGAGCCCTCTCCGATCACACGGACCTCGGCCTTTACAAGTGCTGGCGTAACACCCTGCCCGCCTGTGGACTATTAATGAATTTGCGAATAATTTGGGCACTTTTTCGCGGACTATTTGGTTTTAGACGCATTTTCTTTCTTTTTTTGAAAGATTTACGGAGCCTATAAGGCGTCTGAATGAAATATGAGACATTATGTTGTTAGGCTGGGTATGTTTGAGAGATGCATACATTTGCTAAACGTTCGATATATCCGCTTTGGGGACTATTTGATTTGCATTTTTTATTATATGCTATTCACGCTAAAATCTCCCTGGATTTGAGTATTTTGTAAAATATTAATTTATATTGGACAAATCGCTTTCCCGTCTTCGGTTGTTTGGTTTGATCTTTTCGTTTGTACAAATTTGTCATTTGTGTTCAACATAAAGGTCAATGGAGCAGGTGAATTAAGCAATATTTATTTATATTTTTTGCTATTTCCATAGATACCTCTTGCCGAGAAAAAGACGCAAAAATAAAGAAATAATAAAAAATGAAAACTTGTATAAAGATAAGCGTTATATTTCAATATTTTTATTAAAGACCTCGAATAAATCGATATAAATTCTGTATGTACTGGTTTTGCAATTCAAAAACTATATAGAAGTTTTTCAAACGCATGGTGGCCGCAAAACCGAAAATGTGACTTCAATTAAACTCTTAAATTGTTGTTTTAATTAAATAAATGATTGTGTATGTAAGATAAGAAATGACTAGCAATTTTAAAGGTTCTGTATCATAATCCTTTTAATTGAAATCAATAATTTATTTGCAGTAGGTGTAACGAAGAAGTATTGAAGTATTAGAAACTTGAAACTTTGGTCGGAATATTCCTATTGAATAAATTAAAGAAAAATGCTAGGTCAATGTGATGTCTATCTCGATTTCTACAATAATGAAAATCAAAACAGTGATTAATTTTCCAAACAGCCGGAAACATATTATCGTTTTCGAATACCTATGTAAAATAAAAATTCCTTCCCGGAAGGAAATCGATCGATTTCCAACCAATTGACCATAAATAGCCCGCAGAGGAGTGGTTTACTGGAACGCATCATGCACGGCATCGTGTTTTGATTTTGTATTTTGGATCGAAACCTTCTTTGTTTGAAAATCAAAAAATATCGCGAATGAATTAAGCCCCGCGAAGCAGTCATTAGCTAGGTTGTTAGCTTTCTACAGAGCGTTCAACTCATTCAAACCGCTCGTGTTGGCGTACTCAAACAAAACCGATCCAATTCGACATTGAACTGGTTTCCGCAGAACGCGAAGAAAATGAAGCAAAGTGAAGTAGAATGAATGGTTAAAAACCAACTAACATTACCCCTTTCCTTTCGATTTCAGGCTGAAGCCGATTATCTCATGACGGATTTCAACTTTCGACCATGACGACGATGTTGATAAGAAGACCGGCGCGCAGCCTGCTCGTGTGCATCGCGCTCCTCGCAGGTGTTGCATCAATCGAGGTGAGTGCAACCTTTAGCCTCACCTGAAACGGGAACATTGCGAAGAGGCCAATTTCGAAAATTGCAGTTGCAGCAGTTAGTGCAGTGCGGGCCAATTTCGTCAGCGGCGACTTGGACCTCGGCCAATTAATTGAGGCGGCTTTATAAAGCCCGCCATGTCTTGTTTCTTGCAGATCATACATAAAAACCGTTTTTTTCCTTTTTAAAAAGGTTTTACGCGAAATGATCGACTTTCGCTCTGCAAGCGAATTTCGCTTTTAAGAGGATTTTTGTTGGAACGTTTTGTTACTGGAAGAATTTTCACTTTTACTGATCGCGCACCGATCGCACCGCCAGGGCGGTTTGTGCAGCCGTGCCGTCGCATCGCGTCGCGCCCCTCATCCACCTTGGGCGTCTTCAAAAACTCACCTCTTCGAGAGTGCACTTGAATTTTCACTTTCAAATTTGAACCTGTTTCCAGTTCACATTCGATTTACCTTGCCCACTGGGACCCACTTCCCAAGATCGTTTCATGTGCGAGTTGACTTATTAATTCTTTTCGCAGCTTATAACAATTTTTCCTATTCACTCCCGACTAAGCGTGACATTGCAGAAGGTGAAGACCGGCGAAAGGTATTCACTTAATTTTCTTGTGAATAGAGGTTGGAGGCTGTGCAGTCGAACATGCCGGCGAGATGCGTCAAAGATGCTTCGAAGATGTTTCAGCTCCAGCACACGACTTCTGTGCATTGATAATTTCCTTAATTACTTCTCTGACGGCGACTATCATCATTTGTTTGGCCATATTTTAATTTCGTTGAAAGTGTGGACGGGACAGTGGTCGAGTTATTAATCTGTATTACGTTGCTGAGTTTTAATTATTCGAAACTACAGACGAAAATAAGAAAGTTGTGTAAAAATGCTGTAAAATTAACAATTAGTATAAACGTACTAAAAGCTAAAACAAGTGTAATTGCATCAATTTGTAAACATTTTGCGTAGGAACTACATACATACTACACGATGAAATTATTTATCTTCATTAGCCAAGTTGTATTTTTACAAACAAAGTCGGTGTTCAAACTTACAACTAAAGTGTAAAACTAAAATGTATAGCAAACTTTTACCGCCTTTCTAAATCCTCAACTTCGGATGGTTTCTGATTCACCTTTGAGCCCTTTTAAAAAGTAAAAGTCAAGTAAAATTAGATACAACATTTTTTACTGCCATGCCAGTCCGGATAGTCACTAATAAATTGCACGCTGGGTATATAGATCAGATCACGGATCAGATTGGTAATTAAAAAACATTGAACAGTTGAAATCAGCGCTCTCAATTCTCAAGCCTCTTGTTTTTACAAATAATGCATCTTTTAAAGTTTAAAATATGTGGTATTATTATTTTGAAACTCCCTAAAGCTGTATAAGAGTGCATATAAGGGTCAATAACTACGTAATAACTTCCAGATCAGTACCACGGTTGATTTGTGTTAGAAAAATTCATAAAAAGATAATTTTGGCTTTTAAGAAAGCCTACACATCAATATAATTAACCAAAGAAAAAGAAAATTTCATGTATTAAATATAAATGCTGTATAAGAATTTAATCATAACGTAATCAGGAAAATTATTACTGCTGTCACGTTTTGAAGGAAGTTATGACCAATCAATTGTAGTCGTAGCATAATTAATTTATAAATGATTTATTAGGCTGCTCTAACTTGTTTTGAGTTTTGACTGATCACAATTAAGTTATGGCAATCAAAACGCAATTGATGGATTAGACTACCACTGTTACAGCTTATGCTCTAAGTCTCAATTTCAACACGTTACTCGTAAAAGATCATTTTTTCTTAATTCATTAAATTGATAAAAACGCCCTCACTTTAATGCATCAGGTGTTAAAGTGAAGGTAGTTACCGTCCCAGCTATCAAGCCTCTCTAATGTGTCCGAAAATTACCTGCGGTAGCAATTTATCAAGTTCACAGCTTCATTGGTTTAATTTTGGACAGTCCTTGTACAACAATATGTCGTTAGTTTCGCACCACAAGCGGCTATAAATTAAATCATCATTTTTCGGAAAGCTGAAAAGTTTTACACCTGTTACAAGCGGACAAATGCTTGCTTACATCGCGGTAATTATGTGATCGATTAACTCAATTGCACTAGCCGCAAAGAAGATGATTTTCCCAGTTTGCGCCACAATTCCTTGAGATTCCACCTGTCCGCGAAGACGTACAATAGGTCTGCAGGTTTGATTAGTTCGTGAAGTGAAGGGTACTGTCTGCATGAAGTAATTATGTTTGGCTATCATATTTGAAAATGGGAAAATCGCCTTTAATTGTGGCGCATTCGATTGTCTGCCCTACCAAGACAAGCTGGTGCTGATGATGATTGACCACGTCCATGTCGCAATCCAGAGAAAGGCTGGGATATATCCATACTTGTGGACGCGGATTCGCACTTTGTATACTTTTCTTGTTTTATGTCCGGCCACTTTTTGGTGGATCCAAAAACCTGGGAAATTCTTACCCTTTTCAAGTGAAATTGAATACCTGATAAATCTGCCGTCGCTGTCCGAGTTGTTTCTGCTGTCAGAAAAGAGTTAATCCGAGTTAAATTACTTTTTGTAGTTATGCCAGGCGCTGAAGTCAACGCGGTCGTTACTTTCGCTGACTTGGGCTTTTAAGATCTGAGGTCGGAGGCGGAAAAAAATTGTTGCAATGGCACCGGGCCACAGTTGGGGATTGGTTGTTAGCACCCATGTTCGCCTGAATGGAACTGTGCCGTCGCGGATTTTTGTTATATTATGCCCCGGTAAACGCCCGATAGTCACGCTCCGTGTCAGCTGTTTGCATTTCAATCAAATTTAGCCATAGCAGGTCAATTTCGCAAAAGGTGTTGCTTCGGCTAATGGAATTCCTCGGCTACTTTTATGGCGGTTATCTGAAAAAGCTGAAAATTGTTTAAATATAAATAACAGAGGGAGGAGAAGTGCCACCACTTCATCTTGGTGATTTTTTAGAAAGTAGCAATTTACAGTCAATGACTAAGTCTAGAATGGACATCAAATCTGTTTTAAGCCTAAAACTTGCAATAAGTCTTCTGTGGAGTTTAATAATATATACACTTAATAATATGTGATATATTTATTAACTACAGGAAACTTACAACCTAAGCGGTCAGAAAATCACCGGATGTAAAAATCGTTTAACACAATTTTTAGGGTCGTAATAAGCTTACAAATCTTCATCGCTATAGGAAAGCCGCAAGGTACTTTAAAAATTATGTGGGGAAAAATAAAGAAATTGTATTCCAAAGACCTCACATTATAACATTAATTTCAAAAAGGGAAAAACTCGAATGAATATTAACTGCTACATACTAATGAACTTATTGGCGAAATGCCTGAAGGTCAGAAACTAATTTGAAAAATTACATATCCTATCTTTTTCTGCATCCGATTTAATATGATATGTAGGTATGTGTAGGAAAATAAACTAATGTATTACGTAATTTATAATCAGTGATTATTCACAATAAATTTCCGAAGTGAATAGTATGACAAATTCCGAAACGATATTGGTCTCTATTATAAAAACTGATGCTAATTTTGAATTGAGTAGTTTAGAAAGTATAATCACGAAAATTATAAGGATCGGCACGCGCCTCGATCATTTGTATAATGCTTGTGTTAAAATCGCCCTCATTACTGCTCTTGAGCAAAAGTGTAAGACCTTCTCAGCAGTATACCAAAAAGTGCAGATCGTAATCGATGGTTTCGATCAACAACTTGTTGAGACACGATGGTGACCTGATCATGTCTCATTGTGTTCCTGGACAATCGATCTACATTTTCTAGAGATCGACAGCTGCATTTGAAAATCGTGAGAAAATCGTCGCGAGGAATGATCGCATTTATCTTCTTTAGCGACATCTTCTAGCAACCGCAATTAAGGACGTTTTCTTACGCATAAATGTGCATAAATATGCATAAATAATCACGATCACTTCAATGTCATCTTAAAGAGCAAGGTCAGTGGAAATCACTTGAGGTGCCCAAGCCATTTACCCGGAGCACTGTTTGCTGCAGTTATAAAAACTTGATTTAATGTATTTTGCGGTGCACAGAATCGAATATGTTGCTGTTTGCACCTGAGAAAGAATCCAAAACAAATACCACCGCAGAGTGGCTGATTACCTCAAGGATCTTTTCGAAAGTTGTTCCAGTCTATATTTTGTATTGTTGGCGAGCGCTGTTTCGATCCGTAATCGACCGTTTTTGCATTTAATGGTTGCGACCGTTGTGCTTTTTATAGAACATATAGAAATTAATGAAGTAATTGAAATAAAAATTGGTGTATATAGCGATTTTCTAGGGGCAGTCGAGCGGCTTATGCGACTTTGAGTTTCGCTATCGGTAGCAGGAAGTGCTGTGATACAGTTTCTTGGGCAATGCTGGTCTTGGAATGCGGAGTTGGGTTTGCTCGGTGTGGTTAAACTCGATATGAGCGATAGAGTTCTGGCTGAAACTAGGAATTGGCATTACCTTGCCTGAGGGTCTAATTCTAAAAACAAAACTGGTATGAAGATATTGTGATAACCACGAAGATTAAAAACTACTAATAAATTTTATTAGTATTTATAGATATTATTATTATCTGAAACTTTAAGAAATTTAATGACTATTTGAGCTTCATTTGTTGTCGACGCTTTAAAAACTTATCTACGTTTATCCTGTTAATATTTGAATCCAAAGAGGTTTCTATCTGTCAGCTCCTTCATATCGTGTACGCTGCTCCTTATTCTAAAATTGTCATAATCGCCGAAAATAAATTTCAAATTTATTATAATTTTTTCAAAACTTTGCTTCAAATTGTGAGAGTATCTTTTTACTATCATGTAGTATTGTTTTTCAGTTTTGAAATTTCTTCCATCTTATAGCGTTAAACTAGAGCAGTTTTATACAAGAAATGTTTGCCACTAATATAATTTTAAATTGTTCCACTAAAAAAACATACATTTGCACGGTCCTTGAGGCAAATTATGTCGTTTTTTTGGTTTCAGACAATAATTTCAATTGAAGTACCTATGAATATAAATAGGAGCTTTACCAGATCATTACGTATGCAATCTTCGCGCCAATTATGTCAGCCGCAGCACCTCCTTGAAAAATGAAATCGTTTTGCATGGATACGTCATTATTTCATAAAATTAAAGTGTCATTTTAAAAGAGCATTGAATTTTCATTAATTTCCATTGATTGGCTTAGCTAATTTTTTCCATTGATTGGTTTAGCTAATGTTTTCCATTTGTAGGTAATGTGGAAATTAATTGCGTAACTAACGAATGTTTCTTTGAGAGATTCATGCATAGGTATATTGAAAATGTGTTGATAATAAAATAGTTGTCCGATGTGTGCATTATTTTGAAGTGCAAGGACCAAAAAAGCGAATAAATTGCTCTTAAACAGGAATAAGAGTATACTTAAATATTTATGTATGAAGAAAAATA
Source organism: Tolmerus cingulatus (assembly GCA_959613345.1). Taxonomy (NCBI): domain Eukaryota; kingdom Metazoa; phylum Arthropoda; class Insecta; order Diptera; family Asilidae; genus Tolmerus; species Tolmerus cingulatus. Next base: position 70,236,878 of record OY390707.1, on the reverse strand, counting down.
TATCTTAATTTCATGAAAATTTGGCTATAAACTTAAGGTAATTATCTACATGAGTTTAAAACATTACCAAATTAAGGTTAACATTTAACTCTAGGCCAGATACTCGAATTATCTACAGTGATGATTATGTTTTTATGCAGGTTTATAACGATCGAGTAAAATGTAATTTCCCTTCGTGAAGGAAAACTTTTTTATCAATCAACGATTGATTAATTAAATTGAATCCAAACTGCCTTTTGGCTGTTCATCGCGGGCAATTTCATTTTGATTGCGCTTTTTGTCAACAAGATTGGGGAGATAAAAATAACATAGGCATAAATCGAGGCTCTGTCAATCATTTAACGCAGGTTACGATTTCTTACAGCTGCCTTAGGCAACAAGTTATCTTCGGGGAGCTACTCACTTTAAAAACGCACAAAACTATGTATTGATTATGTTTTTAAGCACCTCTTTTTGTCCCTGCTTGTGCACCACGGGTTGCTTCATAATAAGCTTTTCACGCGGTGGAATGAGATCGCTCGATCACTAAAAATTGACCTCAAAAGACTTGCGTCAACCAGATCATTAGCTGGTAGGGGTAAAAGATATGCAAAAAGTTTCGGAAATTTAGTGAAACTGGTTTATGCTATGGAGAGCACTTTTATGAGCTGAAAATGAGTTTTCTCGGAAGTTTTTACCATGGCCTTAAGATCCGTCCAGTGGATCGAACCAAATCAGAAAATTATTGCGAACAAACGCCTCAAAACGATCAGTTCAACTCCATCTAATTGCTGTTCACAATTTGACTTTCATTTCTTACAGACACTATCAAGGTAATAATAAATTGGCGGGCTGCTGTTTCTACGGTTTTCTTAATTCATAAATTCCGAATACATGCAACAGCACGTGTCTTAAAGACCAGGTGAATGTCAAATTTTGTCAATAAAAATGTCGGGGAAAATATCCGCGGGATTATCGAAAAGTGCAAGGCACCGCGTCGCTTCACCGGCGAGTGCAGTGGACGCTGCGCTGCGTGCAACTGCGGACTGGTTGCGATGCATGCGCAACTATGCACTTTTCTGCAGTCTTGTGCAACGCACCCGCGGCGGCTTCCGGCAGTTTTGGGTCGTTTTCATTACGAATTTACTTTTATTATTTTTTACTTCATAGTTTTCGTTCGATTTCCAGTTTTGCTGCAGTTTTATACTTTTTATGGAAGACGCTTCTGGCCAAACGAGACTGCACCAGCTGATAGTCGGGAGAGAGCGAGTCGCTGGTGGGAACTGGTTTTACGTTCACTTTCCGCGTCTAACTGGACAGTGGTCAATTAATGCGAAGGGAGTTCATGTTTTGAATTATGTTCACCGGCGGGATGGAAGTAAAGCATAATTTGCTCGGGAATTAAGATTGACTTAGTAATTTTGATTTAACTGCGAATTTCCTTTAATTACGTGGAAAGTAGACGCATTTTTCCACTTATTGCTGTGGGAATATTTATCGGAAACACCGATCAATCAGGGGAGATCGGGAAGTCATTTGAGCCTAAGATTTGCCATTTGTTATGTAAATGGCTGAAAAATATACAAGAAAATAAATTTCTAAACAAACGTTTGAATAAAATAAACAAGAAAAGCAATAAACCCAACATTTCCGCAGGCGTCGCTTAATAGTCTTGTCCATGTACTCTGGGCAACACAATTAATGATTGCATAACTATCTTTTAATCATCTTATCACTTCTCTTACATAACGGCAGACTCCTTGAAGCGTCTACTAAGTTGCAAATTTTCCCTAGCAAATCCACGGTTTTTAGTCGAATCAATTCCATTGATTTTATATTAATTTGGATATCTCTGAGATCCTCCTGTCGGCGATGCTAACAAATAGGCTGTATGATTCCGTAACAGCCACTAAAACACATTTGATTAATTGTAAATGCAACATCGCTTCGAAAATGTTTTCATAAGAAACAGGTTTCGCGCTTAAGTCTTTCGTTCTATTATTTAATTAATACTGATAATTAGCACAGTTTCTGCAATTAGTGATACGTTTGTAATTAAACTACTTTCAAGGATAAAATATAAGTTCTAAGGCAAATCAGAAACCTTATATTATTGATAAAATGGAGTACTTAAAACAAAAGAAATCCTAACACAAGTGTCCTTTACTCAAAAGACAGTTCTCATAGTTTTACTTGTGTAGTTTTTTTCTAATTAAAATTAAAATAACAGAAATTAAAAATAACGCAGTGAAACTACATATATTGTTAATGTAAAAAAATAGTATTTATGGACCAGATATCTCTTTGGTACCCAAGAAGTATTGCGGCTAAGTTGAATTTCTAAAAATATATGTTTTAAATAATTTATCAAATAAATAAATAATGCAAAAGGAGATTTTCAAGTAGGTACTAAATAAATTTGTATAGTATGGCAGTAAAGTGATGTTAGAATGATGAGCCAGTTTACACAAAACGACTAAACCCAACACATTTTCTTCACTTAACGTTCACTTGCAATAATTGGCCTCGATTTTTACTGGATTAATTTATAATATTAACCTTTTCAAATATATTCAACCTGTCAAGTAGCCTTAAACACTGAGAAAACCGCATGCCAGAAATCCTGATCAAGCAATTACTTTCCACTCAACCTCTCCGTCGAATGATATTGCAAATAGGATGGCACTAAATTTAACGGACTTTCAGCAAAACCAGCTGGAAGTGATGCGTTGAATCATTAATTTGATAGAGCAACTTTCATGGATCTCTGAAGATTTTGAAGAGCCTATCAAACGCAAATAAGATTTAGCATGCCCTGTAATTACGATAAATTTATCGGTTGTTACGCAAAGAGCGCAGCAGGATCGACAAAATCGTTGAAAATATTAAGATGCGCAAAATGAATGTTACTTTTTGAATGTATGTTAAACTACGGCGCAGCTAGTTACTTTACTTTAACTGATTTTGATACAATATACACGGTCCTATTTGATGACTAGTCAGACTTTCTATTTCTATAAATTCAACATTGATCAGTCAAGCAAATTATTTAATAAATAACACAAAATCATTACAACACCGTCCGGCTTGATCATGGCCAGTTTCGTGTAGCCGATGAATATTGCCGATAGTGCAGTGCAGCAGGTATGACTAATACCACGTTTTCTAGGTAACAATAACTGAAATGTTGAATAATATAACAGCTCTACGTTAACTGCACAGATTTTAAGCCGTTTACTAAAATATTATCCGGCCGCGGCGGCTTGACCGAGTCCGGACTTGCTCTGAATTCAATTTAGGATTGCAACACCAACGGGTTTCGAGTCACAGAGAAACCTGGGAAAAATCGGGGGGTTTCCTAATTAGTAACTGCAGCGACATATATAAATAAAGCAAGAGCTGCCCGGCAATTTAAGCGAGGTAGATGATGCGAACTGATTGAGCATTTAGGTTAGGCCAAATGAGTTATAATAGATTTTCTACTTTTGGAATGGGAATGCAGCAAAATTCCATAAACTAAGGCTGCCATGTCAATTCCTCCTCAGCCATCCGCAAAACATTTCCCAATAAAATATGCAGTTTAATTTACGTTCCCAGGCCGGCGTTACATAAACTTGAAGAATCCACACGATGCCATCGCCCCGTTGATTCGCCAGACAGGAAAGCTACAATAAGCGATAAAAAATTTGCCGGCTAATTTTAGTAATTTGAAGGTGAATTTCGAAGATCATTGAACAGAACCGATCATCAATTGATCGCCAGGTTCAACAAATTCATAACCAGGGTCAAAAGGTGCCCACTGTCGTCGCTTCATCAAGATATTTATCTCGCGCTGGTATAACGATGCCCACTGAAGTCACAACGGACCACTAAGTGCAATTTCTCACCGTAGTTGGAGTTTCGTGAATTTGCGATTTACCGCGATGATAATGATCAGTTTGAGTGAGATTTACTCAAAACAGGTGAAGTTGAAAGCGAAAATACGTAAAAGAGCTGTAGTAGGAAACTGCTTGGGCGTATAAGCGCTCCCAACCGATTTTATTTGATGCGGTTAAGGAAGGTAAAAGCAGATTATTTTACTTTCTTGCCATTTGGCTTTGCAATTACAAAATGAGTATCAAATATTCGAAATTTGAGTAGTTTCTCACCGTATCGAAAATCATGATAAACAAAAGACTTAGACGACAAACCTGATTCGTAAGAAATATTTGAAATAAAACTTGCGTTGGTTGCGAAAGAAATAAATCGCATTAAAAGTATAAACATGAATGCAATAAATACATAGAAGCTTTTAAACGTTAAAGTATGTATTATTAATCACATTTATTTTCATTCTAAATATTTCCTTATGTGTTGTGGGTCAGATACCCACCCACCTTTCTCTAAATTTGTGCAATTTTTTAAACTTGGCTTGGCATCAATATTTTATACATTTACACTGAATCTAGAAAGATCAGAAGTTTTCAAAGTTGTAGTGTACCGTTTAAAAATTCGTTTTCTCTCGTACAAGGTTTAGTTAAAGATTTTGGGACATCTATTTATAACAGCCCACATCTCAACAAAAGAATACGTTATATGTATTAATTTTTGGCGCTTAACTTAACAATGATGTAAACTTAAAATATCTGTTTTCTGTTTAAGAAAAACTCAAATTTTACGATCGAAAACGATTTTCACAATTTGTTAACGATAAGCTTCTTTTGATGAAATCGTTAGGTTTGACTATAGTAAAATCGTTTAAGATTTTATTTATTATACTTTTACCTTTTGCTTCGATTTTAAATATTTACTATAAATTTGATATTAAACAGATTGATTGATAGGCAAGCATTTAATTTGTATTGATGTTTCAATTCTATTTTTGTGTTGTGTATCACAATTTTCGTGGAGAAGATTCGAAAGCAATAGTTGACAATTTTGATAAACCACAAAATTTTCTCTCCTGATGGTCCATGATGCACACAACAACCAAAAATTGAAATCGGTCCTCGACGGCCCTAGAAAGAGCTCAGAGGCGGAACAAGTTTTACAGTTCAAATGATTTGCAAGGTCGTTACAGTGCAGTTTTAACATTTTCCAAAGAAAGTGCATGAAAAGCCAATAAATGGAAACTTTACGCTTAGTGAAGCGTTCGATCTTGCGTAATGCGCGGTGAATGAAAAGCAAAATGATCGAGGAACTTTTAGCTGCTCGCTCAGCGATCGCGACACGCGTGAAATTCCACGCATGCGGTCGCGTTGATTCTAGCGCAGGAGAGCTCCATCACGAGCACGAAGATGCTTCGGGTTATGAGGTAACTGCGAAGTGACTCTCGATCAGCACTTTTTTCTATCGTAGAAAGTGGAAATCACTTTTCGTCTTCGTTTTTGTGTCGCTCTCTGTATTTGTCCAGGTGATTATTTATGTTTTTTGTGATTTTCATAATTTTTTACTTCCTGATAGCAATTCACTGTAACTTACTGTCTTTTGACGGCTTTGCAACTTCTCCGCAGCTCATGAAATTCGCGGGTTAAACAGATCGTGCAGGAGGATGTACTAACCTACTGAGCACCCGGTAAAAGTTTCAAAAACTCATTCCAAATTTTTTTGTCTTTAGTCACAAAATTGTTCCACTGGTAGAGGTGCCTTTTTATGACTCAGGTCTGTTCCGGATTCAAAAATTTCTTACCTACTCGACGGTTAAATAGCCGGGTGTCCGACCTCTTAAGGTGTAATCGTACTATTTTGACTGCTGTTGTTCATTTGAATGATGGGCTCCGCTCGAAAAGACTCCGAAGTGAAGCAAACTATTCATTAGCTTCTTTTAATGGTCGTTGTTGAGAAGTATTCAGGTCGATTTTTTCGCTACATGTTTGTTAGCTTCTGTACCAAATGCTGTCGAACTTATAAAAGCGATCTTTCACAGCTCAAAAAAATTAGATACGTACAAATGTAACATTGAAGATATGAAACTGTGCAGTGGGTGCAACATTTTAAAATTCTAAGGGAATCTTGAAACTAGACTGTTAAAATTAATATGGTATTAATGTAAAATCAATTTTATTTAATTAACGAAAAACGAAGAATAAGATTACTGGGTGTGAAAGAAATAACAAATCTCAAAACTTGTTAGTGCGTAATGCACTAAACAATTTTAATTTTATTTGCAAGTAAGCTAATTTCACTGTAATATCAAAGTCACGCTAATATTAGCCTTTAGCTTTCTGCGAAAACGTTAAAAGTACTTTTTGAAGTTATACAGATGAAACGATGGAAAAAGGTGGTGAAAGTTTAAAAAATAGTTCTCATTATTAGTATTGAAAGGAATGGGATATTTATTTATAAATTACTTTCTGTTGATTTTATTATACTAATTAATTCTGAACATCATTACATCTCATCTCCCATAACTGCGTAATGAATCAAGCAGTTGGTGTAATAATTAAATTTTCACATATGAGATAACTTTAATAGGTTTTTAATTAAAGCTGATTTCTTTTGCCTGTAATAAACCAGTTTTTGCTAATTAAAATAATATAAAGAAGTAGGTACTCCCTAAACTTTTTGAATTTTTTAAAGTTTTCTGTAGTAACAGCACTATTAAATCAGAGCTGTGTAAGTCGAAGTGGGAGCTCCAAAATAAAACTCAAAATGTGGAAAACTTACATTCACCAAAAATGTAAATGTTAACATTTTTTTACATTTCTTACACCACGCAACATTAACGTTCGTTTTAAGAAATTCATAAAAGCGACAAGAAGAGCAGAGTGATGTAACTAGGTTAAATAACCAGAGTAAATGTTTACTTCTGTTCGGGCCTTTTCTTTTTGGCAAAAGTCCCCCTGAATATCCGCACAATCCGCCTAAATTAAAGAGTTAATTACACTTTTCACAAGACGGTCAGTGACTTCCGAAACGCGCCTCCGCCACCATGGGGGGCCTGCGTAACTCGGCCCAGATGCGCCTAAACAGAGGTCCGAATATTGAATCCATTTCAGTTTCAATTCGCATTGTGTAATTGGCAATCGGGCGGTAGTTGCTTCAATCAAAGTTACAATTACCCGATTATGCCTTGTTAGCGCTTCGAGGGGCTGTCTTGGGACCCGGAGCAAGGCGCTTTCAAAAACCGCTGACGGGCCGCGGGCCCGGGAATTCTCAGGGAGAATGGCCAACAGGTGGACGAGTCGTGACTTCTTGTTTTTGAGCGAGCGGCTAATTGAAAGTGATATGAATTGCGATTAAAGTGTTTGATGGGCCGATCGCGGCTTGATTAGATCGTTTCGGGCTATTAAGTGGAGATCATTCATAAGTGGATGTTTTTCACTGTTTATTTTGGGAAAGTTGAATGGAATGGATCCGAGCTATTATTTTGCACTTACGCGAGCTTTGAGAAATTTCATATACCTAAATTTGCAAATAATGAGGAATTATTACTTCCTTACGTTAATGTTTACCTGAATCAAAAGAAATTAATCATTATGGAAATCAAAAAGTTTCCAAAAACTGTTCAAGATATGTACATAGTTAATTTTAGCAACCAAGTCAAGATATTGATCAAGTGTACTCAGAAAGGTAAATTTAAAGAAGCTATGCATACCTACAACAACTTTTTGAAAAATAATACATTTTGTCTTTATTATAGACCGGCTGCAAATTGGGTTGGGCAGGATAATCAAAACAGCTTTGAAACGGAGATATCCTACTGTTTCTTATATTTCCTTTCTATGCATACTCGAAATAACTAAAGTATTATACTCTATGTTAAGATATACAAATATCCGTTTATCTTTAATCAATTAATTAAAAATTATAAAATGCTAAAATGTATACCAGCAACTCAAAGGTTGTTTGAAGGTAAACGAGAAATATTGGAGTGAGTTATTCGCAACTCAGAATTATTTCAAGCAAATTAACTTTTGTGATACATAATATAAAGTTCCCGCGAAGACAATAATTTCCTTTCCCTTTCAAAACGTACAACAAAAACAACAAGTCCTTCAAATCATAGTTTTGAATTGCCAAAGAACCCCACAGAACTCCTTTAGAGACCCCAATTGGTCCAGACCAGGAATTCAATAAAAAGCGAATTGTTATTTAAATTTAATGGCCAATGGCCCTCCCATTTTCCATTTCCAGATTTAATCACAATCGCACCGCGGAGCAGTCACGATTTTTCTGCTGGCATTGAAAGCGAAAGTCAGGCACGCGTTCTGGGCACGAAAACGAGCCGATCACCTCCGCGTTTCTGAAATCACAATCACAATGGCTCTCGGCTCGGCACGGCAAGTACCGGCGTCGCGCTCGCGTAGGTGCCAATCAGTGCCTTGAGCAGCTCGCGACATCGGCAACCTTCCGCGATTTGCGGCAAGATCGGTGCCACGACGGTACCGTTGCTCTACTTAATAGACGCCCCTCAGACAGCGGCTCATTTTCCGCCGTTTTTCGCATCTGCACCTCTTCCCTTATTTCCCTGTTTTTCGCGCGCTAAACAGTCGATTTAAAGCAAATTGCGCAGCCACACTCAATGGACCCGGCGCACTCATGGGCAGCGCGCGTTCGGATCTTGTTCATGATCAATTTGCATCTACCTGCCTTCGCGATGTGCACGCTCTAGGGGTAATCAGCGACGGCTATTCACCTGAGCTCTTTGCTCCGCAATTAGGTCCAGCTGTCGATCAGCGCGCAGCCTCACGAGGATTCATCCGGAGCGAGTGCTTTTAAATGCGTTTTTTACGATTCGGGTTTGATTGACTGCCGTAGAACAGTAACAACTTTTGTAATTGCGACAATTAATTATGTCTGACGCAGATTTATTGCTAAAATTGTTCCATTCACGCGCAGACATGCAATTTTAGAAATTATGCAATTGTAGGCTCTAGCATTGCTCAGCATACCAAGCAAATCACCTTGTACACTTTTGTTTACAGCAGCATAAACCAATTTACGATGCGACCGAAGACGCGGTCGATGACATCTATTTAAATTGAAAACAATAGTTGAAAAGTTTGAAATGAGTTTTATGGCGCTTTAATATCCCAACGCACATTCTCCACTCTGAAGAAATAGTTTTTTTCATTTTAATCAAGAGGCTGTAAATTTTCTCCTCATAAAATCTTAGGAGTTATGCAAGCGAGTCAGTCCCATCAGCCACTGCACTTAAAAGTTTTATCACAAACTGATTTATTGCGCCAGCAGCGATCGTTAGAATTTCGCGCGCTATTCAACCGAACGAGCGACGCATTCCGGCTGTATAATTAACGCAGCGCTTAGCCCGGATAATCCCAACTTATTCATTTCACTTTCCATCCAGCCCCGGCCCCGCCCGGACCGATGCTGCGCTGTAGCATAATTTGAAGTGCGGCAGATCTACATGCAAATTAAGGCCGAGTCGTGCTTAAATAGAGGCTAATATTATACTTAAGAAAAACAGCAAAAAACTCATCTCCGCCTGGCATTCGGCTTCATTCACAAATTGCTAAAAAAACATTTACCTGAAGAGACGCGCTGGATGCGAATTTATCACCTGTCGGATTAGTGCAGATCCATGTGGACCACTCTGCTGCTACGTCCTTGTAATTAACTTCACTGTTTTTGGTGTTATGCTTAAACAATTTTGAGTGGATATTCGATTTTATGAGTATAATTACCCAAAGCAGGTGAACGACATAAGTGTGAGTATTTCAGCGAATGTGTGAGCTAATTTACTTTCTATTGGTTAATTTCTTAGGTGCTCATATCTCGTCACTTTGCATTTCGCGGTTTTGTAATTTCTTAATTAACATTATGTATGGAAGACGCGCAGGCTGTTTTTGAAAGTGAGATTTAACTGCCAGTAGAAGAAAGTTTGTGGGCGCAGTAAGGGCGAAAGTATTTAACACTATTCTGCTTACTTACAGCTTCTTCTAAAGAATAGTAGAATAGTAATTTCAATTTAGACGTGTCTTCTTCATATACATATGTACATCCTGTAAACAAAAGAAATATCCAAAATGTCTTTAATATTACTAAAACAAATTACTATCATTTTCCATTGAGTATAATTATAATATCATCTTTTTCTTAAAATTGTGTTTTAAGTACAACAAGCATTGATAAAATGTTGTTAGTATAATAAAAATGTTCAAAATTTCATCAAAATTAAAAATATCCGGATCCAACCGATTGCCGATTTGAAGCGGAATCAAAAGGTTAAATTCGAAGTGTATCCTTGATAGAAATCATAATTTATTTAAATCTTAATAAATGTTCCTAATCCTCGGTTTTTCGGCGCTGGTGCGGTAAGTTTATACTTATTTCTTCAATTTGGTTGAAATTTAAATCTGTTGTAAATATTTGCAACACAATAATTTTGTTACGTTTATCATAAGGTTGTGTAAATTTTTGTTGCTACTTATTTTATTGTTGTAAATTTTTGTAACATAATAATATCTATGTATTTTAGAGGCCGGCGCGTACGAAGTCGCGGACTCAGCTTGTGTAGAGATAAGCGCTAGATTAGTTTACCTTGCTATGGACGGTTTAATTCGACCTCACCCACTTTGCAGTGACACAAAAATTATGTGTCCTTTGCTCTTTAAAATACGACTTACTTGCATCATTGACTATCGAGAGTTTCTGCACGACTTTCCGCGTGAACAGGGTCAGTGCGGTGCCGGCGCTGGCTCACTGGCCGTGTTATCTGATTACGGTTTACTCCACCTGGAGTACCTGGGTAGGCAACTGGCCCTACTACCGGTTTGCGACCAACATTCGACAATCGGCGGTGGCATGACCCCTCAGCCGGCGTCTTGCGACGAAAGACCTCCATGTGAACTTATGCGGAGCGCAACTCCCAAGTGGCGGTGTTTAGCGTAAAACTGAAATCGAAACCGAACCTGGAACCGGTTGGGCGTGTACGTTTCAAACCCACCGGCGGCTAGACTTAAGATGGTGGTATCAGCCATCCATAATCTGACGAAGCTTTCACTCTCAAATTACCGCCTTTAGGAAAAAGTTTCGGTTTTCTGTCTCGTTGTCAAATGTCTGTAATTTGCCGGCAAATTGTCCCCAGACGTTAGTCGTCCGTTGAGCCGCGTTTCACGCTTGTTGCACATTCGAACTCGCAGCAGTAGATCGCGAATGATCGTTAGGAGGTCTACTGGGTTGCCACATTCTGCTAAAAAATAGTCGTCACTCTTCACTGGCCGGTTGTCCACTGGAGACCTGTCGGTGTATTACGATTTTCACCGCTTCTTGAATTGTTTACCTTCGCTGCGGTTCACATCTTCTTCGAGGAGATTGATTAGTTAGCAGCAAGTACAACTCCATGCATTTCGCGGTTTTATGTTGCACAATTTGCGTATCAATGAGGAAATTTATTTGGCCATTATATTTGCTCTTAAATAATTTCAATTCCATGAATTTGAATCAACATTTTTATTTTAAAAAATATTTTCGTTCTCGCGAGAGATTTAATTTTTGAGACCTAAATATTTACGTTTACGGAACATCTCCCGACGGTCGAAGAAACTTAAATTTTAGTAAAGAAAGGTCACTTTCTTCGGTGCCCGCTTTATTTATTTGCTTATTTTAATTCGAAAAGAAAGACAATTTCGTGAAGGTTGAATATCTGAACTGCAGCTTATATTTAGTTGTTTGAAAATTTAATATAAAATTTGAATAAACACTTTTAATATATATTTTTTTATAGAATATTTTCGTTTCTATAATACAAGTTAAATTAAATAATATATACTTATGCTAAATAGTGTATTAAATTATTTTCCTTTTTTTTAAACAGTGTAATTTTGTTAATTCCAGGCACAAGGTCGCGGTCGCGTAAAATTCACGCAAAGATCAATTCAAGATGAACTCTCATTATACGACGATGATCTTAACCCCTATGCGGACAGAACTCCAAGAAATAATAAAGTCCGGGCAGCCAGCTATGAGAACTCCGCGCGAACTTCGACACTGCCAAGAGGTACAAGTCGGTACCGCGGAAGAGATGAAAACTTTGTGCCAGAGGTCGCAAAGAAGTCCAATCCTATCCGAAGCAGGACGGAAAAGCCGAGTGACATCTCAAAAGCAAATCCAATTAGCAGTAGAAACGAACGGCCGAGTCCAGCTCGAAGTGGAAATGTGCCCAGGTCAAGTGCGTCTCGGGCAGTACCTGAACGACAGGTAGACATTAGCAGGTCTAATGTTGTAAGAAGTAAGGCTGAAAAACCTATTGAGCAGGCTCCAACTAGCTCTGGAAGAAGCAGAAATGATAGACCAAGAGATCAGGTAAGGTCGATCCCTCGAACTGAACCTTTGGCACGATCGAGGGTACAAAGACCAATTGAACAAACTTCTAAATCTCCAATAAGAAGTCGAACTGAACGACCTTTTGAACAAAATTTGTCAACTCAAGGTCGGAGCAGAGGAGACCGACCTCTTGATAGGAGCAGGATTGAAAAACAGCCTATTGAGGCTAGTGTAGCTAATCAGATTCGAAGCAGAACAGAAAAGCCGGCTGTTCCCGTAGCGCCTGCTCAAAATCGAAATCGGAATGAAAAGCCTGTGGAGTCATCGGATTGGATTCCAATTCGAGCTGGACAAGATCAGATTTTTGAGCAGGTTTCTCGGAGACAGGACGTCTCTGTAGCAGACGTTGTGTACACGAGCAGCAGCAATAAAAACCGACAACGAATAACTTCTTCTACAACTAGTTTACCACCGAATGACGATCAACCAACCAAAATTCAAATACCCACAAGAATCGAACGTACGAGTGTTAAAAAAAGTTCTAAGGAAGAAATACCGAAAATAAGTATTGAGAGTGTGGAAGTCGAAGTAACGACTGAAATGCGACGTGGTCGAAGTAGAAGTATAACAAGACCATCTTTAAGGCATTCGGAGCAAAAGCCTACAAAAGAAGTTAAGGCAATCGCAACAACGACAAAATTAAATTGGCGAGATGCAGCGAAAAACCGAGGTACTGGAAAGCCGAAGTCTCTGAAAAAGGAGGAAGATGATGTTAGTGTTGATGATATAGAAGACGAGAACTATCCCGAACATTTTAAATTATTGCTGAAAGCCAAACAAGAGAAGCGTTCTGAACCTTTGACAACTCAAAAGCCCAGCGATCTTGTCGAAGTGTTACGGCAGCAAAAGGCTCTCTTTAAACCGAGGAGGGCGGAACCGTATCGTCCCCGTCCTACTAAAACTGAAAAAATATCAACGACTACGTCGAAAACTGCGAAAAAAGTTGAAAAAATTGACAGTCGTACTCTGTATAAGCCGAGGATAAATCCTAAGCTGCAGTTTCCTACCTTGAAGACGAAATCGACTACTCCAAGTACTGAGAGTTATGAGGAAGCTACTTTGGAGAATGAAATCCAGGAAGAGTCTCCTGTTCCCGATAAGGACGTCAAATACAGTTCCAAGTTCTCAACAGAAGCGCCAACTTATTTTAGAGGTCCAAATTTAAGAAATAGAAATCTTGGAACTGAGAGACCCATAAAAAGGGAACATTCACAAAGACAAGTTGATGTAGGAAGAGGACGCAGTTTGGTAAGTACTTATTATCGTAATGCTTTGAATACAGTACCAAATTTTAAAATGCTTTTAGACCATCAATACTCTAAAATCAAACCTTTTTTATATATGTAATTAGGACTATTGAAAATGTCTCCAAGTAGTCCAGTCGAAAATATTAATATAAAGAAACAATGTTTGCCTGTTTTTAATAATTTGAAAATGCTTTTCGCAGTTTAACACACCAACACCTAAGTACAGCTCCAGATATCGCGGAGAAGGTCTGCGTGGCCAACCAAAAACAGAAAAACTGCATCCAGTTTACACCCCAACAATTCCTCCCGTAACAACAGAATCGGTAAGTAGTTATTTTCTGTAAAACCCTTGAATATTTAAAAAAACGAACGTTAAATATAAAAGAAGAGCCAAACATTAGTGTGAATTTCCGCTTCCTAAATTATTTGCAATCATTTTTTGTGAAGACATGTAACCTGGTAACACTGGACAGTGTAACAGAACTTAAAACAGGATGTACAGTACTCACAGGTAACGATTTACCATACCTTAGAAATCCCCGAAGATTTTTCAGACCTTTGACTCGAAAGAGGGTGACCTTAACTCTGACTAAGAACTTCTGACGAAGTGTTACCAGCATCGACCATTTGAACACGCACTTGCATTAAACATCTCAAGTATTCTAGACTAGCTTAGCTTAAAAGTCATTTTTCAAAGGCATTTGGCTGGGAGTGGTCAGTGAATCATCCGCCCCTATCGCCCGGTGCGTACTATCCCGAAGAGCGGATGCACTACCTTCAGCACCAACTCTTCGATCAACACCTCCAGCAGAAACCGAGGCCGCAGCACCACCTTCATCACGCACCGCCCCACACGCAGGTACAGCGATCTAGAGCGAAGGCCACGCCCAGGGCGCAGGTGGACAGGGCGGAGCCTCGCCTGAGCGCGCCGGCTGCGGTTCCCAGTGGTAAGACTTACTTGCACCCCACTTCGTACGCATCCCACAGGATGTTCCCGGCCAGCAGCAGCAGCAGCCACGCGCTGAACTCGCTCTCGAGTACCGAGCTGCCCAAAGACCTGGACGACCTCTGGTCCCTGATGCTGGTCCAGCCGAACTGGACCTTTAATCGGCTGTCCCGCAGCAACTTCAGGCCCTTGTTCAGTTCATTTTGATCACGCACATTTAGCATACACAGGCATTATGAATTCATTTAATCGCATTATTTATGTAGCGCCTAACAATTAAATTATTTTGTTTTGGTTGGAGGTGTACTAACTTTAGTCTAGGTCGTATCGAGTTAAGTAGTGTTTTGTGTCCTTTCGCTTTTTCTTTGTTTTATGTTTTCTGTCTAGGAAATAAATCTCCATTCATTTGTTCAACTTTCATTTATTTCATCTATTATAAACAAATATTATCCGTAATAGGCATGGATTGATTCCTCATTTTTTGTTATATCAGTAATTTAGGTTCGACATTTGATTATCGACATATTAATTGTATTTCCTGCACTTTTTATTCCTCTTTGTGGCTTCGTTTTAATGTTATAAAAATATTTTGTGATAGTTAATTATTCCAAGCTATTTTTCAAAATCACTATTCCTTAGCTTTAAAATTTCTTCTCATTTTCTTTTGCTTTAGTACTCCAACTTTATCTAAAATTAAGTGGTCGACAGTCAAATGTCTAAATTTATCAATACCAAGCCTATCATCTTAAAGTTAAATCTTTTTCAAAATAAAACGGAGCCCAACGACTCACACATTTACATCTATTCTTAAGGACTTCTTTACCTCCTCATATCTTTGCTGAATAAATATTTCGTACACTTAATCCAAAAATTGTCTGAAATATTTCTGCGCATCATTCTGCATTATTTTCGACAACATCTGTAAAATAGTTTGTGAACTGTACACTCTGTAAATAAATTTTCATTCGCACTGATGTTTGGCTTCAAAAAAATTCAAAATTTTATTTTTTTTATATCCGAGAAATAATTGGAAAAGCTCATCTTTTAAATCCGTGTTTTTTTTAGAAAAGAACAAATGTTAATAGAAATTTCTTTTATATATTTTTCATACTAAATCGTGACACACAAAACAACTTACACACACGAATCACATAATAAAACACAACAAACTCAACAGCAGCGAAAAGAATTTAAGACCACAAATGCAGCTGAATTGGAATTTGATTCAGAAAAGACCAAGGATGTAGCAGGATTGTGGAACTTAATTGATCCAGTGCCAGATGGTTTGATGAAAAGCGAAATAACCGTCGAAACATCGGATCACTCTTCGCCTGTAACTGTTTCGATATTTGGCGCTCTGTCCGAAATTTTATCGAAAACGACAGAAAGTTTGGATTTTCTTACAAGTACGTCAACAACGACGTCAACGACAACAACTACAACGACGACAACAACAACAGAAATTCCAGAAATTCTGTTGAAAACGCAGGTACCAGTTAAAAATGATTCGAATAGGAGCTTAGAAACCGCTGTATATACAAATGGGAGTGAGAGTGATGTGGATCGAAATGTGGATGGTGGTACTACTAATAGTAACAGTAACAGTGATGATGGGCCTAGTGTGGATAGACCGAGCAGTTTAGATAATAAATCCATTGATTTTTCCCTATCATCAACCATAATTCCATTGATTGAGCCCAGTTTTACCCCTGCACGACCGAATTTAACAGAGACAAATGATACACAACAGACAGAAACATTTAACACACAGGAAATGAGTTCCACGCAAGCTTTTAATAATTTAACAATGCAAATACCTTCCATGTCATCCGCATTACTAACCGATATGATAGAACTAACGACGGTTGCAACTAATTCAATAACATATCCCACAAATTTGCCAACCAGCATTCCACAGCCGGTACTAGAGGTACGTCTAACAACTCCTGGTAGTGATTTAATAACAAATCCAAAGTTTACAGCTAATTTGGATACTTCCGTAAAAATTGTTTCTAATATAACAACAGAAGATCCGACAAGCAATACACCAACGACATCCAAAACCACTATTTCGACTGCTTCTACACAGATTATGAAAGGGGATGTGACTAACATAACTGAGGGTGCGAGCACTGAATTTTCTTCATTCACGACAACCGGAACGCCTATTACCATTTCCCTCGCTGATTTATTTACAATAAAACCTAAAAAGATTAACCACTCTACAGAGTTAACACTTGACATTCATCCAGTTTATGTGGAACCTGATTCGACTACGGCCTTTACCACCGTTCAGTCGAGTGGAAGTTCAATAACTACGTCTTCTAAAACCCCTACAACAGCAGAGCCAAGTTCAACAACCTCGATAATTACTTCCTCCACGACTTTAGTAATTACCTCTTCTACGACCCCATCAACAACACAATTAAGTTCGACGCCTTTGATAACAACCTCCTCACCGACGTTATCAACGAACTTTATTTCACTAAATGAAGAGAATGTTGTAGATGCAAAATCCATATATAGTATTTTCAATGAAGAAGAAAATACCACTTCTTCTACGACAATCCAAAATGAAAGTCCTATTAAAGAGGCAACTAGCACTGCTAGATCTGCGGAGTTAGGCACTAAAGCAACACCTTCAGAATTAAAAACAACTTCGCCAGAAATTAAATCTTCCTCAACAATGGCATCTTTTACCACAATGATAACGACAAGCACAACAAGGAATGCCATCGAAGAAGTTTCTAAAGGCGCTTCGTTAGCAAAAACCCAATACAATAAGGCTGTTAAAACCCCTAAAACAGGTGTAACAGACGAAGCAAATACTTACCAAACCACAATGAATTTGGGCAGTCTAACAAGTACGACAGAACACCTAACTCCAACACACACACCATTGCACACAACAACACGTTCTACACAATTAAACAGCTTTGATGTAACGGAAAAGGGAAACACTAAGCACACTCTGACTAAAAGTACTGAGACGCCTGACCTTGAACTGAACGCAATACCTAGCTATCCTGAAACAAGTTCCACAACTAACAGTGGAACGCTTGACTACAGACAGAACGCAATACCTACTTATCCCGAAACAAGTTCCACAACTAATAGTAGTCAAATCAATGATTCTTCTTCCACACAAGAAATAACAAGCCCATCAACTAAACCATCCACATCGACGACATCGACGTATAGACCGAGGTTTGCCCAGCGCATACCCATCCTGTCGCCAGGAATAATGAGTTCCACAAATGCTCCACCAGTAGTACCACGCCGAGACTTTGTCGTCTATGGAATACTGCCAAATAACACGGTCGTACGAAAGCGACCTACACAGACCCCTCGGCCGGGCGACAGTCTAGCTGTGTATGGAATATTGCCGAATCAAACAGTGGTACGGAAGTATCCAAATGGCACCATTCTATCGGTTAATAATGTTAACAACGATCTCGAAATAATTAACGTCGATCCAAAAATGCTGTTCAATCCGTTCAGTGAGTTCTACCGAACGACCTCGAGCAGCAATTTTGATAGAATTAATTCGATCACTACCAACGTTGCAATGACCGCTAGTGGTAGACTTACACCAATAACAACTACTAGAAATCCCACCAGTACTTCTACCACTACTACTACCACCACTACCACAAAAACCTCTAGCATGGATTTCATTGAGTTGTCTAACGGACCAGTTAGTGAGAATGCATTTAATTCTACTACCACTGTAACGCCCACGGTATGGAACCATTTAACTTATTTTCTTAATATTCCGTTTCTTGTACTGGGTAGCAATGCGACGATTATTGGAAGAATTGTATTCTGTGCAAGTCTAATTTATTTTCTTCCACTAATTTCGCATTTAGGTCAAAATTTAAATCACTTACTTTGGTCGTTGTAAATATCCCTATTAATTCTCAACTCGCAAATATAAAGAGTGCAAACATTCAAAGAAAAATTCCACATGCCTACTGTTCTGTAGGAAAGCGCACTTTTGGATATTCTCAAAAGGAAGTATATAAACGCCGATGTGCCCGCCAAGTCCTCGAACGTTTTTAGCCTTACAACGTCCAGAAATCCCAGTGGAGCGAAGACGGCGCCAACAAAAAGTATAAGTAACAATGAGAGCAGTAATAAAATTGTAACTTTAGACGTAAATACTTTGGTAAGTGTTTTCTCGAATAAGATTTTTAAAATTTGTGTAATGCGTTAAATTTTTAGACCAATCGAATAATGAGCGATACAGCAGCTGGATGGAAATCTTCCGTTTCCAGTACAACAGACAACATTAGAACATTGACAACTACAACCCTACTTTTAGACAGTTCTAGTAAACGTACTCAAGACAATACTGTTCCGGACTCAGACCACTCGTATCGAGACGGTTTGATAAATGAAAAATCTAAAGGTACAACACCATTTATAGTCCTACCTGAATCACCCACCACAACCACAACTACCATCACCACTACCCCATCAACTACAACTACATCTACTACACCTAGTACAACTACTAGTAGCACTTCTCCAAGCACTACAACAACTACAAGCACAACTCCAAGCACTACAACTACCACTACTACACCGAGCACAACAACGCCAAGTACAACAACGACTACAACAACCACAACGACTACAACTACTACACCGAGTACTACAACGACTAGTACAACTCCGAGCACTACAACGACAACAAGCACTACTCCTAGCACAACTACAACTCCTAGTACAACAACCACATCCACAACACCAAGCACTACAACCACGTCCACAACACCGAGCACTACAACAACCACAACACCGAGCACAACTACGACTCCCAGTACAACACCAAGCACGACAACAACTACTACAACACCAAGCACAACGACTACAACAACAACGCCAAGCACAACTATAAAAACTACACGCGTCGCAGCCGCAGCGCCAAAGAAACCCTCCCAGATTCAAGCCTCTTCTTCGAAAGTGCGGCAAGTGTCAGTGGCACAGCTCCAGCAGCAAATCGAAGAGAGCGAACAAGCTAGCTTAGAAAGAAATTTGCGTTTACTTCAAGAATTACTTGGCCTTCAAGCCACTTTGCAGAGAAGGGGATCGGCCACTACCACAGAAAAGCCCACAACTACTACTACGCCGACGACGACAACTACGACAACAACAACAACTTGTAGACCGCCAACAACTACAACGACGACAACCATCACAACTCCTCGTCCTAGGACCACTTCTCGCCAAAAGTCAGGAGGACAGAATTCGGATGCCGACGATATCAGTTTTCTCAACAATTTGGTAAATTGGTGAAACTAAAAAATATATTTCATGTCATTGTTTTTTATTACTTAGCGACTATTGCTCTTTGGTGGAGGAGGCGCTCAAACTACAGGTCGTACAACGCCTAAAACAACTAACAGACCGACAACAACAACAACGACTACAACTACAACAACAGCGAAGCCGACGATTCCAACACCAAATATTGAGGATTTGTTGAGCAGCTTTCAGAGACTGACTACAACCCAGCAGCCCAGGATAACAACAGCTTCTGACGATGACGACATAGCCTTTTTAAATTCATTGGTAATTGATTTTGTTGTAAAAAAATATCTATTGGTGAATACTTATTTTGTATTTTTAGCGTCAAATTGCCAAAGTGGCTAAAGTAACAACAGCCAATCCACCAACATTTGCAAATCGTATCATAGAGATAGCGCTTAATAATAGGGTTACAACGACGACCTCTACAACTCCAATACCTCCTCCGACACCACGAGTAAGTGCGCTCGACATTCAAAGACAGAAACAAGAAGAGGCATCTTTAAGTGCAGATCTTCAACTTCTTTCAACACTTTTGGGGCGACGAATTACGCCCAATGATATTCCCAATTTGACCAACCAAATCACCAATATGAGAAATGCTCCGGTCCCACCAACAAGGAAAACTACAACCACAGTCAAACCAAGCACTCTGAGTGCGGATCAGGTGCAGATTGAGCGCGACTTGAAGTTACTGTCTTCACTCCTTGGAAGATCGATAACAGTCGACGAGTTGCCAAGTTTAATGCAGCAGTTGCGAGGTGAGAGAAAATCAGCGACGACGAGGCAAACCACACGCTCTACAACAACGACAACAACTACAACCACTACGACACCGCCCTCTACAACCAAAAAGCAAGGAATCAACAACGAGGAAATTTTAGCGCTTCTAAAAGATCCTGCGATTACCGGCGGCAACGTTGGAAAAATTGATTTGTACGGAAAGACGAATGAAGCAGTACTGGCGGCCATTTTGAAGCAGAGAGGCATTGGCCCAACGCACAACAATGTTCCGATTGATGTAGGTTCATGCTTTAATTTCGTTACATATAAGAATGTACAAGAAACAAATATGCAACAAAAACGTTGCAGTAGAAAAGCCAAAAAACAGAAAAAATTTAAATTTTTAGTATGATCGTACACTATCGCTAAGAATGATCTAAAAATCATCCAGATAAAAAACTTAGTGGTCACTGAATGAAAAACTTTCGAAGCTTTTTAAACGTTTTGCTGTTCTGTTTCTTCCATTATTTTTTACTTCGAATGTTTTTAGAGAAGATCCGAACGCAAAATTGATGTTTTCTCACAATTTTCAGGAACTGTTTAGCCGAGGACCCACCCCCACGCCATACACAACGACTAGAGCAACGCGAAGGCCACGCCCTCCGCAGAGACAACCCCGGCCGCTTTTGGACGGATTGGCGTGGCTGTGGCGGACGTGGCAGGACACGGCGCCAGGACCTCGCCCCGCGCGGCCCCAGCGGCTGCAGCAGCGACCGCGCCCAGTGGCTGACTTTGGCGAGAACAGCCAAGGGCTGGACTTCTCAGCGGTAAGCCCCAAATTGAATTCCCCCAAAAGCTTTCCCCTGCCCTGCTTTTAGCGACTTACAGGCCGCTTTCAGGAATTCAGCTTTTCAGCTCCCTGCACAATTCAGCAATTGCTTTTATTTAGCTGAATTGGGCCGGTAACTGCAGAGGCTGAATTCCTAAAATCAGGCAAATAGCTTATAATCGAGTTTTGTGTGAAAATGTATTTTTTGTTTTTTTATTTCCAAAATACCGTATGCTTTTGAATGCTATGTTTTGTTACCACTTGGTTATGGCCACGCTATGTAGAGTGAGCAGGTGGCAGAGTTGCCGCCAACCACAAGTATCGTAGAATTTAACCCCGGGGGCGGATTACTCACCGCAGCGATAGGTGTAACTAGAGCAGTTACGCAGTTCCTAGGTGCCGCCCTTCAGGTAAGTTGGCGGGCTGTCTAACGTCCATTTTAAACAGATAGTTTCGTCGATCGGCGCCGCAGTTGTGCTACATTAGCCCTTTCAATTTCAGGGAGCGGCCAAGTCAGTGCAGTCAGCGTTTTCTGGACAACAGGCCGGCGACAGCGGAGACCTGGACTATTACAGTCTGAGTGCGGGATAGTCCGCTTGATCTAGACTTAATTTAATGTTTGTGTAAAATAAAATAATGGAGACCAGGGTTTACCCAAAGGGTGGCAGTTCCGCCCGCAATCTATGCCTAGTTGACTAAGCGGAATCTAGAGACTGTTTAACTAATTTTTAGTGATGTTTTTAGTTTTGTTGTTAGGCAACATCATGTTTATCTCCTGTGTGTGATTTGCTCTTCCAATGTTTTTTCTTTATGAAGAAAAAATTCGCCAGTCCCCCGAATCCCTGAGGTGGTGCATAATTTTTAAGCGCGTGTTGTGATTTCTAGTTTTGTAAGCCATTCCCCTTTTTCTGTATACTTTTTTATTTTTAAAATTATTTAATGTTTTTTATTTTATTATTGTATCATAGCTGGCATGTATAATAAAACATTTAATTTATTGAAAAGAATTTTTACCTTTGTTATCTAAAGTGTTACCCAAACCGAAGCCACGAGAAGATTACGAATTTAAAAGTCTGTATACAACTGAATTGAATTCGACAATTTTTAAAATAATTTTATTAATCTTGGAGACTTCTACAGCCTTTAGATCGTCAAAAATTATTTAGTTCATATTTCGAAACAACATCAATATTTTTCGTACTCTGAATATGCTGAGTAGCTTACACAAAAAAAAACCCGTATCAAATGTGAAAAACATGGTTTCGAGACAAAAAGAGTGTAAATATATAATTTACGAAATTCTAAAAAATGGCTTCAGGACATAAATATTAAGACATTAAGTATTTAAAATACGCATAACAGTCTAACACGAATTACCAACCATAAACTTATGTTTTTAAGTACAAAGATTTTTTCTGTGTGTATGGCATCTTATTTTCCTTAATATTTACAAAATGTTGTATCACTTAGCGCGTACACTACGTCTGATCGCAAATAAATAATTAAAAGCATTGAACATGTTTCAACACTAAGAAACTAAGCATAAACCTAACCTGAGGTAATTTTATTATTCGAAGTCGTTCAACTATACAAGAAATACTCGCCGAGCGCTAATCTTAAGTAAATTCTAGTGGGATATCACAATGGCAGCGAATTTGTTGTTTGTTGTG
This sequence comes from Tolmerus cingulatus, assembly GCA_959613345.1. Taxonomy (NCBI): domain Eukaryota; kingdom Metazoa; phylum Arthropoda; class Insecta; order Diptera; family Asilidae; genus Tolmerus; species Tolmerus cingulatus. Next base: position 70,213,904 of record OY390707.1, on the reverse strand, counting down.
ACGGAGGGCAGTTACCAGCGTCCCGGCCTCTAGAGGCTGACGTCCTGAGGGTAAATCCCATCGCTGGTCGACTCGTAGTGCCCGTTTGTGTTGTTCGCGAAGCGAATCCTCCTCTTCGAGTGGACCGGGCAGTTCTCCTGTCCGTAGATGAGGCTGATCCCGTCGGTGGAGGTCGACTCCCCGTCGGTCAGCTGCGACTCGTGTCTGAACTCGCTCAAGAAGCTTGAATCGTAGACACGAGCCGCAGGTAATTGTCAATCGTCCGGGTCTTTCAATCTTACATAGAGGCAGCAGGACAGGATCATTCCGATTATCTGGATGAGGCAAATGCCGAGGCCGACAGCACCGACGATCGTCAGGTGCTTTCGCATTTCATCGCCCAGCCGGTAAATGCATCCCTGAAACACAATTTTTAATTGAAACCCAGAGTAAAATCAATTATAAGTTAAACCTACAGTGTAAGGGATGTTGCTTGGATGATCCCGCGCCCCACAGCCGTCGGAAAAGGTAAAGCAACAAGAGTCCGGCACTTTCCTGTCTTGGCTCGATCGCAAGAGATCCTTTGAATCAGATCGATGCCAAACACTCGCTCGCCAATCCTCGAATCGAACCGCACCGCAGCAAACAAACTGCAACAAATTAAAATATTCAAAAATATACTACAATTTAAGGGAAATTCAAATTCATTTACATTTTGCTGCATGCGGTCTATTGCGTTGGTTCTGGCCTCGTCGACGCCGTAACTCGCTAAAAAAGTTGCGTTCAGGTTCATTTGTAGCTCCTCCTCGATTTGCGTTTCGTAAACGTACGCAAGCCCACCCACAATAGCTTCAAGGAGGAAAACTAGGACTAGAAGGAATGTGTACTGAAAGAAAAAATTAATCATGAAGTTAATTTGAATATTATGAATAAGGCGCCTGTAGGTATGCAGCAAATTCAAAGAGACAAATTCGTGAATTTAACAAATGACCACAGTCGAGGCAAAAATAAGTGTCTCTTTAATTATTTGATTTTGGAAAATTTATATCACCTTCAATACACTAATTCTTTGAAGACCGATCTTTTGAAACTTATTTTTAAATAAAAATTTCGGACACATTAGAAAAGTAGTAAAATGAGGAGTCAGTTTTTGATATTTTATTTATGTCATTTCAAATCTAAAATGGTTTTTAGCTTTGAAGAAATAAATTCAGGAATATAATTTATTTTTTAACTTTACTTTAAATAAATTTAAAGGATTCCAAATAAATTCGATATTCGTGCAAATAATGGATACTCTAATAAACGTATCATTCCTAAAAGAAAGTTATAAACGAAAATCCTGCTACTAATTAATGACCCTTCTAAATCGTCTAACATCATTTAATCCGCTGAAATTGCTCAAAATGGTAATTTATAATAGTCAAAAGTGACCCCCTGCATCACTTCCACGTCAAATCAAAAGATCACACATCAACGGGAAGTCGTGCTCGGGAGATTACCCGGTGATCTTTGTGGGTCATCTACCAGACCTGCATTCCTCCGCGACTGCACGGTCAGAGCAGTCGGATTAGTCGGAAACCCCGTCGCTCCCGGTCTTTAATCCTTTACCTGCTGGTTAAATCACGTTAATCCCCGATGAAGACGTCACGTGCGTCCGCGCTCGCCGGCTGCTCTTGAAATCTTCTCCGCAGCCTTGTCGCCCTTAAAAAGAATACCAAAGGCAAAAAATAAGGCGATGTGTATGCACCGAAGAGGCGACGGACTGTCTTCGAGCTGTTTTTCAAGAAAAGGAACGTGCCGGCGAACTTATTCACGGTCGCCTTGAAGAAAGGCCACCAGACGACGGGTGCCTCGGGCGAGGAAGTAAGATTCGGAGGACGTGACTCCGGGGCGTTCTGAGACCCTAAGATTTGCGTCCGAGGTGTCACTTCTTTCTTCTTTCTGTGCCGCTCAACGTCGTCACGACATGTTCTGGTGCGGTCCATCTGGTCTGATTAATCACTAGGACAGGTAGACTTTTTGTCTCAAACAGCAATCACCTGGCGGTTCACGAAAAAATCGGAGAAAAGGGAGTAAATGTAAGAAACGTATGAGGACCGTGGGAGTTGGAATTCTCGTGGCGCCGTGGGTGGCCAGAGAGACATGCTTCGAATTCATTTAGAGGGTTAAAAGACCTTGTCGCCTTTTAAAATGTTGTCGATGCACTTCTAATTGGGTAAGTCTTTACCCACTACTAAAAGAGAAGGTTGACGTTTTCAACTTGGAATTTTGTTGTTTGTGAGGTTCCTTTGCTAACGAATCAACTGACATGGGTCTATCTTTTATTTATTTTGTATAACCATCCTGATTTCTTTTAACAATTCACAGTTTGACACTTTTTGAGTTAATTAAAGAAGTAATGCTCGCATCCACAAATTTTAATACTTACTTCTACAAAAATTTTGCCGGAAACGATTCGAATCGTTCCATTTTTATTTTTTGCGTACGTGGAAATAAATGTTGCTTCTATACTTTTTATTTTAATTAAACAACACCTTCCGAAAAATTAAAATTGTTTTACTATACCTACTTTTTTTAACTTAATTTTATCCATAAAAGCAAAGATATAAGCTGACATCCGCAAAACTACTTGCAATAATCCGGAATTTTTTCATCGAACACAGAAAGTGACTTACCGCGGGTCATATTGACTCACATCTTTTATTCATTTTTGATAGGAATCTTTTAAACTTGCATGTTAGTGAATGCTGCCTCAGTTTAAACACGCAAAGATAAATGTTTACCTCACGAGCTACCGAAAATTGAGGAATCAAACAAATCTCCGTGGGGTCAGTCTTCATTTAGAAATCTTACCCAAATCGATTGCGCTAATCGCACAAACAAACATGCGTGGAGCCTCCGAAATTAAATCCAAATATATGGCCAGATCGATCGTGACTTTCATCGGGAGATAACAATTTCTAGCGTCGCTCATGTGCTTTTCATCGACAGCTCATCAATCATTCATGCATTTATCCACGAAGGCCAGTAATTTGGCAGCGATTTACTTACAAATACCGGACGGGCTCAGCGGTTACCTCTTTTGTCTAATTGTGGGGGTCGAAAGGGCTAATTGTCGTTTTTTTTATTCAATACTTACACAAAGAAGGATTGCTCTCTGCTCATAGAAAACTCCGAAGCATCCCAAAATGCCTCCGACGATTGCGAGAAGACCCGCGACCGCAAAAGCGTAGATTCCCACGACGTAGACGAGGGTGGGCAGGAGGGACACGTACTGGAACTTCCAAAAAATTGTCCATACAGCAACCCCCAGCACAGCTCCACCTGAAAGCTGAAAAGGACAATAAAACGATAAAACCTTTGAAATCCTTTGAAGACAAATCCACTCATAATCAGAATGGGAAAAAGGGCTTGGGTCCTCAATAAGCTCCAGCACTCCTTCGTCATTCAAACGAATTTGTTTGATGAGCGATAACGCGCAATTTCAGATAATTTCGACAGTTGGTCTTATCTGGGAGGATTATCTTCTGGGAACAGTCCCCGGGAAGCGCTCTGCAAACACCGCACGACACAAAAATACATGGGTTCTAAAGTGTGAAGTCATTAAGGAGTGATACCGCGTGGAGAGGTGTGGGCTGGGCTCGACTGCCAATGTCACGAGTATTTATCGGTTTATGGGGGGATCGTGACGCGATATGGCTCATTAGGGCATCATCTACCTTTTCCCAGAATTTAGGGACTTATGCCTAGATTATGACACTGATCTTAATGGCTGGGGGTGAATTGAGTTTAATTTTATCATAGTACGAATTAGATCAACAGCAGGTACCTTATTCATTTTAGGTTGTGGCTTTAATTAGATCCTGTTCAATTTTTACTAATATTCATCGAAAAGCAAACATGGTGCAAACTGGTATGGCATGGCATGGTAAACTGAAAGCAGTTGATTCACTTTTTAGTAAGCTGGAAATTTATATTCTTTCTAGGTTTCCCAAAAAGGAATAACAGAAACCACATTGTATTAAAACTTTAAGTTTTTTCTGCAAATACCTTGAATCTTTATCCACAACCGTTTGCAATCTTCATTGGTATTTGTTAAAAAGCAAGTTTTTCATGAGTTTCGAAGAAAATGATATAATAAAGGCTTTAGAAGGGAATTATGACTGAGTAAATTTGATGACTATTTTATTACGGTTATGTGTGTTTATAAAAGTGTGAAGTCAATATTAAGAGTCCCTATTTTTCCCGCTTCGTTAAAACCAACACGCTTCTTTTGAAAATCCATAAAATTACCGAGACGCCCAAGCACACTGCTGAGATCTTCTTGAAATTTCAAGGGCCTCCTACGCACGCACCGATCGTTTCCCTGAAGCCCAGAAATATTTTGAAAGTGTCACCAGGAGTAATTAAAAAACGATAAAGCCGTCAATGTGGGCTAGTCCCATTCGAAGTAAAATAATTGAAGAGTCCGTCAGAGGTGTCGCAGCAGTGAATAATTCGAGGCGACTTAAAGGATCGATCCGCGGCGGGCGGATGTCGTTAACGAAAGTCTGTGGCATACGCATGTGACATGCGATCGAAATTAAGCCACCGAAGCCGATCCCCGGGCCACCCAAATTAAGTCGCGCACGCATCTTGGCTTGTTTGGCGCGATGCAGCGGAGTGGGTGACCAACCAACCGACGACCACATGGACTCCAAATTCTAGATTCAGTTGGCAAGATCACTTAAGAGCCAGCCAACCAAATGAATAATTGATGGATTCCTAGGGATTTGGTTTTTGGTCAGGCCTGTTCTGCCCGATAAGAGGCAATTTTGGGAACTTGCTGGCGATCAAAACGATCGACCAGTGCGCCTCTGCGCTTAAGATAAACATTCTTCTGGCGATCTCGAGTGGTTCCAGGCAATTGATCTTTGTTAATTGATTCGAGACGATCCGGGCACGTTTCCTACGCAATATTTGCTCGAACTACTCTCGGAACTGGTTCCGGACAGGGGACATGACAAAGCTGTGAATGCAATAACATTCCAGAGATTTTTTCCTGTTAATATCATTCGTTGAACCCAGCGGGATCAAAGTGATTTGCATAGCTGATTATAAGAAACTTTCAATAAACCACCTGGAGCAAAAGGCGCGATTTGTCATTTTCATGCAGCACATTAGATTCCTCGTGGTCACTGCGTCGATTATTTAAATCAGCTCACCTTTCGCCGGGCACCGACACGTTTTCTGCATGTTCGCGATCGTCAGCACGATCGCCTATTAATCAGGAGTTGCCCGTGCGGCCCCCTCTGTAGAATTTGTGCTGCGTCTCATGCCGCGATAATTGTTAGGTGGTTGAGGTAGGTATTAGACGATGACAGACCGATCAGTCACCATTACTTGAGCAAACGAGGGCAATAAGTAATTTAATTGCGAAATGAAGTATAGTTGGCTTATTCTGAGTATCACTGACGTAGTCGGCGAATTTTTTGAAAAAAGCGAAAGAAAATATGTTATTTTTATAGATACTTCTATAATTACATAGTAAGGTTTCAAGCTTTTAGGATAATTATAAAATGCAATAAATTGTCTACCAAAGAAAAACCGTTAAGATGCTTATACAAATTTGTATACAGTGTTACGTTCCATCATTTCAAAATCTGCCATACGTTAAATGGGAAATATTTTTATGAATCTTCTTTCCCGTAAGTTTAAATTTATTATTCGCTCCGCTAAGTTAACTTAATCAGTTTACCAAATTATCGAATATTTCGATCAATTAATTTAAAATCATATCGATAATTGAAATTCATTTTGGGAAAGGATATAAAAGATTAAAGACCGCTGATCTGAACTGAAATGTGTTTAATTAGGAATCACACCAGACTTATTTTATCATAAATATGAGATCTTATCCATTAAAAGGTTGCATTAAAATACACTCACCATGAATACGACATTGAAGATGTGCAACATCGACTTCACCAAGCTCACACTGCTGCAGCAGTCGTCGGAGTCGCGCCTTTTTCGCTTTGGTGAATTGTAATGTGCCATAATTTTTGCAAATTTCCACGAAACGCACTGCAAACTGCCGTTTCGAAATGACCAAAATGTTCGTCTCCTTATTAAAATTCCAAATCACCAATTAGTCGCAGAACACTGGAGAGCGGCCAACGATCGACGATATCAAAAGAACTGAAAAGTGCTCGGCCCTCATTTAAAATTCAGCCCTCTGGCTAATGGCTTCCATTTTGGGTGGACTGTTCGCAATCATCGCATACATCATTGTGTCGGTCATGTTTAATTGGAGACTTCTTCTCTGATTGATCCCAATAATTCCTGCTGGGCCATTGATTATTTGCCGTGCGCGGGGGATGCGGCGGGTAGTGTTGTGCACGCGCGCGCGCTATTTCGAATTTCGATTTTAACGAACGCACGCAGCACTCAGCGGAGCAATTCAATTGTTTTCCGAACGCTTTGTTTCGCCTCCACCGATTGCAGCGGGGTTTCACGATCGCTCGCGATCATTTCCCATGTCAATGGCTTCACGTTCCCTTCGAGTACCTCGTATCTGATTTGGCTCCTCACCGAGATAGACGGGCCGGGGTTGGTTCTTCTTCATCTGGCGACAATCGCAATCGCAAAAAACGATCGACGCAGCCGACCGACGACGATCCAATCAAATGATCACTGGCCAGTGGGACTATCTTTTTGGTGCATTCAGCGGATCTTCCAAGGCGAGGTGCTCCTTTGTTCGTTATGAGCTGATGTGATTATCCGCGATCCGCCGGCGCCTTCTTGATTGATCTGTAAATGGAAGAAAAAGGCTGCAATGAGGAAATGATACTGAGGATCACAGAAAAACTCGATGAAAATCGAAGGGAAGAGGCGATCAGCAAACGACAACGAACGGATTATTAACAACACAATTTTTTCCGTGATGAATTTTTTCGATAGTATCTAAAGCCAAGTATCTCGTTTCGAAGAAAGACGATAAATTGTTTGAGTAATCACTTACAAAATCGATGATCAGTGGATTTATAGACTGATATCGATAGCTTGAAGACATGCGATCGTTTTTGTTTTTATGATTTCATGGGAATCTCATTTCTATTCTAGTATGATAAAATTCGTCATGATATTCTTGCTATGAATAAAAAAATGTTTATTAATCGTGGCCAGAGAAACAAATATTAAGAAATTTTAACAAGTTTCAAATTGCAGGTGATCGAATGAAATAATGAGAACTCTCTAATAATATTTCCGATAACTATAAGTTATGATTTAAAGTCGTTGATATTATCGACAATAAAACGTCAGGAGATATTATAAATGAAAAAATTGTTGAAAGGTATCTGATATAAATTATTCTTCTTTATTGTCCAATCTTCAAGTTTATTTGTGTCTCTCTAATTTTTATTTATAGATGTAAACATCAGCAGTTGTCCCAAACATTTATAAGGGCAGTTCTCTTCATTTTCAATTTCATTAAAATGCAATGAGGTGTAATTCACTCATAAAATATGATGCCGATATTTAAATAGTCAACTTGATTATTAGCTATTTATTCAACCTATCGGATCTATGAATGAATTTGCTTATTAACTCTCCTCGGTGCACTTTAATAAGTAAATTAAACTGAAAGCCGACTAACTTTCGATCTTAATTGATAGTATAGTATAAACTAAATTCATATACATAACATAGAGTTATTGAGTACATTTATTTACATACATTAACTGAGCAAAACAGACATAAATTGTAGTAATTATTGACTCAATGAGCCACGTAGGCATCAAATGAATTGATCTATTGTTAGCAGTTTGCTCAGAAATGATTTCACGACTAATTGAAACAGAGATGTAAGTTGAGTGAGAAGACAATATTTAATGGAAGGTCTCATATAACTGAGACTAATTGAACAAATTGTGCATTTATCAATTAAAAAACCAGCCACGATTAATGACTACCTACATTTTCTAGAGGCTGAATATTACCTTCACACGAACCGCTTTTGTTTGCCGCAAATAAGAATAAATAGAGAACAAAATTCGCAGATTGCACAGGTGAGTCAAAAGTAAACAGATTCTAAGACATCCAGGTAGTGATCGCACCACATCCTGAGAAAACCAAATGTTTAGGTAATTAGTAAGCGAGTGGTCGTTAAACCTTCGGAAACGCATGTTTCGATATTGCCAGAGCTGGAAACTCAAACAGAACGAGTCACCTGGTTTCTATCCCCTTTAAGACGCTTACCAGGAATTGTTTAATGAGGCAAAATATTTTCGCAAGGCATATGACATCAATCCTATTTCCCGTGAATGGCAGCCTCCGGAACGGCGGGCGGCGTCCCAAGGTCTTTGTTATTTAGCAGCTCACCTGCCGCAACCGATCAATTCGCCGAGTGACCGTCCCAGAAAATTGCTAGAACGACTTCGCCGGCACGATCAGCTGAGCGGCACAAGGCAAGCCGGCCCGGGATTACGCATGCGCGCAGGTACGAGCCCGGTTCTTTTAGCATTCTTGGCTCGAGCGTGGGTGGATGAATGATCGCGGCAATCGCGGTGATCGCAGCGCGGCGAGTGACCTAGCGCTGAAGTGGCTGTTCTCGGCGATCGCGTTAGGTAATGCACCCACAACCTGTTCCCGCCCGGCTCAAAGATGGGAAACGCTGTTGAAATCGCGCTTCAAACCGGAAATTCTACTCATGGACATCGCTCGGTCGCGCCTTTTATGCATGTCGAGAGCGCGTCTAATGGTGACACCGTTCCGCCGGGACAAATGCACCTCGCCGCAGTCGTTTTTGGACACAAGCGGAGCAAATTTCGAGCCCACCTGCGAGCACGTCGACTTGCGGCGGCCTACGTAGGCGACCCGGTGACCGGATAATTGCCCGCCCCGCAGTGCCCGTGGAATTGATATTTGACGCGCGCCTTATTCGGGTCTGGGATGCCCGGGACTGCAGCGATTCCAAAGATTCAGCGAAGAAAACGAAGAAAACGAAGAGCCCCAGATTGGAGGAAAGTCGGCGGCGGCTCTATCCACCCGCCCTGCGCCTGTTAAGACGCTTCCGATGACAAGAATTCGCCATGTGTGCGACGAGAGCGGTTCGCACGAATATCACTCCTTAAGAGCACGCGACTTTCACTTGCGTCTTGCGCGCCGAGCGGCACACACTTAAAAACGAAAGAAATTGCCAAGATCCAGCAGTCCTTGTCCTCTGGATCGTCGAAATGGCCCGTTTACGACCAACGCGTCTTCAGAGACGATCCGGCGATCTTCTTTGCGTGGAAATTCGATCCCTCTTAAGTGCCTTCACACACTCGCGATGCGAAGATGCCTCTGGAATTTAAATGCCTCACCGCTAGTTGTTACCTTTTATCGCTGCCAATGTACAGAAAAATGCTCCTCGTAACCTCAAACGATCGAGTTACACTCGGAGGTACAGAAAAACTCATGTAAGTGCTCTGTAGCATCATTCAGTTGAGGAGCTCCGGTGGGTTTTACGGCCATCAGCAGCACGCGGTTTCATTTGTGTAATTACTCCGATCGCATTTAGAACGATCATTTTTACTCGCCTTTTATTTCTGCCGCAGGGACAGATTCACTTGTATTGTGGTGATCTTTCTAATGGGCGGGTATCACGGTTATGAGGTCTTTTAAATAGGTCCCGCATCGGAATGCTTTGCTGCAGGTTTAGGGAGCTCAGGGGATCGTCTTCAGTCAGAAAATGATCGTGATTTACAGAGAAGTTGTCACGGTCAATAACGAAGAGATCTTGACAGTCCATGGGATTCTCGGGGTAGGCTCTATTCCCTTAAAGATCTTGTTTCAATGCCTGATTGGCTATCTGGGAAAATCATAGATTTTTTTATTATCTTATGCAGATAGCGGCTAATTATGAGGTAGATCAAGCATGCGGTCTGAACTCTTTTTCCCGGCGATCGCATAAAAGAACATATCGCATAATCCAGATTAAAGGATCAAGTGTGTTGATCGATTTTGCATGGATAAGATGACAACATAAACGTACAGTGGGAACTTGGCTTTGTTGGGAAACTCACTATAATTCTCAATATCCAACTTTGCTATGAAACCATGTGAAAATCAAATGATAGGTTTCTTCGTTTGATTTTGATATGGAGAATAAAAAAAAGACTTATAAAATGTGCAAGTTATGAGGGTTTATCAGCACTTATCAACATGTATAATTTTCCTAAGTAGCACTACCATATAAGCAAAAAGTGAGTTGCAACAAAAGTCACCATTAAACAGGCTGTATCGCCACATCGTTATCGTTCACACACCTTACCTATTCCCAAACACACTCTTCAGAGTTCTGCTAGAAAGATTAGAAAAGAAGCACGCCTCGAACCAGGTGAGATGTAAACACAGCACTCGATCGAATGCGCGATAAATTATATTGGTGAACTAGTTTTTTCCCGCTAAAGGAAGGCAGTGCAAACACAGGCGGCCTCGATCGCGGCGCATTTATGCTAAAAGCCAGAGAACATTAAAACATTTGTCACAGCCCGGGAGATTGACACCAACATATGCAAAATAGTCGCGCGCGACGATTGCACTATTTGCTGCGTTCCACTTTGCCTCGCGCCAAGTGCGCGCATTAGTGCGGCCCAGCGTCTTATCAGCGGGATTTGCATAACTCGGCCCACCAGGCCTAGTGTTTTCCCGGGACGATAGAGCCGATAACGCACGCTCGCCAGAACCTCTGATAGGGTAGAATGGCGGGGGAGTGAGTATCGATTGGACGCGTTTTCGTTTCGAATGTTTCCTTTATGATCTCATTATGCACTCGACTATGAGGGAACAAATAAATAGTAACGAACGAGTTTCTTTGGGTCAAAGCCGGCAATTTGCGTTTTAAAAGTCGATAACGACTGCGTATGGCAAATTTCTTGCGTGTTGAAAATAAAATAAACACATTCTACCCCTAAAAGCAATGTTTCTATTTAGCGAATATTGATGATACATTTTACGCACTTTTACCTCAGTACTTCCTGATCATAAGCAGAACCTTCCGGCACGGAACTGCGACTGTTAAAATTGTCTTACATTTGTCTAGCAGCCAAGTCTGCCGTCATATTATTTATATTTTTACTCCCATCGGAAGCAGGTATGATTAATAAACTTCTTGACTTCAAATACAATTATTAAATGATATTATCTATCAAATTTTAATGATAGAAAATCTCTACTTTTTCACATCAAAAGTTTGTGTAAATGATTTTTTTCATACAAAATATTTGAAATTTATAAATTCGAAGTACGAGTGGAGTTGAGTGGTAATTAAGTTCTAATTTTCGTATATACATAATTTTGAAATTCTACATTATTTATTTGACAAGATTTAAAAATCGAAAACGCATAAATTGAGTTAGAGTGATTGTGATGAAACTTTGTAGCCCATTTCGGATCAAAAGTGGCAGATGTAAAAGAAAAAGCTGTCTGTCACTTACATACTTATGTTTATATTAGAAATTCTGAAAGTAATAGTTTTCTACGTTTATTTCTAAATGCTCCTACAATATATTATTAAAAATTAAGGAAAAATTTCAAATTAAAATATATGTATTTCTGTTAAAGAATTCTACACTATGACCAATTTTTGTTTGTGTATTTGTCAGTTTTGATCCACATCAACACTCCTACAAAGTTTTATCATAAATCATAAGAAGACCTCAAACTAAATCTGCTTTATATATTTATATTGTTCTATCGAAAATATTCAAAAGCCAACTAACAAAATTTGATTTATGTATATAAGAAAATAATTATGCTATATACACATTACATATATGCATGTATAATTTTAGCGCATAGTGGTAAAGAGATAGAAGTTATGCGCTAGCAATAAGAAGCAACATAAGCAACAGGTTTCTTTGGGTCAAAGCCGCTATTTTGCATTTTAAGTGTTGGCTGCGAGTGCGCATAACAATTTTCTGGCGTCAAAAACAAATAAAAAGCAACTGTCGCTAGAAGGAGTGTTTCTAATTAGCGAATGTTGAAGAGGCAATTTTCGCGCTTTTACCTTAATACCGCCTGGTTACAACTCAATTGCTGGAAATCAATTCCAAAAGTCAACAGTGGCTCCGCAGTAGCAACCTTTAGCCAGCGAACGCAGCGGGTCCGGACGGCTCGGACGTGTGAAACGAGATACGCCCGGGCCGCGACAAAGTCCGCGGCGCACCGGTGCGCCGTAAATCCAGGTAATTTGCAGTCAGCATGACGCCCGCTGTCGAACTGCACCATCAGATTCAGATAAGGTGTGGTCGATTTTTTCATTTTTATGTTTTCTCGTTTGTTTACTCACAAATAAATGGATCCGCTGTGGTAGAGGTCATGTTCGGGAGCTGTTGATAAGCGACGCCAGGTGGAGCGGACTGCCAACCATAGCAACAAGCAACAAGCAACGTTCAACAGCCAGATCGGAGCTAATGATCTGTTCTAGCTTTTTGTGATAACTACCAGCACAAATTACACAATTCAATTGACACAATTCCGCGGCCAAAAAATGCTCCGGATTAAGTTAAGTGATAGAGGCCGCGTTTCGATTTTGTGGCCATTGAAGAATGCGGGCGAAACCAGAAACTAATTAATGCACGCACGCGTCCATGAAGCAATCGAGCCAGCCGCTGGCGATGTAAACGCACGGGATTTACTTGATCCCCGATATCGAGATGGGTTTTCCTGATTAAGAGGGCTTGGGAAATTAATTGCCGCCTACAGGAGCGGAGGCTGCCTTAGACCCCGGAGAGAAACCCATTTGCGTGAAATTTAATTCATTCGCCACCACTCGAGCGCGCTGTGTTTATTTAAGTCTTAAGTGGCTGGAATTCAACTGAGGAGAAAAAGTGGTATAAAGTGTCAATCTCTATGAAGAAAAGGTTGGGGACATGCTGCACTCGTACAAATTTTTAACGTTTGTAAAATATTTTAAGAACCCAAACATTGCTCCCATGAATGAGCACGAAAACGACGAATAGTTGAATGAATTCCCCAGATTTGTGTCTGATTGAAAATGAAAATTTGTATGTTAGATCAGTTAATAATATCGGTTAAAAATTATATATTAATAGATTGATAGTATTTAGTTACATATACATACAGTGATCTCAAAATGAGATGATGGTTGAATAATTGTAAGTAAGATATGTATATAATATTTTTCTGATAATAATATAATAATTTTTGTGTTGATTTAGGTATTATAAGCAGAAGTAAATTTGAAAGATATGCAAAATCTCATAACATTTGAACAAAAAGTTGAGTCCACTGTATGTTATAATGACCAAGTTGGACGCCAGTAGTTTGCTTACTTACATATCATCATCGGCTGGAACTTAATTTTATCACGTGCAAAAATTCAAAAGAAAAACTAGTTCTTGATAAGTTCTGAGCCCCATAATTTGTTTTCCGTTTCTGATATTAAGTCCGAGATGGCCCTGTGTGAAAATGAGGTGGTCCCAGCCTGTTTATAAATCTATGCGCATTAAAATTGCTGCAATGTTTGTTTTGGTGCGGTTCGTCTGCCATTCGAATTTTGATTTCATTCCCAGAACGGTGAACATAAGCGCAGGCAGCCGCTAGGGGTCCTAAAATAGACTACGGAAAAGACTGGCCAGTGCCTTCCTAAGAAAACAGATGCATCGGACCGTGCAGTATATTATGCAGCGCTGCACCGCAAGTAAAATAGCAGTCGCCTGCGATGTTTAATTACTCCTATCGGCCGAATTGACTCTCCGTCTTCCTGGCTACCCCTACTAAGACGGCTGCTCCGTCTTCGACCGTCTTCGCACTTGTCTTAGAACAGCACCAAGAAGGAGTAATTAATTTTTGGCTGCGAAATCGATGTTGATCGTATCCTGCGACTTAATTGCAGCCGACATGACCGTGATTAAATTTCTTACGCTCATTTATGCATATGCTGCGAATTTGTTTACCGAGCGTTCGGGCGGGACGCGCATATTTCTTTTCAATGATTCAGCGCACATTCGAAATCGAGCCGAACCCTTTGTTTTAGTACTCCGCGGCGGTCTCGAGGGGTAAGGGGTTTCTTTGTTGAGCCAAAGTCTGATCGCTGCGTATTAAAAAATCTTTTTACACGGCTCATTTTGCGCTGTTTCGCAATCAGCGAGCCCAAAGGGTGGCGGCGAAAACGCTCAAATGGAGATTTGATTTGGACAATCGTGCTCTTTTCAGTACGAGCAGAAAATAATTAAGAGCACGGACAGATGGAACTTGTTTGTTCGTCTCGAGACTTTGTAAGAACATTTAAAACCCCCTCGTACAAAAATGTTGGGAAATTAGTCCCCTTGTTCATTGGGCGTGGGACACTCCAATCGTTTGGTATAATCGTGTGCACATGTTTCTAGCTACTAAAACCGATCTAAAAATAAACTACTGCTCTACCAATTTGTATTGTTCGAATAAAATGGCATAATTGTGAATTTAATCATTAACAAAAATAATTTTATGTAATGCTTATATCACTGATTACGCCCAATAAATTTCATTCTTTGCCGAATTAATCAAAATACATTGTAAATTGAGCTAATGAAAGCATTTTATCATTTCAATTGCTTTTGAGGTCATGTTTTATCAGCTTTGCCGAATTTATTATCAGAAAGCCGATGTATGCATCGATACATTTCATAGTAGTCAAATTATTATGGAAAAAGAAATATATTTTATATATTCAAAACCATTTATATATGTATATACAAAATCATTTTATTTGTTTTAAGAACAAAATTTCGACTATCTTTCTCTGCAGAAATCATTTACATAATGCTACCACACTTTCATTCGCCTCAATTTTGAATGAGATCATTTGGTTTTATGATCGCTGAAAATGCTGGCGTTTTCATTTCTTGGCAAATTAGCGCATTCACCTCAATGCGATTTGAACTCATTTCAAATTCTTGCCAAGTGTATTCAAAATTAAAACAAATTTAAATAGCTTCATACTACGTATGAAATGCAATATGAATAATTGTATGCTATAAAGATTTTTAGATGGCTGAGAGCTGCTTCTTCGGTGTATGGTTTTTGCATTAAAGTATTTTAAACATATGTAGTAGTAGTGTAAGAAACCAATCAAAATAAAAACTACAATTTTTGAAACATATATTTATGAGGCGCGAGAATAGATCTCTTAAGAGTTTTCAGTAAATTTGGTGTTAAAAATATAATCGATGTTGCATTGATAAATTGAAAGCAACTCACATCAGTTTCAAAGCCAAAGGGGAGATTTTTGCATTATACATACATACATATGTGTATATACAATTTGTTTTTGGACTTAATAAAAGTTAATAAAAACTTTGCTTTGCAGATAAAAGCACGTAGGATCGACATATAAAAATCACAGCTAAGGCTTAAGGACATTCTTAAATTTTAAAAATTTTGATTTGATTGAGAGGTTTCAAATGAAATGCAAACTGAAGTTTACACAAATTCCATTGTTATTAGGGTAGTTATCAACTCAAATCAATTTCATTGAACGCCGGATGCAAAATCATTCACTTTAGAAATAATACAGATGAGATTATTTCACATTAAGTGTCTGATAAGTTGATAAGCATTAAAAAATTCATATCTGAAAATTGTTTCGTTTTTAAATCTACCCTTTAAAAAAAATTTCAATTTAAAACTACAAATGTAGCTCAAAAGAAAATCTTTCACTGCCAGCTTCAAATTTTGTTAAAAAAAATATTAAACATAAAAGAAAGTTTACATATTTCGAATTCATTTCGACCGGCAAGCTACCGTATAATTAACTTTCAATCATTTCCAAAAAAAAAAATATTACCTAGTTCACCTTCCCATCCACCGCAATGCTAATTAATATTTCAAACGAATTTTATAAATATTAAAGCGGAAAATTACGTGCTAAAAATTCAACGCCCCTAATCCCTGAAACGTTGAGACCAAGGCACCTGGAATGAGCAAAAGCTGCAGTCAAAGTAATTTATCACATATCTCTGGAAGTTATCAACACCATAAAATATACCGGCATATCTTAAATCTACACAGCGTGAGCAACCTTTCATCCACTAAAAATTGTAAAAAATATAGAAACCTTGAACGTGCTGTTCCCGCGAAAAACCACCTGAGTAATCTGCAGAATAGCTCGGCTAATTTTATTAGAAAAAACTCCTTCGGAACAAAAAATTGAATAAAATCAATCAATGGCACAATTGCACTACAACAAACGGATCCACATTTACTTTTTAATTTCAAAGATGTTTAGAATTTTTCTCAAGGTGTTTGCACTTTCGTTTTTGAAAAGAGAAACAAATTCGCACAAGAAAACGTTTGCCGGGGTGCGCCAAAATCACTTCCTTGTCCCAGCTTCGGCCTCAAAACACACAAAATGTCTACTTTTTTGGCGGACAGCAAAAGTGTCCCAGTGTTGAATTAAACGCTCAAAATAGCCGCCAACGAGAAAAAAATAGGTACGCAACTTCGCCCGGATATTGACCGATCGCGCGGTTTCTTCAGTCCGTCGTCGACTGTCCGTCGCATGCGATCTCAGCCAGAAGACTGGTTGAAGCAACGCGAAGTCAACGAGTTCAGGCCGCCGTTGAATTGAGAGAACCTTAGGCGGGATTCAACTTCCAGTCAACTTCGGTTGAATATCGCGTTCAACGCGGTTTCTTGTTTTGATCCGCTCAGGTGGCGGAAGGTGAGAAGATAAGACGCTGCAAGATCGGCGATCGGCGTCTTAATTAGCAGGAGATCTGCGTTATGATGCGATTATCTCTGGCGACAGAACTTCAATTTCAGATGTTGGAAAAATTTTAATTTTTTGTGTCTCTTGTTTTTACCTGAACTTATGATATCATTTCATTTAATATAAATAATCGTAATGGTATAGACATGTTACAAAATACGTATTTTTCATATCATACGGTTTATGTTCATATTTTTTACATTAATTTAAACATTAAATTCTAGTGTAGCATGAATGCATTAAATAATAAATATATCACTGCATTTACAAGAAGTTATTAATTTTCTTCATTTAGTCTTTATAGATCTGCAACTTGTAAAATACATATGTATACATATTTTTATACTGCATGTAGAAAAAATTATATACTTTCATTTTAACGAGCTTTAAAGGAGAGTGGGAGAAATTATTAATTTATTAAAAGAACTAGTTTTACCAAACGTTTTATAAGTGCTGTCTTCTTCTTAACACATACATTAAACTTTTAATTTATTTTTTATATTCGATTTAATATAAAAATACATGCCAAAATGAATCTAAGATTAATATCGCAATTTCCAATTAGAACTCCTCCATTACCATCAGAAACTAAACTGAAAATTGGTGTGGTTAAATTGGAAAAGGGGAAACTGATTAAGTTGTGTCGCGATTTTTTCTTGCTCATATTTTTCTTAGAAGTAACATAATCTATCTACTCCTAATCACTTGGGTCCCGCAATAATTGCGTTTCCATGTAATTCAGAGCATAAACCTCATCGCGTCTATCGCCTCCAGTGGAATTTTATGATCCATAAGCTTCCTAAAACCCATTGACTACACTCTGACCCACGTTACCCTCAAAATTTATTCATAACCGGGCCCGAGCACTCAAACTGGTGTTCGACATGAGAAATATTTCATATTGGCCATCTATCGAGCCCCCCACTTTGGGCGTCATCAATCAAAACGCACTGGAGCACCACGCACTATGTATACGCATCTTTGGGGCCAACACAATCGACGCGCACGCAGAGTGGTGCTATCTTGGAGCGATCTAGCACGTGGCATCGATCGAGCCGAGCATAATTCGACTTCAAGTGTGCGCCTTCTGCTGGACCTGCTCAAATAGGGACTCCAACTTCTCCAGAAGACGGTGGAGTCCAGAGTGCACTTGATACGGTGCAGCCACTGGAAGTGGTTTTGGGTAAGCAACGCATTAAGGCCGCATTTTTGGGGCCCTATCGCCGGATCTGTTCGACAGCCGCTTAATTTGCGTGCGGGCTGCTGCAGAGCGGTGGCACATTCCACCGAGATTAAGTTGTTTCTTGATGTTTTAATTTTCACCTGCATTCGGCAGGCTTGTCCCTCCAGATTATGAGATTATTTGGGTATTAAAAACTGAATTAGTTTTCGAACGTGCCCAACCGCCGGCTAATTTTCAAAAATTTGATGCTAGCAAAAACCTTTTAGCCATGTCCAATATTATTTCTAGATACTCGTTATTACACCTTCTGAAAAATAAGAGGTAAATATTTACATATGTATCTATTGATTATAATTTAATATTATTCCATTATTTATCTTAAAATCAACAACTCCTTTTTTCATTTGAGGTTACTAATTTCAAAGATTATTATTAAAAGATGAACTATTTCAGATGCAAATTATATGGATATTTACAATGTTCCGTAAAAAAATACACTTCATAAATATAATTATCAAGAGAAGTAAGGTAAAAAATTAATAATACATTAAGTTACGAGAATAAAAGCAAAGTTAAAGCAGACCTTTTTGCTTTCAGTTTCTAACTTGAAACTTTGTGTACTCAAGGCAATCAAGAGCTCAAAACATTTAACTGTCTTGCGAAGGTGTTAAAGAATGATACAAACTTAGACGATCTTCTAACTACGGACTGAGTTATCTTCATTGCACTCTACCGCAACACTTAAGAAATTTGTTTAACGGAACTCGAAGGCTTTCAAGGAGAAATGACCGGCCTCAGAAAGTCGGGAATTTTAATTGCATAGCTA
Source organism: Tolmerus cingulatus (assembly GCA_959613345.1). Classification (NCBI taxonomy): domain Eukaryota; kingdom Metazoa; phylum Arthropoda; class Insecta; order Diptera; family Asilidae; genus Tolmerus; species Tolmerus cingulatus. The sequence continues at coordinate 70,195,175 of OY390707.1, read as the reverse complement.
CTAATTTTCCACAAAAAAGCGTGTCGCTTGTTATCAGAAAACAAACAAATGCCAGGCGGTTCAAATGTTTGACCGGTGTTGGAATCAATCGTCAATTTAGCGGCGCTCAGCGGAAAAAAGCGATCAAAGGAAGGCCATTCATCAAAATCCTGCAAGTGGGCGCTGAATAGATCGAAAAAATGAGCGGTCAGCAAATGGGCGTGAAAAGGCGTAAAAATATCATTTATTCTTTTGCTGTGGATAGTGAACAAAGGAGGAATCAACAAAACATCCACGTCCAAATTCAATTAGGCGTCAGGCTGTTCAACAAAAAACAGCGCAATTTTCGAATTTCGAATTCGGAGTGTGCCCCAGGGAAGGCTTCATAAGCAGCGTTCTAGCGCCCCGCAGGCACCGCGCTCCAAGGCCACCCCGAGAATTAGTACGCAGGTGACGACAGGCGATGCGACTCAGGTGGAAATTACGTTTGATAGCAACGATACTGGTTTAATTTGCATTTTACGGCCGTCGATAGAGCGGCGAGTTAAAAGCAAGCCTCGCTGAAGGGACCTAGTTAAGCCCTTTCCGGGTTGTAAAGGTGTCGGAGCTAGAGGGAAACGCCCACCTCCTCCGAAAGGTGAAGACATCTCGATTACGTGATCTAGAATTGAACTGCCTTGCTGCGGTGCGTAACGAGGCCAGAAAGACGCTTGACCATGCGAAGCGCGTGGCCCAGGTGCGAATGAGGCGGGTGTGGAACCTGGAGACTAAAATCGTCGTTATTCATCTGACCGGTGTAATAAATGTAAAGCTCTCTTAGACCTCTTGAAGAAAGCTTCGTTTTCTAAACGAAAGTCGACTAAGCTTTCAACCTCGTTCAGTCTTGCCATTGCTATAACGACCAAAGTAAGACTTTCTACTTTTTACATTATGTTTAACACTTGAGCGATAACATTGATTTTTACTACATTTAATAGGTACACTAACCCAAACATGTACGGTTCTTTTAAATAAGAATTCTGACGATTATACTCGCGGAAAGGAAGTATATTTTTTTAATAATAAAAAACTTGATTTGTAGTTTTTGCAAGTAAAATTGTTTATAGTCAATAAAAGCCTTAAATCTAATTCGGACTTTTTGTTTAATTTTATATATCTTTAATTGTACAGAAGAAAATCATCTATCATTTTAGGCCAGACAAATTTGGATACTATGTAGAACGTTTTAAGAATAAAATATGAATGTTTAGATGGTTTTACATCCAATCTTTTCTTTTTATAAATGTATAGATATTTTTATAACAAAAACAAGTAGATACGTCTAGTATAAATATTTTATATTAAAAAATATCATTAATTCCTCCTGTACATTATGTAAATATCTAATAATCGGGCAAATTTACCGGCTCCGGATCGGGCATTATTTTAATATGGAAACCTACTTTATAAACGCGTGGTTAAAAATAATTTTGAAAGAGATTCACTGATGAAATGTACTTAATTATTTGCAGACTAGCCCGTGAGAAAAATATGTTCCTTTCTTAATCTATTCTGTAAAATTGCACAATATTTACTAGCGAAAATTTGCATACATTGTTACACAAAAGGAAATGAGCGCAGATTTGCTAAAGTTACGAAGATCTGCCCAAACAAGAAAATTGCGTAGTGCTTAGAAAAGATTTCAATGTCAGGTCATTTGGTGGAACCTAATTTGCCATTTGTGTTTAGGAGTGTTCTCCAAATAGCAACAAACTCAATTTTTATGACGAAGCACAAAAGGGCATAACTTTGCGAGGTTTTCGTGCTAACGACTATTTAAAATTGTGGTAAAACAACTTATTTGCTTCATTACCCCAGAGCGGAGCACTCCTTCCTAGTTTGCGTAATTTCACCTGAAAACTTGCAAGAACTTAGCTTAAATACTTGAATTGGGCGCGGACATTTGAAATTGCAGCGAGATTTGTTAATCCGTATTAAAATCACAGCAAAAAAAATTCCTCTATTCACTTGAGGGAATCAAAAATCTTTTTCCGGTTCTCAGAATTTTTAATGACTTTTCACTTTCGTCGAAGTCGTGATCATGTTTATTTTGAAATATAGATTGCCTCTATAAAATTGCGAAAAATAAATCCACGGTTGGTTGACCCAAACCCAAAGTATGACTACTTCACCTCATTATTTCGTTGACTAAACCTCGTGCCCTTTGGGTTAATTATCCGCGTTGAACTGGTATCTTAGGATGTGTTGAAACGTCTCTAGTAAGTTCGTTTAAAAGACCTTGAACATCTTCAAGTCGATGACCAATCTAACACCCTTCAGAATTGGCCGCGAAATGTCGCGTATTTCTTGTTGGCCCGCGCTGAACATTTCGCGCGGTCTCTTTCGCGGGTCTTCCAAGTTATGGACTAGAAATGATTTTTGCCAGCTTTAGGTCCACATTGACCCCGCTCCGATTGCTTTGACCGAAACTAAGTTTCATTCATTCTAGCGTAAACGATTTTTGCCAGAAGTTGCCCGACTCTTATAAATGCAGGTGATAAGCGAGCTCGTCTATAAATTGATTTAGTCGGTAACAAAAATAAACCTTTTGAGACATCGCTCGTAGAAGCATTCGCGTAAAATATGTGAATTATTTATATTAAGTATGGTTATTTGAAGACAGTTATGAGACGCGTTTATCGTGTGCACAATATTTTTAAGGTGTAACCGATTTTGGATATATTCAAAAGAGTTAATGTGATTTTATGAAAGTGAAAAACGTATATAGCACCGCTTCCAAATTAGATGTATACTAATAAAAATGATGTCGTTAGTTAAACAAAAGAGGTTTATTCTTTTTGGAGTTGTGCTTACCTTTTCCTGGGGATTTGTGGACACAACTTTCTCTCGCATGTTCTTCCGGAATGCGATTCACTTTCGCGAAAATCAGTAAGTGTTGGAAAAAGTGTCGTTAGTACTATTCAGCAAAGTTCTAATGAAATATTAAGTAAAACAGGTATTGCTTCGTTAGTAACCTGTATAAAATCCACCGTTAAGCTTTGAGTTCATTTCTTCCAATCTAACAAGGTTGATTCTTTTTTATTTTGCATTTTTAAATCATGAATTCTTAATATATTTCAGTGTCTTCTCTAAATGATTTTGGTTGTATGTGTTTTCACGTTATTATCATAGTTACTAGGTCCAATATGAATAGTAAATGGAACCATAGATACACACCAGATTTTTTTGCCCACCTGGAACTTGAAGAAGTATGTATGTCAAAATTAGGACTACTGCTCAAATCCCTCAGTGAAACCATATACCTTGAAGTTTAAAGTTCGAAGATTAACTTCACCAGTCTCTTTGAATAAATTCTGGTTATTTTAAAAAACGCTTTCTGTCAATCTTTTTCTTTATCCACCAATCTTATAAATTTTTTTAAAATATAAAACATATTTTCCACATGTGACTCGAAGCGTTTGATTTATATTTCGCGAATTTCAATTTCTCTACATTTCTATATTTAGCACAACTTTTTTAGAAAGGCATTAGGCATATTATAAAAAGTATTTTTGAGATTTACCTTTCTAAACAGATAACTTCTCAATCAGCTTTTTAAAAAGTTCAACTTATTTATAGTCATAAGCAATTACTCCCTACGCAAAAAGGAATCAGTTGTGTTAGATAGTTATAGAATAAATAAAAAGGGTACATTTTGGTAATAGCCGGCATAACTAGCCAAAGACTCGACTCTACCCCTTTTTGTTTATATTGCACGGATTTAGGAATATACTTCAGTAATTAATTATAATGAAGTGTTTTCACCAAAGCCAGTGCAATAATAGAAGTAAATACATTACTTTTATAATCTTGTATATATCAAATGATATTGTTTTACTTTACCTCCAGAATGTGCAACGACCCAAAAAATGACACAAAATATGCAATAATTGTGCACGGTTGGAAAGAGACTTGCAATTCAAAGTGGACAGTAGAGCTGGAAAAGAGTAAAACAATATTTCAATTAGTATTCCTTCTCTCATAAATAAAGCAAAAATATTTAATTTTAGAGCTGAGTAAACATCGCGGAGGTTGCATCATTTGCATGGACTATCGCTTCTTCTCTTACTGGCCACATTATTTTCTACTTGCCAAGTATACTCCAAATATTGCAAGAGTTCTGAAAAACAAGCTCGAAAAATTAGAAAACAAGGGATTCGACCCAAACAATGGATATATTTTTGGATTCAGCTTAGGAGGAAGAATAGCTTTAGAAGCTGGGCGCGAATACGGTCCACAAAAGATTGCGGAAATCGATAGTATGTTCACTTAGCCACCAACTTATTCAACTTATCTCACATAACTTTGCAGCTTGCGACATGGCTGGTCCCGGATTTGATAAGTACAAGCAGCCAGATCCAAAAAAATCAGCTCAAAATGTGCAGTGCATCCATACCAGCACGGACAAAGGGACAACACAGCGCAACTGCCATCAGGATTGGATAATGGGACTATGTGGGGTTATGCAGCTCGCCGCTGACATTGGCCCAAGTGGTTCGCACGGATTTTGCCCGATTTTTTATAATAAAGCATTTGAGACTAACTTCTATGCTGAGGCAAATCCCCGACAGTGTGGCGTGGGCAGAATTAAAAAATACTGGCCAAAAAAATTCAAAATGGGCTACATGGAGGAAAGAAAGAATAGCGTGAGGGGGATGTTTTATGCGTCAACAACTCGTCATCCCCCTTATGCTAAAACGGAAACCCAAATCAAGGTTCTCAAGGAGGCAGCCCTTGAATTCTGGTTGGACGGGAAAAAGTACTACATCAACTAAGCGAAGAAAGTTTTCTTATACTGACGAAGTTATACCAAAAATAGAGATTTATTCATTTTAATATAGTCATTTAAAGTTGAGTGCCAATAAATTATTTTCAATTTTGTTTTACAAAAACGTCTGGAAGTTTTTCTTAATTTTTTTACATACATATATAGAAAATGGTACTCTTATGTTTTTTCTTTTCGAAGAATAGATGTTTTGATCTGTATAAATTATTCTCAGAAACTTGAGTGAGCACATTACCTGCGTACTTAGAACTATTGTAAGTTATTTTCATTGAAACCTATGGTCACTAATGGAATGAGCCAAAGAGAGTCGTTCTTTATCTATATAAATAGGCATGTATTTCGTATTTAATATCATTACAGTGTCTTTATTTTTGTTATACTGTATAAACCTTATAAAACCTAAAAATTGTAATAAATTCCTCTTTGATTTTATACAAATAAAACATCAATAATAATTACACGACTTACAAATATATAAAACTTTTATGTCAAGAAATAACAGAAATTTAAACACGGTAATACCTAGTACAAATACATTATAATCTATGAAAATTTTGTTAGATTGCCGAAAATAAATACTAAGCGTGACCAGAAGAATTAAAATTAAGGCAATATCTTCCAGCTGTGCCCATATGCATTTTACAAAAATTCCGCCATTATATTTTTCACTTTGTTAACATTATGGAAACCTAGACGTCCTTACTTGTATTTTTTTTTTTAATTAAAATAAGTGTTGTGTCTACACATACATATTTTGGAATGACACTACCTTGATGATCAAAGATTTGAAACAATGAGAATAATTTTTAAATTTACAATATACTTAAAATTAAGAAGGCATGCATTTGGTGATTTTTTCATTATATAACAATATAAAGGGTTACCGTAAACTATAGTGGTTTATATCAAAGCGATAATGCTGTAATTTCAGAAGGTTCAGTTCTTTTCATTTATGGTCAACAGGATTAATCTTCCGGCGGAAAAAACAATTTAGACCAATAAGGCTTTGGCTTGTATCACTAATTACGCGGATTCGTGGAATTAGGATCCATCAAACTTTTTATAGAATATTATTTAAGCGAAATTTTAAAGCACACAGGTGCGAACTGCAACCTCTCACAAGTCCCCCAGGACATGAAATGCAGGTATTTGGGAGCGAATTGGCGAAAGTGTAGGGTTCGAACTTCCGGCAGTAGAGCTGACCCTATGTGCGCCACGCTACTAAGACAGAGTCTGGCCCTTAACAACTATGCCCGGCCAAGGGCCAACTAGGAATTAAATTTACGAACTCAGTATCAAGAGCATAACATGCTCAACACTAAGCTATCGAGGCCCTCAGTTCTTGGTAGATAGACTTCAAGCAAAATATCGGAATTAAGGAAATATCAGTACAGCATTTGTTGATGATGAATGAAGTCGCATTGGAACGTAATCGTCAACATTGCTCTCCTATCCTACTAAGCAAGATTTTCATAATGATATTTTTTCATTATGCATGCTTTTCATTTTGAAGAAATCACTATGAAGAAATTTGTATTAAAAAACCCGCAAAATTCTTGAAAATTGTTGTAATTTTATAAGTACACTTATTTTTTTGTCCAACTACTTCCTGTATTCAGTGAATTATTGGTCTCAAAATTTCAAGAAAGTAACTATTTTAGCATGTTACTTCTGCATGCCTTTTTAAATGAGGCATAGCTTTAAGTAACGATAAAAGAAGATAATGAAAATGGTAAGCATTTGTAAACAAATTGTATTAATAAAACAACTTTCGATGGTCACATGTACTATTTTGACCTCCAATGTAGAACCGGTACCTTTAGACAAATCTGGACCTAAGTTCTTGTTATTCAATTCGTTGAATTGTTCACGATATCACAATTGGTAAGGAAAAGAACGCCGTTTCAAAGAAACAGTCATTTAGAGAAAACTATAATGTAAGCGTAAATGCTGAAACTGTTAGACGTACTTTAAGAAAAGCTGATCAAATGAATTAAATATTTATAAAGATGAAAATATGAAGTATAAAGGACCGAAATCCATCTGGAATATCGTCTACTGGTTTTCATCTCTATTAAGTTATCGAGCTAGAAACGGGTATTTGGTATATAAATTTACGCAAGAAATGATTTCATGAATATAGTATATTTCAACGCATTAATAATCACGTCAGACGTGAAGAGCTAGAAAATTTGTGATACAATGGCTCACAGATTGCTTTCCAAAATAGCATGAGGTTTTACTTAAAAACGGTGCTTGAGCAAGCAAAATCAAAAAAGCTATAAGTATACTGCTTGCTTACTACATCCCTGATTCACTGAAGACATACTTGTTTCGGAACATACTGCTTCATCAAAATATAAGTGACTTTTAGGAACATGATGTTTTTCATGTATTTTGGAAGGCAGTTTACTAAAGCTAAGCAAAATTATTACAGTCCATATGAGAGGAAAAGCGAATATCAACATATAAAGAGACAAGTCAATTAACATCCGACAAGAGCGGAAACACAAGTTTTATTTTCACAGAAGTAGAATTAAGAGACGGTATCAATGGCCATACTTAATTTTAACAGTGAGTTCAACACGATGTCTAGGGTTTAGCCCATCATATAATATCAATAAACTTACGTTTTTTTAAATATAAAAGATTTATACAATAAATTTATTTTAAGGATCATCGCCCCCGATATATATTAAGGAACAATTTTTAAATACATATCATGTGTATGAATGTTTTTAAAGACAAATGTTTCCGAAAATAATTGTGAAGATCACCAAATTTAGGATTTTCTTCGTTTCTGGATTAAGAAAAAATAATTTTATCGAAATCCATGGAGACAGTAAAAAATTTGAGTAGTCGCTGTAGTCAGGTCATTGTAACAATATGGTCAGTCAACTTAGGTAAGGCGCTGTTTAGTAATCGTTAAAACGAGTGCGTCCTCTCTAACCAGTCATTAGAATAGGTCCGACAGTTTGGCGTTTTAACCTCAAACTCAATCTGTTGCGACTATATTTGATAATGATGTAGAAAAGTAGATCACGTCACTAATTTAACAGCTATCGTACAATTTTTATAAAAATATAGGTTATATAGATGTTTTCATATTACAAAACTTATATTAGAATTAAAATTATTTAAATTTCTGCAATATGAATTTCGTAGGAAAGTACCAAATCAGTGACGCAACAAAAACATAGAAACTACTTCAAGCTTGTGCTTCATGTAGATTAAATTTTACAATAAAAATACACCACAGTTCAACCCAAAATGAATAACATTTTAAAGCGAAGAGCCTAAGTTACATATGAGTACTTACGGCCATCTAAACTGTGCGGTATTCCTCTTGCTTCCAGAGGTACTATTTCCGATTAAGAACTATATGGAAGAGATACTTCATTGCCATTCCCCGATTACCCTTCATATTTCTAACGGATAAATAACATTAAGCCACGCTATGTTAGTCGAATCGGCAAAAAAGATTCGTTTTTCTTTTTATTAAAAGATATTCAAGACGTTAGTGAAGATAGTATTGTAGAACTCAATGATTCCAAAAGTAAGGAGATTTTAAAAAACGTTTATGAAATTGATTCATATTGCCCTATTTAGTTTTATGTTTTTAATGTAGAATGTTCTTTGAACTGGAATCAAAAGTAAATTATACCATAGACAAAACCATTTCCCTATTATTGAAGCCTTATTGGACCTTAAGAAACTGCAATAATCCTCTTGACCTTAACTTATAAATGAAAGCTCGAAAAAAGCATATCTACCAAAACAAAGGCGCATTTAACAAACTAATAATCAGTTAATATACCTGTGGAAATCATTGAAAGTGCTTCTGAGCCTCCTGCAATTTTACTATAATATTTTGATAAAAATTAATTTGGGCATCGATAAAGTCGCTCATAGTCTTCTTCAAATGTTCATCTCTTTCGGTTCTAAAGTGCGTCATTTCGGCGAGCACCGCGTACGAAATAATGTCAGTACGCCTTCCCACCTCAACTAATTGTGCATTGCCCATCTTTTGCTCAGCAGCCAAGCGTTCACATTCTTTACGTTTTTGCATTGCACCTTTATGTGTAGATAGAATATCAGGAAAACTGCCAAGAATGCCTCTGCAAAGAAACCATTTTATGTTTTTTCTTCAGTCTTTTTTTAAAATCCAGGTGCGAATTTACCTGTACACGTGGAACCTATCAGAAAATGGAATCCAATCCAACTTTGGTTGCTCTCCATACATTTGCCCAATGCTGATAAAGAGCCCGCCTGTTCGACCAATGCTTGTGGCCAAGGAACTTGTAGCCGGGACACGTCTTTCATCAATTTCTAGTGATTTAGATAAATCCGCCAGCCCGTCCCCAATCCTCTGGAATTCCTTTTTCATTTGATGCCTTTTGGATTGCTCCGCTGCGATTGCAAGGAGATTTTTAACTGCTCCATCCATTGAATGGACAAAGCTGGAACAGCTTTCCATTTGCCCGTCTACGAAGGACTGGAGCAATTGTTTCTCTGGCGGAAAAATCGCTGAACAATAGGTAACCCCTACTAAGGAGTCTTTCTCTGCACTTCTTTTGCCACTTTTCCATTTTTTCTCATCAGTACAAGTTAAGAAATGCATCCAAACGTCGCATTTCGAAAGAACTGGATGCCGACACATCCAATCTACGAACTCCTGAAGCTGCACCCTTCTATGCTCAATAAACTGCTCCTCATAACGACCCGATATTTGTTTATCTGGCAAAGGAGGTATGGGAATAAGGCAGAATTTTTCGACTAACCGTTCATGCAACCAGTCAAAATGCTTGTATCGACGAGACACCTAAGTGAAAATATTTTATTGTGATTATCTACATATCAGGAAATGGCTGCGTAAAACGTAATAACTGATAGGAGAATCAAGTTTTTTTTGGGATTATTAGCTGAGTACTATTTAAAAAAATTTCATTTCCTTGTGTGTATATAGAATCGTATCCATGGTAAATTAAGAATTGAGAAATTTTTTTTCAATTGAATTAAAGTTCTGAAATATTTGAAAACTTACCGAAATGTTGTTAAAGCTTGGCGTTAATTGATAGGCGATGAAGCTCTTCATCCCTTTGAATTTCGTTTCCTTCTTGGGGGATGCCACTCTCACGGTGTAGGGCTGCGTTATTGGCTCCCAACTGTACAGTCCATTATCCACCTGGATTACGCAAGCCTTTTCACTCTCCGGCACAGGAACATTTACCATACCGAGGATGTACGAATCGCCAGATTTTGAGAACATCCCCGATTTTCTAACAGTTGCTGGAGCACCGCCAGATATGGAAATTGAATCCTCCGATGGAGTTGGTGGCAAATGCATGCTGGCGTAGTTATTTTGCTGGGTGGGTAAAAAATTTTGTTGCCTAGCTGCAAGGTTGTTATTTTGCGAAGCCGCACTGGGCCCAATTTCTGAGTAGGTGTCGTTGTCGTCGTCCCAGTCGTCCTCCCAATCGTCCTGGCCGTCGTTCCATTCTTCACTTGTTTGATCGTAGCGCTGAGCCTGCGGTGCGGGCGCGGGTGGGGCCGTGGCAGGTTGGGTGTTCTGGTTGAGACCATTCACCTGCTCGGCCACCTCAGCCGCCGACATGACCTCGACATAGGCGGCCGGGAACAAGCCCACTTCTCCCTGGGAGTTTTTTCCTTCCCACCATCCCTCTCCGATGTCTGTTCGAGTCACAGTCAGGATTTCGCCGGACACGATTGAGATCTCCGAGGTGTTTGGTTCCCCCGCGAAGTCGTACAAAGCTCGAACGTATGAAGTCATTTTAGTCCCACTTTTTGTTCAAATCGCCTTTTGTTCCCTTCAAAATCTGTAGAAAGACCACAATTCGCTGCTTTCAATAAATCTCAATTCAGATATATGCGTGTAATCGCATGGCTTTCATGAACAATGCCAAAGCTGTTAGTAACCGCGATTTACCGTAAATTCCACAATATTTATAAAAACGAAATAATTGAACAAAGTGCCAGACCTTAAGCTTTGATTGCATCCACCAGAGTGCACAAAAAGTGCTCCTCGCTTTAAATCGAGACTTTATTATTATCGCAAAGGCAAAACACACCCATTGCAGCACGAATTCGCGGTGAAATGATAATTTTTAGCTCGAAAAGAAAACCAAAAACACTCGGCCATGACGTCACGCATTATCACTGATACGGGCAAAGAAACTTTTGTTGCTGTCCGATCATTTGGCATGTTTCCTTGGCTGATTTCCAGCTGCGTTTCTTACCTGTTTGATTCCTTCGATGTTGCAGGACACTTTATTTTTATATTGTCATATTCTTGCGAAATTATATCGCTTATTTACGATAATGGAACGCGCCTCTCCCACGAAGTAATCACAGGTCGTAGAAGTCTTTTCAAGAACTTGACATGACATGGAACTTGTCAAACGAATCGCAGGTGCAGCTATTCGCCGCCAGGGTTTCTTATTAAAGAGCGGAATATTTGAACTTTTCTTCCCTCTAATTGTGTGGCGCAGAAACAACAATTTATTAAATAATTATAAACAACACACTGAAAATATCTCGCAATCTAGCTTTTGGACTCGTGAGGAAAAACTCTGCATTATAACCAATAGGTCTTAATATCGGATGATTGCGCTTACAGAAAAGTTAATTTAATCCACAATCAATTTTTAGTTTTTACCTAATTTGCCTCCAAATTTTTCATTTAATTGTTATCGACGGGCTAAATTCTATTTAAAAATAGTTATACTTTCGCGTTTCATATAATTACGAGTACAAGGCCTTTGGGGTCGTTTGAGAACTTAATTTTAACTATGTAGGTTACAAAAATCTTGAACAAATAACACTGCAGTTCGTACCAGAAAAGCAATAAGCCAAATAAACCAATCAATCGGGAAATATTACTAGTTCTTCAGAGCATCAGTGGCTATCCTTAGTTCTAGAATTTATATTTAGTAGTTTATAGCATTTGAAAACGTATTATGTAAAACGAAACCTTGAACAAAATTTTCGATGCGACTTGACCTAACCTAATTTACATAGAATAGGGCAGAACCTCTTTAATTTGTTGGTATCAATAAAAACCTCTTTTCCCAAATCTTTGGTGTACTTTGAACCAAAATCGAAAACCAATTCTTGTCCCCAAATACCCAATAAAAGCCAACAAAGTCTGAATATCTGCGGCTCGCCTTTCCAAAAGGACGATAAGCCTTTTCTGCCTGATGGCCCACGAGCCAACACCTCCATTGCGTGACTTTCCCTTCTGAGGAAACTGGGCCAAGAAGGACTGGCCGCTGGGCGAAAAATGTCTGAAGGTGCGGCAAATATTTCAGTCATCAATCCTCCACACGAAACAAGGAAGTAAAGTTGCGCAATTTTCACTTTTATGCGGATTTATCGTCATCTAAAATTTTAACGAAGCGGTACTCACCTTGTCTTGTTGTATGGGGGTCCAAAACACCAACGTTAACCAAGCACTTTTTACTTTTTTCTAATTTGTCGCATATTTACACGTAACTTCTTCGTCACTGTATCCATTGTTTATTAAATCTCTCCACAATCTCACAAATTTTCCCGATCGCAAACCGCCCCGTCGGCGTGGCGTAACGCCGAGTTTCCGTTATTTTTCCGCGACAAGAAGTTAAACGTAAACAAAGGTGTTGGGAGAAGGTGAAGTGAACTTCTCCTCAGGCGTGACGTCACAATAAAGGAAAAGCTCTGGAGTGGTGGTGAAAAACAAAAATCGTTTTTGTGTATTTTAAAATATAACAGGTGAATGGCATTCTTTTAAAGAAAATAATTCAAAATTCTGCATGATTTAAACTTGCTGAATGCCAACAATTTAATTAAAATCCTTTTCTCTAAATTCATAAATTTCATTCCTCGCAAGATGTCGCTGGTGCTGTCAAGTGGTCGTTTCGGATAACCTTTCTCTTTTTGAACACATTAGCCGAGGGGTGAATTCCGTTAGCTTCGTCTTTTGTTTTTGACGTGGGTCGGTGCCTTTGTTGCGTTTTTGTCAAAAGTTAAAAAATAAATTTACCCGATATGAGCAGTTCCGTTGAATGTGTTTGTTACAGGGAGAGCAAGACTATTCTTTGCCTAAACTGCAAAATACTTTCGGGAGGAAGGATTCAGATCACATGTCCTATACATAAAAATGTGAGTGAGTCAGTTTAGTTCATTTGCTTTTTAAATTTTTCTCTTTTTTTAATAACTAAACTATCGATTAGTGATAATTTATGTATCGTAAATAGATGTAAATAAAAAAATCATGGAGAGAACTCATCCACCTTTCAGAAGGAATTTTGTGCATTTTCCCATAATGCAAGTCTTTGAAAAAAATGATCACAATTGTTTATTATTTATTTTAACAACATGACCGCTGTTTTTTCTCATTCATACATATTTCAGTCATTTTGCGAGTGATAGGTGCCATATACAATTTCGAGGATTATTATTTTCACCTTTAACTTTGTTAATATAATAAATTCGTATTCAAGAAAATTGGGGCCCGATCATTGAAAACGTTTCAATAGAATCGAAAGGATCTCTTTTTGGACAAAAATTTTTTAATGAAGTCCCTAATATTTTCATAAATTTATTTTAGTTACTTTTGAATTATATTATTTTTTACTCATAACATCAAATAAATTCAATTGAAAATATTTTAATAGTTTGAACGCCAACATTAATTTAAAGTAAAGCTTACTGAAATTATTTTATCAGCATTTTAACAACATTAATCAAAGAATTTTTCGGTTCGAACGTTTTCAATAATAGGACCTTATTAGGCAAATTTTTCTACTCCAGGGAATCCTTAAAATTTAAATGACAATATTGATTTAAGAATTTAATAACAAAACAGCTATTATTAAACCGAATGTCATATCGGTCATTTGCGACATGTGAATCTTGAAAGAGATAATTTTTTCGAAAACATTTATTTTGAACGAAATTGGAACGTGATTTACATATGAAAATATGTTATGTTATATATTATTAATTCGCCACGTCTGTTCAACAACTCGCCTTTGGTAAATTTAATAAAGTTACTTTAAGATATTCAAAAACCTTTTCGTCCATAAACATGAATATTTGTTACATTCATTATTTTAAGGGAAGAGAACATTCACAATTAACAGAATTTCTACGACCTTAAACAAAAAAAAATTGTTTCTATTCCACAATAAAAATCCAATTATAAAAGGCTGCGCATGTTGATAATGATACGTTACAGCCACAAATCTGGATGAATATCAGTGGTAGGCTAAGTTAATTATTCAATTTGGTGTCAAAGTTTCCACCATTATTTCTTCTTAATTGATAACACTATTTTTAGCTTTGCATAAAAAATTCAAAAAAATTTTTTTTTGCACTCACAATTTTCCTAAACAGTTTCCTCGAAAATATTTAAAGTTTAATTTGAAGATTCTTTAATATTTTTATTGTAAATAATTTCAAAATTCTTAAAATGTAATAAAAGTATTTTTTTCGAATGAAAGACCTGATGACAAGCACGCATTTCGAATGTGAAGTGATATTGAAGAGAATACAATTTTTATTTTCATAATACATATATTTACAATCAATCGTTTCGTACTCTTGAGCTTTAGTGCTGCACCTTCTTTAAAGGAATATCTCGTACCAGTAAGAATTCGTGTAATTTTTTTAAAAATGGTTATATAATATACGCGTTTAAGCTTATTCGAAAATGGAGAGCTTGACGGAATAGCTTGTTCAAGTTCTCATTAGGGACAACAACCACGGGCACTTGAAATTTTCCGTGGTTTAAGATTCGCAGAAGCACTTTTGGCACCTGGCGGCAGATAAGGAGGGTTCGCGCGGAGCTCGTCGGAAGTGTGTGTCTTCTGTTTGTGATGGCACGTAGCTGGACATTGATCGTGACAGTGTTTGCAGATCTGCTCAGTGGCATCCGTCACACTAATGGTAATTTCCTTGGCAGGTGACCGTGGAGGTGGCTGCTGGTTTCCCGTTGCACGGCGACGGGCCGTACGCACGGTGTTGTCACTTCATACTGGCAACCGAAATCCGCGTCAGCTCCAGGTCTGCCACCCTTCAAAATTTCTTGGTTAAGTAAATTTGTAGCTTAGCTTCGGATTTCGTTAAAATTTGTTCAGAACACTTCCATATCATGGTGGCACTGTCGAGCAGTTTGCCCATTCTTTTGCTTTATTTTACATAAGATAATGAATTCTTAAAGGTACAAAATTCAAAGACTTTCTTTTGCAGGTAACATTTTTATTTGATTACCATCAATGTCCAAACTGCAAAGCGCCGTCCAATAATCTCAAGGAAATCGATGTGGATTTCCCAACTATAAAAACGGCAATTCAAGTCACAATGAGCAAGGGACTAATATCCAAGATGCCCGAAATGGATATGTAATCGTTGTGTTCGTTTGTTTTAATTTCGTTTTATTTTTGTAAATCCCTTCAAAGGCTAAGATGTGTAGCCTTTTGCTTCTAATAAAGAAATAAAAAAAAAATTTTGTGTGATTAACTTTTCTAAATAAGCGCCCAAGTCTTTCCCACTTTATAGTTAACAAAATAAAAGTTGTCAAAATTGCTCTTGATAAACCGAATTAAACAAACTGCAGAAAACTGAATTCTCAGGCTTTTTTCCCAGTGCTTCACTAAAAACAATCTTAAATTGCTGCTGTTAATTTTTCTTTTATTTCCTTTTAAATATGAAACATATTTAGGCTTTTGCATATTACAATAGTCACAATAAAAATAAGAGCTAACACAAAATATGAAAATAATCAACAAACATCACAATCTATATAATAAATTCCCTTCTTGTGTTAAAGCGCCTATCAATGCTATTTTGCTGCCATCTCAATTTCTCTAAGCACTTCCTGTTTATACTGATTAATACCGCCCTCCATCGCCTGCACGTTTCCGTTCCCGCAGACCCACAGCTCTTTGCAAACGACGCGGATTAACCGCTCGTCGTGGGATACTAGAATGACTCCGCCCTGTTAATTGAAATAAAAAAATGTTATAATTGCAAAACTTTGTTTCGAAGCAACATTACTTTAAAATTATTTATAGCCTTTCCTAATGCACAAATTGTTTCAATATCCAAATGATTAGTAGGTTCATCAAGGATAATGAAATTTGGATTTGCTGTAAAGAAAAAAAGTGTTAATTTCCCAATTTTTCGAAATATCTGGCTTGTTTCTCACCCATGCACATTTTAGCAAATGCAACGCGAGATTTTTGCCCTCCTGAAAGACTTCCCACCGACTGAAGAGCGAGATTCCCTGAAATACCGAAACTTCCCAGTTGTCGCCGATATTCCTCATCGGATTTTCCAGGAAATTCAGCTTGCAAAATTCCAACACAGGTCAGATTCATATCCAAGTTATCAACGTGGTGCTGGGCGAAGTATCCAATTCTCAGTCCTCGGTGCATATTGATGATACCCGCTGTAGGGGTCAGCTTTCCCGTCACCAGTTTCAGCAGGGTCGTTTTACCAGCTCCATTTTCTCCTACCTTTTTATTCAAACAGATTTAATTATTTTACGTTTTAAAAAAATTGAAATTGTTCTTACAATACAAATTCTTGACTCTGAGTTTGCATTAAGGCTCACATTCGTGAAAATTTTGTTTGTGTCGTTGTAGTGGAAGGAAATTTCGTTTAGTGACAAAACAGGTGGGTTCAGAGGTTCTACTTCTGGGAACTTAAGTTTAACTTCAACGTCTTTCTCAATTGGCTTAAGCTCCGGTCTGGAAATTATCGAAATATATTGATTAAAAATGTGTAAACAAAATATTAGTTCACTTACAATTTTTCCAGCATTTTAATCTTGGACTGCACACTGGAAGCTCGGTTAGCATTATATCGAAACCGGTCAATAAATTCCTGGACATGAGCGCGGTAAGCCATTTGAGCTTCATATTCTCTCCTTTGTGCCTTAAGTTTTTCAGTTTTTGTCTTATCAAATTGCTCATAGTTACCCCTTTAAAAATATAATTAAAAAACCTCATTTTGTTGACTTCTCCCGCAACTTACTTGTATGTGTCTAGCCGAAAGGAATGCAAGTGAATGATATCCGTGGGAACAGTATCCAAAAAGTTTCTGTCGTGAGAAACGACTAAAAGCGTCGTTGGCCAATTTTGCAGATAATTTTCGAGCCAAATAATGGCCTTAATGTCCAACATGTTTGTGGGTTCATCCAGCAGGAGAAGGTCGGGCTTCGAGAACAGAGCCCTCGCCAGCGCCAGTCGCATACGCCACCCTCCAGAGAATGATTTGGTGGGCCTCGCTTGCATGTCCGGGGAGAAGCCCAAGCCTCTCAGAATTATCGAGGCACGCGACACCGCTTTATCGGCCTCGATGTTCTGCAACTGGGCGTAAATTTGGCTGAGTTCCTCACTTATTGTCATGTTGGCCATTCCCTCGTTAACCACGGCGAGCAGTTCCTTCTCCCTCGCGAGCAGCTCATTTCGCACGGTATCACACTCCAGGACACTGTCCAATGCCGCAGTGTCGTCGCCAACTACTTCCTGCTCGACGTGCAACACGCTGATATGGGGTGGTATTTTTAGTTGCCTGTCTGATATCATTCTCAAAAGCGTGGTTTTTCCAAGACCGTTCCTGCCAACCAGACCGTAACGACGTCCAAAACTCAGTACCAAATCAGCGTTTTTTAGCAGCACTCTAACAATTCAAATTTAAGTAAATATTGTAAAATTTTAACCCTTATAAAATTTACTTTTCGCCAAAAGCTAAATCGAAGTTCTCTATCCGAATATCCATGCTGCGGTTGAGGCCCTTGTTGTTTAATTTATTATCTTTTTTGTTTATCACCTGAGATGCCGTGGCAGATTGTAAAATGGGGACAACTGGTGCCTTCGATGTATTTTCACGTTTTTCCAGTTTCTGTTGGAGTTTGGCTTCAGCCTTTTCAAGTTTCTTGGAGTCCACTTTCTGTAAAAATAAAATTTGGATATAGCAGCGAAAGCAGCAAATAAACTATAAGTGATTTACATTCGAAAGATCTCTGTTGACCACCCAAATGCTCTTCATATCGGTTGCATTATTTTCCATATCAGCAGCCATTTGGGCAATGTTCACAGGTGCACTGAGCATCTTTTGTTTTGTGGTTTCTTTTGGAGGCTTCATTATTTTAAAGAATTGCTCGCATATGTCCCTGCAGCAACGAGAAATTAGATATTGTAATTGTTTAATGGTGCACATATTACCTGATGAAGTTTTCGGATTTTTCAGAACTTATCTCACGCAGTATATCTCCGATAGCATCAAAGACATCGTCGCATGATCTGAAATCGTCCAAGTCTCCGCAAAGGACACCTATCGAAAATGTTGATTGAAGTAAGTTTTGGAAATAGCTTTTAACCGTAGTCTGCGTCTCAGTAATTTTTAAAAAATTATTGAAACGAAGAAAATCTATTAAAATATTTTGAAGTCATGCGTGATTAAAGCTCTGGTATTTTGTAATAAACTTGTGCTTTAATTAAAAAAATAATTATAATTTTATAGAGAACAATCACAGAGAGAGTGAAATGTTGAAAACTATAAACCTGTCCCCACTTTTCCCATTCATAAAGGGTTAACGATTTTCTTCCACGTCTTAACCCTAATAGGAAGAAAATCCGTCTTACTAGACACATGGCCTTTAAAATAACTGCACGCTTGTTGCTTTTCTCGATTCTGGCTGCTCTGTTTCGGCATTAACTGCGTTACGTGTTTAATTCGATCAAGTACAATTGGCAATTATTTTGTTGACTACAACAGAAGACACAAACCTTTTCGAATTTCGCAACGACGCA
This sequence comes from Tolmerus cingulatus, assembly GCA_959613345.1. Taxonomy (NCBI): domain Eukaryota; kingdom Metazoa; phylum Arthropoda; class Insecta; order Diptera; family Asilidae; genus Tolmerus; species Tolmerus cingulatus. The sequence continues at coordinate 70,176,554 of OY390707.1, read as the reverse complement.
TAACTAATGGGTGTGAGTCTTTCTTAATTTCTCATAAAAAATCTTTTGATTATAAGAATCTCTTCAATTAGTTGAGCGTGGCTTAAATTAAAAGCACTTCTGGTAGTCTTCTTACATACAAAAGAATTTCAAGGAACTAGCGTGGACTTCGACTTAAGCTGCTGTGTGTCTTTGCAATTCAATAAATGTTTCAGTGTTTACTGAAATCAGCATTTCTGTTGTATCTAAAACGCAATTTTTCTACAAATTCGCCCCCTTCTATTAACATTTAAAGAAAACTTGAAAATCTATCAATAAGAGCACAAATTTTAGCGGCACTCCTCCGGGAGCTTAAAACATTTGCAGACTTTGGATCTTGACACAAATTTTCGGATGAAAAAAGCAGTTTAATTAGACAGAAAATGAACATACCTTCAACGTAATCAATAACATCATCATCAATTTGAGGGAATTCACGTCGCAAAATATCCGTATATCCACTCATTATTTATTATTTTCGAGCAAAACGAAAATGAGCCTCAAACCACACGTCTTTCAGCAAACGAGCAGGACAAGAGGATGACAGCGCTCCAGTGACATTGACGTTTCGAATATGCCAAGAGACAACTTCTTGTTTTTGAAGGACCTCGCCCTCCGGCAGGAATTTATTCTTTAATAGTGACATAACGTTTATAGTGGTTTTTGTAGTCGTATTGAAAAGGTAGTCTATTTATTTTGAATTGAGTGATTCTAAATTGCTTATTGCATTATTTTAAGTAGGAATATTTGCATAGAGTACATACAATTTCATTTAAAAGGTTTTCTGTTCTGTGGACCAACCCTTAAAGTGCAGTGAAATGTCAAAGTGCTGGGTACGCCATGATGTACTTTTGGTGGGCATCCATGTTTGCTCCCAGGTGAACGAAGTGTTGTGTGGTTAAATTTTATCTCAATTTAAGCAAATACCCAGCTTGTGATAATAGTGAATACTGTAAGGCTACAACTAGGCTAACATTTCGCACAGGAATTTGGTGAAAAACGGACACGGTCATGGCTTCGGAAGAAGAAAATGAAACTTTTCAAGGTAAGCGTTCCTGTCAACTGAGTCCCCGCAAAATTTCCTCTGCTACTTTGGCCGGGGGGCCCCGTGCAAAAATTAAACGACTTTTGCCTCTGAGTAGTTACATCGATTTTGAGCCGATCGCGCTCGATGTTTTAAGTGATAAATATCACTTTTTTGGAGAAAACATTGAGGTGCACTTTTACGAGATGCGGTAGATTTGCCGGCAAAGCGAAAAGGTGCAAAATGCACGGGCATTGCCCCCCTTTTCCGCCTTCTGGACGAGATGCAGATTTTCCCGAGGCAATTAAGAACCCAAAAGAGACCTTAATCGGCATTCTAATTCATGAGCCGTTGTTTGGATTCGGAAAGTCTTCATGATCATGTAACGCGCGAGAGGCGGACTCTTTCCACTCGCCTCGGGCGTCCGCGGCGGCATTTGCATATCGCCGCAGTTATCTCCTGATGAATGTCAATTCGCTGCATAGGGAGGAAGAATTACATCTGAAATCGAAATTGCCGATATCTTGACCGCCGCGGTAGTTGTTGTAATTAGACCTTCGGACTATTTTTAAGGCTCCGGGCTGCTGAACACTTGTAATTTAAATACGCAGAATGTTTTGTAAATATGGTGTTTGTAACGATTTTATTTTATAAATATCAGAAAAAGTAGTATGATTGTTATCGGGGTAGTCATAATTTAATCAGTTCCCATAGACACTGGAAGAAATTCTTTCAACGATTGAGGGTAGTCTATCTATTCTTGTTTTATTTATTTTTGCCATTAAACTAAAACTTTTAAAGTTCAACATCAAATTGAAAAAAAATATATAACATTAAAAAAGTTTAATATCGTTGTAAACAATAGAGATTTTACTTTTGTTATTATTATATAGTTTAAATACGCAAAGCTAAACGAAACGTATAACATAATTTTTTCACTCGCACACTAGTTAAAACTAAAAAAGCGATTGAATAGCGAGAGGATAAATTGTAGAAGAGTATTACAAGTCTAAGGCTTCATTAATTAGAAAAAACTCCCTAAAGCTTTTTACTTTACGCATTAATCAAAAAACACTTAAAGAAGGAAATGGAACGGGACTGATTGACTTTTAGAGCTCTGCAATTAGAGCTTTATTTAAGGATTCATTTTAGGAAATTCATAGGGATAAATATCGAATAAATCATTGACATACTAGCACTCAATTGTATACCTTTAGTTTTACATACATTAATTATTCCCACTCTGCAGGAAACAAATGGCTCCCTCAAAAACAACTCAGATGAATCTTTACGTATAAGAAATTGATTACATGAGCTACATTTCTAAGGAAATCGACACACTCGAAGTATTCATTAAAAATTTGGATGAGGAAACCTCTCAAATTCTGGTTCATTTGCATTACTCCTATATTGCTAGTATATAATTCGCGTTTTTTTGTTTGTTTTTAAAATAGCAAATTCGGTCCAAATTGTTTCAACTTTTATAGCTGGATTGTAGCTATTATATTTTATTTATATAAATTTTTATAGGTAGCTATAGAAATGAAGTAAGATTCTGTAGTAGAGATCGAGAAGTTGTTTTTTTCCAATTTCTTTTCTTTTTCTTTTTAATTTTTGTAGGGGCTATCAACACATGCTTTTAGATTATAAAATGTAATTTTTTCTTTAACTTTAGAAGAACTGAATTCTCCGAATTGCTTGGTACCTGTGTTACCCAAAAACTCTGGTAAATATTCGTTTCTTAATTAAATAATATTTTACAATTCAAAATTTATTATATCAACTGTAATCCGTGAATTGGTTGTTAAAATTTTAAAACTGTTTACTAACTTTTCATATCTTGTCTCTAGTGGTGTTTTTATCTTTTGCGCTTTTTTGTTTTTAATGAAATATTTACTGAATATGAAAGAATGAGAAAAAAGGAGATCTGCAATTTTGAACTTATTTCAGCAAGACATGGTTCATAGTTTTTTGTGAAGAGAGGCCCACTTGGGCTTCTACTCTCAAGTGCGCGGTTCTGTAAATTCAAACCAACTAAAATCGAAGCGATTAAAATTAAAGTAATTTTCAAATATACGTACAACTTCGTAGGACATTGTAATACCCTTAGAAAAAGCCATGCACAAGAATGTGATTTGTAGTAAATATGTGACCAGAAGATAATTTGAAGCTTATAACTAAATTGCATATAACGTAAGCATAAAAGCTGTATGAGGCGAATACCCTCGTTTTGTCCTGTTTTTAAAAATAAAGTTTCCGCGTATTCTAACTTTTCTGACTGAGTTTACTGATAGCAAAGCTAACTAATAAAAAAGATAGAGCGATTGCTACTAAATGAATGAGAAGAGTATATTGCACGAAAAGTGATTAATACAACCAGAAATAGCTGCCAAGTAGAGTATTTTTTTAAATTTAAAACTAAAAACTAAACGTTTGCAATCACATATTTAATATTAATTATTGCCTTAATTGTTACTACAGAAGAAGAAGAGCCGCAAGATGAGACTGCTCCAAATCCTGGCGAAGTTTCAGCGGATTCTGACGAAATTCCATTGAAACCGCCTAACGTAAGTCGCAATGGTTCCTTTTTGAAATTAACGTTTTTGAATATCTTCACTATTAACTTGTTTAGGACGAAGACGATGACTATGATCCCGATGATTCTCGCAAAAAGAAAAAAGGGAAGAAGAGGAAAACAAAAAATGAAAAGGAAAAGACCCGTAAGAAGAAAAAGAGGAAGAAAAATGATAGCGAGGAGGATAGTGATTTTATGCATGAAGACGAGGAGGAGTACTCGGCGCCCAAAAAGGGGAAAAAAGGAAAAAAGGAAGAAAAGAGTAAAGAAGCTTCGACGTCTGGGGGTGGATCAAGTAAGTGTTTTTTCTATTTAATTCGCTATACGAAGAATTCTAAGCAACTTGTGGGTTTATCATTATTTTTAATCATATTTTTTTCAATAGGTATGCCAACAATTGAAGATGTTTGTAGTGCTTTTGACTTGACCGATGTCAGCATCGAATATTCGGAAAGTGACTATCAGAACTTGGTATCCTACAAAATGTTTCAACAGCATGTTAGGCCTATTCTTCAGAAGGAAAACCCCAAGGTCCTTCTAAAAATGATTTAAAATTAATGTTCACTTTAAAAAAACGATTTCCGACAGGTTCCAATGCCCAAATTGATGATGCTTGTAGCAGCAAAATGGAGGGAGTTTTGTGAGTTGAATCCGAATCTACAGAACGAGCAAAATAAGGAGGAGGAAGAGTACTCGGAATATCAGGGTAAACCAGCACGTCCGCGGTCTTCGAGGAGTGAAAAGGTTTTTTTTTGTTTTTAAATGTAGCTTCATTTTCTTAAGGTTTGACTACTTTTATGAATACAGGTAGAAGAGCCGTTTGATGAAGAAGAGGAAGAGGAGGAGGAGGAGGAGCCTCGAGTTAAGAGGAAACGGGGCAGAGGAGCAAGCAAGAAAGGCAAAAAGACAGGAAAAGTGCCGACCTTAAAAATAAAATTCGGTAAGAGAAAGCACGGAAGTTCTGATGAAGATCAGGATGCAACTGGGGGTTCTGAGCGGGATTCGGATGTTGAGTTTGAGAAAATGCTTCAAAAATCCGAGGAGAGCAAGGAAACTGATAAGAACGAGGAAAACGAGGAAGAGGTCCCACAGCCTGTGGTCAGGAAGAAGGCTAAAACGAAGATTGGCATGAAATTCAAAAAGAAGAAGAAAGTCAAGACCACCAACAAGTTCCCTGATGGTGAAGATGGAGAACACGAACACCAGGATTATTGCGAGGTTTGTCAGCAGGGCGGTGAGATTATTTTATGCGATACTTGCCCTAGAGCTTATCACTTAGTGTGTTTGGAGCCGGAGTTGGAGGAGGCTCCAGAGGGAAAGTGGTCTTGTCCACACTGTGAAACTGACGGACCCGCTGAGCAGGAGGACGACGAGCACCAGGAGTTCTGCAGAATTTGCAAGGACGGCGGTGAGCTGTTGTGCTGTGATTCGTGTCCATCGGCATATCACACATTCTGTCTGAATCCCCCGCTAGAAACGATTCCGGATGGCGACTGGAAGTGCCCGCGGTGCAGTTGCCCTCCGCTAGCTGGTAGGGTTGATAAAATTCTGACTTGGAAGTGGGCTGAATATAAAACTAACGAGCCATCCACTTCCAAAAAAAGCTCCCAGCAGAGAATGAGGGAATATTTTGTTAAGTGGCACGATAGATCTTACTGGCATTGCGAGTGGATTACTGAGGTTCAATTGGATGTGTACCATCCACTAATGATTAGGAACTTCACTAGAAAATACGACATGGAGGAGCCCCCAAAATTCGAGGAAACACTAGATGAAGCAGACAGCAGATATAAGCGAATTCAGCGGCATAAACAAGCTCATGGAGCTGATTGTGATGAGAATGATTTGGTGGAAAAGTATTATAAGAACGGCGTCAAGCCAGAGTGGCTCATTGTCCAAAGAGTCATCAATCACAGGACGAAGAGGGATGGAACCACTTTGTATTTGGTCAAATGGAGAGATCTTCCTTACGATAAAGCAACTTGGGAAGAAGAGTCAGATGATATCCCGGGAATTAAGCAGGCCATTGAATATTACTACGATTTAAGGTCTGCTTGTTTTGCAGAAACGAATATACGAAAGAAAGGTAAGAAGGGTAGGAAGAAGAAAGATCTGGACGATGACAGAATTACCGTCAAGCGCTTCACTCCACCACCAGAAAAACCCACTACCGATCTTAAAAAGAAGTACGAGCAACAGCCGAAATTCCTTAATGAGACCGGTATGCAGCTTCACGCCTACCAGTTAGAGGGGATTAACTGGTTAAGATACTCCTGGGGGCAGAACATTGATACAATTTTGGCCGATGAAATGGGCTTAGGAAAAACTATCCAAACAGTCACTTTCCTGTACTCTCTTTACAAAGAAGGGCACTGCAAAGGTCCTTTTTTGGTCGCCGTTCCGCTATCCACTATTATCAATTGGGAGAGAGAATTCGAGGTGTGGGCTCCAGATTTCTATTGCATCACATACGTTGGCGATAAAGACTCTCGCGCTGTTATCCGCGAAAATGAACTGTCTTTTGAAGAAGGCGCTGTTAGATCTTCTGGAAAAGCGTCTAGAATCCGAGCGAGCTCTATTAAATTTAACGTTTTATTAACTAGCTACGAATTGATATCACTCGATGCTGCTTGTTTAGGATCAATTGACTGGGCAGTTTTAGTCGTTGATGAGGCCCATAGGCTTAAAAGTAATCAAAGTAAGTTCTTCAGAATTTTGGCGGGATATAACATTCAGTATAAATTATTGCTAACTGGTACACCGCTTCAAAATAATTTAGAGGAATTGTTCCATCTTCTTAATTTCCTTAACAAGGATAAATTTAATGACTTGGCGGCGTTCCAGAGCGAGTTCGCAGATGTCTCAAAGGAGGAGCAGGTGAAGCGCTTGCATGAAATGTTGGGACCGCACATGCTGCGTCGTCTTAAGGCCGATGTGCTTAAAAATATGCCAGCTAAGTCTGAATTTATCGTAAGAGTCGAGTTGTCCCCCTTGCAAAAGAAGTACTATAAGTACATTTTGACAAGGAACTATGAAGCGCTTAACCCGAAAAGTGGTGGAAACGTGTGTTCATTGCTCAATGTCATGATGGATCTTAAAAAGTGCTGTAATCACCCATACCTCTTCCCGGCTGCTGCTGAAGAGGCTCCCTTAGCACCAGGGGGTGGATATGAGATTACCGCCCTTACTAAAGCAGCTGGAAAACTTGTTTTGCTCGCGAAGATGCTGCGACAGCTTAAAGAACAGGGCCACCGAGTTTTAATCTTCTCACAAATGACGAAAATGTTGGATATTCTCGAAGATTTTTTGGACGGTGAAGGGTATAAGTACGAAAGGATCGACGGTGCAATCACGGGGTCATTGCGTCAGGAGGCTATCGATAGGTTTAACGCACCTGGAGCCCCACAATTCGCTTTCTTGCTCAGCACAAGGGCTGGAGGTCTTGGCATCAATTTGGCCACTGCCGATACAGTTATTATCTATGATTCTGATTGGAATCCTCACAACGACATCCAAGCGTTTTCACGAGCTCATCGAATCGGTCAGGCGAACAAAGTCATGATCTATCGCTTCGTCACCAGGAACTCTGTTGAGGAGCGTGTGACCCAAGTCGCCAAGCGAAAAATGATGTTGACGCACTTGGTTGTGAGGCCCGGGATGGGCGGAAAAGGAACCAACTTCACCAAGCAGGAGTTGGACGACATTCTGAGATTTGGCACTGAGGAGCTGTTCAAGGAAGATGGCAAGGAGGAAGAGGCTATCCACTACGATGATAAAGCTGTCGCTGAGTTATTGGACCGATCTAACCGAGGTATCGAAGAGAAGGAGAGTTGGTCCAACGAATACTTGTCCTCGTTCAAAGTCGCTTCTTACGCCACCAAGGAGGAGAACGAAGACGACGACACAGAGATAATCAAACAAGAGGCTGAGAACTCTGATCCGGCGTATTGGGTGAAACTGCTGCGACATCACTATGAACAGCACCAGGAGGATGTCGGAAGGACTCTAGGAAAGGGGAAGCGTGTCCGCAAACAGGTCAACTACACCGATGGACTTGTAGCGGCCACAGAACCAAGGGATGATAGCAACTGGCAGGAGAACGTTTCTGATTATAATTCAGATTACTCTGGAGGATCTGATGAGGACCGTGAGGACGATGACTTCGACGAAAGAAATGAAAACGGCGATCTCAGCCGCAGAAACAAGAGGCGTGTTGAACGTCGCGAAGATAGAGATAGGCCTCTTCCACCACTTCTTGCCCGTGTTGGTGGCAACATAGAGGTCCTCGGCTTCAACGCACGGCAGAGGAAGAGTTTCTTGAACGCTATCATGCGATACGGAATGCCGCCGCAAGACGCTTTTAATTCGCAATGGCTTGTTCGGGATTTGCGAGGTAAATCCGAGCGAAATTTCAAAGCCTATGTGTCCCTCTTCATGAGGCACCTTTGCGAGCCAGGCGCTGATAATTCTGAGACCTTCGCTGACGGTGTGCCTAGAGAAGGATTAAGTCGCCAGCACGTTCTAACGCGAATCGGTGTTATGTCTTTGATTCGCAAGAAGGTGCAGGAGTTCGAGCACATAAACGGGTACTACAGCATGCCTGAGCTGATTAGGAAACCCTGTGAGCCTGTTAAGCCTGCGCTGAATGAGGGCGACAAGAGCGCGACCACAAGCACGAGTGCAACTCCAGCTACTAGTGCCGCAGCCAGTCCAGTTCCGCCTTCGGAAAAGGAAGAGGAAAAGCCGAATGAGGAAGACAAAGCTATTAAGGAGGAAAAACCCGAAGAGGCAAATCCAGAAAGTGCGGCCAGCACTGCGGAGAGCTCTTCTAAAACAGAAGCCGAGACAGCGGAGTCCGACCCATCTTCCAAAACAGAAAGCAAGGATAAACCATCGACCGGGGAGAATCCAACAGAATCGGAAGAAAAGATCCCAGCCCCTCCACCACCCAAGAAGCCCGAGGAGGATATTAAGCAGGAGGAAGACGATGACGTTGTGATCGTTAAGGACGACGGAGAAATTGAGCGGCCCCGAAAGGAGGGAAAGGCCGAAGAAACACTCGAGGTGCACAAGCGCAATTTCATGTTCAACATCGCCGACGGCGGCTTCACGGAGCTGCACACGCTCTGGCTGAACGAGGAGAAGGCAGCGGTGCCTGGCAGGGAGTACGAAATTTGGCACCGTCGCCACGACTACTGGCTGCTTGCAGGGATCGTGACCCACGGGTACGGCCGCTGGCAGGACATTCAAAACGACATTCGCTTCGCCATCATCAACGAGCCCTTTAAGATGGACGTGGGAAAGGGCAACTTTCTGGAAATCAAAAATAAATTTCTCGCCCGCCGATTCAAGCTGCTGGAGCAAGCGCTCGTCATTGAGGAGCAGCTGCGACGTGCTGCTTACCTGAACCTCACCCAAGACCCCAACCATCCCGCGATGTCCCTCAACGCTCGATTCGCGGAGGTCGAATGCCTCGCTGAATCTCACCAGCACCTGAGCAAGGAGTCCTTGGCTGGAAATAAGCCGGCCAACGCCGTGCTGCACAAGGTGCTGAATCAGCTGGAGGAGCTGCTGTCCGACATGAAGAGCGACGTCTCGAGACTCCCCGCGACCCTGGCCAGAATCCCCCCCGTCGCACAAAGGCTCCAGATGTCAGAGAGATCGATTCTTTCCAGGCTCGCTGCCACAGCTGGCAATCTGCCAAACTCTGGTAAGTTCCCAACTCCTCCATATGTGCAAGATTGTCTGGACACACTAAACAATTTTACAGCACAACTAATGCCACAATTCCCAACCGGATTCCAAGGAACCTCTCTACCGGCCTTCGCTGGAAATTCAGCGTCGAACTTCGGCAACTTTAGACCGCAGTTCTCAGTCCCTGGGCAGCCGTCAACAAGTTTTAGCAGTAACAACTAGACGTAGAGCTAATTTATAATTTTACCCTATACTTAGCTGTAATTTTATATAATATTCGAGTATAGACCGAAGTAGCTTAATAAACAGTTGCGCCACCAAATATTTTTTAGACTCGATCGCTGCAGCGTTTCGCTTTCAATTCCAGTTTTATTGTACTTGGAGAAATCGGAAAAAAATTTTATTGAAAAATAAAGGCAGATCATTCCACACAGTCGAAAGTAATTTATTTTTCAGTAGTGGGATATTTCTTTCAGATTACTTTTACAGAATCGACAGAGTCAACATTTAGATCACGATACCAAGGGCAACCAGTTTTCTCTAGTTGTCTGTTCTTTGATTTAGTATTTTATGTTGAAACCTGCCACGATTGCAAATTGTGAAATAAATCGATACAGAAACTTTTACTCTGCAAAATTTAATCTCTTGATAACTACACCTCAAAGAAATTCTTTCTTAGCTAATTGCGTAGTTCATCGGGGTATCATTTTATCATTTAAAACATTGCTAATTTATTTATTTGGCACATACCTCTATTAAGGCGATATAAAATCATGAAGGCAATTGGTAATTATTAACAGTAAAGTTGAATGAAACCGATGGAGTAAGTTAATTTTTTATCACGCCTATCATGAATTTAAAATCGGGGAATTGAGAAGATCCTACATTTCTATTCTTGTATACAATTTATTTTCTTCTAATGAATGTCTTTTTTTTTAACTTCGATTTAATTCAACAACATTTTAATTTGGCGTTACTTTATTATTTCAATCGAGATTTGTTTATGGATGGGCTTATACTCCTATAGGAAAGACTTTCAGCTGCGATTTCTGATCATTTTTACAGATTCCACGAACTTATTTATTTATGTATCACCAAAGAATTTAAAATATTCTCAAGGTGAGCAACTGGAAATTTTTTTTCATCAAACATTACCGAAAGATTCGCTGACAGCTTTCGCGCTGAAGAAAGCACCGGAATTGAGGGCAAATTTAGAAAAAGCCCTTTCACAAGGATATTTATCTTGCAAAAGCACGCATAGTAACAGCTGATAAAAATAAAGGTAGTCAAAAAAGTTAATAATTCCAATATTGCACGCACAATCAAAGTTGTTTTTTATTTAAATGCTTCTGCGGATTGTGTGTGCTTCAGCTGGGCAAAGCTTCTCCCCAATTTCTATTTTGTGCTTTCGTGAGCAAAAGCTAAGTCAGCACATGTTTGGGCGATTTTCATGAAAAAATTGCCGTTCAGCATGAGGCCTCTTGTTATATCTATATATAAGATCTTCGGTGTCACCTTTCAATTGGCAAGGTCAAGATCCATATAACAATGACTGTATTAATTTAAGGTAAAAGGATTTTCAGTGTTCCTACGTCATCTTGTTTCCATCGTTTTAGTTTGCTTTTTTCATGTTTTTAATTTATTTACTTTAATTTAAAGTTGATTGAACAAGATTCTCATAAAAATTCAAATTCAGAGGACGTAACGCTATTGAAAATGTTTGTAGATACAGAATTTGTTCGGCGTGTGACATCTTTTAAATAGCTATAAGGTTTTTGCTTATAGTATCGGAAATATCAGTCAATTTAAAGTTCATATATACTATCAAGGACTGACTGATAAATTATTAATTATTAAAACAAATACTCATATTTTACGAGTTTTCTCAAACAAAATCATTAATAAAAATGTTTTATTAAAAACAGTACATTAACAGGAATTTGAGGATTTGTGCAGCAATTTTATATAAGCTATCATTAATTACATAATTGCAATTGTTCTAGTGTTTAAAGGCCGTAACAGGTAAGTGTAAATAAATGGACCTTTAAAGTAAAAAATATCAGATAACATCTCAAACGAACCCTAGAGCATCATTTCAACAGCGCTCTTATAAATTCAGGTTGTGTGGGTAAATGATTTTCTGTATTTCGGAGAAGAGGAATTCTGCGGCTCCAGGATGCACCCAAATATGCTAATTTTAATATCCCAGCACGAGTGCTCTCGAAAATAGAGCATTTTCCGCGTTTTAACATTTCTTCTGCAAAGACAAACATCAAAGTGTTGTGCTTGGCGTTCTTTTTTCCCTCTTCTGCAAGAAACCATGAAAAATGTCTTCTTTCAGCGATTAGAGGAGAGCTTCTCGCTTTGGTAATTATTTGATATTAAAATGATTTCACGAGTGGTCTTAAGAGCCCTGCGCCCCGGGGTTCGTGTCGCGGCCGCTATCGGCGGGGCTCGACAGACATCCTTGGGGCTCGTAATTGCACTTTTGATAGTCAGGTGTATCCCCCTTTTGCCGCCTCACGGCCCAGAGCCACGAGAGGACACCTTTTTTTCGGGCCAGCGAGCACGAAGCGAGGCGCTCTTTAAATCTGGGCGGAAGTAGAACTTTTTGCACTTTAAATTGCAGGAAATAGGGTTAATGTTTTTTTATATGGGCCTGGTTGGTTCACCAGTAACCGCCAGTTGGGACAGAAAAACAGCGATTCAACAGAACAACAAACGTATAAACTCGGGCTTATTCTTAACACCTGCATATTTCTTAAAACGTGGTATCCTTCTTTCACGCAAAATTGAGTTTCTTTCTGTGGTTAGTCTATTTCAAACTCTTATTTTTTTTTATTAAATTTAGATCTATAAACATACTTTTGTATATGTGCATATAGCGAACAAATACTCCTCCAACGAGCATGATAATATATCCAAAGTAGGCATGACAATTTAAAAATGCAATCCCATGAGTGCAATGTGTGAAAGTTGCTACGAAATTAACAAAAATTGCTTCGTAAATATTTTTTAATTATCTGATGAGTTGTTCGACGCGTTAGTCCCCCGTAAAAAAATTAATCATTGCAATTCATTTTTCACTTGCTGATAAAATTGCCAAAGGAGTTCCATCAAATTTCCCTTTCTTTATTAATTTTCGAGTTCTATAAAAGTTACGTCCACAATCTTAAAAATTACATTTAATACTTCTGTAGGAAGCTGCAACTACCTTGTTCATTTACTTAGAATATATACATAAGTGCACCAAGGAACTTGATGAATTTTTCTCGTATCTCTTTTGCAATTTAAAACCGAACTCATTTCTTCGCAGTCAGGCACTTTAATTTTTTGTCGATTTTCCAAACTAGGGGCAAATAATTGTAAATGCGAAATCAATGGTTCAAGTTCAAATCAAAGAAGCCTACTCTTCAAACGGTTCAAATATAATTTCCTCGATATTACTATATTTTCGTGGGGCGCTTTTTCAAAGGTTTTTGTTTGCTCATTAAGTGCTGATCTTCATTCATCCTAAGGTGTTTGGAAAAATACAAACAAAATTCAATGAATTTTATTAGTATGACTATTGAACTTTTGAATTCGAAATCAGCAACTACGAAAACCCCAACATAACCATTTTCATTGAACTGTCCGCTTCGGATCCCTATTTTGTGCTACGAAATTTCAATGATAGGTTTGAAACAAGTTGCCGTCAAAGTTCAGTCTCATATAGAATTTTTGTGTGAGGGAGAGATGCGAGATTTTATGCATAATATAATATATTAATTTAAAATCATCACATATCGGTGCAAAAAGTGGAATAAAGGAGTACTTTTGATAGGAAGGAATTATTTGTGTATTAATTAGTCTAATCGCCAAAATCAAGATGAAATTATTAACAGTCTTAAGACTTTTGTTATTTTTCGTTTTCTCCCTACACATAGTTTTGGATAAAGACGCCTGAAAGAATCCTGATTAAAAGGAGCGCTATCAGACCAAGATGCCACATGCCGTCGTACTTAAATAAACTGTGTAAAGCATCAGCTCCGGAAGAATTTTATTGCCGTAGATATATACATAGAACAGTTGGAGGCAATAAATTCGCAAATCCTTTTATAGCGCTCTCATAATGCGAGGATTTGGAAGGATACACTAAAAATTCCTCGAATTCAGCACACATGCAAGACGAGATCTTAAAGTGCAAACAGTCGCCAGAAGGAAAAACGCTCTCCTTTACATGAACCAGAATTCCATTCCGACTCGGTGCACAGTGCCAGCGCGGCGCGCAGCGATCCTTTTTCCTTGCGGCCGGGCCAATTCCTGCACAATCGTAAAATTGTGGCGGCTTCCGGCTGAAATTAATCAAAAGCTAATGCCGCCTTGTCGCCCAAGTCGCGAATGGACACCGAGCAGATCCACTTTAAGGTGGGCGCGGAAGCATCCTCCCGCTCCAGCGACTTCAAGTCCATTTCAAACATATTTCAGACGAGGCGAAGTATATTTGATCCACTATTGATTTTATTCCGGGAGTTGGCCGCGCGGGGCCACCCACACCCGGCTCCCGGGCGAGGCTGCTTCCTGTGCGATTGGGCGCACGGGAGCCAAAGAGAGCGGCCTCGAGCTCTTATCCTGCAATAGACGGCGAGCCCGAGGAGCGCCGCTTATCGCGAGGAAAGGGTGCTCCCAATTGGAGGGATAAAATCGGTTTATCCCGGCAGACCCAGCCCCCTATCGCAGGGGCCGCGCACGGAGCCCGGCGGGCGCTCGCATGCGCTCCCAGGCCCGGGCGCGCCGCACCGGAGTCGGAGATTTATCGTCCGCGGGCACACAATGCCAGCTCCGATTTGAATTTCAAATGATTGAGGCGATGCTCGCGGTGATAACTCCGTGATGAATAAGCCCAGCAGCCAGCAACACATGTTCCCGCTGGACTCCGGGCCCGGCAGCCGCCGCGCCGCCCGGACCCAGTAAATCTCCCGGCCAGGCACAATAGTTGCTTTATCATTTGCCTGCCCGTTTTGGGGCCAAAACAAGTTCCCGGAGGTGGTGCTGCTGCAACAACAGCGCGGATCCCAGGTCCAGGCCCGGGCTCCCTGGAAGTGAACGGAGCCGACCCGCGCCCCAGGAGCCAATTCGAACTGAATTACTTAGCAGCTGACAGGTTGCTTCTGTAATCCGCGCTATCCTTCCGACGATCATGACCCATAGACGTTTTTAGGGTTCTCGCCACACGAAAGGTAAAGCAGAACCCTTGCGAATTTAAGCTATCACCATGAATTTTTAAGTGTTGAAATATTCTCTAACATTTGATTTCTAAAATGTTGAATTCTTATTTATTTAGAACTTTGAACTGGTAGTTAAAAACTGTTTTCAATTTGTCGTTGTTTTGATCTCTTTTTGAGCTATTTTCAAAAATGTGTTCATAATTTCAAAGTAGTAGATATTTCTCGTTATTTAGTTCTCAAGAATTTAATGTTTTTTGGAAAAGTAAAAAAGCAAAATTGTTCTATTCAAGACTGAATTGTAAATGTTCAGCAATCAACGTTCAGTAGTATTATTTTTTCGTGGATAAATCGTCAAAGATGGATGAGTTCCCTTTTAGCGATCGCGGAGGTTATTTTTGGGAGTTATACCTAAGAACTCGAAATGATTTCAATAAGAAAATTAAAATAAATTTAGGTAACAACACGCAACCACAGGAATGCATTTGTGAATTTTTGGCACGTGCATAAAATGGCCCGCGATGAGTGTTCTAAAGTTAAACGATTTATGTAAGAATGTCACGAAAACTAAGAAAAACTACATCCTTTGCGAAATTTAATTCAAATGAGCTTTTTTAACTTTTACAATGGAAACCGAAAATTATTATAAGTAGTAAAGGTGCAAAACATTGAAATTGTGTGGCAAATTTTCGTCATCATACATTCGTATTTGTTTAATGAGCTTCCCACTTGATTCGAATTCTTTAAAAAAACACGACTCCTCTGTGCAAAATAAAATTAACTTGTTTTGTTATTTGAAATTAGAATGAACAAAATTAAAACTTTCAAATTCAGGTAAGAATAGTTGCGGTGAAATTTTTAACGTTTAATTGTATGAAAAAAAAACATGTTTCAACCTTCATTTTGAGGTAGGAAAGTTGTTTAGTTAATGGTAGCCCATGCTAGTAACCAGCCATTGTTACTCCGCAATAAATGATGTTTTTTTATACTAAACAAAGTTGTCGGTAAATTTCACCTCGGTTTTGGGAAAAAAATAATAAATTGGTTTCAATTAGATCACCAGTTTATCTATGAAGGGTTATCATAATATCTTTTTTTTTCATTATAATTATTTTTAAAATATTTTTTTCGTAAGCTCATTTTACATTTGTGGACACATTTATATAAATATAAAAAACGATACTGACTTCTTGAAATCTAAGAAGTTTTTACGCAATTCAATATTTCACGGTATTAAATTAAGTGCCTACATTAAAAATAATAAATGTGATTATCAATGAAATTAGGTGCCTATGTAATCATAAATACATATATTACAGAGAATCGTTACCGCATTTTTTATTTTTGTGTGTATTTGATTTGGAAATTTAATTTTTTGGTTGAGATATTATTTATTATATATACAGAATCAACTAAGCCCAACTCGCACTTGGCCGTTTTTTTCTACGACTTTTCCAATTGATCTTGTAGAACCTTGGGAAAGTTTACGACTTCTTAAAAAAATACCCCTATGCCTTCTTTGTTTGTTTAGCACACCCCAAAAGATGTCATGTCCCTGGATGTTCTTGCGGGTGCGGCGGGAGGGGAGACGCAGTAAGCCCGCTTCCCATTAAGTGGCACCAAAAGTTCCCACATCACGAGGGTTCCTGCATCAAATTGAAGCGCTTAACCCTAATCTCTTCATCAAGGGTGATAAGACAGAAGGCACAAATCCCGATTCCCGGCCAAAGCTCGCTCCAGTTCCCGAAATGCTGGAGCGCCCGGGACGCCTCGAATTGAGTGATAAAGCGGAATGGCAACATATCGTCGGTGGGTGGCGGCAGATAACAAATGCTCCCGGCCGAGTCCCTCAGGAGGGTTCGCAGGGCTGAGGTATGTAGGTCATGGTGAGCACGGAGCTCGATGTGTCCTCCTCGTCGTCGTCGTCGCCGGAGGTGGGGGGCGCTGTTCTAAAGGAGCTCAGGATGCTCAGCCTCCGTTTCGGGCACGGGGATTAAAATTAGAAAGCCAAGTGGTACTAATTGGCGGCAGGGGACTGCGTGGGGGCAGACAGAAATTAGCTTATTATTTCGTAATTAGTCTTCAGACAATTGTTACGTTTGGGAGCAAGGCTCCACGCAATCGAGCGAGTCCTTATTGATTTAGGGAAAGGGTCGTCGATAGTTGTTTTAGGCTAATCGCACGCTGTTGAACAATCTGTTTGACAAATAGTGGGGAGCAGGCTCATTAATTACTCCTGTTTTGCGAAAGTTGTTCTAATTATCCTCACCCTGCTCCAGAACAGTACAACATTCAGTGAAGGCCTCAGACTCACTTGTTTGTGTGCGGTGTTGTCATCAAAATTTATAGGGATAAGGTCGCTGAACCAGAATTTCTTCAAACGTTTAGGGTAGTTATTGCAATGTGTGCATAATTCATTCAAGGATTTTATTTTACTCCCTAGTCCATCATCACTCAACATTAGGCCATCAATTTTTTCAATTGCTTGCTCGACTATCCTCCTATTTCTTTCTTTTGTAGAATTATTAACATTTTGAATTCTGATTTGACTTTTGTTTCCAAAAATATTTAATTATTATAATTACATATTTACTGTTATGTATGAATGTATATATCCTCCTTCCTAATATCTATTTAATTTAATTCTTGTTCCTATAGGCTCTTAGAACAAATTTCGCACTAGGCTTGAGCTAGTCCTTACCTTAATAAAATTACTCTTTTGCCATTTCCATTTTCTATCAAACAGAATCTTTTTATCGTCCTTTACTACATTTTGGAAGTTTGTCAACATTCTCTATTTTCGTTACATTTAACAAACTGTAAAATGTGTTTTCATCGGAAGAAACGAACAAAATACTTATGAACAAAAACAAACAAAAAATAAGTATGTTCAATATAAAAGATCTACCGACGCACCCTCGCTTTACTAACACTGTAAACTATAGAATATATCAGCGTAGACTTAAAATGTTCGCATTACGATAAAATTAAATCAACGATCCGGAAAACCCCTATCATATCAGTTGTCATCAAAATTCATTGAAGTACAAAAATTAAACGACGGCTGGAAATACGAATTTTGCTGTTTAAACCAACATTTGAAAGAAAAGCAGTAGCAGTTTTAATTCAAAATATTTATGTATGAGTTTATGAAACTTTAAGCATTCGTATACGTCTGAAAAGTTCTACCTTATAATAGATATAATCGACAATTTATTTTTTAATAGTTTCAGTACTTAACGCTATGAAGTTCAATAAATCCAAGCTTATATCTGATATACTAATCGAGTGCTATTAAGCGCTTTCCTTAGAATTAGTGGGAAAGAAGTGAGATCATGACCTCCGCGAAACCCTTAATAATTGATGTTCATGCGGCTTAACACAATTGCAAATTAAGTTTTCGTGCACTGCAAGCCTCCTAAAAACGAGCAGGTCCTTAACTCCGAATCGACTAGGACTAGGACTAGGCCTGGGCGAAAAGTGTCCTGCGCCCAAGCAAAGGACATGCTAACAACTTCCTCCGAGGCAGGCTGGAGTCGGGCAAAACGTCCACTTCCGCGGATCGATAACTTCGCCTTTATGAACTCGGCGGCGAACGCTCGCCAGGACTCGAGTGACCAAAAACCAAAATCCCTTTCGCAGACACATGCCCTCCTGCGTGAAGCTTATGTTTGCTTAAAGCTGTGGCCACAGCTGGGGCTCTTTAATGTGTTTTTTGAGCTGGCGCTGCCGCAAAATTTGCAATCATCACTATTTGGATCGCTGCACCTGGAAACCCGTCGATATTTCACTTGCCCCGAAAGGGGAGCATGCGCGCCCCGGGTGCAATTTAAAGTGTCGCGTTTCGCCTGATGAAGCAGCGACTCGCTTAGCACCTTCTGATTGCCGTTACAGCGAAATTGCCCGGTGATTTAATTAAGAGCTCTCGGTTCGTTACGGCTGCATAATGAGCCCCATCGCAGGACGGCTGCAATCAGTGCTCCAGCCTCTGCCTTATTGAGTTCCCGGGGGAGGACCAGTTTTTGTCAATTTTTACTCGATCAACACCTCGCCGTCTGGCCGTTTTCCAGAGGGCAGACGGTTCGACTACAGCTCAAAATCGGAGCGATGCCGCGGAGGAGTCTGGCGGCGGCTAGTCGCTCTTCCTGGACCGGGATTCGTCCCCCGCGGAGGCCTATCACGAGATGATGGTGTCTTTATCAACCAACGGGATAACCGCGCCCGCTCGAACACTATCCATTCGCCGGTCCCGGCCAATCCGCGGGAACAACGCCCTTGTTACGCGGCTGGGGGCGGAGCCATCGGGTCAAAATCAAAGAAAGCAGGCCGGACGAGCGGCTCCGGTGCGGGCGCCTCAGTGCGAGTTTATCCTTGGGAATGGTTCGAGCTCACCTGGAGCTGGCGGGCGTTTATCTTTGTGGGTCTTCTCTGCAGCAACAGGAATAATGGGGACCAGGAGGCCAGTGAATAAATTTCTTTTATAGCCAAATTTTGTGTGATTAGTGTGCGGTGGAAGTGCGGTGGATAACTCGAGTGACAAGTGAACACACTTCTGCGTGATTATGGAAAATAGCCCCTTCGGTGCCAACCACCTTCCCTCTCAAGCGCTCGTGGTCCTCTCGGAAGCTGCATCTGGATTACACGAAGCACTGAGGAATCAAAGGCCCTTTCAATCGCGAGTAAGGACACCCCCTATATATTTTGTTTTTATTCTGATGTCTTCACAATTGGGTGTGATACAAAACGTTTTCTGCAATTTTTGGATACATTCCGATACATTTATAAAAAATGAATATAAAATTGCGTGAAAATATACCACTATAAAAATAACAACCTTAAATACTTATATCCGCAATTTTGGGTCTGCTTTGATATCTGTAAGTATATTAAGTATAGCGAAAATTGTGTTCAACGATACGAGGATAAAAAGATACGAAACCACAACCCTTGAAATCTCTTTAAGATGCGGGTAGCCCAGCCCCACCCACCGAATGAAAAAATCCATGCTGAGCTGCGTAGGGGTGCGAAGGGCTGCGAATCGGGCCGACAAAAGAAGCCCGGGGCGTAATTGCGTTTAGTACGTAAATCAATAGCAACAACGGGCAGAGCCCCACTGCAGCTGCGAACCTGAACCTGGGCCTGGATGGAGCCTGCTCCGGCGGGGGCTCCGCTATGCGCACCTAGGTGCATCGGCATCCGCGCCCTCGAAGGCCCCTTCTGATTTTATTCAGGGGGCTCGGAGCAGCGATGGGCCGCCTCGTCCGGCGAAGGAGAACAATATGCTGCGGCTCCGAGCCGGCCCTGATTTATTGCCTTTAATAAACCCAAAGTGTAGGAACTCTTGTTTTCTGGGAACATCTTTACTGCCACGACACGACAAAATGTTTTATTCATGGAAGACACCGATTCGGGAAACAATGCGCGGATTCGATCTCAAATTACGCGTTTTATTGTGTTTGGATTATGTCGCGGATGTCGGACAAGAACGCGCTTTGCTTTATGTAAATTCCGAACAAATAGGCATCGAAGCCCGGCCGCCGCGGCCCTGGATGCGCTGCGCACCCGCGGGAGCCTCCGCGCTCGACCTTAGCGCGCTGCGGACCCGGCGGCGACACCGCGGCCCGCTGACAGGGTGACAGATTTGATTTCCTCTCGCGAAGGATTTTAGCATCGCGTCCCCTGATTGATGCCTGGACCGGGCGGAGCGGCGCGGTTCCGTCGGCGACCGTCCGCAGCATCCAGGTCCAGGGCCAGCGATCAGCGTCCCGGGCGGGGGTGGGGAGCGAGGAATGCACAGCTTCGGATTCACCCTGCGGGAATTCCGAGATGACTTTCGACGCCGTTGAGCAATTTTGATTTCACGAGGGGAGCTCGTCTCCTCGCAAGTTTGCCTTTGATCGGGGTGTCGAGCTTTCGGCGAGGAAGTGGCAGGTGGGCCCGCAATAAGCCGTGTCAATGACACTTTTTCGGTTGTATAACGGGACATGCGAGTGGGGGTGGTTGGGCGCAACTTTTCCAACTCGTAGAGGCAACATGTTGAAGTCGCTTGTTGTGATTGGTTTTTGTTTTGGGTGCCCTCTGTTGGGTTTTGGGTTTTTATATTAAAAGTACTCATTCATGATTAATAGATTATATTGTGGCTACTAAATCTATATACTTTTTTAATTTGTTCATATTTTGTTTATTAATAATTTTTACTTAAAATAGATCTTTCTAATTATATTACTTTAATTATAATTTAATTTCATATTTTATTTAAACGATTTTAGGGTGCGTTTGGAAAATTTTGTACTTTTTTGAAAAATTTGTGTAAGGTAGTTAAACATATATATACATATATAAATATATCTGCATATAGTTTTAATTTGAACAACAATTTAAAATTTCAGTTAAAATTATAAAGTTTTAATAAATTAAAATGCTAATTGAGCAAATAATGAGCAAACGTTCGAAAGGTTTATGCTAAATCTGGCGAAAGCGTATACGTTAGAACGGGAATTACAAAGATTGTATAACACAATAAGAAAGTTTTTAAGGACGGTTTTACGGAACATAATATCATTCAGGACATCCCCCAAAAACCTCAGAACGAGAGAACTGAAGGAAGTGATGAGATGGTGGCTTTTAATTCATTGTGATATACTGCAGGAATCCTTAGAGAAGGGAATGAATGTTTCCTTAGAAATTTCAGGAGGGTCCTCAAGAACACGCCTAAATACCTGAGAAAATCTTAAGCCTCCTCATTTTCTAAAATATCATCGCAGTATAGAAAGGTTGTAATTTAAGCGTGTCAACATGGATCGAACATAATATAAATGTTATTTAACTGGAATCAACTTTAAATATTTTAATAATTTAAAATATTTAAAAAAATTAAAATTTAGAGCTTGGCTTTAGCTAATAATTTCCTTTTACATGTTGTTAACAGTACGAAAAATCGTGGTTTGAAATAATTGCTAAAAAGGGATAATTTACTCAATAGTATTAATTTTATTTCAACTCAACGTGGTTCTGAAAGAAACTACTTTTTTTCTTATTCTTTTTTATTTAAAAGAGAAAACATTTCTCAACGCTTTAAAACGGAAATAAAATATTTATATTTATTTTATATTATCAGCAATTCAGTATACAAGAAAATATATGTAAATATAAATAAAATGTATGTATATAACTAAAACATTGAACGCTATAAGTAAACAAATTTTAATTTTTTAACTTGTTGCAAAAATTAAAGTATAGTTTCCTTATACAATATTCCTCAAAACACTTAAAACAATAGCTTTGTATTATTGTTGAAATACATATAATAATAAATAGTTTAAATGATATCAATTTTTTCAGTTTGAACAATTAATTCTGTATAATGTACGTGGTTAGTAGGTACAAATTGAAGACCAATTTGATGGTTTATGGGCATGTACAATTTCTTTGTTTTGTGAAAATTTACAAATTTACAAATTAAAATTCAATCATTATTTGACTAAAAAACTCCATATATTTATTTTTTTCTACAAACATAACATACATTAGTAAATTTCCAACAACATATGTATGTATTTCTTAAAAAAATTTGAAGCACATATGTATTCAAATCTAACATATTTACGAAAATCGTATATCATAGTGGAACCAAAACTTTGCATTTATTGTTTATATCTTCAGAATGAGTTTACTTAAAAGCAAATAATTTAAATTCGGAAACAGTGCTAGAGGTGTTTAACGACCCCCCAACGGTGTAGACTGGATTTTTTTCAAATCAACTTGGTGTCTGTCTGTGACACCCTTTTAAATGTAAACCATGTATCCTGAAAATTTAAAAAGAGTGGGCGAATGTGGTCAAAAGTCTGCCAAATAAAGCAAAGTTCACATCATCCTGCGTATTTTTGGCGGCGGTGAAAAAATGTATGCTGGAAAGAGGAAATAATACAGATGGATGCAAATTGATCCTACTTATTTAAATTAAATTTATTCAACATTTGAAGAACTATAGAAACTTATTTTTAAATTCTGCAACACTTTTTATTCCAACAAAAATATTTTTCACTGAAAATCCTAATTCACAGTACATAAATTATACAGTAGAACAGTAGTTATTAAGTAAATGGAGGTAACTAGTTTTTTTTGCAATTTATTACGCTTAGCTGAGTGCAGAAAGCTTATTCATTTTGTATCGATAGCGTAAAAAGTTCTTTCTGGATAAAAATTATATAAGATGCCTAAATTTGTACAAAGTCATTTTATTTGCAGTTGTTTTCTACTATTTTTCCGCATGGGATGTCAAAATTAAATTTTTGTACTGAATCATTTTGACCACTTTGAATGAAAAACTTAATTGAAGTCTAAAGTTACTAAAATTAATTTATTACAAATCTAGGGATTTTTAATTATTAAATTTGTTAAATTTTGCACATAAAATGTTAAAAAATTTCGCTAAGTGCGGCTTTAAGTGGCTAATTGTGACGACTTAAGTATAGTGAGCTCTTAGGCTGGAATTTACATTTAAACTCGCACAATAAAACCGAAAATGAATGGGAGCTTAAGTAACGATCAGAATTCAAGCTGTACTGTGAAATCGGACATTAGAGTTTACTTGGGTCATTGCGAGAACTAATCTTTTTATATGTCGAAAATAATCGAAGTTAAAGTATGTATTTTCGTAATGTTGGTACTAACTACTGTTGAAGAAAGTATAAGCGTTTTATTGGAGCGATCAATCATCAATTGTTGTAGCAAGACTCTGGATTGAGCGAGACATTAAAATCTTGCCTAAGACTAAATTCAGAATGGAAAAATATCCTTAGTTCGAGAGCGCGGCTTTCCTCTTTGTTTGCAGAAACGCGCAACTTGTCTACGATTCGAATTGCAACTAGCAGAATTCCAGTAACCGGGCATCGCAGTCAATTTTAGCGAATAAATCATTAGAGCTGCTTAATGGCCGGCGAATGAGGTGCACTTCCATTTTGGCCGCGGTATTCGAATCGAAAGATGGTTAACTGCTGCGACAACGAGTAAGACACGAAAGGTAACATCATGATCAGGTGCCTCAAACCAGTGTTCACTTTCGCAGTCGTAAAAAGTGATTTATTAATGTTTTGTGTTTCAATCACCGATCCGCGGTGTCTGTCTCGGCGGGGATAGTTCATGCCCCCGTCAGCCGCCGCCGCCGCGGTCGTTCCGTTGCTAGAAAGTTCAAAGATTGGAAAGATCGCGAAATTTTCCGATGCTGTCGCTAATTTTCAGGTGTACGCACCGGAGCACAAGACACGGCATACGTCCCTAGTGTTTTTTTTTTAATGAAAACATTGATTAAATCTTCCGCTCCTTGGGTTTTCGGGGTCGCTGAATCCCCTTTTAGGTTTAATTTTTCTAGGGAGATTAAAGGAGTCAGTAAATTAAAAACATTCCGCACATCACTTCAGATGGCCTTTTGATGTTGCTTTAATAATATTGATATTATTAACACACAAAACATAGTGCTATTTTTTTATTTTTCGTTACCCTTATTTCTCTTGCTCCGAAACTATAATTCATCATTTTTGTAGCTTATGTGCTTTGCATGGTTATCTTTTTCTAGGATTTTTCTGTGGGATTTTTTGTTCGACTTATTCTGTCTAATGTTTCAATTATCATAAATAATTTCATTTATAGATTTGGTTTGGGAACAGAAATAAGTATACACAACAAAATTGTATTAACGTTATACGAAGCATAATCGATGGGGAAAAATAAAACATATTATTTATATGTATCACAAAGTTATTTTAACATGCCTCAAATTTCGAGGCATGTGATAGTAGAAATTTCCTTTTTTAAGCATAAGAGTTGCAGTGTAAACATGTCCATTTGAGTTCAAATGCAAAGTTTGTAGTTTTAATAGTGGCCTACATAAAATGTGATGAGGAGTAGAGATCCTGAAAATGGTTAAGCCGATTTTCATCAAACATGACAAACGTTAGCTTTAAAAAACAAGATTATTGAAAAAGGCTCATCCGTTCTGAAGTACAGACAGACAAACAGACATAAGATAGACGGATAGACAGACAATGGTTCCCAACGTATATACATATATCTTAAAATGATGGAGCATGGAGGTTTAAATAAGGGAAAAATACGAGGAATGAGTTTAATGTACCCTTCGTTATAGAGTATGACGATTTGCGGATGGTTTGAAACGAGATTTAAAACGATCGTTAAATGTTTAGAGACTTGTGCTTGTGTGTTTGAACAGCGAAATTATGCTAAAATATACTTGCTCCGATAAATGTTTTGCGACATCGACTTTTTCTGGCTAAATTGGACCCTAAGCGACGACGGGTCTATGTGCGATCAATCGCGCCGAAGTGTGAGCAGGATCCGGGGCTAGGACATGAGACGTTAATGCAGGTGCTGGACTGCCCGGAACGTACCTTAGTGCAGCGATGGCATGCCTTCCGAATACTTTCCGAATATATTACTTGATTGGTCAACCCAATCAATCAGTACTTTTTCTCGGGTTGATCCTCTGTCACATGCCTTCTCCATTCATCGTATACCTTAATCGAGATCAGACGACAGATCGGCCGCGCGCATCGCGCTCGCGGTGCCTCTAGCGCTGCTCATCTCACTTGCCGGCATCCGCGCGGACTGTCGCGATCTTGTTTCTCGCTTTGCCGATCCCTAACAATGGTTATTGTGATACAGATGATGTTTTACCGGGCAGCTCCTGCGGCTGCTCCCTTTTTATTGTCCTCATTGTTTTCAAATTCGTGAATAACTTCGAATTAATTCCTCACTAAATTGAACACATTCTTCACAGGTTTTTTTTCGCGTGATCGCGTCGCGAAACGGTCCTATCGCCCGGCCAATGTCTGTTTTAGTAATTTTGACAGGCAATTTCTTTGTATAATGAATGCCAAGGACAGCCCCGAGGCATCCGTAATGATTTGAGCAGCTCCCGCAGCTTTTTTAGCGCCCTGCAGCCTCCTTTGGCATGCTCAAGTGTCTTCATTAAATACGAACATAAATAACTTTGGCCAGCGGGACAATTGCGCCAATTTCAGGTGAATTCGCTTCCGAAACACTGCGAATTCGACTTTTTCTGGCCTCATCAAAACCTGTTGAAATTTTGATCGCGCCTGCAAAAAGATGGATTCTTCTGGTGTTTCGATTTCACAGGTTTCTGTCGATTGGCTGTGATTTCTATGGACTTTCTAAATTGTTGCCATCCTTTCGGTGAATAGATCAATATTCAGTTTTTACTTGGGTTCACAATCAGGTTTGGAGAGTAAAGTGATGAGGATGGGCGGATTCCTTGATAACTACCATGTTATTTGATAAAAATATGACCTTTTACTCATAATTAATTTTTTTTTAGATATGTCGGAAAATAACAATCCGGGCCAATTAACAAATTATATATAGTTCGATATCTCTACAAGGAGTTACATTTACTGTGTTCGTTTAAGCAATTGAATTGTGTTTGTTATAATCAAGTACCAGCTAGTAGTGCTTTTCTCTATAATTTATATAATTTCTTTAATTTGTATAAATAAAGTTCGACATGTTTATTTAAAGTTTCACATGTATTTATCTATGTAGATTTCCAGATTTCAATCTTATCTGACTAATGAAGTATTTATAGTGACCTAGGATGCTTTTAACAAACGAAGTATTTTCACTTTGTTTAATTTATTGAGATGAAAAATACAGACTCCATTCATTTGTTTTCAAACTGATAAATCTTATGGTTAAAAATGAAAAGGTTTCTGAAGTTTGAAAACCCAGGAGTGATACTTTGAGTTTAAATTACATACATAGTTGCAAAAACCACTCAACGGATTGGGACAGAATGTGAGAGAAAATTTAAAATTCGTTAATAGTATCTAATAATAACGATACTGTAGAATAAATATTTGTAATAACTATTATTTTAATTAGGGAATAATAAAGACTCTAGAAAAATTCGAATTTAAACGCCCTCCAAATTAACTGATAGTGTTTGTTCTTCAGTTAATTGCATATCTTTTGGCGCTTAGTTTTAAACAGGCAAGCATGACAAGGAAATGTTGCTCATATTTATTTCTCATTATCTCAAATTGATTTCAAATTTTAAGAATTGGAAGTAAAATCGTTGGTAAAACATTACAGATACGAAAAAATTGCAAACCTGTTTTCCTACAAAATTCTTTTTACATATACATATTAAGAGATATTGAGATATAATTTACACGTTACATATTAAAAAAACTGGTCAAAACTCCAACCAAGCCTTACTTTTTTATTATATTATATTATTATTAGATAAAACTGTTATTGGAACCAGAGTTAAAAAGCGGTGAAGGTTAAGAGTAGACATTTTACCGTAAGGGGCTAAACTACTACTGTGATCAGTGACCACTATATGAAAGAGTTCGATTATAAGTTTCGGTTATATGTATTATTATATGCGGTAGCTACTTTTGTGAATGTTTCGGATTCTAGTTAATTGGGATTAATCGAATCTTGAGTCTAGATTGAGTTAGTTTTGGGTCGAATTGATTATTATTAGGTATTCGTCCCACCTACCAAGATATGGGTGAATAGTTCTTCATTTGGAGGAATTTTGAAATAGTACAGCAAAATTTGACAACCTTAAATGCAATTTTCAGATACCAGACGTGAAAGACATTCACAACATGTCGTTAGTTGGAAATTATGGATCCCACATTCTGCACAGCTTCCACCCGCATCTCCTGCAGTCGCTCAACTCGAACATGCTGTCGAACGGCGGGCCGGGCAACTTCTTCGCGTCGGACAGGACGATGACGAAGCCGATCCTGTCGAGCTTCCAGCTCCCGTCGGCGTTCTCCCCACCAAAGTACATAGGAATCTCGCTAGACCAGGTAAACATGGCCGCTCATCCCGCTGACGAGTAATTAGACTTAAACAATCACCAGAATCTATTTAGTGGCAACGAATCCTTCAGGACAGACTCGGCGAGTCCCACGTGCACGTCCGTCTCCCCGCTGACGAAGAACGACTCCCTCGAGGGCCAGAGCGAGTACGAGGGTGACAAGGGGGAGAGTCCGCGGAGTAATCCGGATATCAGGGATTATCGCCGTAAGTAGCCCGATGACAAAGTCTTTGCATTTATTTTTTATTAAGCATTTCATGGGGTGTTTTGCTGGTTCTGCTAAGCCACGATATGGGGAGGGCTGCGGTTCTATTTCTCGAAATTTATTCTCCTCTGGACACTTAAGACGCGACTAAAACCTTGGTTTTAAGGATTTTTGCATAAAGTTATTGCAAAGGGCATCGTGGTACTTTATGCCCACCAAAAATCTGTATTTGCGTTTTATAAAAGAGTTCCTTCGGTTCGGTTTGTGTAGTTCTTAAACATACTTATGCATCATACATGTTAGTAGATACAATATACTTCTGGAATTTTTCATTAAACACTCTGAACATATTTAGTAATAAATAATACTAGATTTAATATGTTACATATGTTAATATGAACAGTGTGAAATCGATTCAAAAACCCGGCCAATGTGCGAGTCTGACCCATGCACCGAGAGTTCTTATAGAAAGTTCATTAAATTTGAATATTAATATGTAGGTATAATACAAACACGTGATAAAGTTCAGTTCTGCGATCCGTAACTAAGTTTGTTTATAAAGGACTTTTGCTGATTTCTGTGCTACTTAGAGATCGCTTTATTTTATCTATAATATTTACATAAACCTTTATCTACTCTAATTATTTCAAATTTTTCGTTTTGTAAATTTCGGAGATAAGAGGAGTATAGTACTTTTTATGAATTTTTCATCTTAAGTCGAAAAGTACGCATTAAACGAATTGAAAATTTATATTGGAATGTATAAATAAACCCTTTCATATGATACCCCCAGTTGCCCTAGTAAGCTTACTACTTTGAAATTTCGACCCTATATCTTGGCCCCTTTTGCAATGAAAATTAAAAATAGCTGTAAGTAGCAAATATTATTTAAAAGTACTCCAGATTTCAAATCGATAGTATTAGTGTAGTTGCTGAAAGCTTCAAAATAAATAACATGAAACTTATGCAAAAGGATCTCGGATCTGTCATTTTTCTGTTATGACACAGATAAAATTATATCAGACGTTTGAAAAATTTAGTAGGCATACTAAAATTTTGAAAGAGGACAGATCGATAAGTATAATCAACGGAGAGGCCGAATATTTCAATATCGATTAAATTAAGAGTTTTAAGGACAGTTCTATCTGTATTTAAGGATTGTTCAATTAAACATTTGAAATTATTGGAACAATTCGAATTTCTTAACGATTTCCTTTGAAACGGGGAGTAAAACGCATAAACGTCGGCAATTAATTCGTCATCGTGTGTCTTCCATCAGCCAACCCTTACCCTGCCAGTGCCCCACAAATCCTCATTGGATCATGCCACGATCATTAGATCAAAGGGGTTGCACCCAAACGTATCTATTGTGCGGGGATAACTATTAGCGGGCATCGTCGTAACTTGGAGCGTACTTAAAATTCCGACGGCAACCAATAAATAAACCACACCGCGTCAATCCGGCGATTGTTTATTTTCGTGGATTAAAGGAGCGACCATAAACAGCATATGGACGCAACTGGTGCCCCTTTGACTTTGGTCATTGTGTTATTTTTGTTCGCACAGTGCGATACTCGGGGAAGACACATGAAATGAAGACGTTTGTTGTTTCTAATCTGTTTACAGGCTCCTTACACCATGTAAGTGGAAGGAAATTAGTTTGTCGTTTATTGCTTCGGTAATTGAAGAGATCTTGCCACCCAGCTGTAGTTTTCGATTGTTTTTTTAAACTTTGTGTTTGTTGGAAAACTACATAAATCGTTTTTTGAACGTAATTAAAAGTTAAATCTTTTATTTAAAAAAACGTTGTCTACAGACTACAAATGGACCACTCAAACCAAAAAGAGACAAATAATAACTTCTCTTTATTGAAAAGATAGAGTGTACAATTTTTCAATTTGAAATTCTTTACTCATTCAGGGTCTATGTATGTCTAAAGAATAAACGGAGTTAAAAATAACAAATATATGTAAAAAGTACAGGACTTTATCTAAAAATACTCAAATTATGTAATTTGGTTCCAATTACTATTGTCTTTTATTCATTAAATGCCTTTAAATTACCAGTCCTTAAGGAAATTTTCTTATAAAAAATGTAAAGAAAAACTTACACGTGTGATTAATTTTATTCACGAGAATTTTTCACCAGTTACTTATAAGGAAATAGACAAGGTGCACGACAATTGCAAATAACAGCGGAATTTCTTACCGCAAAATTTGCATTCGACTGCACAAATGGAATTTCAGCTCGTTTGTTTGATGTTTATTGAAGCGAATCAGATGATGTTATCAAATTTTGTTATTAAAAGCGGAGGCAATGGCAACGTGTGTGCCCCTCAAATATTATGTTCGTGCCCAACATGCTCATAATATTTGGAATATCCGTAGTGTGGCAGGGTCAGAGAATCAATCTACTGGGTGGAAAAATGAATTTTATTTATTGGAAAGAATTTCGTATGCTCACATTGTGTCTACTTTATTATCCTTCTTAAATTTAGATGGATATCTTCCAGATGTACATATCAAATCGAATTTGAATCGCTCCTCCATTCCCGAATCCTGTCCAGTTTGCGGGATACAGCTCACGACTGAAGAATGGAATACACATTTTCTCACAGAACTCGACAGACTGTATAAACTTAGTTCTGGCATGGACCGGTCCAATCTTCAGACGGATTTTATGTTCGGCACATGCACAAATCAGGACAACTCATTTAGAACTAGTCAAAGTAGATGGGAGGTAAGCTTTATTTATATTTTCATTTTGGGGTAAAATGTTGGTATAAATCTAAACATTCATTTTAACATTTATATTTATGTAAAAAATAATGTTTCTTTTACACGCAGACCTTTCAAAGGATACGATCAAACCGACAAGGTCGCCTTAGGATTAAAGTGCGAAAGCGGAAATGTGGAGATTTATATTTCCTAGAAAATTTATTTTGTAATTCCTGTCCAATCTGCAGACGAAAAATGCCTCTAGATGGTAAAAATATGGAGGTGGGTAATAAAATTTGCATATATGTATCTTTGAGGCATTTTACTTATACAGTTTTAGAAGAATATCAATATTTAAGAATTTTTGAAAAATTAGTATCAAGTTGGAAGTTTGTAATTTTTCTACTAAGAGTATTATTTTCGAAGTTACGAAAAAGTAATAAAAACTATATAGTAAATGCAACCTACAAAAACGGCATGAAAATCTCTAAAATTTTGATGAAAAATTCTATATTTTCAGGATGATAATTCAGTTAAAGACGAAATTGAGACAGTGGATGTTGAAAGTTGTGGCGATGATGTGCCAGACTCTGGATCCGAAGTTAACACAACAAATAAAGTTGAGGGAGTGCTGTATAAGAGTGTCTGCTTAATTAATAAGGACGTAAACGAAGACATTTCCAACAGTTGGGATTCAGTATCTAATTTCAATTGTAAGTTTTATTTATTAGTTTAAAAAAATCTGATTAGTTTAATAAACTTTCTGTTGTAGCAAAAGTGGGTAGTGAATTATCGTCCACCACGCCGCAGTTATATAACGCAGATTCCTGCGGTGATAGAGCGTGCAAAGACGCAGAACCCAACACATGTAACAATGATAGTGATGAGGATGTGATTGTTGATGATGATAGCGTAAAGATTTGCAGAAAAAGGAAATTCGATGAAGAAACGAGGTAATCTATTTTACGTGTGCGCACTTGAGTTAATTTTCGTTGCCCTTTTGCACATGCGTATGGAGTAAAACTGCCATTATCTAGTAATTTAGCAATAATTAAGACGCTTGCTTGACCGGAACTAAAGGGGCTCTAAAACGCATATTAATTCCTTATTTACATTCCTGGTTTTGAAATTAATATTTGATGTTAGAAATACCAAGGTATAAATATGAATTTATTTCTATAATAATTTATCTAAGGAAGCATTTTGCGTCCATAAACAATTTGAAAATAATTTTTTATTTCAAATATCTTAGATCAGAAAAACAATTATTTTTTAGAATCACGGTTTCAAAAAATGTCTCTTGATCTGTACGAATTTTGTATTATTTATTCTACTAGTATTTTTTTCAATATATCGATTTCTCTTTATTACACTTATCATTATTACAGTAAATTACACCAATACTTTTGCAGATCAGAAAACAATTCACCTGAGGAGGACCGACAATCCGAACCACAAGTAACGAGTACTGAACAGGCGGACACGCCGAAGTACTCAGCGTTCGAGGATCTTCGGACGCGAATGTGCGAACCGGAAAGTGGAAAGAAGCTAGGTAAGGAGGAGGACGACTACAAGTGTTTTATTTGTAAGGTAGGGCATTTTAGCCGCTCCTGTTTCTAATAATCTATACCTTTTCCGCCCTCAAGACAGGTCTAGAAAAGTGTTCAAACTTCTTCCGTGGCAGGACGTTATACTTCCACCAGGGCTGCGCCAACGTTATGAGTAGCCGTCGACTAGCCGGGAATAACGAGTAATCCGCACTTAGTCTAAATATGTATTTATTGTAATTTAACTTTAAATTATGTTAATTTAACTTAAAACTTATTTAATAAAGAGGAAAGCCATTATACGCACTTTTTCCACCACAACCGAGCGCCCTGAACTTTCGCTATCTCTTTAATTGTGAAGGCAAATTTTTTGACCAGCCTAACGCATCCCAAAAATTCGATAAAAAGCGCTAACAGCCAGTTCGCCGCATTTAAATCTTTGAAAACCGTGTAAATTGATTACCCCTGAAAGTGCCCATTGCGACGAGGTTCGCATATTAATGGACCATCCGAAAGTACAATTTCGCAGCTGAAAAAGGGCAAAAAAGTGCAAAAGCCAAAAAATCACGACAAAACTTTCTGCCACGTTTCGATTAATTAATTCCAGTCACATACGAGGGAATTTCATGTTTCAGGAAGTTATGGATTTTTATGGCTAATCAAGCAGTCGGCGAAGGCCATAAAAACTTCATGTGTCACCCGCTAGAATTTCTAATTAATTTGTCCTAATTTCACAGTCTATGCTGGATTATAATCCACGTGGTTTACTTTCATGTGACCGGATTATCCGAATTATGCTAATTGCTACCACCGATGTTCAGTGATGGAGATGCAACTTTGATGGATTTAGGTGATGCTGATCACATAGTGATAAAGTTACATTAAAACAGATATAAAATAATTTCATGTTGTATGAAAGAAAATTACATATGTTTATGTTTGCCATCTAATTTGAAAATCTTTTTCATATCAAAAAATGTCTTTACATATTTAGCATAATTGGAATTAAATTCTCATCATGTCATTAGCAATATGCAGCGCAACACCTTCGTGTGCACGTTTTTGTTAGATTTTAAAACAAGTTAACATTAAAAAGTTGAATTATCTATTCAAAAAACCATTACTCTCGTAAAATTTCAACCATATTTACAATAGTAGGAATAGACAGTATTGTACTATGAATTCTCAAAATGTGGCTTCGAGTTCGAAACTGGGTGAAAGAGCACGACTAAAATATTCCTGCTCTTAGCTAATCCTTTTAATAATTTCAAAATCAAGGCGATATTAATTAAGGCAAGTCTAATTAGAAATTATGTAACACTTCTCTGGATTCCCAGTAGAAAAAGAATTTATTAGCACTTGTTAAGGCTTAGGGGAAAGCCCCGCGGAAGCAAATCCTGTAGGAGGTGTAAAGCCTTTTCAAAAAAATTAATTGTGCCTAAAACCTCAAGCATCTTCAGGTCATTAATCACCTCGGCGGCACTCAACCTCTGTAAAATTGTAGAAGTGCTCGCGAAATGTAATCAAAAGTGAACTCCTTTAAACGCCTTGTAATTGATATCGCCCTCCGGCGGGACGACGGGAACACGTAAATATTGGTTTTCGCGGCGGCAGGGGAGCGCCGGTGATTACACGGGCTGAGGCGGTCCAATTCACGCAGGAGGGAGCCCGGCCAGTCCGGGACCCCTCAAATATGATTATGAAAGGGACTACAAAGGCATCAGGGTGATCCGGGAAACTCAGCCGAACATCTGAGGCCCGCCCGCCGCCGCCCTGCGCACCCGACAAAAACCTAATAATATTGCAAATTTTTCATGTCACTGAGGAAATTGTGTCAGGCTTACGGGGATGATTTGTTGTTCCCGGATTACGGGGGTTTCTCAAGCTTAACTTCTTGCGTACTCCGGGAGCAGTGCAATCCTGGCAGGAATTTGTTTATTTTCTACATTTCAACGGAGTCCCTGACACATTTGCGAACTATTCTCGCCCGGTTTTTATCGCCCGCCACAAAAAACAAACCTTCGGGATCAGCGAGATAATTGGGAAATTTACGATATTGGGCGTGCGGGTTACATCTCATTTCCATATGGGTTATGGGACCGATTTCCGAGATTATCGCCTGTTCAGGGATCTCGGCGCCTTTTTTATCGAGGTTTTTTCCAAATTTATTACTTATTAGTTAACGTGATGATGTGCCACCGTGTTTAACTTAACTCACCAGTTTTATACTCGATATAATAACAATGGGATTCTTATTGAACATTCAAAACATACAAAGTAGGGAATGTCTATACATGTGGGAGAATTCCCACTTTTCATCAGAAGGCTCAGGACAGAGTTAGAGAATTGGGGCGCAAATTCGAAGGTCACACGGGACGCTTCCTACAGGTGGTTATTCGAGTTGAAACTAAGCATACATTTTTTAAGATTAAATTTTGAAATAAATGTAATCTAGTAATAGAAGAACGATTTAAGATTAAAGGCTTGTATGTCTTGGACAATTAGTATTTCGATCGGTACTTTATATGGCTTAATTGAGCATTCCTGATTCAGTAATTATTAAATACTTGCAATTATATAAAAACTAACGAATCACATTAGTACAAGATTGTATCTGTACATTATTTTTTAATGATTTTCTAAAAATAGCCAAATTACAATCTTTTGATCAGAATTCAAAATAATAGGTAAACAACTTTTACATTTTCAAATTTTTCATTTTGAGTACGCAATTAATCAGCAAACAAGAAACGCCTATGAAGAAATTTACTAAGTTACTGAAACATAATTTAATAATATCAAATGCCTTCTGACCGATAAAAAGATTTATTATATGCAATAACAGCCAAAATAACGCAAATCTAAAGTAATAAAATAATTTTGAGATTGCTTCAATGTCGTTTTAAGTGCTACCCCCTCGAAGTGTTTATGCGCTTTGCTGACGAAGAGTGCCACCAAAATGATTAAATAACTCCGGTGAGCAACAAGAAGTCTTGGTCCCCACGCGAGCTTTGAGGAATATTAAAAATAACCATGCGGGTGTTTTTTTCACTCGGAAATCTTGCCAATGTATCAGCAACAACAATTAGTAATAATTTCTGATCTACGCAAGAACTGAAATAATCCCGCCATAAACTTTCTCTGATCGACAGAAATGACCTACGCCATGACTAGTTCCTGATAACGCTCTTGTAATCCAGAAATTGGAGTGGATGCAGTTCGGGAGGGCTGGGGCTCCTATTATCGAATAGCTTAACGCTGCGTTCTAAATAAGAACTCCACCCCCTGAACCCGAGCCCGCACCCGAACACTATCTTAACTGGGCTGATAAATGAGCCTTTACAGCCCACGGGAACTTCGGTTACGACTCAGTTTAAGTGCGGCGATCGAAGAGGCTAGAAGCTGAGTCAACTTTAGTCAGAGAATCTTGTAACTTGGAATGGCTGGCAACTTATCAAGATTTTTAAGCGGAAAGCTGAGCAGGCAGATTCTGCAAGAGCAGAAGACGAGACTCGCGGTTCGGCAGATCAGCTCCCAGGAGGTGTTTGCGAGGGAGGATAAATATGGGGCTCACAACTACCACCCCATACCTGTTGCCCTAGAACGCGGAAAAGGCGTCTTCGTCTGGGATGTGGAAGGTAAAAGATACTTCGATTTCCTCAGCGCTTATTCAGCGGTCAACCAGGGCCACTGCCATCCTAAAATCGTTAAGGCCCTTGTGGAGCAATCGGGCAAATTAAATCTGGTTTCGAGGTAAGTTGAAGAGTGGACGAACCGAACGCGATTTTGTAACGATTAACCGGTTTTTGCAGAGCGTTTTACTCCGATGTTCTTGGAGAGTACGAACAATTCGCCACCCAATACTTTGGATACGACAAATTGTTGCCAATGAACACCGGCGTCGAAGGTTGCGAAACTGCTTGCAAACTCGCACGCAAATGGGGGTATGCTGTGAAAGGTATTCCCAAAAATAAGGCAAAGGTATGCACTTTGAATATTTAAATGTATTCAGGACACATTCATAGCGAAATACTTTTCATAGATTGTTTTTGCTTCGGGAAATTTCTGGGGTCGAACATTGGCAGCTATATCAGCCTCTACAGATCCTTCAAGTTACGAAGGTTTTGGACCTTTCATGCCAGGATTTGTTGTTATCGATTACAACGATACTAAAGCTCTTGAGGTAAGTGCTACTCATAAAATTAAGAAGTCATATCAGAGTATTCCCAAAAGTAGCTGTATCAGTAGCTAAACTTAAACTTAATTGTTTTGAAGGAATCTAAAAGTTCTCCAAGATAAGAGCTGGCTAAGTGAATACTTTCACTGATTCCACTAGCTGTAGCCAGTTGATCCGTGGAACTTGTTTTGATAGCTTATCTCACCCAATGACCGGAAACAATTTCGGTACAAAAAACGCAATCTGTTCGACAAGTGTTATTCCATTGCAATGATTAAGACGAGATTGAAACAAATATTTGTGTAACCGATAAACACTTGGCAAAAAAGTGGTTGTAGCTAAGTTTAGCACAGACTGCAGTTGCAGTAAGTTTTACCTAGACAACCTAAGAAAAATATTATTGCTTTGGATTTTGTAGATTTCAAAAAGAACTCTTTTTTCCTCCAATAACATTGTTTTTATATTATTAACGCCTTTTTAAAGAAAGTTTATATACTGGTCTTTATCTTTAATTTTGCCAAATTATATTATGCCTAAGAAATCCCAATAACATAAAAATGTGAAATTATAATTCTGTTACAAACCCTTAAAAGATTTTTTTGACCTTTGATTTTTTTTTTATCAGCACAAACAAAAAATAAAAATTGTTGATTTAGCAAAATTTATGTTCGCCTCATTGCGAATTGTTGAATGTTAAATTTAACTAAAACGCACAACATAACTTTGCAGTAGCTTATCAAAATTTCAGTTATAAAATAGATCAAACATGAAAATTTTATACAAACACTGCGTTGGAAGCAGTCTCTTAATTCTTATATTGTATTTATAAAAACTTTAGTATTGATATAATATAGTAAAACTGCGTTATAATGTATTCGAATGGAACGGGAAATCGACTATTCGTAATAGTAGCTCAAACGAACATTTAATTATGTATTATTATTTTATTTTACTAAGCATTATTAGGACTTTAGCTTAATTTATCATGTCCTATTTTGTACGCTATTCAGGAAGCCTTAAAAGACCCAGAGGTTTGCGCATTTATGGTAGAGCCAATTCAGGGCGAGGCTGGAGTTGTTGTTCCAGACGACGGATATTTAAAAAAAGTGCGAGATGTCTGCACCAAAAATAATGTCCTATTTATTGCGGATGAGGTTCAAACCGGAATTGCGAGAACTGGAAAGCTTCTAGCAGTCAATCATGAAAATGTTCGACCGGATATTTTAATTTTGGGTAAACTGTTCTACATTTATAATAGTAAAGTAATAATAAAAGAAATATTATACAATTATAGGCAAAGCCCTCTCCGGTGGAGTATACCCAGTTTCCGGTGTTTTAGCCGATGATTCAATTATGCTTTGCATTAAACCTGGAGAGCATGGCTCCACTTACGGAGGAAACCCCTTGGCTTGTCGAGTGGCAATCGCAGCCCTGGAAGTTGTTACAGAAGAAAAATTAGCAGAAAACGCTGAGAAAATGGGCGTCATCCTTCGAAGGGAGTTGAACAAACTGCCAAAGGATATTGTAACGCTCGTTCGAGGAAAGGGACTGCTAAATGCTATTGTTATTAATAAAAGTATTAAAATATCACATAAAATATTAAATAAATATTAATTTTGTTAAAATTTCAGAATACGATGCGTGGGACGTATGTCTTAAACTGAGTGAGAATGGTTTACTGGCCAAGCCAACTCATGGCGACATAATCCGTTTCGCACCTCCTTTAGTTATTACTGAAGAGCAAACTTTAGAATGTTCAGAAATCATTAAGAAAACTATTACTAGTTTGTGATTATGTAAAAAGGCTGAAATAAAGATGTTTCGTTTACTTATTCAACTTTAAATATATCAATAGATTTTACCATAATGTACTCAATTTCTAGAATTCGCGAAAGTACATTGAGGGGATTCCCAAATAATAGGTAAACAGATGAGAATTTTAACGCCCCCAAATTTTTAAAAAGTATATACCCAGTCATTCGTAATAAGCACGGGAGCTTTTTTTTCGGTGCATTACCTAATTGTCTACATTGCTTTCAATTGATATTCAATGCAAGAAATTTTGTGAATTAAAAACATATGCAAAATGTTAAATATATTTCTTTTTTCATTGCCATGGGTGTCAAAAAAATCCCTTGAAATTTAAAAATGTAGAAATAAAATATGCACTCTAATGAATCAACAGCAAAGAGACAAAAATGCATAATTTTCCCTACGAAATTATTGAACCTATGGTATTAAATAAAAAATCTTTTTTTATTTTAAGATGTGTGCGGGGTTAATAAAATATTTATTAATATTGTAGTATCGCATTTGGAAGGTGTAACACATCACATATTCTAAATTTGTGAGCATATGTTTAACAATTTAAGTTTCATTATACTTATAACGAAAATAAATATTAAAAACCTACGTTTATTCCTGTTGTAACTTTCGTACGAAAGAAATCGAAAAGAGCTTACAAAAGCTCCTTAATAAAGTTTCTTTATGTAGCTTTAATTTCCATTAGCTTTTTCGCACATAGCGCCAAAATAATGCATTGGATTTTTAACTGAAACTTTAAACAGTTGGAACGAAAAAATTAATTGAAGTCGAAAGTAACTGAAATAAAGTTGCTATTTTAGGGATTTCTGTTAAGCAATTTTTAACCAAAAAGGGCCTCTGTAAGTTTTTTTCGATTCCTTCCGTATGAAAATTAAAACAAACTCAATGGTAGGAATAAAACAGTTCAAGACATCTAGAAAAGAGGTAACAAAAATAGTTATAATGTAAACCAATCGCTTTCCAAAAAACCATAAAAAAATAACCTCGAAAAGATATATTATGTAGATATAATCAACCGCCAAAGCGCACTTGAATAAATAATCTTATCAAAGGCAGTTTGAAGAAAGATGTTTCAAGTTGGTGATCAATTTACCCCTAATACAACAATTAGGAATATCTCTGGACTTCGTCAGTAATTTTTCACTCATTATCATGATCAATTGTTTCCGCAAAACCAAAAATATAAAAAAATAAAAATCTTAATGAGTTCTCAAGTAATCCCCATATGCACCTTCTCAGATACCATCTGGACTAGGAATCGTGATTATAGCCACGGAGTTCAATTAATCGAAGTCGCGGATTCTCCCAAGCCCGCGAAGGCCACGGCTAGGCAGCGACGAAGCTAGCCAAATATTTGCAAAGTCGATTTCGGGGTGCTTCACCAGCGCCTGATTCATTCACTGATCACCACAATGCCTGCGAGTCCGTTTTTATTTTTAGTTCGATTTCGCGCAATTGGAGTGGAGAAATGATTGTTTAGACGCCGCGAAAGTTCGGCTATCGTCCTTATCTGGAGTGCGTGTCTATTTGAGCAGATTCGATCTCGGTATGCTGGCGAAAGCGATCTTCCGATATGATACATTTTGGACAATCTATTATTGCAAATTTTTAATAAAATGACCAAAAATTTGGGTTGGGTTCATAAAATTGTCCTTTTTAATAAAAGACGATTTCGTGAAATGAACATATGTTAATAAAATGTTGATTTTTTCAATTTCCTCATTTGTAAAGTTAAGAGGGGATTTCCATAATAACAAAGTCGATTCGGTACTTTTTTTGATTTTGAAATTATCTTCAATTATATCTTTCCGTTGCCGGAAGTGGTGGCATTGAACTTTTTCGATGCTTTAGAACATGAGTTTTTTCCTTTACACAATTCTTTTGGAATGCTTTAGATCAAATTTATAACAAAGTTAATTTTTTACTAATTGCTGATTTTAAGCATAGTTTTAATTTATTAGATCGTTATTCGATTTTATAAAAGCTATTTTCTAAAATCTCAACGATTAAACTACAAATATCAATCAACGCACTACGATTTAATAATAAGTTAATTCAATCCAATCCAACTTACTTTTCTTAATTAAGTGTTAATTTTCAAAACAAACCACCTCCTTCACGAGAAAGTTTAGAAAAAAATAATCGAAGTTAACAAGTTATTCAATAATGCCTGAACAGCATTCATAAGATTTATTTAATTTTAACCATAATTTTTAACTATTTCGCAACTTTATCAATATGTTCTACCCACGCCAAAATGCTTATCAAAATAAATGTGAGCAATCCAGCTGAACAAATTTTGTCAATGGGAACTACTGAACTCAATTTTTAAAAAAAGGCAACCAATCATAGATACTTAAAACAAAAAATAGGTTACCAGAAAATCGACATCGACAATAAGAAAATCCCCTTGTAGTGAATTACAAAATCACGTGCTGGTTATAAAACCAATATTCTTTAAGTGAAGCAAATAATTTCATCGCTTCTTGCTAAGGTAAGTTCTGAGAAGAAATTCAATGCAACATTACGTTTTACAAAGGTGAGAAAACCGATAGGCAAATTTTAAAAAAATCGGTATCAGACAGCAGATAAGATATAACTTCTTCGGCTAGAGCCTCTCCCGGTTGTTTCTTGGACATTTTCAAGTAGATTTTTGGGAATCCCTGATTTGCAGTTTCTGCCTCGCCGACCCACCGCCGAGAAAAAAGCGGAGCCGCCTAAGTCGCGCTTGATAATTTGGATGGAGGGAGCCACTTTCGGCTGCGATGTGACGCGGTGTGTTCGTTGTCTTGGAGGGTTTTGCAACCCTCGGAAGTGATAAAATTGGCCATTGGTTATAAAAGCTGCAGTTCGTCGGTTACGCTTTAAACCGCCGGTGCCAGCGACTGTTAAACGACTGCAGCAAAGCTCAGGGAGGGTGTTTTAGAATTTTTGAAACCGCAGAGTGTGATCTAGAATTAATTACCAGAGGTACTTTATTTTATTGCTAGTTTATTTTGTGAGCTACCTTTTCTCTATGTGGAACTAGTTTTAATGATTTTTCGTTTTGGGAGATGGAGGATAGTGAACTGTTGCGGCTTCATCTGTGCATAACCAGTGTCAAGATTGATTTTATATTTTTTGCACCTGAAGATCGTTTACGTGCTTCATATTATTCTTCGTTAATTTAAATTTTTTTTTGAAATTTGAATAAATTACTTCAATTTTTAGTTAAATTTCATTGTAAGCATGCAATACTTACAAATGCATAATATTGTTGATTTAGCATATAACATTATGTTTCATAAAATATGTGTTTCACATTTTGGAAAATTCGTTTCTTTACCTTTCTGAAATGAATGTGAATTTTTTTCAATATTCTATGTTTGTTTATATTTTTTCTAATACTCAAGTGTTTTCTAAAAAGTAGCAACCGGTGTGTGGATGCATATTTATGTTTAGTAATGTAGTACTTAAGTTAAGCAAATAACAAAAATCATATCTATATATCTCGTCGATTAGCATAATAAAAACAATTAAGAAAATCGTCCTTAGAATAATTTCAGTATATACTACTAAACCTTCAAAAGAATCGAATTTACATATCAACATATCAATCACATGTTAGTTTTAGAAATGTACATTCTTACATTAATTCTTTAGCATAACCCAAAATAATTCTTTGATTTTGAATTTTTGTTGCAATAATCGTTTAATTCACATGAAAAACGGGTGCTAAATCTTTAAAATACCAAATTTAATATCTCATAAAATGTGTAAACTGCACTGTTCGTAACAACTTTTAAGACTAAGAAAAAGCCACTGAATTTGCATAATTAGCAATTCATATTTTTCTAGAAGGCTTTAGTTCGATTTCGTTATCAGTTATGGTGTAAAGTATATGCAACTATTTTTTAACGCATAGAAAAGAAGCATCCAAGTGCACAATAAAATTAGAGCGCACTATAATATTTTTGCGTTAAAAAAATAAATTATATATTATTGCTCTTGTGTTTTAATAAAGCTTTCGTTTGATATCCAACCAATAATCTTGAAAAAACCTATGATTCAGTTTTTTCTAATCTCTGAAATAAATGTCTGTTACAGACAGACAAACAAAAATCAGGTGAATCCATAAGTGTTCTGTTTAACCAATATTGGTAAGGAACGATAAAAAAATTAATATACTCAACGGGTAAAACATTCTTCGTACTTGAGATTGTACTTGAAATATTCTGATTATGGGTCTTCTTTTGTTTTCCTTCTTGTTGGAAAATTTATTAAGCTAATTCTCACTTTTGTTTGCAGGAAGAACTCCTCGTAAAGAACATCCCAAGGAAGAGTAATGGCCCGCCACTTAACAAAACTCTCAACTTCGAAGTTATGCAAACAAGTGCTCGAAGGGCAGGATAAATTGATTTCGCGTCAATTAAGCTGCCAACAGGCGATAGCTCTGGAGGACAAGTACGGGGCGCATAATTACCGACCGCTCCCCGTCTCCCTGGACCGGGGACAGGGAGTGTTCCTGTGGGACGTCGAGGGCAACAGATACTTTGATTTCATTAGCGCCTGCTCTGCCGTCAACGTGGGCCACTGCCACCCCAAAATCGTGAAGGCGCTCGTTGATCAATCGCAGAAGCTAACGCTGGTGTCGAGGTGTGTGGTGAGTGGGTAGTGCAAATAGAGCTAATTCTGATTAGGGGTTTTGTTTCGCAGAACTTTTTATGCAAACTTATTGGGGGAGTACGAAAAATTCGCCACTGAGTACTTCGGATACGACCGACTTCTGCCCATGAACACCGGCGTCGAAGGGAACGAGACCGCCTGTAAACTGTCCAGGAAGTGGGGATATGACGTGAAGAAGATACCCGAAAATCAAGCCAAAGTAAGTAGAGACTAAACATTATTCCAATCAACTTATTTAAAATGTTAATTGAAATAAATGGTATTACGTATGAAAAATCATGTCAAAAGATTAGACCGCGGTTCATGTTCGATAATATCGCGTGATTACAGCAACAAAATTGTGTGCATTGTCTTCTTCAAATCAGAGACTCTTGAAATTTAAATTTTGCAAGTAAATTTATCTTGATGTTTTTCATAATAATATGCATATGTTAAAATGAATTTGTAACTAGATAGAACATTACATATTTTATATATTTTAAAACTTTTTATCACGCTTCAGATAATTTTTGCCACTGGAAATTTTGTTGGACGAACCCTTGCAGCTATTTCGGCTTCTTCAGATCCTTCAAGCTATGAAGGTTTCGGACCGTACATGCCAGGATTTGTCACAATCGAGTACAACAATCTCATTGCTCTAGAGGTAATAAAACCATTTTTTCAACATCTTAACATTTTATACGTCACTCTTTTGTAGCAAGAGTTCCAAGACCCGAACGTTTGTGCCTTTATGGTTGAACCAATTCAAGGAGATGCAGGAGCTGTTGTGCCAACCGAAGGGTACATAAAAAAGGTTCGAGAACTTTGCACGAAATACAATGTCCTCTTTATTGCTGATGAAGTTCAAACTGGTCTTGGAAGAACTGGGAAACTTCTAGCTGTGGATCATGAAAATGTTAGACCAGATATTCTAGTTTTAGGTAAACTTTACGCAGAAAGCTTGCTTAGAATTAGCAAAATTAAAATTTATTTTTACTATATAGGTAAATCTCTTTCTGGAGGTGTATACCCAGTTTCAGCTGTCCTAGCTGACGACTCAGTTATGCTCTGCATCCGTCCAGGAACGCATGGGTCCACATACGGGGGGAATCCCCTCGCCTGTAGAGTTGCTAGAGCAAACTTAGAAGTGATTCAGGAAGAGAAGTTACCCGAAAATGCCGCGAAAATGGGGGAAATTCTGAGACGGGAACTCAATAAGCTTCCATTGGATATTGTAACGACTGTTCGAGGAAAGGGGCTGCTTAACGCAATCGTCTTCGACCCCAGTGAGAATTAATGGGATAACATTCCATTGAAGGAAAAACTAATATTTTTCACTTTTCAGAATATAGTGCTTACGACGTTTGCGTAAAACTGAAGGAAAATGGAGTTCTAGCTAAACCTGCTCATGGATCTATCGTTAGACTAGCCCCTCCTCTGATAATTAACGAGGAGCAAATCCATGAATGTATAGAAATTATTAAGAAAACTGCTCTCAGCTTGTGATACATTAGGTCATTTTGTTATTTGATTAGTTGTTAACATATTTATTGCATTTTTTGCATTTCAATATTGTTGTGTTTTTATTGTTGTTAAGTTTATAAATAAAATTAAAAGAAATTAATATCATAGACTGTCACTTTCAAGTTCTCCTAATTTATTTATTAACTTCTTATAGAGCGCGTATGAAAATGCATCAGTTACGTAAATTTTAAATATAAATTGGTTCGGATGAGTTCCCTACGCAAAATTCCGAGGTGTTAGAGATTTTTTGGAATCCGAATCACGCTGTATAAGATATATATATATATAATGCAGGGCGTCTTAACGAAAAATTTATCCATTCAGGAATCGAACTAGACAGAGGGGCTAATTTTTTGAAGAAAAATTTTCATCGTCTACTGTATTATCTGCAAATCTAATATAAACACTTGCCGCCTTTCCACC
Source organism: Tolmerus cingulatus (assembly GCA_959613345.1). Lineage (NCBI taxonomy): Eukaryota > Metazoa > Arthropoda > Insecta > Diptera > Asilidae > Tolmerus > Tolmerus cingulatus. The sequence goes on along the minus strand of OY390707.1, from coordinate 70,132,107 downwards.
ACCTCATTACCTCTTCGGTAGCAAGCAGTGGTCTGGATAATTTCAATAGCTCCGGCATCTTCCGCAATTTTTCGTGGTCGTTTAATTTAATTAAATCAGTCTTCTCCTCTAAACGACAAGCATCACCTTCACCAATTTTCTGAGAACGAGCTGTTGTCCTCGTCAAAACATCAAAAAGCATGTGACTTTCAAAAATCGATGCCCTAAGATTAGGAAGACGAGCTGCTGCTCCTCTCGAGAAATAATTAGCGACTTTTACGTTTTAATTAAAACGAAATAAGAATTTCGCCGGCGGCAATAAATTGGGGCAGTTGAGTCCTTATCGGGGTACTTAGCGAATTTCGACGCGACAATAAAAAGGGATCCCGACATCTCTTATCAATTGCACGAGGGTAAAGTTTGTCCAAGTGTCGTGAGCTCCTCTGGAGCATATTTCCTCTCCGCTTAAGGGACAAAAGCATTTAGTGCTTTATGAGTTCCATCGAGCGGCAGTAACGACCAGGTCCATTCACACTTAATCTAATATTCCGCTAAAATCTAGATAGTATCGTCGGACCCTGGCGCAGCCCTTCCCCTGGGTTTCGCTAATAAAAAAGAAGAAAGGAATTCCAACTGTTTGGACTTTTTTGTAATCTCTGCAGCTTTCTCCAGCGGGGTGGCGGCCGACTGGTCTCGCATATTTCAGCAGCGATAATATTGTCACTCTTTGCATTCCTGCGCGGCAGATATTTGTAATTACAACTCCCCCACCTAATAATAACGCTGCGTGGAGGAATTATTTTTAATTTTACCATTAAACGTGAAATATGAAGTTGTGCTGTGGCCGCAGAGCCCCACTGTAGGGTGGTTCGGCTCGTTTTATTATCTTCTTTTACTGACTGAAGCTCAAAGTCGTTGGCCGCGGGATGGTCTGTCAATTGTTTCATTGCAGACTCTAGGGGAATATAAATTCAAAATATAGCTCCGGTAAGAAGAAAATGTACCCTACTAAGTAAATGTGCATGCTATCTATTCGCATTGAAACACTCGCACTTGATCAGTATTTTTTCCTGTAATCTATACTAAATTCTTTAATAGTGTGAGTATTGCTCCAAAAGTTTGGAGCCAACGATTTTAAGAATAAGGAAAATAAAAATATTAATACACTTTTTGAATTCATTCGAGCAAATGAGCAGTTCTTTTTTAAAGTGGTATAAGTATATTTTTTGAAAAATTCGCATTGGATCTTAATTAGCCGTTGTAGAATATCTAAAAGATGAACTTTCATATTTTAGTAAAAGAAAACGAGACAATTTACTAATTAAGCCCACTAATGAAAATTACGTAGAATTAGAAAGAGAACAAAAAATGTTTAAAGGATTGATATTACTTTTAAAAAGCGTAGCTCTATAACAAAATTATAAATCTAGTTTTGGAAGAAAATCGAATATTCAAGAGCCCCATTTAGTACTTTTACTAGGTACCTGGTGAGATGTTTTTGTGTCCCATGAAATCATAATAAAAATAACGATATGTAAACGATAATTTAAATTTAAAGATTAGTAAAGCATACTTTTCTATTAATGCGCAAGGTTAACATTAAAACTTCAAGATATCGCCGCTAGATGGCCAGGTTCAATGTATAATTTAAAAAGACATCGTGAACAGAGTAAAGGATAATTATTTGAAATTCGCAACCATGTCTTTGTACATTTGTAATCACCAATGTTGACCTTAAGAAATGATTACCTTGAGATTGTACAGCATTCAGAACTCGAAGTGTACTACGTCTTTTTTAAAGCTTTTTTACTATAAATCACTAAAATTAATATATATTTATTTGAAAAATAACATGAAAAACCGATACATTTACAACGTTTTCCAATCACTCACTGTGTTCGGCGCCACGTTTTCCTCCATGACATTTCTCGCATGCGGGAGACAGCTCAGAAAATTCTATCGGCGAACGCATACGAGTGGTGGGCGACTAGCCTATTTTGGGATTTCGATTTTTTCAGCCTTTTCGGGAGCGATTTTCGCATTTTGCAGATTGCAGGAAGGATGTACGAACTAAAGACGCTCCTGCCGAAATTCGACGTGAAGCTGCCGACGTGTATGTACGAGATGAGGCCCGTGAAGCGCCCGCAGTCCGAGCCCCGGGAAGACGTAAGTGAACACTCTGCCTTCCTTTGGAATTTAAGTCAACAAATTGAAAATGCCCTAAAGGTTAATAGAATTTTTGGTGAATACTTTCAATTTAACTAATATCATACACTTTTCTGAGATTTCTTTGGTTTTTTCCCCACACTAAAATACGCATTTTCAAGGCTTTTCGGATGAGAGTACTTTGAATTTCAGGGCCACTTCAGGATTTATTTAAATTTGTATGAGCAATTATACTTATACTTAAGTACTAAAGAAAACTGCTTACTAGTATTAAAATAAATTCATTCAGAAATTGCATAAAAGTACTCTTTGTACGTTTTTCAACCTCATTTTTGAGAATTTGGAAAAGCCAATCCTTTGCTAAGAATTATATTATTTTCCAATTGGCACGGCGAATCCAAAATACTTCCCGAGTTCCTTGTTAATATTTTAAGTTTGGACACATATTTCACGTATGTACGTACTAATATTTGTTGGTATTCTTTATTTTTTTACTTTAGCAACTAACTCGACACATGAACAGCCCTCCCAACTTTAACTTTAATGTAATATATTTTCTTTCGATATAGAATCCGGTGGAAATGGTAGAAGTAATGGATAGGCAAGAGAAAGTTTTCCAGCAACTCCAGCAACTAAAGGACCAACTTCTTAGAATGAGATCCCAATTCAAACTCCCGAAAACTGAATCTGTTCAAAAGAAAGCGCGAGTGGCAAAATCGGAAGTAGGGAGTCCACGAAAATATAAAGAAATATGATTTGCTGTAATAATACATGCTTTCAGGAACCCCTCAAAGATATTGTGATTAATGCTCATCCCAACTACATCCCCTATGGACTGCTTGCCCTCCAAAACTTGTGGAAGGGAAAATTCGATATCAAAGTAACTGTCCACTCACATTCCACAGTTCTTACAATTTCTGAAAAAGCCGAAGAATTTCAAGAGAAAATTATGAAGCATAAGGGCGATGGAAAGGCTCCTTGCATTCAAATTAGTCTGATTTGGAAGAATTGTAAGTGGTGAAGTCCTTGGAGGCTTGCTATTGCGACTAGATTTCAGACCTCTTCCTAATTGCTTAATATGCTTTTCAGGTGAACACACCGAAATGATAAGTTCGCCAGCGATGTACGTCCCTATTTATGGAGAAATAAACGTTTTGCGATACCTCGCTAGAGTTGGACCAAACGAGTTCAGATACGAAGAGTTCGCCAATTGCAACGAAACAGATTCGATCCTCGACATTTGCTACCAGCTGATTCGCTGCTCCACAGCCAAAGGGCGGCAGCGGCACTTCAAAGCCCTTAACAGTCGGCTGCAGAAGCAGAAGTACTTCGGGGGCGACGCTGTCTGCATCGCGGACGTGGCCGTGTGCAGCACGCTGCAGCGGCTGCCGGCGACTGCAATTAGCAAGGAAATCACCCAAAATTTGAATGTCTGGAATCAGAGAGTGTTAAAGGTCACAAATGTTTAAAATAGTGTGACCAGGATTGTTTTTATAGAAAATAAATAAATTCTCTAAAATTCTACTTTTTGCTTTATTTCAAGAACACTTTTAAAATCCAGAAAACGCGATTCATCATTTTTCTTCTGGACCTAGTTTGCTTTATTTACTTCTGGGATAGCGCTGATGGTAAAGGTAAAAGAAAGGCACAACACTTCTTTTTTAAAGATTTTTTTTTCGTTTTGTTTTTGTTTGTTTTTAAAAATTAATTTACAAATATTTGGAAAAATAGGATGAATAATAAAATGTTCTTTGTTCAACAAAAATGTAAAATCGTAAATTGTTCTAAAAGTGAAAATGTATATATAAACATAAAATAAAGCAAAGAACAGAAGGAAGAGCGAACATGTTTTTTTACACATAAACAAAAATATATATGTATATATAAATAAAATTTTAAATAAATTTTTAGTACAATATAAAACGGCTTTGTTCCTATTAAATTCCTGTCTTTTGTCGGCTATTTAAAACAAACTTGCTACAACCTGCTATCTGTCTGGTAAAATATTAAAGCAAATGATCGACTGGACATGACTAACTTCACAGTTTAAAAATAAGAATGGGGAGGCTAAACACGCGATTATATGTAAATATGAGTGTTGCTACTGAAGTCTCTGCTAAATTGCGAATCTTGTGTTAGTAAAGTTATTGCTTCTAAATTATTTATTTGTGAATGAGAATCTTTTGTTGCTGTTGAATTAAATTGTGCAAATATAAAGTGGTACGCAAATAATGTTTAAAAGGTCATAACTTGAGTATTTTTACATAAGGGACGTAAAAATTAACATTTTGTTTATGATATAGGTCACTTATTAGTCGCAGGCACAGACATCGTATGCCTAAAGAAAACCATCGCGCGCCGAACAAAGGCGACTACTTCTTCGTCGCATGCCATCGCACATGTGGAGTTCTCGGAATTTTTGGTCGCGTTTTGCTTATTCGAAGTGGGTAATCTTTATATTTATTTGTCTATGATAATACACATTAATAGTAAAAGCCTTATTTTCGATGCAAAAATACTGTTTTCGAGAATTCAGTTTTTGCAGTCGGTTATCCAATTTGAAGCTTAGTTGAGCGATTAATTGTAGAAAAGTAATGGGTGAAAATAGCACAAAAGTCAATTTTATTTGGGCACTTTATAGTTGCTACACTTCTAAGGAGAAGATAAAATTTTAATTTTTATATGAACACAAGTTGACGTAGTCCTAAGCCACTTGTTGGATAGAATTTGAGGTATAAGAGTCCCAATTTTAACAATAGCACCAAGGGCAGGAAATTATCCAAACAAACGATTCTCATTACACAAAAAAGAAGTTTGTGGTGAACAGTAAGAACGAAGAAAAAGAAATAATAGTCGAAATAAGGGTAAAAAATTCTCGGCCCAAATTAGAAAAGCGCACGCAAATAATTAGAACCAAATTAAAGGAAATTTCTAGTTTCTCAAATGCATTTACAAAAATACTGAAGGCAATCTAATTGCACTTGTTTTGCGGGTCAATGCTAAAAACAGCACGTCACCTTCGTCTCTTTCTCAGAAAAGCGTTCACCTTACAAATCTTACAATAGACGGCATACAAAAATAATAACCTGATCGAATTTCTCCTTTACAAATTAAAAAACAATTTAAAAAGCTACAGTAACAATGATTTGGACAGTGAGGCTTCAGAGCGTTTCGGCGAGCATGACTATCGCCTGCTCCTGGGAGATCGCAGCCAGCTCCTTGAGCCACTCGTCCAGAAGGACGGCGCAAAGGGCCAAGTCGCGGGTGCGTTCCGTTCCGCTCGTGTTGGCGATCGCGCCAATCGTCGACGTCATCGATGAAAGCGAGTCGAGCGAGGTCGGCTCGGAGCCCGCGCCCCCGCCTATTGTTAAAGTCGTCTGACCCGCCGTTTGGGCGGACTGCGAATTCGAAGTTAACGAATTTGTTTCTCGGAGCGGAATACTGTTTAACTGGCTGCTCGAGTAAGTCGATGAAGACGGCGAAATCGGGATTTGTGTGCTTCCTGAGGTGGAAGACCCTGCAACGAAATAGCCCGGTTTTCATTTTTAAAATTGTTTTCCCAGTCAACTAATAAACATATACACAAATTGAGTCATGTTTGCTAGAAAAGGAAGGGAGAAACTTAACTAAATTTACATGTTTAATCGATTAAAATGCATGCAGTTAGTAGTAAAGCAATGCGTTTAGTTAAAAGTCTGAAAATCGTATAGCAGGCATTCCAGCGGATTAGCTTTAGTTTGAAAACCAGAAAACGGAAGCAGCGTAATATGAATTGATACATTATAGTGTAGCTAGCTAATTGCACTTTACGACTTACGTACATACATATGTGCAAAAATTAGGAGAATTTAATTCCGGACGTGTGAGAAATATTAGAGAGCCGAATAAAATTTGAAATTTACATATAGCTCAATTTTCAAGGTTGTTTGGTATCGCTAAATATGTAAAAATGTCGAAATGCAAAATGAATAACCGAAATCTTCAAGTTTTATAAAATTTTTAAAAAATGTTACCTTTTGGAGTCGCTAATTTCGAAATGATTCGAATAGATTGAAATCCAATACGAGAATCGATTTTAGGATGAATCTATTTTGATAATACTAATACCATTTTAATAAATTTGTGTTTATACATACATATATGTAGATAGCATATTTTTCGCCGTGTCAGAATTTCAACGAGTTTGAGAGAAAATAAATAATTGGACGATTTTTGTCAATCTTCAAAAATCTTCATATACTGCACACCTTCACCACCATTCCATATTTTTGCTTTCTTTTGAAATCAGACACAATTTTTTTTAGCAAACGAATACATAAATTGGAAACGCGAGAATGAACAATAAACATAAACATCTAATGACTGTTAGTACAGAAATTCTAAATCAGAATCCCAATAACAATTAGAACTACAAACGACTAAATTTTTAGTAACAATTTAAACCTATTAGAAAGATTCGTCTATCTGCCCTTTGACACAAAAAGTTTAGTGCACGAAAAACTCCAAATCTATTAGAAACGAAACTAACTCTTCACCTGCAAAACATAGGACGCGTTCAGAAAACCAGATTTAGCAGTTGCTGAATTGCTTTTAACTGAAAAACTGACTTTTGAGCATGGCCGTATTGTTAGTAATGCGCATTTCAGCTGTGAGCTACTACTAAAACAAAGTTCACTTCATTTATAGAGCAAATGCAAGGAAAAACAGAAAAGGAAAATATAAATCGAAAAGGGAAGAAAATCTATATAATCTACACAGCACTAGACTAGAAATACCGATTATATTTGTTGGTGAGATAAAATATTTACCAGTGAAGAATGCGTATATTTGCGATAAACCAGATGAAGCTAATAAAAGAGAAATATTTTAAAGTGAGTGTTTCGATGAAAGGATCCTTTCATTTATTCTTTTACTTTTGCTTTAAATTCATAATTAAATACAATGAACGGTTGCAAGAGTGAGTCCAATTATTTTAAAAAGAAAAAGCTAGTTTTCAATTTTTACATTATTTCAAAGGTGTGAATATGCATTGTATTTAATTCGTACTGTGTCCCAATTCTAAGAAAATGTTATAAAATTACAAAAGGCGCAAAAGTTATGGAAAAGATTGCTTCTTAGCAGAATCACAAGCTTTCTCTCCCTCTCTTATTCGCAAGAAAAGTAAACGTAATCGAACAAATTGTCGTACTATATCTCAATTATCAGCCAACAAATAATTCGTTGTAAGAATTAATGGCACGTTCAAAAAATTGGAAGTGGGAGAAAACAGTTAAAATTCTCAACCATGCAAAACTTTAGCATAAAAAGTGCCGCAATTTTTGAAAACCAACCAACCAATGCTCGACACTTGTTTCGGTAGGTAGGCTAAATCTGAGGTTTGTAAAAAAACACTTAAAATGAGGGAGAGAGGTCGCGCAATCTAAAATTCTGAGCAGTCTCTTCCAATTAAAGTGAAATGAAAATGTCCTAAAACCACGTGAAAAATTGGAAGCAAAAATAGAACTGAATAGGAGTACTTACCGCCACTTGGCCTTCTAAACATGCTTGTAATTGACTGCGAAAAACTTTTCCTCTTGGTGTCATTTCTTTTGAATGGGTCATACGAAGACGACGGAGTTAATTGAGGCGGCGTTGTTGCTGAGATATTGGCGTAAGTCGTTTGATTATATGAGACGCCATTCTTTCCCGGATTTTTTGATGATTCAATCGCATTTTTACGGGCATTGACAAGTCTAAATTCGCGATCAATTAAAAACGATCGGGCGACATCAATGATTTCTAAAGAATCTTCGGTAACTGGAAGTTCTGCGTCTATTTGCTGCTTAAGAATACGCAAGACTTGGTGAAACGACGGAGTATCGGACGTTGTGATGATATCAGGGCGTAAGATCAACGAATGGATCAGCGGCAGTGGGTACCACGCTAATCGCGTAATCAACCCCGTGAGATGAAGATTCACATAAAGACTGTTGCTGGTAAACGTTTGCAACTTGCCCCAGATCGCATTTAGGAAGGGACCTGTACAGGAATTTTAAATAAAACATGTTTAATTATTTCGAAGACCAATTTGTTTACCTAAGCTGACAGTCCCCTGGGCAAAAAGATCCTCCGAAAAATCAAGATCAATATAAGACTGATCCTTCCGATTGGAAAGCGTCCAGATTGGTTCTATCTTTCTCTGGCTATCGTCGAAACCATCTCCACCACTGGTATTTGGTAAAATATTCCCTACGCCGCTGGCGTTCTCTAGTTCCTCATCGGGCCTCCACTTGAACGACTCATAACCGCTGGACTCTCCGATGGACTGAAGACTGTCGTACTTATTTTTATCACAATCGTACATTTGTGCTTCGCTTATGTTAATCTGCGAAAACTCAGTGAAGAAATTCCTCACCATTTCGATGATTTTCTCTAAAGTTTGACCATTTGTTCGCTTAGGCGGCCACTTTTGATATCGGTACAAGTTTGTCCACTGGGAACAGGCAGTTCGGCATAGGCTAATTTTATGGTGTGCATCGAACAGATACGCGTGGTAATTTGAATAAAGACTGTCGCCTGTATGTAGGCCGTAGTGGTTCCAGTTGGCTCCAATCGTTTTACTTACATTCGGGGTTTGGACAGTTGGAGAAGATCCTTGTTGTGATGTTTGAGCGGATTCAAATCGCCTAAGCCTACTAATATTCGATGATTGTTTCATCACATCTGGTGTTAGGTCAAGGAAAAAATCCACTGTATTCACATATGGATCTATTCGATTAACTTTGTGACGACAGGAAATCGGAATATGCTTTCCGGGTAACAAGAACTTCAACAGCAACTCTAGCATAATGTCTTCGCAATGAAGGCCCAAAATTGTATCGAACACAGAAAGAGTGACCATACACAACTGTTGGAAGGAGCTTAAATAATAGCATTAGATTTACGTTTATTTGTCTACTCACATTCGGATCTGTTGAATTGAGCCTCTCGATTAACACGTCTAAGATTCGCTGACCATCAAATTTCTCCTCATCTAAGAGAAATTTAACGAAGCCTCTTAGAAGACCTGGTTCTGTGACGGATCGCAGAATCAGGTCAAGGTATGCCATTGCTGAAATTTGTGACTCGGTGTTTGTCTGCAAATGTTTGCCTTTGAAAATCTGTAAAAAGGTTTTTTTGACGATTTATCCTGGTGTGGTTAGTAACAAAATTAAAACTGATCGCGATATAAACAGGAACAGTGAATAAAACGTATAGATTTTAAAGGATTTTGATCATTTTGATAAACTGCGACTAGTTTTTAATTTGTCTATTGGTTGCTTTACTGGTTAATTAGAACGATCATAGTTAACTTGGCAAAAAAAACAGAACTGATGAGAATTAGTAGCGACCTGATGTCATTCTCGAATTTATTCTTAGCAAAACGGCGAAAATTTTTCTAATCGATTTCAAATAAGCTGAGTACTTGTAATTTGGACGATTTTTAAATTTCGTGCCCAATTGTAAATTCAAATTCAATTTTCTAAATGCTTAGCTTCCATGCTCTCTTCGAGCTGTTGATTTCTTGTGTGGCATATAGTGTTATGAACAACAATTTATACTTTTAGGATATAAATCTGTCGACACCTTAAACAAAAGCAAAATCGGAAAGCAATGTAAATTTGCGGCATTATGTGAAAACATAAATCTTATCAACTAATCCTTCCCCGAAATTGTAGAGGATTCTAATCTAAAAACAAATAAAGCAATCTTCTAACGACAGTTTGGACAAAACAGCACGGAGTGGAAAGCTTCTTTCGAACAATACACAGAAAAGTTTGTCAGGATAAAAAGGGACAAGAAAATAAATCAAAAAGGTTAGACATATGAAAAACCCACACCAACAGATAAATCGCATGTCGATTTAAGCCAACGTGCATGTTACCTGTAATACAGCTGGTCCAAGGACAGGAACGATGAATCCTTGGTACATAAAGTCGAGCAGTTGCTGTTTTATCAAATTATGCGCAACCTGAACGACGGCATTACAAAATTCCAGCGAATTCATAAACAGTGTCAATTCGGGAATCTCTGTAACATCGTCCGGTGTTATCCTGTGCCAGTCAATCGAGTTTATTTCAATGGAGTTTGGAAGACGAGAGTAGAGCCCGCCCAGGCCGGTGACCAACAAAGGGCACATCGACGAGTATTTAGCAATGTAGGTTCCAACATTCGAATTTTTTTGGGACAGAGCCATGCACAACAGCAGAGCGTCTCGAGCCTGATGACCCAAACTTCCTTCTCTGTGCACGTAGGGTATCAGAAGAGAAAAAATTACAAAACTGAAAAAAACAGAATAATATTCGATGTAAATGCGGTTTAATGATAATCTGGTGTCTTTTAAGTACTTTGTACTTCCTTGACCATACTGTTGACTCGATGAAAAGAAAAACAAATCCAAAAGATGGACGTTTTGCATAAGGACAACGCAAAGTTGATTTAAAAGTATCACAAGTCGTTTTTCGACATCAGGCGGAAATATCTCCCCCTGACTGGATGCTAAAATTTTTAGCAAAGGCCTCAGAAATGGTTCGTGCACCAGCAGCTGGTGTCTGGAATGACTGACCAGAAGTTCGTACAATTTCAGCTGCTCCAGGCGCACTGCGTTCGCGTAACGTCCCGTGGTTGTGCCCCATTCGTAGAGCTTGTCCAGAAGGTTTTCGCTTAAGAGAAATTCTAAACATGGTGCGTGTGGAGTTTGGTTCGATCCTGGCAGGGATATTTTGTTGCAGTGGTGGAGTTCTACGAGGAGTAGAGTTACCATGTAGTCGAGATGGGAAACAACTCCAAGGACATCGTCATGCGAGGGTGGCTTGTTTGGCTGAAAAGAAAATGTAGACAATGTTCAACTTAGTCAAATGTTAATGAAAATTGATATATTTGCAGTACTACAAAATATTTACAAAATTTCAAAATGGTTTTATTTAATTTATGGTTAAAGAAATATATTTTTTTCACTTTATTTTATCAGTCATAATAGCAACATACACACACAATTTTTATTTTGTGGATATTTATGGCACAAACTTAAAATTAACTAAGATACACAGTAACTTTAAGGCAATCTTTGCCTTCAGCATTACTAACAATTCATAAAATAACAAAATGTTGTAAAGGAATACAAAGTATTAATAGCAATCAAATCATAGGCTTCAAGTATATATAGAAAGAGTCTCGAGTTACGTTTTCAGCAAAGCACCTGTTCGGGGCACGATCCACGAAGCGCCATATGCTGGTTTCGAATTAATCACCTAAGGTTTGCTTCTTGGAAGCATAAACAAATCCGAGGCTAGCAGGCGGCCGCCAAGACGGATTACTTACAAGCGATAACCAAAACACAGGTGTGACTGCCGAGGGCTACGGTCTTGTGGAATGATTGGTGCAAACTTTTGTTTCCGCGTTTGGCTTTTTGAATGGATTGATAAAAATACAATCAACGTATTGTTTACTATAGTGGAGAAACATTAGTTATAGCTATATTTCTACTTATGATATAATGAACTTAAAATACAAATCAGCAAATAAACTTACAATTTTTCCATTGTTACTATCAAATTAAATAAATATTAAAACGTAAATTTAAAGTTTTCTACTATGTTACGAAACAGAGTAATTCCTTCAACGCTTAGATTAACTAGCAATTTGAATACTTAGAATTTTGGTGACGCAAATAATTTTCGCCGTTTAATTATCTCCGACCATGCTTAAAATGCATTAGTGAAGGTAAAGCAATTGATAAGGAAAAGGAAAAATACGCAAATACTTTTCCAAATTCGTTACACTGCGCTGCATTTTGAAATCGCCTGAATACTATGAAAAATCACTGAAGTAGAAATAATTTCTGTTAGAAATAAATATTTATGATTTTTGAAAAGGGAAATATGTAAATAAACAAAGAACGCGAGTCTAAATGTTAATCTAGAACTGCATAAATGTGTATCACTAATGTAGAGCCCTAGAATCTTGAGCAATGTAAGCTGGTTAAGATCTTAATTTACTATCTCTTGAATAAAATTTCGATTTATAGAAACAAATTTTGCTGTTAATAGGTAACCTGATGTTCGAATTTTTATTTGAGCAACTTTACCAGCTATGACAACTTGTTATTTTTAATGATTTATGTTGTTGACTAGTGTAATTTTTTATTGCGTATTAATGATTTTAAGTAGCTGCGTCACATGTATATTAATGTTTTAGCTAAACTAAAAAAGATATAATTCTTGTTTCGGTAGGTCGGATCTCTAGCCCACAGTCCGATAGCAAGTGGGGTGCATTTGTTGCATTTTGTAAGAAACTCCCACGTAGAGCTTTGACCGCCTCTATCAGCCCTGTCTCGAGATAGAGGACAACCCACGGGATCTGTCTGGATACCGAACTTATGTCGCCGGAACTGGTCTGATGCCGGCGTTATTTAAGAACCAACAAGCCCCTCCCGTCTACTTACTTCGGCTCTCAGAATAATCTCGTAGGCCTGCTGCCAGTGCTTGCAGAAGCTGTCGTAGCAAGCTCTGGGGTCGCAATCGGTGGCTGCGTCGATGGACCGCTGGTGCCTGCCGGAGCCGCCGTTGGGCCCACTCCCCGGCCCGCTCCTGGTCAGACTCTGCCGCAAAGGGCTGGACCGCAGCCAACTCATTTCCTCGGACCGCCGAGCGTACGCTGGTCAGGTAGCGCGATTTAATTCCCGCGACGGTTCTGGGCGCACTTTCGATCGCTTTCGTTACATGGAACCTCTCACTATCTGCACCGGGGCAAGGACGGCGCGCCCGAAAACCAGGCCAGGTGTTGATAAGCTGTCGCACTTAATCTGTCTGGCAAAAGTTCTTGCTTTTCTGTTTTCTAGAGCTGCTAGGGCAGCGCTCCGAATTAGAATGGCTTTTATCGCTGCACTGTTTTAAAAAAATAAAAAACAAATCGCTCGCTCCGAACGGCTACAAAAATAGGCGAAACTCTGAATTGGCACTTTTTTGCGATGCGATTGATAAGAAAATTAGCTAATCTAGTTCCTCGAGTGGAATTGGCTGCAAAATCGACATGCTCTAAACTTTGTGTGGGGTCAGGCCCGTCTCTGGCTTCTTTTTGTCTCCTCGTCTTCCGCTCGCTTTATTTTTCTGGCCCAGTAGTCATCACCACCAGATTTTTCCGTAGGCATTTCCGTCTCGATCCCGTCAGTTATTTGGCATTTTGTTCCCGTAAAACTGTTTTCTGGGTCGTAAAGCAACTTTACGAAGCGTTCGTTTAGCAAAATATCCGAGAAAACTCGGTGATTTTTGGCAAAAATAAAAACTGTCACTTCCCCGTCCCCACACGAATTTCGCACAACGAAAGTTCTCTTGCCTTTTCCAAGAAATCCCTTCCTATTTATTTCCAAATGTCAGACGGCTGGTGACGGAACGCCATAAACTATTTTAAGGGGCTTTGGAAAATAGGGACATTTTTTGAACATTTGTAAGGACTTCACAAATGAACGCGCCTTCGATACAATCCTGAGTAGAAAATAAATTAGTAGTTGTTAAGCTTGGAATGTAAAAAAAATATTTTCTGCTCTATTTTAAGCCGCAACATCGTAAAATGAAATTACAATTTCCTTTAATTAAAATTGCCCATCGTGCAAATTTCCTCGACGTACAAATTCGTCAATGAAAATGCCCAAAAATTTGTGGTTCTCATAAACAATTCGATTGACGGCTGTCACTTGCAGTTATTCGGGGCGTCTGGTTTTTCTTGAAATTTTTCGTTTAAAAATTATGTTGTGATCGCTACCAAAAATGTTGATCAGAATATGTCCAAGTCTCTTATAACCAGCGGCAGCGCCCTACCGCCCAATGTGAAAGGGAAACCCCGCGGGAGTCTTGAAATTGAAGTGACTGAATTGACTTGGACCGCAGCACCCTCCGCTGGATCAGCCCCATTGACTGGGTCCTCCAGCTTCGGTCGTGGGGGCAAAAGGCCCAAAACACCGCACAACTTCATCGGGAGCGGCGGGATCTCCATAAAATTCATTTGGTGGGGTCAGAACCAACAGGACGGGGCTGTAATAAAAGTGTCTGGGGACAGTGGGAGGCATAGGGATAAAATTGTTACTTTCAGGATTAACACAAATCCGAGGCTCTTTAAGAACTACTTGTCCAACTGCGAGCCCATTGAGATCAAATTAACTGCGAATACCTCCAATCTTCAGGTGGGCACAGTTTTTGCGCGCGTCCCCCTCGAGTTAATCAGCCAGTGCGGTGCGACGGGTAAAGAAATCGTTCACACAGGAAAGTACCGCATTTTCAGCCCCAAAAACGTTCACCTGGGCCACCTAGAGTTAAAATTAAAAATGCTCTTCTACGAGCAGGCCAACAGTGTAAGGTCATCCGAATTTTCGTACAAAAGCCTCCAAGACATTGAAAATTGCGGCTCTGATTTAAACTTGAACGCAGTTGAAAACTGCAGCAGAAGCTACAAGTCGTTCAGAGCCGAGAACGGTTTGATAGGATCTTTAACCAGATCGAGTTCCCAGTCGATAAGTCCAAAAATTCTTGACTACTTAAGTGGCCGGGACATGTCCCACAAGGAGGAAGAAAGCGCCTTGGAGGAAATTCGTGCGACCTCCCCGTTAAATAGGGTCGTCAACGAGATACTCACAAATCGATTCAAAATGAAGCAGGAGGACCTCTACGCGAAAATCGATTCTTTGCGACTCTCCGTTCGGAACCTGACTCTACTCCCAGCTGGAATTCGGGAGGTCTACGTGGAGTCCCTAAGCAGTGTTAGCTTCACCATTGAATGCCGCATTTCCCCAAACCTCTTAGACAATATAAGGCCCAGGTATGACTTCGATGTGATGCGTTTCTACGCGGACACCTTCAGTGATAAAACTCAAAGTAATTAAATTAAATTCGACGTCGCAAAGAGTTCGCTCAATAAAAATGTCATTGTTTTGTAGAAATAAACTTCAACAAGGAGGTTGTTCGCTCTGTTAGAATAGTTAGAAATGAGTTCGACCCAACTATCGTCGAGCAGGCCTACCTCCTGTTTACGATTTGGTGGAGGCAATTCGGTTCGAAGCACTCGAGATGCCTGGGAACGACTAAATTTGAATTCACCAGCCTTTTTCAAGCAGCACAGCTAGAGCAAACAAGAAGACTTCCTGTTCGATCTTGCACCAGTGATCTTCATGTGGCTGATTTACTTTGCAAAGTTACTCTGACTTCAAGAGGAGTGCATTTCGATTCTGACCTTAAAAGTAATTTCCTTAGGTTAGTTAAACAAAAACATTTAAAGCGAATCCCCTTTTTCAGGTTCAACAGACGATGAAAGGATGTGCTACCCAAATTCTAGAAAGAATTTTGCTTCTTCAATTTGCTTGGGGATGAGCCACAGTCGCTGTAAAATGCGGAGACTAAATGCCGACAACGATGACGTAGAAAAATCGAGTTCCAGCAACTCCCCAGAAAGGAGCATAAGTCCTATTAAAACGGAGCGGGCCAACCAGGCCACTCAGACAAATTCTGGCGCGATTGCGGAAAACCAGCAGCAGGGAAGCAATTTGGTTGAGGCTGGCTATCCGTTGGACGACAAGCAGTACAGACTCCTGCAAGGACTGCTCTATGTGGGCTCCCTCAGGAATGCGAAGCCAGTGGAGGACGGCGGTTATTTCTTGGTGTGCTGTGCCTTCTGGAAGGAAGATGTTACATCCACTGATTTTGCCCAGGAAAATATATTCAATTTTCTCGAGGTGAGTGGATTTATAAGATTTAACAAATCTTCAATTCGCGTACCTCGGTGCGATCAACCCTTTAAGATTTGTAGCAACCACATTCATCGACTGGCTGAGTCTAGATATTTGTATTACAGCAGAAAAATTAAATTAGCCACAGAAATGTTTTTCATATGACCCTAGATTAGTTTCTTTCTGTTTTCGGATGACGTTAGTCGAGTAAAAGTTCTTGAGATTCTGTCGACGTTTCAGTACTGATATAGGTTTAAGCCAAGCATGTGCCAACAGTTGCGAACTAGGTTTAATCTAGGCTTACTGAGTGAAGCAGCTGATTTTATTCAATTCATTCATCAGAGTGATACCTTATAAGATATTCCTGGATACAGCAAAATTTATGAAGAAAAGAAGGTAAGTCCAGAGTGAGTTAAGAATTTGTGGTTTCGAAAAATGCACAGTTTGAACCAACGTACAAATTCCACTTGATTGAACCAATTTTGTGGCTGTTCTTTAAATTGACCTTGCCGCTAGTATTTCTAATTTTATTTTGATCCCTTTGATCTACGAAATTAAAATGGTAAAATAGATCGAAATTTTAAAAAAAAATAGTTTTTAAGCACATTTTATTTGGAGTACATATAGTTGATTGCTGCAATAGATTTTGTTGTAAATATAATAGACAGTTTTCCATGACGGTAAATAAATTATTATCTTTCTACCTGTTATACAAAGATTTCTTTTTTCAGATATTCCCGGTTATGAACGACGAGAAATTCTTAAATAGAACAAGGAACAATCTTCTTAATCTGGAACTATGGCAAAAGACTTCCAGTAGTCCTGAGAAGATGGTTGGAGTCGTTCGACTGCCTTTGCATCAGTTTTACATCGCGTATAGAGACGCTACAATTACAAATCACCTGTCTCAAGCAAAGGTATGCAAAGTGGGTCCCTTACCAGAAATTGTAATCTAAAAGTTCGGTCCAAAGCTTCCTGTGGTGTCGATCGACGGCTGGTTGCCCGTGAAGAGCCCCCTTTCCGGCGAAATGTGCGGGCAATTGCAGTGTCTGCTCGCCATTGGGACCGAGGAGCAGCTGGAGTACCTGAAAGCAAGTCGAGGCCTCTCCCTGAACAACGTCTCCAAGGACCTCGTCCCGGAGTACTACGGCGTTGCAATTCCTGTACCTCACCCGATACCAAAGCTGCCTGCTCCTTCAGAGTATTCCGAGCCGAAAGAAGCCACAAGTTGCGACGTGGAGGTCCAGGCGGATTTGGTAGAAACAGCCAGCTCAACCGCTAGGCGGGAACGACTGTCTGATTTACTCGGGAGTTTTATTGAAAACCTGGCGCAGAGGCTCCCGCCGGAGAGGCAAATCCAGGAAACGGTCTCGACCGGCGAGTCGGATGCAACCTCTGCTCCAGGGGTCCAAATTAGGAAGACATCGGATTTGTTGGACGTGCTGCAGAAGGCCTTAGTAACTCCCCCGGCTTATAATATAACTACCAGAAGATCGAAGTCGGACAGTGCTATAATTGCGCCCCACCCACTTCTTTCCTCCCCCAGGGAAGCGACTTGCAAGCTGCTCCTCGAAATTGAAAGTGCTCTTCATCTGCCCAGAAACCCCCCGAAGTTGTCGAGTAAGAAGAATTCGAAGAGGTCAGGTGCGAGCAAGGGGAAGCAGTCCCGACTTGCTCCCGAGGAGGAGCCCAGTGCCTACGTAACTTTTCAGGCAGAGGAAGGATACGGCCAGATGCTGAAGTCCCACGAGGGGCTGGTGTACGCCACCCACGTCGTCGAGAAGAGCTGCAACCCCGTCTGGATGAAGAGGTTCGAAATCGCCGTCCCCGCAGATCTGTTGACGAATGTATCTACACATCTGTTGCCCGCTTTCCCGGTTGTGCTAATTTTCACATTTCTTCCAGAACGAAAAGCGCTTCATACTCAAAGTGTGGAGGAAGGTGGCAACGGACCTGGCCCAGTGCCGTCTGCTCCCCACCCCGATGGAGGACTCCATCATCGGGTTCGCCGCCGTGGACCTGAACGTGCTCGCGGCCCACATGCCCTGCATCGCGGGCTGGTTTAACATCGTCGACTTCAATGGCCGGGTCAACGGGCAAATTAAGGTCAACGTCCAGCCCTTGGAGGACGTTTCCAAGTTCAAAGCGGCGCTGCCCCTGAACATGGACGTCGCCCAAGTTCATCTGCCCGCTGAAGTGAAGGACGTCGTTCCCTCGGGCGACCTCGACCAGCACAACACGACCCTAAGCCGCGCTATCAAGCGAAAATTTACAGAGCTGGAAGAAATCACCCAGAGGCTGCGCGCGAGGCTCTTCGACGTCACCGGGGAGGCCGACAACGCCGTTAATTTGGGCGACGCCGAGGACGCCCAGCTGGACGAATTCGAGCGGGACATAAACACGGCCGCCGAGGAGGACGACGAGGACAACGACGTCGACGGGAGGCAGAATTTTGGGTGGCTGGGCTGCGTCCCGTCCAACATCGACGCTCTGCACTCGGAGTGCTCCTCGAACAGTGGCGGGGACTCCCAGGAGCGGATCCAAATGATTTCGGAGTATCTGCGGAGGACTGACCTGAACGAGGCGGACGAGGTGCGGAACCCTCCCGAGGGAGACACTCGCAGCGGTTGTGGTAATGGCAATGAATAGGAATTCAAAAACGGTAGCGAATTATTTATAAGCTCAATGTATGTCATTTTAAATCTTCTCATTTGTAATAAATTTTAGTCGATAAAGTTTCACAAGGATTGAATTTGTTTTCCTAGACAAGAACTTTGAAAAGGGCATCGCGGGGTAATGGAAATTTAAAGTAGCGAATGTATGTTAGAGAAAGGATTCAATTGCTCTTTAGTGCTACGGAAAAAATTAGGGATCACTTGTGTTGAGTTACTTAGCGACGTATTAAATTACCATGAAACAGAAATTAAGATAGATGACCTATTCTCCCTTCCCTCAATGAAAACAGATGAAGTTAAATTAAAATTTTTATTGTAAAAATTCAATATTACACCGATGTTCCTGGTGCACCTTTTCAGAATGTTGATCACCTGCAACAAAGAAAATCCAAATTAGTGCAAACTAAAAAGAACATGACACTAGAGTGAGTTAATTAATATTTAACTCAGTTCAGCTATGGTTAATAAACGAATCACCAGCAAGTTGTCGGACGCGCTATATAACATCAGCGTTAATGTTTTCTTGGAATCGGTGCATAAGAGTTAGGAATTAGAGAGCTCACCTTAAAGTAATTTACGCCCTCAACAAGCAGACACCGCCAGCCTTCTTGATTTTGTCTTCGGCTTTCTTTGAGAAGAACCTGGCTTTGACGATGATTGGCTGCTTGGGCAGATGACCGCGTCCCAGGAGTTTGTAGTAACCCTGAAAGATGGAAAACCCCATTTATTAGAAAAACATTCATGGCGAAAGTGTAAATAAGTTTTTTTTAGAATAATCAGAAGGGCTATTCACAACATGGGGTTTGCGATGTACGGTCGCTTCAGATCGCCCGTCGCCCTGGAGGAATCATCATGAGAAAATAAAATCGAAAAGTATGGTTTAGGTATTTCTGGGGCTCGTTGCGGCTCCCAGAAAATCCCAAATTTCACTTTAATTAGAAGGTAGAGTTGTAACTTACAAATTGTACTAAATCCAAAACGGGAGCCTTTCCGGCCTTGTCCTTGGCGCACTGGATGCGTTTCTCATCGCCGACCAGCGACCACAGCCTGTCCAAGTTGATCGTCGGGCAGAATTTGTGGTGACGCCTTAAGTGGTAGTTACGCATACCGACTTTGCCGAAGTAGCCAGGGTGGTATTTGTCGAAGTTGATGCGGTGGTGGTGCATGCCACCGGCGTTACCGCGACCTCCAGGATGCTTGCGGTGCTTGCCTGCAAGTCAGGGAACGTTAGACACAAACTGCCGAGAAATTTTAGGGAATTACTTACCGATGCGACCATGTCCGTGACTGACATGACCTCTCAGCTTCCTGGTCTTCTTTCTCTTTTGATTCGACTGGAAATAAAGAATCCGTGAGCTCACATGTTCAAGTATCAGCAGAAAATTTTTTGACAATCGCGACTAGAGTCGGAATGTTTACTTCCGCGAAAAGTAGAGAAACTGAATTGCTCGAATAAAAATTACTCGGCACAATTATTCAAAAATAGAAAAGCTATTAAGCTACACTGAGAAAATTGAATGAAGTTCAACGATGGCTCAGAAATTTAAAGATATTTCTACTAACTTATTCCATGGACGTCCACTCACCATTTTGACCACTTTTTGAAAGAGAACACTGAAGTGAAGTTAGGCGAGATTTCTCCTCTGCCAACATTTGTTGACGTGATGAAACACTCGTGGCGCTAGTTGCGACCGAGGTTTCTGTGAACAGGGTGTATATGAAAAACAATTTCTAAATATTTCAGTAAGAAAAGCGGTTTGTCCTTTAATTATATTACTTAGCGTTTTACGTCTGTATTAAATATTAATGTTTTCTATTATTAGTAGAAAAACTAATATTACGTGGTATAATTATACGAGCATTGTCAAAAATGTACATAATTGAAATTAAAATTATATAGTTTTCTAATTTGTGTTTACTTAAGGTCCACCTTTTGTTTAAAGGATTTATTGTATTGATTGGTTCCGTTTTCGTTTTCGTTTTTAGGTGATTGGGAAAGAATTTTTGCAAAATAAATTAGTTTTATTATCGATTTCTCAGAGTGTTTAATTCTTGTTTATTTTTAACAGCTCTGTAAGTTTAGTAAATAAAATTAATAATTCTAGCGAACAACGCTTGTAATATTTCTCCTTAAAGCAAAGCTACTAAAATTTATAATAAGTCATAATATTCATAATAAGCATACATACATATGTATATGTATGTAGGTAAATATCAGGATTCCATGCAACCGACCTGCAGTGGTAGAACGAATCAATGATTAGATTTTATGAAAATTAGCAGTTTGTAGCCCGTTTGGCAAATACTTGTAGGCTAATACTTTATATAGGACCAAATAACACCGTAAGATCCATAATCTCCCTGGGATGATCCTATACATTCCCACCAATTTAAAAGCAATAAACTAAACGAGGATGGAAACTCAATTTCCTACATTAGAGGAATTTAAACCAATTTTAAAGCTACATATCTTATTATTTATAATATAACTTACATTATCCGGAGAATTTTTATTATTATAATTAGAGTATGCTTGAAAACATCGTAATGATGAATTCCATTAATTCTGAGTTTTAGGACTGAAGTAAGTAATGTACTTGAAATTCTTGAGACGAGAACAAAATCCCGTGTTATGTGCCACAGTTAACTAACCCCTCAAATTCCAGGGAGCAGCGCACCTCCAATTAAAACGCGCTGGAGCTTAATTAAGGAAATTTTCACAAAAATTCGAAAAATAGCCCTCTCGTCACTTTTTCCGAAGTGACAACATCTAGCTAACAGTTGGCGAAAACTTTCCACTGTTGGTGCTTTTCGTGTGTTTTAATAATTAAAAAGTTTTTCATGAAAAGCTGCCCGTGTTCGGTGAAAATCAACTTTTCCCCGCCCGCGCCCCGTCCACTCCTCCACCTCGCGCGCCTTCTGGCCGGCCTCCGCCCGGAGCCCCAAAGCAGGCCGGGGCAGCACCCCACTGCAGCTGGACCAGCGGCACAATTTCAAGTGAAAAATTTTTCCCGAATAAACTCAAAATGCGAACTGCCGGTGAATGAGGAGATTCAGTGATTTTCGGGTGAACTCATGTGTAACTGGTCAGTAATTGTCGAAATGTGTGTGGGGCGCAACTGGGCCGGGCCTTTGTTGGCGGCCACAGCTCCCCGGGCCCCGGAGCCACTTTGCACCCTCCTTCACAATGGGGCCCCGCTCGAGCGGGAAGAGGGAGGAATCCGGCATGCGATATGGATATTGCTTTTGACATTTTGCGAGTGCAAAATGTGAATATTTACACAAAAGGTGCAGGAAACCCACGGCTGAGGCTGCTCCGGCGGCGGGGCGGCCCCAGTCGTCATGGCGGTCCCTCGAGATCGCAGCTCCCGAAGGAGCAGAATTATAATTTCCTCCCGTCAATCATTCTTATCTTATGGTAATCGTGGGGTTTCCGATGTTTCGGCAAATCGAATTTTAGTGGGTGGAGACCGTGAAATGCACTTGAAAAGGGCGGAAATGAAGAGTGAGGCTCGGAAAGGGCTTGCAAGGAAATGCATTTTGAAACAGGTAGATCCTGAGAAATTGCCGGTAAACTTTTCCGCTCTAACCGTCTTTTCGTTTTGTGGTTCCGCTAAAAATTTAAATTAATGTACGGCTAGCCGCGGAACGCATATATATGTATATTTTGAGGTGGATTTTTAATTCAGTTAAAAACTTAACCGCCATTTTCGTTGAAGTAGGTGTAATCTGAAATTCTAATCTGAATTCTAAACACTGGCTTCAAATTTAAAGCAAGCTTAAAAGTAGATATGTAATAAATTTTGGTAATAAGAAGTTTGCATAGTCTTTTCTAATAAGTAAAAAAATATATTATATTTAAATTATTTAAATATTTAAAATGATGCGATATGACGGATATTTCTTTACACTGAAAATTTGTAGAATAATGTTTTGTACATCATTGTTATTTTTTAAAATTAGCTGCTGTAAATGCATAGTTCCTCTGCTCTTTTAAATAACTGGAGTTGGTTACTTCGTTCGTCCCCACAAATAACATAATTAAATATCGAACTTATGTATGTAAGAAGTAAGAACAACAACAATCGATTTTATAGATTCGAATTTTGAATTAATCATTGAAATATGTTCTTTATTCGTTTATTCGTTTGGTTTGATTGCGATTGATTGCGTTTTTCGTGGATTCAACTCTTGTTCAAACTAATAACCAAAAATGCCTACATAGTGCATGTCATTGTGCCTCAAATATTGACTCTCTTTAATTAGGCAATTATTGCGACTGTTGCCGTTCGATGGCAATCGAATCTTGCTATCAGCCTGTGCCAACAAAGGAGTCAATCAGCCATGAAGGATTTTCATCCATTTCTGCAGCTAATCTCAGTCGAGTGAGTCGCGGGAAGTCCTTTGAGCGGAGCACCAACGTAAACAGAGCATTTCCTTTGATTGAATTCTGAACATTTCATCAAGTTCACAGCCTCCTCAGGAAAGTTCCCGAACTCGTACGCTCCGGAAATGAAGGCAAAGTCACAAAGGATCACGGCGAGAAAATGAGTTTTCGATTGTCACCGGAGTACCTGGCTTCGAACGCTTCAAATTGATATCGGTCCATGCTTCCTTTTTTATATGCTTTGATGCCTGTCTGCCGACCTCCGGAATCCCTCTTGGGGCCCTTCTCCCACTCAGGGGTTTAGGGTTGCAGGAATATGGTTTCATGGCGGAATTAACGCCAGCATGGCGGAAAGGACCCCAAGCGGGAGGCCTGGAGCAACCCACTCGGTCATTGTCATAATTGAGAGCCCTTCTGGGGTACATCTCGGCCTAATCAGCGGAAGGGACGTGGACATTTTCATTTCCTGTTACACTCCTGTTCTAACACACATATTTACATACAATTTTCCGCCTCACAAAGAATTAATATCTGTCGGGACTGCTGCGGGGGAACACAAAAGCCTGCGGAAAATGTGATTACGTGAAGTATATAAATTGATGCATAAATTATGTACATTATTTAATCATATTTCATATATATAATTACACCATCTGCTGGACGAGGAACTTTTCAATTATTCAATTCTTTCACCATAGAACGAGTTTTGTATTGGCTGTTAAATTTATTTATACCTGAACATAAAATATATAATTTTCCAGGATAGAAAATCGACGACTACGCTTCAAACTCTAAAATCAACAAATATTTGGGAGTACAAAAAGATGTGATGTTTGAATAATAAACAAGCTTTTATTATGAACGCCTATCTCACAAACCTTTACGAAGCTAAGTGCAATATGTGTATGTACCAAATACACGTAAGCAGATAAAATTATGGTAATATTTTGTTCGGGAATATTTAGCTTAGTTTTGCATCTATAACCGCAACAAGGCTACAAAACTCGCTTATATGGTAAATGTTTATACAGGTACATGAATATCTAATATTCAGTGATGTAACTGATAAAAAAACTGGTTAAGTGTGAATCAGAGACTACTACTACTATACTTAAATATTTATTTTGCAATGAAAATAAAACCAATGAAATGCGTTTCCTGAAAGAAATATTAAATTATCCTTATCCTTAATGTATAATAAAAGCGCAATTCGACGCTTAATACATATAAGTTTTTACTCTTTATAGGTAAACCGAATCATATGATTTATGTGACATGCATTGAGACTGAGAATACAGATAAAATGGGTAATAAAAACCTATTCACTAATAATATTTTTCGACAGGCTCAACAAGAACATAATAACGTCTGCATAAGGCAAAACACTGAAGAAAATCGGCTTTGGTGAATTAAATATGGTCGACTTCAGTCTAATAACACTGTCTCCCTAGTTCTTCCCCTAGGCTGATAATTCTAAGAAGCGAATATCCAGGAAAAGAGTCCACCTGTGCTCCCCACAAATATACTCCAGCGTTATTACAGAAAAATTGGAATGCAATTAACCTCCCCCTCGTCAGAGCCGAGCGATAGTCCGGCAATCGATTCGAGCAACATGTCCCCTGGCAAGACACAAGGATACATTTTGTATGCGTGCGTGCAGTACGCTCCTTGTCTAATTCTTTCCAAACAATCATATTGGATCACGTTCCGGGGCCCCTTCGATTATTTATTCAGCAGCCCGAGGCTCCCCGGCCGCCGACATTGTTACATCCCCCGGATCTAGCGAAAACCCGGCACCCTGCACATCGGGCCACACCACGAACTGTGTCCGGCGAACAAGCCCCCGGGCCCCAAACGGGCGAATGCAAACATCGCCTCCTCGGGCGGGTCGGGCGGGGCGGGCGGTCCCGCTTGATTAAGCGGGGCATTTATTTCAATTCGATCCGGCTCCTCGTCATTAAAGGAATGTCAATAAGTGCGCTATCGACCGCAGATAAATTATGGTCTTCGGGTCGCTCACCTCGGGAAGGTAACTAAAAAGCAAAATTTATCACTGGTGCGCCGCACGCGAGCTGCTCCAGGAAGCCCACAATCGGGAGTATCCTGCTGAGGCTGGACTGGAAATTTTAATTTTGGGAGCCGAACGAATTCTTTTGCGCCGTCCTTTGATTATTTTCTCAATGAGTCTCTGCTTTGAGCATCTGTTTATTACAAGACGACTGCTAAGGAGACCATTCCGTCTTCGATGATGCTTTTATGAGCACTTGTTTCAAACAAACAAATTTGTTCCCGAAACTGATTTCAAAATAAGCAAGCCTGAATGATTTTGCGCTGTGGAGATTGAAAGAGAAAGACTGGTAAATATTTTCGAAAATGTGTTGTGTCTTGAATTCCTGGGAAGCACCCCAGGGTGTTTTATTTTCAAGCGAACTACGCAGTTGGAAATATTTTGCAAAAGCCTCCTTATGCTCTACTTTAAAAGAATTTGGATGATCAGACTATTATATTCAAAATGTGTAGGTACTTAATTTCAAAATTTCACATTTTCGTCTAATTACTACCACAATTTATGCACTAGCATGTGTGCAGAAGATAAAACCTGCAAAATATGTTTTAAAACTCGTTTGGGTAAACTTATGTTATTATATACTAAAAAAATGATGCTTTATTTTAGAATTTCACACGTAGAAAAGTGCAACTTTGTTCTATTGAAACAATATTTATATGCATACATATTTAAATCCGATTTAACTTTTGGAAGGCTCATTTTGTTGTCGTTAAAGTCATAGTTTCTGATGAATCATAAACGCATTATTGTGGCAAATTTAACATTATCGACTAGGAGTCTTCGATCGTATGCTACAATATAGATGAAGCTAGGCTGCTAAATATATTTAAATTCTTTTTGCACACATCCCACGTACATCCAAACATTTTTCATTTATTAAGATTCCATTCTGAAATGAAACCGGGTTTCAACCTAAATTTCCCTAATTGTTGGATGAATTTCGGGACATTTGGTAAATGTTGTAAACCATCCCTTACTCATCAAAAATTGCTCCCAATAATTTCGTGAGACTCATTAGTAGCAGCTTAATGACTTCACAGGACGTTTTTCATACATAATGTTTTCCCTTTGAATAATAAATAAATCCGGGATACACTTGTTACCCCTTTTTCTGAACTCAATCGCAATCGCTCTTTACTTCGGAGACCCACAGTAAAAGATAAAGTCTTGTTGCTGTTGCATTGGTCTTACACTTCTTGCTCAAAAATTCCCTTTGAAAGGGAAAAGGCCGTGGGACCTGTGCAGAAGGACGCGCTGCGGGGGCGGTTTAAGTCAACTCTTTGGGAGGCTAAACAAGGACGCTTAAGCCTGCGGCAACAGCAAGGCACTGGGATAAGGTTAAAAGGATTCAATCGCCGTGAAAGACTCATTTCTGAATGCGTTAAAAAGCTTCGATAGAAGGAATATGTGCAGACACTCGAGGGGCTCCATTCAGGGTGCAGGTGGGCCGGCGGGGCGCTGGGGCTCTTACTTTGATGCGCTCTTATCCCACCTTTGCGGTGCTGTCGATCGTTTCGTTTCGGCTTGACACGGTAGTTTTGAGCTCGCAGAAGGTTCAATTAGTGGATAATGATCATCCGCAAAGACCTTTCGAAAAGTTTAATGCCCTCGAAAAGCCTTTGAGCTGGGCTCCGCCAACCACGTCGAGGCCATTAGCTCGCTGGGACTCGGGTGAGACCTGACCCGACCCCAAAATCGATTCGATTGATTTCGAATTAATCAAAGGAGGCGCCGAATCAAATTAAACGGAGGCAGCTGTTGGCACTAAATTATAATTTTAAATTTTTGCCAACAAAGTCAACTCCCGAACTATGTACATAGCTAGTGGTTGAGCTCCCGGAGTTAGTCGAGGAATGGAGCCCCAGTCGGGGGAGTTCGCATGTGCCCTGGGAATACTAAAATCGCTCCCCGGCAATTAGAGATTCCCTCTGTATCCTTGTGGCGCTGAAATTGAATCGGCTCGGGCACACATGGAGAAACTTTGCATCGCCATTTGTTGGGGCAATTTAAATAAAGTTGAGAAATTAATTTTCCGGGAGCGTGTGCACAAGGAGTTTAGCGGCGGTTTCTCATGTTTCATGTGATTCTGATCTTTTTCCTGCTTTTTATTTTGCTTTTTGTGCTAACTCTTGGTCAGCGAGTTCGCAGGGGTATAAACATTTCTCATTTGCATCATCAAAAAGAACATGGAATTAGATCGTAAAAACTGATTTTGGTCTTGTAGTTGTTTTATCTGATTTTAAGAGTTTTAAAATTTATTATGAACAAGAATTATATGCACATGGATCTTAATACATATTAGTTTCGCACTTCGTGCAGTATTTCACCTTCGAGTTGCAACGCGTAGAGCATCGTCTGGGAATAGAAAATATTAACTAAAAAACTTTACAATCCAGATAATCCAATAAATATTACATCCTACATATGTATCTAGTACATTTTTTTTATATATCAGTATGGTTTTGTTTCATTACTCTTGCAATAATAAAATAATTTACATACATATAATAATGAAATTGCATATTCCATCTTTGCATTTACACTCACGTAAAAACAGTGTTATGAAAAAGGACCCAAAAAATGTTTTTAGTGAAATTTGTTACTCATTTTAAAACACATACTTAGATTAAAGTTGTTCGCGAGGCTGTCCCAAAATTATTAGAACTCGTTCTGCAACAGATAAATGAAAAAACGAATTAGTTCTTTTCAATTAACTTCTTCTTCATAATTTTAAATATTCATTTTGTTAGGATTATGTTGCCTGACAGAGAATTGAATTCAACATGGTTCCAAAAGTGTTTTAAGTATAACGAGGTCTACTTCGTCATGTACAACACCATGGCCGTGTTCTTGATCCGCACCAAAGTTTTTATTGGAAAAGTTTCATCGTTTGACTACATTACGAAATTTCGAAAAGAAGGGAAATGGAATTTCCGGAGAGCAAATAATGGAGCGCCTCGACGAAAGGACTCAGGACTCGGCGGCCACAATTTACGTTGCACAGAGTAGCCTTGTCCTCGAGTGCATTCACGGCGATAAAAGAAAATTTTGAGTGGCCTCTTCTCGTCGGGGGCAACTTTGCCTTCGAGGATGCACGTCCTTTGAGAGGAGGACCAGAAATGCACGCTGCGTTAACAAGGACATGAACAAGTCGAAATTGTTGTCATTTGCATTGTTGTTCCATTGTGCCTTTGTGCGAAGGAATCAGACCATTAATTGGCAGGCCCTCGTGGTTACCTGTGCCGCTCAGGAAGTAGTTTAATTAGCCCTTTGACTCAAAAATACGAAACCAGAAAAATAACAGAGAAAATCTGAGGAACACTTGCTTTGTGGACAAAAGCCCTTTAACTTGAGAACGTTACGTAGCGCGAGGCAAAGGCAAAGCACAGCAGGCACTTTGGGCAATCGACGGGGGGTTGAAGACATTCGTTGGAGGGATTTGCATATACGTTGGGACGTGGAAATTATTATTCTTGTTGGGCCCTTTGCGTATCCACCGAATCCTTTGGACGATTTTCTCAGTTTTTTACCTTTCTGATGGTACTGGGGTTCCATTTGGGAAATGAAAGGATGCCTATGCTCTGCATGAAGATGTGACGCAAAATCCTTTGAGGTGAGAAGAGAAAGCTTTGTGAGCCAAAGAAGGATTTTACAAAGATGGAAAGATAACAGTTTTTGGATGTTATCCTGACTAATGTTTGAAGACATTTGTAACAGGGAAAAAATGTATCCTCTAGATTCTAGAATATGTTGCACATTAAATTGCTTGATGGATGTCCTACTAAAAACTGGTTTCAGAAGTTAAAGTTTCTAGAAATTTAGAGTAACAAATAAATCTTGCAGCTCAAGTCGAACATTTCATAATTCTGAAAAATCATTTTGTTGTTGAGTTTTCAAAATCAAGTAAATGAAATTTATATATGAAACATCTTTTCTATGGGTTGTATGTCTTTTTAAATTAGTATTTAAATGTTCAAACATATTTTGCATTTTGCAACATTCTTTGATAATTTCTTACTCCTCCGTTAAGGATTTTCAAAAGGTGACTAGATTACTTTTAGATAACATCATGAGCAACGTGGGCAAAGAAGTTGAGCATACTTTGGCGGAAATGAAAACTACTTATTAAGAGTTATTGGAAATCGAAGTCCAGAAGAATACGGAAAAGCACATATGTGGTATCCAACATACAAAGTATACTTATATAATTTTAATCCAAGATTTTTATAAAAAGGAAAATCTTATTGTGAATTTATTTTTTAACGACAATGCGTCGTCTAGCATGAAATAGCACTTTTCAAGATTATATTCTTTACTGAAGGCACATTACGAGTATAAAGCCATTCGTCTCGATTCAATTCTAGGTAGCTAGGGCTATTGGAGAAAGGAATTAAATATGATTCCTACTTCATCTACAGACTAAGGTATGGCTATTGTTATTGGGGATTAAAAGAAAATAGTTTGTCTTCCTTTGGAAACATTGCCTAGCACTTCTTCTTAAGAAGGCAAAGTAACATCCAAAAATTCAGCCGTTCCTCGCAGACTAAGAAAACATTTCACTCCTGAGTGCACCCGTCAATGGTTTGCGGTGTATGCGACTTAGGACTACCTTCCGACGGGATCTCTCCAAACATCTTGAAACCTCCTTCAGGTACCCGTCTGTAAGTGAAAAGCAAACCGAGTTAAGGCCGGGCTGATTGAAGGCCATTCAGCCCCATCGAGTGTTGTCCTCAGGGCTGTCAGCCGGCTCCTTCTCGCTTTGCGGAGCCCGACCAGGACGACGGCAGTCCGCATTCATCCCAAATAATGCCAGAAAAAGTCCTGTCACAGCCAGAGATAGCGACTATCCCCAGAAATACCCACTATCATGCCTGAGGAGTGGCGGCGAGAGGCGGACGAATTAGAAATCGAAGCCGTTCTAGAAATTACTTTCTGCCGCTGACTGGGAGAAAGGACACTTTTTGGCGCCCGTACTCGACCGCACTGTAGAAATTGTTTTGGCCCGGGGAGCAGTGGGGCCCCATTGTTGTCTGGCGGCACCTTCGAGGGTGGCGAACAACAACAAAAGTTAATTTCGCCCTCAAGTGGTTTTGTTGTGTTTATTCTGTTCCCGGGCGCCCGGAGTGACCCAGTGGGACGTTTTAAGTGACGAGCTCCTGAGGATTATTGAAATTAAATTAAAAAATAACAAATCGGTTCGGCTGTGCCGGGGCTCCGCTGGGGCTGGCGTTCCAGCGGAGCCCATACAGACCTCGTCCGGCTCGCACTCGGGGCCAGTGTCTTTGCGTCAAGTGTTCGCAACCCTGAGAGTACTCCACGGCTATAATCCGATTTGCATCCCTCGGGAAGGACCTCTGTCACTGTCAGGCTTTAACGGGATGTTTTTGTTTTTAATTGGAATTATCAGCTTCGGGTAATCTTGCCCGGATCGAGGGAGGTGCACGAAGCCTTGTGTAATCCTTTTTAAGGGCTTAATGGACCCGCCCTCGGTCGGCCGCCCACTTCTGGGTTAATTAAAACAAATTTTGGCTAGCGAACTCCCCAGAACCTGGTGCGGGGGAATTGGTTCCTTTTTACAAAACAAAAAACACTTCTAAGGGCACCAAATAGAATTTGCCAGGCACTTAATTAAAATGCAAAGCAAAGGATAATTTTTTCCATTAGTCGATAGTCACTAGCCCGCCCCTCTCCCGCAAAAGCTGAAAACCTGCAGGAGAGCCGGAGCTGGAGCTGCTGCACCTCGCACCGGAGCCCGTCACAATTTTAATTAACACGACGCACGGAGCGCTCAAAGCCCGGCGGCGGGCGTTAGAACTCTTTGGCCCCATTAACACCTCAAACGATATGCAAACTAGCGCCGAGCCCCAAAGAAATTGACAAATAGGTTCTATATAGATGCAATTTGAGTCAGCCCGGAGCCCCGTCCGATAGCGAACCTGCAATTACCCCATTGAAATCAGCCCGGGATCCGGGACGTCTCCGCATGCACGTAGATAAAGTCGATAGGATAATTCCCCGTCGGTTGAGTGGGACGATCGCAAAGGAAAATTAAATGAAAGTTGCAGGCGGAATCTATTACAGGCCCCCTGGGAACCAGAGGTGTTCCGCTCCTCCCCTTGCTCCTGTACCGCGGCATCGCCGTCGACGGGACCATGAGGAGCGCAGAAAATTTTCTCGTTCTTCCGGAGGGCACAATTCGCAGTGTATTTGTTGAAGCGCTTCATTTTTCCTGTGCACACACTCCTGGGCCCCAAAGACAAGTACGTTTCGGAAAACTCGATGAAAACTTATTTGGTAGCCCCCAGGCGATACAATTTCCTTTCTACACTTTCGTCAAAGGAGTTCCAGTCGGTGGGAGGCGACGAGCGGCAAGACGAACCTCGAGGTCGTGTGCGGTTCCTTCTGCCGGAAAAGGATCCGCTCCCGACTCTTTAGGTGCTGCTCCTGGGCTCTGGATCGTTTTACTTTTTGATTTTATCATCGCTTTAGTTAACTGGAGATTGGTTCGACGTGGAGCTTCCTCAGTTCCTGGACAAGTTATACCTGCCCCGGGCACCACTGGAAACTCCAAAGTGAGTACCCACCTATGAAAAAGTATCGTATTTACTTTCCGAATGCAGCTTCACGAGAGAAATAATGAGATAAAAAATTTTCAAAAGTAGAATGTGAAGGCGCATTGAAGCATCTGTAAATAATAAATAAATTACCAGACATTTTAAAGGAGAGGCCCCAAATTAAGTTTTATAATACATATCTTTAGCTCAATCCGCGGCATTATAATTGTTCGTATAATAGGAGAAGAACCAAAATTTTCCATTAAAACTCAAAATTAAATTTTAACGTTGCGAAAATGGTTTTAAGGTATATGTTACCGCAGCAGTAACATTAATAAATTTTATCGCCGAATACCTAACTCTACACTTAAAGTCGTAATCGAAAACCCATTTAATTTAATTTTAGTAGGATATTTCTTTTTCTGGAGGAGGAAAATAATTAACGTCTAAACTGAAATTAAACTGATTTTCGTACTTAAAGAATACTTTTTTCGAGTCGTGGCCTAGGATCTTTCTAAATTTAATTTATTTAGTCTTCAAGTATGTAAAGTATGCAATTGCGTTAATAAATTATATTTTCATTATTATAGTCGAAAGACAATTTTGAAAAAGGACGAACAATTAACTTCTTTTGGTCTCCGTTCACTTTTGGTAAAACGTCTTGCCAAGAAAAGCGCTAAATAATAGTGTGGCATAGGTTTAAAGGAAGCATTTTAGACGTAAAGTCCATTTTAATCATCGTGTCGCCAGTTCAGGCAAAGTGGAGCTTTACTAAATTGTGCTTGAACTCTTTGCCCTTAGAAAACCTCCGCCGCACAATTAATATTAATGGGCGAAGGCAGCGAACCCTTTTCCGGGAGGGGATTCCGCCACAATCCAGGCTTTTAGTGACTACAAGTGAACTTTGCACGAACTTCTTCACTTCTCCTAAGGACACCCGATTTATTTAGCTGTAAAACAAACCAAAAATATGTCTACCCAAATCTCACTTAATTCAAGCCCCAAGTACATTCAATCAGCATCCGGCAAATTTATCATATTCGTCCCGAGGGAGCGATTCCTCAAAAGGCATCCATCCCAAAAGTTTAATAAAAGGAGCCCGCTGGGGCGCCGCCGGTGACGGGCTCTGGCTGGAGGAGCAGAACGCAGCGCCGCCCGGGGCTGCTGGGGCCCGGAGCAAAGCCCAATTCCACTTAGGCGAAATGAAGTTATCGCGTGTTGAGCACTAATTTCGCCCCATTCAGGAGCAATTTCTATGGGACGTTTATTAATCCCCGGATTCCGCCCGCCTAGATAGCTCCGCACGAAACGCGTCGGGCTGAGCGGGCGAGCATTGTTTAAAAGTTGGAATAATTGTCGAACTCGATAAAATTACGTTTCGGGGGCGGGCTTCCCGGGCCCCGGCGACATCCATTACGATGTAAATTTATTCCTGTGCCGGGTAAAATGAAGTGACGCTAACGAAATGCACAGCACATGAGTGACAGGTTGCATAACATCGTTTCAGCCCCTCGAGATGAAGGGACCGTCGAGGCAGACAGGGTTCCTTCTCGCAGCGCAGGACTCTTGAAGGCGTCGGCAGTGGGGGCCACTTTCATCCGGGCTGTCTCCGGTATTCCGGAGCTCTAAAAAGCCGCCCGCTTCGGACGTCATATCACTTCGCTACGCCTTTCGACATGTCAAAACTCTAATTTGGCCAAGGATGGGACTCCCGCTCGAGTGGGGCCACTCGTTCCGCGCCAGCAGCGTCCCGGGGAAAAAGTGCAATCATGCGAGCGAGGGCTGAATGCCAAAAAGGACATGCGGACGCCGCCCCTGTGTTCCGCCTAATCAAATATTCACCGCTCCTGCTGGAAGAGCGAAGTTATTCCTCTGACCGAAGTCCTGGCTATATGATGGATTTGGGGTGCGATGCATTATTTATGTCGCTCCTCAGTCCAGAGTCCTGCTATCGATGGGGTGACACTCCCGAATCCTGTCTCCGGACGGGTTCCGATTGCTGTGCCGCCACCGCCTCAATTGGATCAGGAGGCTCGGAACGCCCCTCGGTCGAGTGCTCCCTTCCCAGCAAGGAGACCTTCATTAGATTTCCTGCTTTCTTCAAATTGTTGCAATTACTTCGGAATCATATCCCGGCGGGGTCTGCACACCTCGTGAAATTGCGTTTTTATAGCACCGGAATGCTCTCCCGGACTCCGGCAGGGGTCTAATTGCTTTTTGATGAGTCATGCGATGATTTCTCAAATATCGGCGACCCCGCCGCTAATGTCCCGCGGGGAGGGTAAATCGGGTTAACTCTGTTGCCTGCTGGAAATTGAATATGACCTCCGACCTCCCTGAACTTTCCTCCGGGCTAACGTGATTTGCAGAAACCCCTGTGGCCAGCAGAAGGAGTTTCAGCCAGACCCCAGTGCAGAACGCTACAGGCCCCGACTGGAACCGTATAAGGACCAATGGACCATATAACGACAACATCCGTTAAGCAGTGGCTCACACTCTTAGTTTTTATAACACAGGAGCCACAAGGTTACCATATTGTGGTATTTTAAAGGTCTTTTTTATGATCTTCCTGATTGTTAGATAAACATTAATCGGTTAGAAAAAGTATAAAGCCATCATTTCGAGGCTCCGATTTTACATAAATTTAATTTAAGCTCTGTTTATACATTTTGATGAAACTTTTTATGTAGGGTATGTTCTTTAAGGGTCAAAAGTGGATATGGAGAAAGCATCTGTAAGTGGGCGTTTTTACTAAAATTACAAAAGTTTTCACCAGATTTATATAACTAATTTTACACGAGTGTTGAAAACCAAGAAAATTATACTTTACTTCGATTTGCTTTGTTTTTCTTTAAAATAAATATTACATAATTGTAAGA
The DNA here is from genome assembly GCA_959613345.1 of Tolmerus cingulatus. Taxonomy (NCBI): domain Eukaryota; kingdom Metazoa; phylum Arthropoda; class Insecta; order Diptera; family Asilidae; genus Tolmerus; species Tolmerus cingulatus. Next base: position 70,097,667 of record OY390707.1, on the reverse strand, counting down.
AATGAAAATTTGTATGTTAATAAACATTGTTGTTTTTCTTAGATATGTATTAAAACAAACAATTAAAACCAAGAATTGCTGACTATAGATTTAAAATTTTGAACACTATATTGGGTAGACTAATCGTTAGATTTGCAAAATTATATCACATATGTATGTATATTCACCAGCCCAGATGTAACTCATAGAGGATCGAAGATAACTAATAGAGAGCTCAAATGCGGTAAAAATCGGTCGTACAAATTTTCGACCTAATGTGAATGCCTAATAATATTTATAGTTAAATCAAATTTTTCCCTTTTAAAGTATAGATAAATATTTTTCATATTGTTTGCTGCATTTCTTTTTATGTATGCGAGTGTGGGATTGTTGTCTCCATAATAAATGAAAGAATGTTTGTGTTTAGTCTAACTACAGGATTAAGTAGGGTCATATATTTGTTATGTATACATAAGTTTAGTAATTGTGCAACATTTCATGCTTTCAGTGGAGCAACTCAAGTCTCATCATTAAGGGTTCCATTTATCCATGTTTAGTACATGGATCTGGAACCCTAAAGAGGAAGAATGATATTGAAGGGGGACACTTTTACATCATCGTAGATGTGATGGCAAACATTTTTTAATTCATTTCGAGTTATGCTTCCAAGATCCATTTGCAAGGGCTCTTCTGGAACCACCTTAATTGAGCAGATGTTCGTAATCCTGGTATAGTCCCATGCTCCCACCTCAATCCTTGGAAATGGGATTATTCAATTTACATAAAAATAGTTAACCTACAGGACGACACTAACATCGGTCTTTTGAAACTCATTCCTGTTGAATTTCCCATCTGAATGGATTTTGCTCGGTTTCCGAGAATCCCTGCATTGGGCCCCCGGATGCATCTTTCCAGACAGTCCTTCTATTCACAAGATACATTCAATTTCCGGAGAATCGCATGAGTGCAGCCGGCACCAAATCAATTTCGAATTGATTCTAGGAGCAGCCCCCGTGTGGAGCGCATACCCCTGGCCTGGACCACGTGTCCATCGGGTGGGCGGGGGTGGTCGTACGCGTGTCAACGGATAAACAGACTCCTTGTTAAACTGCCATAAATCTTTTAATGAGCAAACAAAATAATCAGCTTATTGACGACCCCATTCACTCCGCCGAACGTGTTCGCATCGGATGCGAGCCCCCCACACGCACGGGAGCAGCTACGCTCCTAGGCCAAGGAGGCTGGGCCCGATTGCGCCGGATGATTTAATTACCGTCAATTGTGGCGTAATCAAGGATTTGCGTGGATATTCATGGCTTAAAGGGCGATTCCCGTCCCGGCCCCGGGCACCCAGTGAATGGCAGTTACACCCGTTTTATGATCTCCGAATGGTTTACGATCGCTCATTGTTTGGAGTCTCTTTACGACTCGTTCGGATGTTTTATGGCGCATTTACAGCAGACTCGAGTGGGAGCTCCTTTCTGTTCCTGGTCGAGTGACTGCTCTTTTCGGGAGCCATTCCCCCCGGTTTTCTTGGAAGCTTCTTTTGATAGATGGACCAATTTGACGCCAGCGAACCGATTTAATCGGTCTCCACTAATTCGTTGACTAAGGCCCCGGCGCTTCTTACGATATGTTGCGGAATTTTATTGACTTGCTCAGTTTACTTGATAATAATATAATTTGTGTTAAAGAAAATAATCGTTTTATATTACCCGATAAAAGTTTATTTTATTTGATGCTTCGGAAAGACAGCAACTTTAATACCGCTGACTACACGTCTTCCGTCTGCAACATCTTTCTCAATCAAATAGTTTACGGTGAATTCTGCAAGTTCTTTTCTTACCTCCGGTGCAAGAAATGCGCAGACCCCACAGCAGGTGGAACCTGTTGCGCCTTTTCGCTGCATCTCGAGCGCATTTGGTTAACTTGCGTAAAAATTTTTAACGAGTTTTAGACTTAGTGGCATTATAAAAATGCTCAAGCGGTAATGCAGCAGAAGTAACTGCCTTTTAAGTGAAGTAATTTCTGGCGAGGTTTGTGTCAACATTTTTCCCACAAAAATTACTTTAGGTTGAGTAATGAACGATTTTTCCCGAAAAGAAATCTGTTTTAGGAAATCCTTCTAAGCGATACAAGAATCACCTGCGTTTTTGGTTTACTGTAGAACAAAAGTTGAAGCACTTAATTAGTCCATGACTAAATCCTCTCATAGAGGTAATATCGAATATCGAATATCGAATTTGATGCATTTAAGGGAAATGAATTACTAAAAGTATTTTGAAATAATTAAATTCGAAACTCATATATACATGTAGGTACTAGCAACATTTTGAAAATTCACTCATATGCCACAGGTTAGAACTATAAAGGACTCAGCTCTATATACATATAAGAGTTAAAGAGTTTAAAATGCGGCAGGTCTTTTTAATTAAAATATTTACCAGCTCTACAAAAATAGCATATGCACACTTAAAACTTGGTTATAGACTACCAAAAAGCATCTTCATCTGTAACAAAACTCGGATGAAGACCGAAGGGTGCTCTATTAAGTGATAGATACATATAAGCAAGTTTAATTGAAATGCATGGTAAAAATAAAAAATTCAAGGGTGCTAAGTGAAAAAGTAGGTACACAGAATTAACATATCTTGTTAATGGTGCAGTAGGGTAAAAGGGTCGGGATAAGGTAAACAAATGGTATGTGTGTTGATAAGTATTTATAGTCCATATAATCAATTTGCACATGTTGGAGCAGCTATTTTTTAAGCACTCTACATTAAGAAACTGGTAATAGTTCACAAAATTAAAATCTGGCGAAATCTTAAACTTGCTTGAGTACAATATTACAGTGCCTACCTTAACTTCAATTTGGCTTCATTAGCCAGTCCCACACCTCATCCTCAGCACAATTAGTAAGGAACTGGTCGAATTCCACCTCGAGCTACGTCTAGGAGCAGAAAATCTTTCTAGCCCAAAAAATTATAATTAATGGGTGCCCGACTCTTGCGGTTGTTCTTTTCCTCCATTAAAAGTGTGAAAATGCCCGACAGAAAAGCCCCACCAGCGACTATAAAGTGTCTCTACAGAAAAGAACTGCAAAAAGAGGAACTTTTGTTTTCACGTCCTCCGGGACGCCTCACGTTCCTGCTGAGCCCTAAGCGGGCAAACTTTCTCAAAATAAGAAAAGACCACGAGAAGACATTTTTCCAGCGCCTTGGTCTACCTAAGAGATACTTCAGCAATCCTCGGGGAGGAAGGGACTGGTCTCGGGCTTTATGTTGTTTTAGCGCATTTACTTGACCTCGGGGAGCACCGGGGGACTTTTTCTCATCCCGTAGAGTCCTTCCAGGAATTAATCTGACAATGGGAGATTTTAATTGGATCCAAGTTGTTGTCGCCTTGTACTTAACGCCCGGTGCCAATTTCAAATAGAGTGAGGATGGCCAGCCGAGGGCAGGGACTTTTTCTCCTTATTTTATTTTAGCTTTACATTAATTTCGGGGTCCTTTGTGATTAATGTCGACGATTCTTCCGAGTAATTGATTTTAAGGTTGAGCAGGAGTTCGTCCCGCTGCGGAGGTGTAGTCCAAGCAACAAAGGATCCTTTCTTCGTCACTGTCCACGGGGCTCCCCATCTTAATTTCAGTTTAATATTCCTTGAAAATTTCTTTTTGAGTTCACGCAATTAGGGAGTAATGCTGAAACGGGTGGACTGTTAATTGAATTAAAAATTTTTTTTTCGTCTCAAAGTTTACGGGCAGATTGTCAGGACGAAGAAAGTACCTGTCGTGTCCCAACCTTTGGGGGCTCACTGAAGTAAGGAAATTGAGAAAATGTGAAAAGTTGGACAGTAGAATTTGTGACCGTGGAAATTTTAATTTGCATCTACCCTTCGCGGAAGTTTCGAACTATAATCGTATACAATGAGGGTTTAAAGCCGTCCTTTGCGACTTTTGTAAATAGTGGCTATGTTCTACTACACAGAAGGCCCCTATAGAGGAGGCGAGTTTTAATTAACTGCGGATATCTAAATGCATAGCGGGAAGAACGCGATAATTCCCGCGGGCAGTTGGAACGCGAGCCCCTTAAGCCGATGAAATGCTCCGCGACAGATCTGCGATGCACAAAAGCATTTTTTGTTGCCCAAAAGCCATCCGCGAGATGCTGCCGCCGCCTCGCGTCATTTGCATTTAGTCTTTGAGTTAAAAATCTGCGCGGATCTTGTTTGATGATATTTAGCTCTTGTACTGTTTTTTCTAGCTTCCTTCATGCCGGCAATTGTTTCAACGGCGCCCGAGATGCTGGAGAGCGCATGGGGTGCACTGCACCCGCCAAAGCAGGTGAAATGCATCTCATGTGCGAGCGCAGCCTTCAATTAGGGTAACAATGAAAACAGCTCAAAGCAGAAGGGCCTCCGAAGAGCTCTCGAGGGGAATGCGCTCGCATCTGGGTAATGTTCCTGGCAATTTCAAAGGATGAAAAGTTTTCCTTCTCGTGCGCAAAGGAAAGGAATAAAACAAAAAAACGTTTCATAATGAAACTTTGCAGTGTTTTGCATCATTGAGTAGGCACAAGTACCGCACTGATAGGATCTGAAGGTCAAAAACCCTTCAAAATTTTTTGAAATTTCTTCATCGAAATTTATGCGCCACGCGGAAGAATATCCTGCGGCGAAAGGTTCCAAAACTTGTTGCCAAGAAAGTTCGCCGCAGCATCAGCACTTTTACTTCGGAGGCGCCACTCATTGGAGTCCTTTAATTGAAAAGTCTCCGAAGTTTTAGAAAGCGAGCCGCATACTGCTATTAGTTGCGACTTCCTTACTGTCCTTCAGCCTATTGTCAGCTACTAGAACTTTTGCGATAAATCTAAGGAAACGTTGTCAATGCCTTCAAGTAGGAGGAATTCTTGATAATTTCCATAAAATTTCTTCTCCCAGAGATGCTATGATAAATTTGCGGACTATTGCCATTAGCAGACAATTTGCAAAATGGAAATCTTTTCCTAAAAAAGGCTTAATGGGTACTAAAGTTTCTTGGAATAGTTCTGATATTTTGCAAATTGAAAATTTCTTGAGTTTCTTAATTTGTCTAAGTCGAAGCTTATAAGTCTTATGCATTTGTAACTAGTTTTCCGTGGATGGAGAAAATGAATAGTATGCAGTAACTATTCTAAAAATTAAATATTAACTAAAAATAAGAACTAAATACATACATAATTTTTTAATTACAATTAGTTATACTGGCACGATTTTAAGATAATTGAAAGTTCCAATACTTTTATAAGACCGATTTTTTCCATTTACAAAGTGCTTCCGAAACCGTTCTCAAATCGAAAAACATCAGAAATAATAGAATCCCTTGTGTAATTTTAAGCTAGACATACATACATATGTACTTTCCACAGATGGTAATTTCAAAAAATATTTTATACTTCATGACTCGTTTGTGTAATCAATTAGTATCTTTGAGTGGGTTTGAAATACACTGACGCGGTTGTTGACGCTTTTCATTCAACAAATTGTTTTGAACTTGTCAAAATTGGTTTGGTAGCTTTGACTATTTATAAGGGCTACCAATTCGGTTTTGAATAAGCTGACAGTAACATAGAAAACGTATTTTATCAAAAGTCAAAGTCGAAAAGTCGCATCTAAAGAATAATTCGAAAAATTCTTCCACCCGTGTGAGCTCGGCGACATAGAGACACCAAAATCAGTCGGATGCAAACTGATTCTCTGTGACATGCAGCAGCCGATCCCACCTCAATATTTATGGAAATTATTTCCCAACATCTAACTGATGGCATCCCCTGGGAACCGCAGTGACGCTGCATCCGGCCGCGGTGCGGGCGCTGTGGGCGAACGCCAGGATCTTTGTGATGCAAAGTAGGCAGCAGGAACAACAACAAGTTTGCTCCTAGTGTGCATCCACTTAGAGCCGCCCCCACCCCCGCCCGCACCCCTGCACCAGCTGAGTCCTGCTCCTCCTGGTCCACGGGATGCTGCGGGAGGGCGGGCGCTGTTGAGAGGCGGCATCGCTAGTAATCAGGGAAATGGAAAAGCAATCAAAGCCCTTTGTGCATGTTTTAAGCATTTTCAAATTCAGCCGGTATCGTTTTCTTTTGATCGAGCAGGGCTTTCAGGGCTTCTGATTTTATTACAACTCTCGGGCATGATTGATTCGACCTGCTCAGGCGGAGTCGAGTGGTCCGATGACGATTAGTCGTTCGGAATGGGAAAATGTTGCAATAACGTTGAGAGAATTGCCGGAGCATAAATTCGCAGGCATCATTAGAAGTCCGTAAGGACTCAATAATCGAGCCCATCGCCCGGAGCCCCGGTGTCCTGTTGAGCGTTCATTTGAAGCCCATCGCACCCGCCTGATGACAAATTAATTGGAACATTCACAATTTATCATTTGCGATGGATTGATCAACAGAATTCCATCCGAGTTCGGCCCAACTTTGGGAACTTTATGGGCCATAAATAACCACGGCCCTACTATCTGCCGGCAGAGCCTCTTCCTGACATACCACAGACATTCCGGCGCACAAGTATATTAGAGGCCATAAATCAAGGAGCCTCACACACACGACTGCAAACGAACCCTTCCCGGCACATGTGCCGGAGCGTTCGCTGCCGCGGGATCTCACCTTCCTTCGCCAGCCACCCGCGCCCGAAAGGAAGCTGTTAAAGGATTTATTGGGCGAAGGTGACACCCAGCCCGGGATGCGATTACATATTAAGGGATGCTCTAATTGCATATGAGCAACGAACGGGCTCCTCTGCGGAACCGGCCGGAGGCACCACCCGCGGCGGAGGGGCGGTTCTAATGAAATTTTTACGACTCCATTATGTCGGCGAATTAATTGGTGTGAAACAGCCTCAATAAACATAAAAACTAAAAGCTATGGGAGAACACGCAATTCTAATCTCGTTTACGCTCTATCGCCGGGTTTGCGAGGGATAAAAGGGTCTACGGAACGGGAGGCGGGCGTGCACACAATTTTGCGGTTTGTTTTATGCCAGAGACAAACTATAAAGTGGCTTTAGTCTACTTACTGGCGGCGTTTTCACGCTCTTTTCGACTCAGCTCAATGTTGCGAGTTCCGGTTCTACTTTGTTGCTAGGGTTTTTTACTTGTCAGTGTATCCTTAACTACCTTTTGAGCAATATTTACAGATTTAATAATAGCAACACGCATTACACATAACGTCGCTTTAATTTTTAAGCAAAAGTCACAATAATTATTTTTGATGCTAATGATTTACGATATCCAAACCTTGAAAGACCTGAGAGTGTATCCATAAGTTTTAGTACTTCTTCGAAAATGTTGTGTAAGAAAGTTTTTGATGCTAATATTGCTTCTATTTTTGAAATATAATTTTAATGAGGTTCCATTTGCTATTTCACAAGATTGGGGTGAGGACAAAATGTGTACACAATCAGTAATCCCTTAATCTCTTAAACTCCGCAAATTTACCACTTAAAGTATGTATGTACATATCAAAAGATTTATTCCTTTTACTTTTATTTTGAAGCAATTATTAAAATTTGGCGTTTGTAATAAATATAAAAATAAATTAAATGTCTATCTGAAACTAAAACAAAATATTTTCAAAATGTTTTAAATTAAAATTGATTTATTAAAGTAGAAATAATCTTCCTCTCAAATAAAACTCATAAAACTCCATTTGAAGAGGGAATCTTTATTTTAAATTTATATGAGAAATCAGCCACTGGTATTAAACGTATTAAACTCGCACGCCATTTTCGGCGGCGCCTTACAGAGCTTAAAAAATCAATAGACCAGCAGTAAACAAGAGCAAATTTCCATAAATCGACATCCGCCTCCATTCGCTCACATTTTAATTAACAACAATCGGCCCAATAATTAATTAATCGGCGCATTCAAACGAGTCGGAAGATAATTAAAGGAGCTCGACTCGCGCTCCCTCCTCGGGCGCTCATCCATAAATTTTCCGAAAAGGAAATTCCGCTGTGCGGCGCAATTAAGACAGCGACTCTTTGCGAAGTGCGTCTTTAGAAGCCGCTCAGCGTTCGCACCTTTTCATCGCGCCGAGTGCCGCCGAAGCACCTTATTAGGCGTGTCCCGCTCCTTCCCGGTCACCTTTCGAAACCCGCTTTTTCGCATTTTCTGCGCTTTAAATTCAATTCACCAGTTGGCGACAACTTTCCGATAAATCAAGAGACAATTTCCATATTTGAAAGAGTCGCCTTTACCTAGTTTGCGTCACGGGCAATTATCCTGCAATTATTTCACACCTCGACTTGCCGTGCCGCGAAGACCAACAGCGGCGCAGCGACATTTATTCGGAAAGTTTTAAATTTTTTCATCCGTACTGAGCCGCAAAACCAAAATTAGCGCACTGAGCTGATCAATTATCCCCAGGGCACCTGTGCGACCGTGACTCGTATCACTTTTATATTAAAAAAAAAGTAAAGCATAAAAAATGATTGCCAAGCCTGCTGATCTGGAAGATACGCATTTCGCCGGGACAGCCCTCGCCAACTGGAGCAATCTGCAATCTTGTAGAGTTTGTCGATCAAATTAGATTGATATGCAAAGTGGAGTAATTACGGGGAGTATTCTGGGTTTTGACGCTGCTGATTCAATCGTAAGTGGATAATTGTAGACCACTGCGCTACTGCCTTCGCTTCACAGCGACTGACTTCTTTGCGTCCAATCGAGTCTAGTTATTTACGTGTATGTGTCTCTTGGGAGATCATCAATTTAAATTTAACGAACCATCAAAGAAACGTCGGAGCATATACATATGTACATATGCTAGTATGAAGCCAGTAGCACATCCGTTGGTCCAACTATTGCATATACATTTTGATAGTTATGCGATTGACCAGTTTGGTTGCAAAAAAAATCAATTCTGTACACCCTACTAATTATTTCTTTACAAAATATATTGTCTTTGTATTACTCGTACGTATATAAGTAATAAAGTTTTCTTTGCTATTTGTAACAGCTAGTTAAAAAGGATAATCAATTTTAAATTCAATATTATAAAAAAAAGTTTTTTTTTATTTTGAACTGATTCTCAAAAAAATCTGAATGTAAGATTAGTAATCTCCCTTGTAGCGTTATAATTCTCAGATAAATTTAAATATATCACAATCCGGATTACGAATTACATTACCCGTCATGGAGATTTGGAATTTCATAATACTATAGATTATAATTTTATATACTGGTAGTATTATCCATGCTTAAGTATTAATTTGAATGCAAACTTATTCGGACTTCGGATTTTTATATTAATTACTTTTATATTTAGAATCTGTGCACGTTTTACAATTTAATATGTACCTACACCTATACAACAAAAACAAGATTAGAAATCTTATCATCTCTTATGTATATACAGACAAAAAGAAAGAAAACTGATGAAGATTTCAACACTGTCGTGCTGTTGCTCCAAACTAGCAGTTCATTATGTCTGGAAGGCTCAATTGTGTCAATGAAAAGCTGCCAATCAATCCTTAGAAACCCGAAAGAATGAAAATGTGTGCCACTTTTCAATTTTTCGTGAAAGAATGACTGTTTTGGTTGATTCCAGGACATCGATTCGATTGAGTGTTTCCACGAATTCCGAGGATCTCAAGAGGAGAACTAAATTCACCTCACGCGCCGCCAGGAGATAGAGAGGATTTGTCACGTATTAAGCAACCGAAGATGTTGTTGTCCCTCCCTCGTCCTGGCGCGTCTTCCTGTCGTTAGGAAGAAAAATGCGAGGCACCTGACCTTTAGCATCTCGACGTCTCGACGACTCAAGAAAGTGAACGGCGGCGGTTGGGGCGGGTCAGTTCCTCGTCTGCTCATCTTTTGTTTTAAACAATTTACGTCGAGATTTTGGACGATGAGCGAATGTGGGAGGCGCCGGAGGTGAACGTCGACCGCTGCACCCGAAGGCGGGGGCGGGGCGCGTAATTTATTTAGCAGGCGCCATGTGACGCGATCGGTGCTTCCGCCACTATTTGCATACGACTGCGACCGGCTTGCACCGTGTCCCCAAATTATGGAATAATTGAAAAGTTTTTTTTATTTTAAATATTAAACACGCGCCCAATTAATTTGGGGACCGGCCGGGCGCCATGTGATGAAATTAATTATGCACTTTAACAATCGGCGACTGATTAAATTGCCATTGAATCTGCCGAATGCGGCGGCAATCTGTGCCTGCGTTAATTTGATTGACGGCATGAAAATTGCCTCCGATTTGTACGGGGACGACTTTTGTGCCTCTCTGAAAGGGATTCGACGAAATTATATAAATTGGCGTCGATAAATTGAATTTTATGCACCTTGTAATGACGGCCCAGGGCTAATGGGCAAATTAAAGAGTGGGCGGACACCGGTTTTAGTGCGTTATTAATTTTATTTCTTTTTTACGGCAATTATGAGTCGCGCCGCAGCCACTTGTTTTGTAAATTAATTGCGCATTTGCTCCGCTGGATGCAGTCATCCTCAGTGCCGGTGAATTTCATTACCGGGCTTCATTGCGCCCCCCGGAGCAGGAGACACCTGGGATAATTGATCACGTGTCAGAAGGTGGAGTCATCTTCATCAAACAACCCCCCAACGCGCCAGGTAACCTGCTAGAAATTCGTGGGGATGTGTTGGCGCAACTTCGACATATCAAGTTTCTTCAATTACGGGGATCCTGGACGTCTCAAAGAGTATGCATCAGGAGGACACGGCTCCTCGGTATTGATGTCAAGGCGATAACGAAGAATTATTGAGTATCTGGGGAATCTTCTTAATTTTTTGTTCGATTGCATTCTTCCCGTCTCCGGTGGCTGCAATGACTAAGATCGCCGCGGCCAGATAAGCGGCCTGCGTCGTCTGGGCTCGCGGGCGATTTTGTCGTTTTGGCGGCTACAAATGATGACTGACGGGGCAAGATTTCAGGTGATTATTAATTTTTGTAAAGGTTGTCATTTCTCAGGATGTTCTGGGGAGATTACATCGTGCAGAGCTGATTATGGCGATATGACGACATCTGTTTCGACAAAATTGCTCAGTGCTGTATAGTGGAAAGTCTTTAGGCTCATATCCTAAACGACCTCGCATAATGATCGGATTATTATTATAACTTTTGAAATGGATTTTTGATATTACTGCTAGTGTTTGTTTGTTCTTTTGTTTTTTTTTCTTTTTATGCTTTATTTGTATATACATATAATATGTATAATTTCAGCCAAAAGCTCACAGTTAACCGCAGTTTCCCATGACAAATCTTCAGATAAATTATCTACAGAACTTCGGGAGATCGTAATTTATATTTAAAATCAAAAAAGACTTTGGTGTAATTTATTAACAAGTTTTTGTATGATCGTGTAAAAAACTATCGACTCTTATCTACTTTCTTCTTAAATTCATGCAAAAAAAAACAAATTACAATAATATCATTCCAATTTTTAGGAAACTAGTCTTTTGAGAAATATGCGTTTAAAGTCTGTGACTATTTGAAGGGTGCGAATAGCAATTGAAATATTCCCAATTTAGTTCTGAAACATTCTCTTGAGATGTTTTGAAATTAAAAAAACGATTTTCCGAAACGCCTAAATTTGGTTTCAGTTTCTTAAATGAAATTATTTTAAACGCGAGAAATATATATTCGCAAATTTTCTACTTTTATATCTTGAAGTCTAAAAGGAGGGAGGAAAAATTCATTAATATCTTTGCAATTTTTGTATGGACTCGTCTTTTAATTGTTGTTTTCGGTGTTAAAATGAGGAAAATAAAAGACACATGTATTTAAATTTCCTAAATATTCATGCATTCTGTTTTTAAGTGTACTTAAAAAGGAAATCTGTTCGATGTGCGAACGAGACGCAAAGAATTTAAGCAACTTTTTTAAATTGCTTTACGTAAGAAAAAAAAAATTTTCCTTTTACTTACATAATATAACTTGATCACATCTTAAAAAGTTAGTTTTCTGACATCTTTAGCTCCACTATTTTTATGCATAATGTATGCTAAAGAGTTGAGAAGTACTTAAGTACTTCCACAGTGCCACTCTACTCGCGAAGAGATCTAAGATTCATTGAAAAGTTAAGGAGGGAAGAAAATCTGAATTCCGCAGTTCAGACTTTCCTGCGCGGCTAAAGTGCTATTAAAGTAATTTCATGGTAATTATCGCTTCATTCAAGCTCTATTTAAGTCTAAATTAAGCGCTCCGAAGAGTCGTATTCATTAGGGCGTCCTGGTGGCCTCCGTGGGTGCATTAATCGCGGAGTGCGTTAGCGTTCCTAGACGTCGCCCATGTTTACTTAGCCGCGAGATTTATCGCTGTTGCTCGAACACACGATCAATTTAGCCACTGCGTTGGCAACAATAGAAATTTCTGGGAAGAAACCTTCCCAGGCCCGACTGAGATATTTTCGCTCCTCCTGGGGGAAAAACGATTCCCAAAAATCTCGGCCAAATTGGAATTTTTCTCCGGCGTCAACGCCACCGAGAATTACACCGTCGTAATACAAAATACAAGTGGACAGGCGTCAAGTCGCAGAAGTCGTGTCTGCTATTTGTCAAATTAGGTGGTGATGGCCTTTCCACTTACCCCGGGCGCTCCTCGCCGGGCGGGTTGGGCCCCGGGCGACACAGCTCCACGGGGACCCGGGGCTCCACGGGGACCCGGGGCTCCCGGGCCACCATCCGGCTGACATCTGCTTAAGTTAAACGAGAAATTTGCGCTAAGGCGACAGAAACAGAAAGTTTAACAGCAGAATGGATGTCAGGAGCAACCAAAGCCAGTGAATTATTGGACTTGAAGTTTGCGGCCCGTGATTTATGCACTCGGCCAAAATTAAGCAGCAAAAATGAGGCGAAGAAGGTGCCGCGAAGACACACACTGAGCAGCCCCGCGGAGGAGCTGCGACTCGGGAATAATTCTGCATGCCCGGAAAGTTGTCCCAGGCACAGCGACCCGCTCGCTTTCCTTCCAAGAAAAATTTCTGCGGGAATTGATTGATTTATTGTGCCGCGTCACGAAACTACAGAAAACAGAAATGCTGCAATTTCTCGGGGTATCGCATGAAAAAGTCCATTCAGACGTGTTTTTGTTCAGCTTGGACGCGATACTGCGCTTGTTCAAAGATAATAATATTTTGAGAAACTCCCGAGAGCAATGCTCTTTCAAAATTCGCACCCGATGAAAAGTTCGTCCAAAAATAATATGTTTGTAAAAAGCAAAATAATTGCTCAATGGTCAGATAACTTCATTCGTCGAATAAAATTGTCCTGATAATCAACTTGACTTTGATTTAAAATAGCTATCGGATAGATAAATATATTCGCTACTTAAAGCTAATGCTATTATTTTGCTATGTATTCGTCAGTTAATTTCAACAGAATGAGAAATACTTTTATTCTTACAGCCAATTTATTTTTAAGCTTAAAGTTAAATTTAAATGTTATGTCGGAAGCAGATGATACTTTTTTGATATTTTAATATTACAAATGAAAGGCAAAGTACAATTTTTAAATGTAATGCTCTGTAAAATAGGCATACATACAAATTGTTAAATAAAAAACTTAATAATTCAGACATAAATCGGTGTGAAAGGCGTTAATGATTAACAAATGCATCGCTTAAAACTCTTCGTAGTTTGGCTTTTACATAATTTCTTTTCTGTGAGTTTTATCAAAGCTATTAGTAGGAAAACTGTTGTAGATTGCCTCACAAGACCGTTTCAGAAACGACTGTAATCTCAGTGGTAGAAGAGGTCCTTTTCGAATTAATACGGCTTAAATTTCAGTAACGAGCCTCTTTGGAATCTCAGAAAGAAGTTCAGAAAACGCACTACATCCCGGCACTAATTATTCCCGAAAAAAAGCGTCCGCGTCCGCAAATTCCTTTACACTCGCGGGATCAAAGTGCGGCTGCTGCTGGTGGGCATGAAAGACTCCTTTGATTGCATACAAATTTACTTCAATAAATCTGCGAATAAAAACTGAGAACAGCCAGGAAAGTAATCACAGCGAAATTCCCGCTCAAAGCAGTTGGCTCAATGGAGGCGGCGCCATCGACAAACAGCAGCCAAAGGAACCGCTCCCGGGAAAAGTATACTTTTACCGCACTCAAGCGAAAAGTCACCTCAATAATGGGGCACGAGGAAATCATCCTTTGCGCTGCACGAAATGCTCGGCAATATCCTCTTCAGATTAATTAGAAAAGCCTGTAAAATCGTGACTTTCGCGAAAATCCCCTTTCCTGCATGGGAACAAAGCAGGGGCCGCGTGCGGGGGGGCTACTCTAGAACGCTCCTGGAGCAAGCTTCAAAGGAGTATGCATGCTGCTTCCCTTGGGAGAAAGCCTCATCAGATCGCCAAGCTTCCCGCCGGATGTGGGCCTATCCAGCGCGGTCCTCGCCCCGCCCCGCCCCGCCCCTGAGCGGTGCAGCAATCAAAACTAAGGACACAATTATAAAAGTTTAATAAGCCGCCGACTTTGACGACAAAAAACCAATTAAAAAGAGAGTTTCTTTGAGGACGCAACAGTTTGCGTCCCGGAGGACTTCACAGGATTTCAACCCATTTGATGTCGTCGTCGTAGTCGTCTTCAAGTGGGCTCCGCAGGCCCATCCCGGGCCCCGGCTGCAGTCGCTGGGAAGTGATTGCACCCTGTAACAGATCCCACTTTTGTCTTATCTCAAAGTCAATTAAAAAAGGGGAGCATTTCGCCGAATGCCGCTAACGCCAAAACTTCCGGCGCGGAAGGGGCCCGGGGCGACGGATCTCCACTAAGATGCCCGGGATATTTTTAGTGCCTCAAAGGGAGCTGCACTCCTTCGGGAGCTATGTGCAAATTGCGGGCCCAGCGGGGATGACTAACTGGGGCGAATGGCCGGCATCCCGCTCCGGCAGGCCCCTTTTGCCCCAACGAACTCCAAACACCCTCAACTTTCTTGCTATTGATTTTGCAAATATCAAGATGATTGCCTAGTGATTTTGTCGCTTCTTATTAATGCGAGGGCAAACACTTCGGGAGCGGCCGGCCTTCCCGGTCTTCCCGGTCTTCCCGGTCTTCCTGGCTCTCCCGGGCGTGCGTTACTTAATTTGAATTGTTTGTGCTTTCGGCGTGGATCGATGCCTCCGGGCGGGATTGCTTCATATCCTCCGTCTGCTCTGCTTAATTCGGCGAATTATTTATTTTTTCTCCATCGACGGCGACGTCGTTTGCGTTCGTTTCTGTTGCTTTGTAAATGGCTAAGCAAATATTTGCGCCTTTGCCTCACGGTTGATGATATCCCTTAAGCGCCTGTCCTCCGCCTCACGATAAGCAGGAAATTGGGAAAATATTTTTTCTGTTCGTTTCCTCGAGTGTTTCGGGCGATATGGGGCCATTGCTTCCTTTCCGTGCTGACGTCGGATGCCGCTGGAGGATATTGATGGAGCTCCAGTTTGGCTGTCTCCTCTGATAGATCTCGGCGCTGAATCTGGAGAACTTCCCAAGTCCTTACGCGGAACTACATCGAAATCTCGTTTATTTAGATAACTGATGGGCAAAAATTAAAGGAGCCGTAGTTCAATATCGCCTTTGCTAATAGAATAAACTTCACTCGTCACTATGTACTTAGGAAGATAAAATTTTAAAATTAACTTTGAATTTTCTGTGTGCAATGTTGAGAAAAAGTCATTCAGTTTCACTATTTGCCATTGATGAAAGTCCTATAGATGTTATATCATATTTTCAAAACTATGAAATTTTCACAAAATACTTTTGAAAAATGCAATATAATGTAAAAAAGCATTGTTTTTGGGAAATCCTTACTGGCTCTACCCCTAATGCAAGTTCGAGAATTTTTGTAAAATAGCAATTCGTTTTTGTCAAAATAAATCTGTAAGTATTAATCATACTGTACAGACATACTGTTAACATTACTTATTTACCCAATTTATAAAATTGAATCAATAAATAAGAAATGGATTCATAAAAATATACCAAAACTTTTTAAATTTCCGTTAAATTGAAGTAGAGCAATCCAATTTTTGTTTCTCTCTCGTATGATAAACTAACTATAAAATCAAGATATGTACAGCGGGTCGATCAAATCCTTCTCCGGAATAACAAATTCCCTATTGGACGAAATGCTCATCCATTTCCCCGATAAGTGTACCCACCTTTCGAGCGGCATACGACGTTTTTCCCGTCGATTTTACTTAAATATGAGAAATTAATGAATAATTCATGCTGCCCAGAATGATGCATACATCGATTTTCTCATAAATACGATCCTTGTCAGGGTGCAGATGTACCTTCATCCGCATAAGCCCGATACACTCCTGCTCACATGTACCCCCGCATGCTCATAAATATTTCGTAGGAATGGATTCTGACAGGATTTTGACACCTTGCCGGATGGAATTTAGATTGAAATTTATTCTGTTTACAAATACGCCCGAGCGCCCGAGGTGTATCCCGTCGGAGAGGTCAGGGACGTTGCTATTTTGGGACGTGGATACGAAACTACTCCCACTTACTTCATCCAATATTCCATCAGGTTCCACTAGCTCCGAAACTGCTTCAACATCTCGACATCCCAGCACTTTTTGGATAGATAAGACACTCGACAATTTCAATTCGTTGTCGAACATCTTACACGACATCTTCAAGTACACGTGAGACCTCAGCCGAGCGCGCAGTACGCGAGGACTGGCGTGAATTGAAGAATTTATGTGAAGCATCGCGGGCACAGCCTCCGCCGCTGGACCCTCGCTCCACGACCAATTGAAATGGATTCTCGGAGATTTACAAGCACCACTTCGGGCCGATTGTATAATAAATTAATTGTAGCGCGACTGTGAGCAGTTTAGTTAATTCAAGGAGACGCACTAAACGCATAAATATTTATGACTCGCGAGGCAGAATAAGAAATTTTGATTTATTTGCTTTTGCTGCCGCGGCGGCGACCACGCACCATGGCCGGAGGGCTGCTGAGGACCGACGAGTGGAGGATGAGATGAAGCGAAATGGTCATGATGTTTGCTTTTATAATTGCGGTCGTTTTAAATATTAGGTGCTTTATGGATCGCTAATTGTCCCTTCGTTATTAAAGGGAATTTCTGGGATTTAGGGTTCCCCCACTCTATTCTAAAAATTCAGGAATGCTTCTGTTTGATTTAACAGATATATCTTGAATAAAACGTTTATACATATTTAAGGATATTTGTTAATATGATTCTTGGAACGAAATCTGGTCCTAAGTTCTAAGTACTTTACTGAATGCGATCGTGATTGAACAAACTAAATTTAATTAGAATCGAGCAGTTTCGAAAATACTTATTTAAGTTTTCCATTAGAAAGGCTAGGTTACATTTGGTCATCTAATTCCATTGTTTCGTTCTCGAATTGTGTAGAGCACAAGGGGGTTAGTTTGTACGATTGCTAAGATAGGATATAATTTCAAAAGTGATACACGAAAACTCAAGAAATGAGTTATTCTTGCACTTACTGCCTTTCGCCATATTTGGATCAATGTTTGATTTCTTATAACGATTGATTGATTTATTATTTGAGTGATAGTTTTGTTACGGTATTTGAAGGTTGGATATTGGAAATTGCGAAAGTAGAAATTTATTTTAGACATTAAAAGTTAAACATATTTAGTTAAATTAATTAACCAACTACACTAAGTTTTGTTTGCTTATTTATATAAATATTAAAACAAATCGAAGCTATACCTACTAAAGCGTAAAACGTTAATCCTCTTCATTTGAAACAATCAGCCAATGTAAACGGAAATTATGTATCCTAGCAAAGAACACTATAAATAAAGCGTTCCCAACTCGCAATTTTCGTGCAGTTACTGATTGTAAATTGTGTAAAATTTCAGCATCCCAGTCTATTGCTAATAAAATCTTAATTGAACACATTTTATAAAATTACCTGCCAATTTGCGTCAGACAAACCACTCCTCTGTGTTTGTTCAGTGCTAAAAGTACTTTGTTGGCAAATTACGGGCCGTTCGGTCCATGCAATCACCCTGTCGCCGTCCATTTCGATAAATTCGCGCGAAATTATGATTTGTATACTTAAAAATAATTCACGCCGCTCATTGGGCTATAAACAATTTAATTTACAATTTGGCAAAATTCACTGCAAACCCCATCGCACATTTTCCAGTTCGCTTAGGCCTTGGGACCGGCGATTTCGCGGCGACTCCGGCAAAACGGGCCGAGCCAGGCGAATTTTATTTATTTAACAACATTTGGGGAGCGAATAAAATGAATAAATTATCGCCCCTGCTGCGGAGCGGAATGGAAACAAAGCGGTCGTCGGGTCGCGGGGTCGCGGGGCGCGACCATATGAATATGGCCATTGCAAACATGTGGTTCCATCTATCGGTGTCCGGGGCAATATTTTAGCGATTTGTTTGTTTGGCTGAACCCGAATAAATGGCATCCGCACCACCCCCGGGGCCTTGGATTCGGCCATCGAAGCACCCAAATAGAGCGGCAAAAGGAGTTTTTATTTTAGTTTGATCAGAAGGAAGACCCACTTCGATGGTCGGAAGGTTTGTCCAGATTCGGCGGATTTTGCTGTGCGGGGTCCCATTTCTTCGTTTTTGTTCAGCAAATATATGTATAAATAATTCGGCAACAATTAATGTGGCAGCTCCAATTGGTACATTCTCTTCCGCTGGTGCTTTTTCCGGGCTCAATTTAGACTGCAGACGATTTATGTGAGTTGGCAGCTATTTCGGCTCGCGGAACCCTAGTCCTCCCCAGCTCCACATGCACATGGGGCGGGACAGGCGGCTGTGTGTGTCGCAAAAATCCTCCGAGCCCTGCTCCAAGCCTCCGATCCCGATGTGCCAGTACAGCGATAAAATCTTATGGGCAATTCGACGATAGTCCGACAAGACACACCCCAGGAGTCACCCTTCTTCTCCCAAGACCCGGGTGTCTTAGAGATATTCAAATTAATTATAACTGCGATTTTGTGAGCCATAGGCATTTCATTGCTATAACTTTTCGCCGTAAAAGTGTAACATTTTAAGTGGAGATTACCCCGGCGAAACAGACCTGTGTGGGACCTGTTCACTCGTATTGTTCGCAACGACGACGTGTATCACGTGAAGGCACAAAGGGCCTCCCCTGCAAGGGCCCTTACTTTGTGTAGGAGTTTACGTTAATTAGCACGTAGGCTTAGGCACGTTGGGGATTATTTGTTGATCCTACACGTCGTTTGTTAAATGCCGTTTGAAAAAGGGCTGCACTGTATAACATATGTGACTTTTATGGTACTCACCGTCGTATACATTTTTCTTACTAACGCTGCTCTGACTTGCTTTGGCTCAGGATTGCACTTCGGCTCCCTTTGATCCTTCTCAGGATGGTGCCTTTGACCTGCCATAAAAAAATCGCATATTTTTGCAATATTGGCTCAATTGAACTTTCAAAGGTTCTTGGGCTAATCGACGGTCATAGTGGTAGGGCAAGGACTTTGCCGTAGAAGGACATTTATGTGAGTATTTTCGATTCCAAATACAGAAATGTATATATTTTATTTCACTTAACACAATCAGAAATAATAAAAAACAGTAAAGTTTCGAAGTTCAGTTCAAGCCCGAAACTATTCACAGATTAAATGTTTATCGCTAGCTTTATTTCACCGTTTCAACTGTTTCCCCTCAACACAAAATCACCGGTATGAATTGTTTTTTATTAACTTTCACACCTTCGTCGTACCTTAAATATTAAATTTTTTTATGGAGTCTTAAAGCTATTCCTAGATCCTTTCTACATATTTTAATAATGACTATTTTGAAAATGCATATGTATGTAGATATTATGTACGTACTACATGAAAGTTTTTAATTTATTATGAAAATATATCCAAATTGCGACAAATGTACTCTATCGCAAGAGTGGCTTTAGGAGGCAGCATCGACTTCAAAAGCTCTAAGAAATTGGCAGAGGTGTGCACACGTAATTCTTCATGCTTGATGCTGAATGAAGGGGTCCTTAAATATTTACTCCTTAAAAATTTGCAGACAAAGCCTCACCCACTTTGCGCCGGAAGGAGAAAGCGAAAAGAAAAAATTTACGGAACAAAAATGCTCGAAAGCGTAAAACGTGAAATTCGCAAAACGGAAAATAGACAAAAATTAAGGAGCCAACATCAAAGCGAAATGGCGGGAGGTGGAATTTTCTTTTGAAAATCGAATTTTGCAACAGTTTTCCGCCGGCACGGGATTACGGGGCAACTCCCATAGAAATCATGAGAAACTGAGAACGAAAGTAAAACGCTGTTTAGCCAGCAGCGAATTGGCCAAAAAGGACGAGGGGCGGCCAGGTGGGCGGGCGGAGGTAGCAAAAGATATAAAGTTAAGCGAGATAAGGTTTCGTTTTATCGGCAATAAATACAATTTTTTTGCGGGCAAATCTAATTTTCGACATGTTAAATTTATTTTTATTGGTAAAGAGCTCGAAATTTTTCAGTTGTACGAACACCAGAATTGAGTTTATTTGGGGAGCCGAGGGTCTTTTGAAGAGATTTCCGGAAACGAGGGTAGGTGAGCCGGGAGCCGGGTAAATTTTCTTCATCTTTGAAATATGAGAATAATTCACAAAGAAACGGTTTAGGTGGAGTTTTCTCCCTCAGCCGTGAGCAATTCTCAATAAGAAATATTGGGCCTCACAATTATTAGGCAATAATAAGGTAAATGTGCTAATTAGGTCTCTGAAAGGACGAAATTACATATAGAGAAATAAGAACATACTATTTTATATTCTATGTATATATCGATGTATGTATGTAACTAGATATATACATATGATAATATTTTATTCAATGTGATTCTTAGATTTATTGGAAAATGTTTTGAGGTGACACACTTTTCACCGCTCACATAAGTTCTCCTGAAGGCAAAATTGACACAAATTTGTCAGAATTTATGAAATGGGCCTGAGTTTTCCCAAAGAAGTTATGATTTTCAACAGAAAAAGCAAACTCCTCAAAGAAATGCTTCTTCCTACTGCACTCGGTAGACAATCGCACTGATGATGGGAAGCGTTCGTTGCACAAAAGTTGAAGTGAGGTGCTTAAATTGGTCTGGGAATCGACGACGCACTGGTCCAAGTGCGAGGCGTGATCTGAATGAAAATTTTAGTGGTTTCAAAGAAGTCGATCGATTAACCTTCCCATGCATTTGTGAGTCATCGGTTGATTGAGCAATAAGTTACTTATTGAGATTTTGGTATATAAGTTCTGAACTTTCTTACAGTCTTGCTAGTTCGCAGTTTGAAGTTCTACAGTTTGGTTTGTTTACAATAGTCGACAGACATGAAGAGGATACACTCAAAAGTAATATTAAGTAAGTATAAATGTTATAATTCGAAGAAAATTAAAATAATAGGGTAACAATTCGCAGTTTGGATAGAATTTTTAATATTAGTTCGAGTTGCCAGTTCTCTTCGATGTATTTGCGAACCAGGCCCGCCAGGTCTTCCAGGACCGGCTGGTTCAAGTGGAAAAAGAGGAGACGTTGGGAGTTCGGGGCCGCCAGGATTACAGGGCTTTCATGGAAAGGATGGAGAAAGAGGACCACCAGGTCCACAAGGCCCTCCCGGAAATCCGGGGCTACCCGGTCCACCAAGTAATATTCCAGGACCAGTTGGTCCTCCTGGAAGCCCAGGAAGACGAGGACCTCCTGGTCCACCTGGACAACCCGGATCACCTGGCCAGCCAGGCCCTCCAGGATCGCCGGGACATTGCTTCTGTCCAGGACATGGTTGGCAAAATAGTGCACCCAGTGTGAATGGGGCAGTGAGCAATTTTCTATCGTCACAGAAGAGATATCCTATTCGACCAGAACTGAATAATTGGAAAATTAAGAACCATGCAGAGGAGCTAACGCAATATCCAAATGTAAAGGTTACTCCTCAGTCAGGAGGTTTTGTGCTTAATGAATATGTGTCTGATTTCACTACGCCTCCTGAGCACTTGAATCCAAATTTTAACAAGGACTTGCACTGGATGAGCCAAAATTCGAACGAGCTACAAAATTCCGCGCCTCATATTAGCATCGATCAAAATTCGGAGTCCCAACCTAGTCATCATACGATTAATCAGTTGCAGTCCTTGCAACCAGTTTACGTACCAGTGACTGCAGATTTCCACATTCTACCGGAGAAACTGGACCAGGAGCACAATGATAATAAAAGTCAAGATGCGGAGCATTTGCAAGCAATTATTTCTGAAAATGATAAAAACAGCGAAGGTAATATGCAGTACCGGAATTTTCTCTTTAATTTTTTAATATCAAATTGCAGAACACCCTGAACAACCGACTCACGAAAACTCGCCTGACGGCAAGATGGGAGACCTCCAAATGATTTTAGTTGAAATTCGAACCAGTCTGAGTGAAATGAAGGAGATTTTAACCAGAAGTAAATATTAATTGTTAGCGTTAATAAAATATTTATGCAAAATTATGTTCACTTTCATTTTTGCACAATTCTTTTCTAAGAAGTTATATCTAAACCCCAGATGAATTGAAAAAAATCAACAATTAAGGAAGTTGAGTGGTTCAGTCTTACTGGGGAAAATTCTTAAAAAAATCAAACTCATCAACGTACCTACACAATCTGTATAGGGCGAATATGAATGAAGAATAATTTTCCTTATTGTTTTAGTTATCCCAGAGAACTCAGTTAAGTCAGAAAATTATTGTATAAAGTATGTCAGCGATTCCTTTTGTTCACATTAAAAGCAGAAGTCAGGGCAATACATGCCTAATTAATTTAATTTAATTATATTTTTGTTAAATTAGATTCGTAAGACATAGAATGTCCATATAAGCACAAGGGAAAGAAAAAGACTGACCTAATTAGAGGTTATAAAAAGAAGTTAAATAGGAACATTCTTCTTACGAGAAGATAAGAAGAAACTAAATAAGATTGTTAACTCGGTAGCAGAAGGAATTTCTTTCCTTTTACTCAAAACAATCTTTCGTTCAGGCAGAAAATTAACATTTCGAAGAGAATAAAACAAAGTAAGGTTTTAATTGAAAAAAGAAGCCGAAAGACCTTTCCTTTTAACCAAATGCTACGAATGTGTTTTTGCCCACATCCTATGTCTAGAGGCCCACTGTAAGAAAACCTCATCGACTTACGCGCGCAGTTAAAATCGTTTAATTTAAAGACATCAGCATGGGGCCCCAGTCCCGCAGGAAACCCGTCCGAAAATGACTCAATCAAGGTGCGCCCTGGCCAGAGAAGGCGCACATCTTATATTTACATAGTTTCTGGGTGCTTCTCCTCTTCTAACGAAACAATCTTCTCGTTTTGTATGTTTACTCAACCAGATTTTGATTTCTAAGAATGCTCCACCTCGATCGGCTGCATCTTCCCAAGAAAAACGAAATCGACTCGACCAGCATCGATCATTTCCCCAAGCAGGGTCCAGCCTCCCAGCGCTGGAGCTACCTCGGCGTTTTACCTGGTCCCGAGCAATGAAATAAATTATTCAAATTAATGGCAGCGATGTCTTTTATTACACGAGCAGTCGCCCGATCAGTAAATTCGAAAGATTATTAATTGGACACTTGTCCGCCGCTGCGGAGCGACCGGGCGGGAATCCGGTTGGAGCTGGAACGATTTGTTTACCTCGCCGGACGCCCAGGTTTGTCCAAATCAAATCGCGATTAGGCGACACCGCCGCGGTCTAATGCGGGCAGACATGGCCAATTAGAACGGAAACGGGCTGCAAAGGTGTAATTAATCACTCGAGCGGCTAACCTGTTTTTTGACTGGCATTCAGCCTTCAGACTCTGGAGTGATGCCCGGAGAGGAAGGAGTAGCGCAAATTTTACGACATTTTTCCGCATTCACAAGAGGCACGCTCCTGTAGGTGATTCCAATCAGCAACCACCTGTAAAGCCCGGGAACGCCGCCTCAATACGGCTCCCACCCCCTCACTAATCCCCCGGGACGTGGGGCTTATCTGGAGCGAGCAAGAAGGCAATTCGCCGAATAAAGGAGGCTCCCAGCGAAAACCACTTTTGAAGAGGTTCTGCTATTAAAATGCCATCAGATTAAGATTCATCCATTCCGGGGGTGCTTACGTTGCTCCATTACGTCCCGGCGCTCCTCGGGAGCACTCGCTGCCCCGGCGGGGTGGCACGATTGCTGTAGATATCCGGAACGAGATCAATATTCGAGAGGGAGTAATAATTTGGGGGGCTTTTCCCTATTCCAGGCGCTTCCCGGCTCGAGCCCTTTCTGGCGGACCGGAGGTACCCCAAAGGCGGATAATGATGATGTGCTCCGCCCGGAATTTGAATATCTCCCACTAATTTATGCGGCCCGAGTTCGTTCATTTTGCGTGCGAAACTAGCTTCTGTTGGCCGGGTTGGGACCTGCAAAATTTGCGTATGGAAATCTGACGAGTGTTTTTGTTGGGCGAAGAGGCAATCGCTGGAGAGGTTAACATTCTAATGGCTCTAATTTGAATAAATAGGACACCAGTCGATCGGGATTGGCAGTATCTCACGCCGCAAATAGGTCTTGGATAGTTTTCGACGAGTGTTTGGATTTTTTGCAGGTACCTACTTCCAAAACAAAGGGTAGTAAACCATAAATTTTGACTCCGATTTTGGAATATGGGCATAAATTTGTCTCTTACAGATTTGGTGTAAATTAAAAGTAGTGGAGGATAAACAACCATAAGTCAGCCGAAACGACCTTTCTCTCCATATGTATGTATATTGTTTGAAATTTAAAACGGAATCTAATCGAGATTTTCTGTAAAATGTGGTTAAAACTTACAACATTTTCAATTAAATAACTCCTTTTTTCATTTAAAGTTGATAACAATTTGTTAGTCTAATGAATTTCCTAGAAATCAGCACGTTTGAAGGCCAATTTCAGGTAGCCTGGCAGTTAGTAAATATATGCTTACATACATATATACGTACATAAGTTTCAAAAAAGGAATTCAGTTCGGTACTAACAAAAACAAGATGTCTGATTAAGATTGGTAGATATTAATAGGTAATAAGAGGTTTAGTTCTTTTTGCAGAACGGCTGTGACATACCCATTTCCTTTTTCTGTTCAGCGCCTTCATATTGCTGGTCCGAAGAAGCAAAAGAATTCCATTTTTGCTGGAATTAGATCCTTGTTAGGGAGCTGCTCGTCATCAATAGTCTTTCTAATCATTGGCGAAACCCACCCTCACCCTTTTAGCGCCTTAGAAATATTTAATTGGATTTCTCCGGGAATAGAAGTTGTCAGGAAATCGGCACAGCTCTCCAGGAATATCGCTGGATTCTCGGAATTGATTTAGATCAATCACACCGGGATAATCTGTCGGTGGTGAGTCCCATAATTGTTTTTGCTTCTCGCAAATCCCCGAGATCAGGTTCAGGCGAGTCAATCGCTCCTAGCAAAGCATCTAGGAACAATCGAAGCGATTTTCTTGTTACCGGGGAGAATCCGAAGCGCAGGCAAATCTGTTCCCTTGAAGGGCGCAGCCACCCACCGCAACACCGGGGCCAGGCCGGGGCGAGGGTGACTGCGAAAGAGTGAAATGAAGGTGTCAGGAAAAAGGGTGTGACTCACAATTGCCCTGGATAAGTGGCACGTGCTGCTTTCGCATCAGCCGCCTTTCGCGCCCGCTGCAGATGCTCTAGTTTCGCAGAGGGCTCTATTGATTGCACTTGCTTTCGTTCCATGATTTCATCGAAACCATCTATTGTCATCCCTCGAGCATTGATGACTTCGCCGAGTGCGGGGGTGGCAGGTTGGTCGGTTGCAAGGTGTTGTGAGGGGTGTGTGCCGGCGACAGCATCCCCCACGAAAATTATAGCCTTTATTGACTGCTATGGGTAAATTGTAAGGCGCACTTAAAAGCATTTTTCCCGCATTTCCCTCGCTTTTATTAAAAATCCCACCGTCGATTGTTCGCAGTGTCGTCTTTGAATTGCCGCCCTAAGGGGCTCTGGGCGGTTAATTTAATATGCGGCCGGTCATAACGAGGACCTTCGACCGGAGGACAAACAATCAGAACTCAGCCACAAATCAATCCCGAAATGAAAGCAGTAAATAACTACATTATCATTCGATCGACATCGGCGGTCCATTCCGACACTTCCTCCTGCGGGTATCCGGCGGTCGCCGGTCCACCCACGTCACTCGCAGGAAGAGCTGTCCTCCAGCAAGACGAGAAGAAAGACGTAACCCGACCCTTCAAAAAATGTTTTGACAGGCCAGCATCCGGTGGACCACGAGCGTACGGGCCAGGTAGCCTAGCCGGGACCTCGCCTCCGCAGAAACTAGGAGAAGAATAAGAAAAATTATTTGATCTGGCGAGGCAGCCCTTATCCCGACTGACACGTCTCGGGAATGGGATTTTCGGTGCTCGAGCGGAGTCGAAAGCTGCTCGAAATCGGATTATGGCAAGAATGGGGCATTTAGGGCGAATCAATTGGTTTCTTGTCCGCCGGCCTGACGTGCACTTCGCCGGCCAGCGGCCAGTTGTAGGCGTCGTTGGACGTCGCGGCGCTCGGCTCACTCAATTGTGCCCGGAGGCCATGAGCAGGAAAACGTGATCGAATTGATCGAGTTGATTTTGATATCATGAAAAGCGACTGGAGGCGAACCGATGGGGCGGACGGAATCTTATTTTATTGCGAAAATGAATTTACCTGGATTTTCCCATCATTCAGGAGTCTTCTCCTTGAGGTACGATGTCTTGTGGAATTTTACCCCATACGAGTCGCACAACAGCTGGGATAGTTGCGAAGGAATAAAGTCTTAGGGGATCTTTGTGTCTTCCTTCGCTTGTTAGATTTTCTTTGTTCGGATGTGAACCTCGGTTTCGGTGAAATATGTGTCTTCCAGGACAAGTGGAAACATTCCTCTTATAAATAAAATTCTTTATTTGGGCTAACAAAGGACTATTTTGCACTCCGCAGTAACATTACACTCTCTTATTTTCGGCACTGTTTTCTATTTTAAGTAGAAAAGAAGCGGATGTAGTTTTCCAATAACTTCTAAAAGGACCAGGAATTATGAATGGTGATTGTCATCGGTAGGTTTAAATAAATAAACAATTTTAAAATTAGAATGCACTTAATTTTTTTCATAAAATTAGCAAATATAAAAATAAGTAAACGTAAAAAAAACAAAATTAAACGTTGCATTCGCACTGTAGTAAATGAACGGTACTCCTAAAAGTATGTCCTTTTTTTAAGGCTATACATAACCCTTTTATTCAACATATAACAAGAAGGGGCACCAAATTTATACTCGAGCGCTTATCGGCGCCTCGAAAAGAGCCCAAACCCACCCTGCCCCCACCCAACTGTGGTGCGTTCACACAGAGCAAATTGGGAAATGAAATAAAACACGTGGGCGCGTGCTCCGGAATCACTCGGACCAATTTTATTAACAAAAGTTATTAACCAGGCAAAGTTTATTTATGCGAGTCCCGGCGCTGCATTTTTCTGGGGAGCCGGGGAAAATCCCTGACCTCCGATCGTGCGTCGCGGTGGGAAATAACGCAGAACACCAGAGCCCGGGGCATAAACCCGTCAGCGGCTGGGCGCAGCTCGCACCAGCGGCTGGAGAAATTAAATATTTAAACGAATCAATGTGTCAACACGGCCCATTAAGAGAACTTCTGTTCGAAAATTCTGACGGCCGCACAAAGGAACAAATGCCCCGTACAGTGGACGCAGGGGTCCCAATCCGGGCCTTTATTGATCAGATCCGCCCGGGCCGCGCTGCACTGAGGTCTTATTTAGCGGACATCTTGACTTTAATTGCGCCAACAATTATTATCCGGAGTGATTTATGAGGTGTCGCGCGCAATGACGACACTCCGACACTCGTTTGCTGGTGGCAATTTCCCATTTGCCCAAGATGCCCCGCCCGGGGCGAGTGGAGCAATATTCAGCTGACGACAGAATGATGGATCGGCTCAAGACCGATTCCGGTTTTAATGGAGTGTAAGATCTGCTTTATTGTGGGTATTAAAACTTTTTTGTGGTAAATCTTAGGTTTTTTCCCGCCACCACTGGCTAGAGCTGGGAATTTGTTTATGAGGGCAATTTGTAAAAGACGGCCATTCGGGATCCGTTTTATAGTCGAGATATCATTTAAATTAGTCACTGCTACAGATTAAGGTCTTTATAAATAACGCGAGAGCATTTATGAAAAAAAAATTGTAGTGTTCAGAGTAATTTATGCATTGATTTTCCTAATTTCTATAAGTTCAACTGACTTTTTTTATTGTTTCTTATCCCAGAAGTATAAGCCTCATTGGTCTTTCTCACATGTCCGTTTGTCTATCCTTCCCCGTCTTGCAGCTTATTATTTACTTTCAAACTATGAGTAGCTTTACTTCCATAATTTCTAAATATTTTATAAATTAATAAATAGTCTAGTACGTATAATAGCGACAGTGATTAATTAAATGAATTATACCTATGTAAATAGTCTCAACCAACTACTTTAATTTTATAGCGATAGTTACCTAAAATCTAAATGAACATTAAGCGCGAAAAGAAACGAGGAAGTAGAAAGAATATTAAGATAGTTTTTTTCAATCCACTAGAAACCTTTCTCTACGGCTGGTATAACAAAATCTCATACACACGTGAGGGATACTATAAAGAATGCTATATTAATGTAGAAAGGTTTTGTTTTCGGAAGGGACAAAAACTTCTTTCAATAGATATCATACTTGCAATTTATTTCTTTTTAGTGTACTCCACGCTTTCTTGTGATCCCAGTTTCTCTTTGGAGGCCGTGGTGCGGGTGCTTTCCTCTGGCTAAACACAAAAACATCTGCATTCCGCCACGCCATGTGACTGACTCCACTGAGATATTTAGTTTATTTGACTTGCACAATTTCGAGCCCAGGAAAGGTACAGGTGTATCAGATGATACCTGAGCATTCCAGAGACAACGTCTCCGCGTCCAGATGCGCCTTCCCACTACGGTCGCAGTCTCCTGGTCCGGAGCAGGAACAGAAACAAGACAAAATTGAAATAAAAACGAGGTGGATGAAAAGAAGCAAAACGTGCGCACAAATGAACCTGAACTAGCTCGGGCTGTGACGGGACTCCGATGGGCACAGGGGCCCCTGGAGGAGGCGCGGGCGTCCTCGTTCCCGGGGCTCCACCTGGACTCCTCGAGCGCACTGTAATCGTGGGCAGGTCGTCGTGCCCCCGGCTCCGAATGTTCTTGGCATTGATAATGACCCGCTGGAAATTTAATGAGACGCGCTAAACGCTTTGTGTGATTTATTAATTATGCCTGCACCTACACCCTGCAGCCAGCGTCGGCTTGTTCCCGGTCCCTGTTTACACTGTTTTTCGGTATTTTGCCGGAATCCTAGAGTTGTCGGACCGTTTTCGCCCGAAACTGCATACATTATGCATGGACACGGCAATCGCCGCTGGAAGTGACGTTGGTGCTGGTCACTTTGAGCTGCCTCCCCAGATGGTAATTGGACACATCGAGCCAGGGATTTACCTCGTTCGGCGGGTTGGGTGGTGGTCTATTAATTTTTGTGAGATTTTGGGGATTAGATACAGACAGGGCGAATAATTGCTGTCATTTTGGGAGTCTCATCTTGGGAACCAATGCGGCTGTTTGCATCCCAAATGCTCTTAATGAGCTCATTTACTTTACTAATATGATTATGTTAATATTACAGTGGCACACATATTCCATCAATTTTGTCTTTTTGATTTAAATGAGGAACAATCATTTAATGCTAATTTATCCAATTCTATTTAATCTACATATAACTAAATGGGGTTTCAATGATGAAATTTGAGACTGTATTATATAGAATTTGTTGTGTTGTTGCAACCTCCGATCGGCCCCTCTCTTCCTACCATCGCATTAACAATAATGGTCTTTTCGAATTTCTCACCAAATGCTTCGGACAGCCAACTTCCTTCCTTCTTTCGACTTCCACCTGAGTAAATTACCTCTGAGAAATGATTTTCCTTTTGAATTCGTCTGCCTCTTCAATTCTTTATTTAATTTCAAACCAATTCGTTGAATGTAGCTTGTATTAACTAAAGCAATAAATATTTGTTAACAATGCTTACCTACCTATTCAGCTGAGCCCAAAAATTGGTAGAAATTTCGATCCTGCATACCAAGCTAACTTCATCATAATAACTACGGTTTGGTGCCTCTACTACTCTTTGGATGTATGTACGTAGTTTATTATTAACTTTTATTTTCGACACATGAAATGGAAACAGATAGTTTCAGATACGTACTTTGGCCTGTTTTGCTCAACAGCAATATTTTCTAAAACTCGAAGCATTTGAAGGGTATTTTGAGGTGCTTATTTTATTAGATTTACAAAAACTAGAAATGGAAAGCAGCAGTACTAGGGATAATTTTTATATCTTAAATATATTTATGTACATTTGAATTAAATAAGTATAGTTGAAATCCTTCATTCCATCTCCGTAATAAAACAAATACTTATGCACCTGATTTATCATTTATATGTACAACATGCAATTTTAATTAACTACTTATCGTTTTTTTTATGAATTAATGTAAAAAAAGCTATTATTTATGTACCTTATCTAAATTTGTTTAATTTTTGTTATTTTTACCCCCCATAACACCCCAAAACATCTCAAAAGCTACATCTTAAGCTCCTTTCCATTAGGAGCAACGGTAACACTGCAAAGACGAAGGAAAGCTCTTCCTAACAAAAGATTTACCGGCAAAACAACTTTCTTGTGGAGTACGGCGAGGCAGCCATCGTGGCTTTTCAGCGACGTCCCCAGAGCGGAGTGTTCTCGAGTTCCGTTCCGCCTGATCTGAGGGGATCTCCCAGGCGCCCCGCTGAATCCCACTTTCCGCCGCGACGAGTTCCCCGACAGCGGCGCGACGGACGGCGACGCTGAGCGGGTCTCGTCTGGACTCGCTCTCGCTCGCCGATGTTTTGACTGCTTGCTTCTCTGTCGAGAGAGTGGCGAGCGCGAGTCGAGCGAGTGGTGAGATTTGGCCGCCGAGTGCTGAATGCGGAGAACTCGCCTCCTCTGGGCCGCGGAGGAATGAATGAAGTGTGTGCGGTTCGCTACGCCACACACTCACGCCGGGACCGTTACAATAAAAATAAGACCGAAACTGATATCGATCGAACTGGAGCCGAGCCCCGGCCGAACTGGTTCGGGAGTGCTCGGGTCGCGCACACCGAGATAAGCCGCGTCGAAACAAGATTCTCCGGAATTACTACACGAGGCTAACTGTATTAAAAAAACCAGCTGGCCTTTGGGTGTGTGCGAACACAGATGGCGGAGTGAGTCGCGCTCTGGGCACACGTACACCGAGTTCGAAATGCCTTGAATAAATCAGTTCAGTTTCAGGAGAACCGCAATTGGGATTGCAGCGAAGTTTCGAGCGACTAGCGAGTACAGAAACGGCAAACGGTTTTGCCCAAAATAATCGGATAATCGAGTGCACCTTGCCCAAATAGTGCGTGTCGGCCGCGTTGGATGTGCCGCTCCGTGTTCAGTGGGTGCCCCGGAAGCCATAAATAACCGGTGCAGCGGCAGAGAGACGTCATTCCGCCACCGAACGAATGTCGAAATTAATCAATAACAGAAGCCGTGGAGACAAGTTGCACTCGGTGCTGTGCCGTGCTTGAGCTGTGCCAGCCTCCAGTTACACTGCGACCGCAGCGACGTAGGAAGGCCACCGAGACGAATACCGTTTCTGCGACCCTAACGAACCCTACTTATAACGGTGAATATCCCTTGTGCACTTGACCGACTGAGTTTTCCACGACCCGCTTGGGACCTTGACGGCGACGAAGCCGCGCGGACGGCACCTGCCAAAAGTGTTTCGTCCCCAGCCGCTCCGCCAAATTGTGCTCCAGCCGCGAGCCGGCATTTTGCTCTAGCGCCAGCCGTCGCGCTGAGTGCGTTCGATTTTTCACTCGAACTTGAGGACTCAAAACTCCGCAGCTAAATCGCCTCCTCGGTGTCTGCCGTCTGGCCACCGTTGTAATTCCGCCGGTTTGTTGTCATTGCGCTTAGATTAGTGTCGGGTGCGTTGGGAAAGTTTCGCTGAAACTCGACTCCCGGTCGCAGTTTTCCTGTGGTTTTTCCGTTAACGGTGGTGCGGCGATTGTGCGTGGGCTCTTCCATAATCCAATTGTGGAGCCGAGGTATTTGTGATTTGTTCAATTTCCCAGTGAGATTTACTCTTGCAGAGAGTGAAGGTAGTTGCGTTTGCGTTCAGTGCGAGGATTAACTTGTTTCAACCGTCCAGAGTGCGCGCTAGACTGGAAGCCGTCTAATATAGGGTAAGTAAAGGAAATGCTTAATTACAAAAATAGAGAAGGAATCTAGCCATGAAGCCCTCATCGTTTTACTTTATTTCCGTAATCTGTTTTGCTGTCTGTTTGAAAGCATTATCGTAGTAAATTCCATCATTACTATTCAAGATTGTTGCAAATCAACATATATAGTACTTACCCACCCAAAACTGGTGAAGTCGTATTTTTGAGTATATTTTAAACAAATTTAGTATACGTTTGACTCATGGCCATTTTTACTATATTTTTGGTAATATATTAACATAAAATTTCATTAATTAAGAAAAAAAAGCATTCCCAAATAGGTATCTACTTAATTTCTATTAGCAATTGATAGGTTAACGAGAAGAATCAAAAACGACATTTGATTTTTAAAATGTTAACCAAGTATTTTACTCTGAAGTGGGAATAATTTTACTTACATACATATATTTGGTTTTACTACTTTGGATTGCTGTAATCAATTAATTCACAGGAGGAAGAGCTGAAAGAATTAATTCGATATTACTCTTATGTAACAGAGGAACGTCAACAAAATCGAAATGTTGTCGAACAGAAGATAGCTTATTTCGCACTATTGATTGTATTTATAGTCGAATATGGTTTAATGCCAAAGTACAACCTTAGAAACATGAGTGACTTGAAGGTTTTATATATACCGACACAATGTCAGCTAAATGTTCACAGAATTGCGTAATGAAATATAAATTGAATGGTTATGTATGCGAATCAATTAGACAAAATAATAATTGGAATAAGCTTTATAAAGAAATGATATGAAATCAATAAAGCTAATGCCAGTAAATTGGAATGGTTCATTCCAAGCGTTATTAGTTGATTAATGTGGAAAATGGTTTTAGCAATGAATAGAAATTATCATATTAAATGGAAAAGCATTTGATAAAAAAAATGTGCCATTTACGAGCTTGAAAAATCACAGTTTGGTTTGGTGACCAGACGGAAGAGGAATTTTCTTAAGCTCTTCCAATAGTTTCGCTATGAGCATGCGCAACATCATCAAAAAATTATTAGAAATTTTTAATCGAGCAATAACAGAAAGCTTAAACAAACTGGGATAAAACTTATGAGCGAAACGTTATAATGAAAGAAAACGAAGCTGAGAAATAACAAAAGCACTTGAATGTTAAAAAGTTTATTGCACATTATATTGAAGCAGGAAGAAGCCTTACAAGAATCCGGGAATGCTTGGCCTAACAAGAAACAGCTTACAAGTAACTCATCATAGTAACAAGACGTATTTTTGTTTTCCAAAAAATGTAGAATTAGTCGAAAAAAATTTTGATATTATTTTTAAGTATTATGAAAATTGGTACCAGCTAATGGCGGTTTTGAAGTATAAAACAATTTTTAATGATTGCCGTATGCTATGAGTATATTAACTTCGTTCTGAACAGCTTGTTATTGCTTTTTAATTAAACAAGTATAGTGGGAGGCGTAAAAATGTTCCAGATGCTTTCCAAAGAAACTATTTATTAACGGTTAAAGAAAACAGACATTCATCAGGTCGTTTTACAAACTATGAAACAACATTGGGACAAATTTTACCCCAAATTTTCCATGTGGCCTAGCAGACAACATTTCTGTTTCCTAGGAGCAACAAAAAAAAATCGAAAATCATTTCCTGGAAAACATGGGAGCAGCACCTAGTGCATCCCAGACATTGGGAAAACCACGGGAGCAGCGCAGCAGCCCAGACACCGAGGCACTCCCCGGCGAACAGACCTAAATTTTCCAGAGTCGTGTGCAGGAGCAGTGGCTCGGGTGCGATTTTGGACTGGGATAAAGCGGCCTCGACAATGGGGCGGATTGTTGGGGCGGAAAGCGAGCGAGCGAGATACAATTGCCGAGTTAGCTAAAGATACGTAAGTGCACCGCGAGACAATTATTTTCACTTTAATTACTTCGTCATCGTACTCCGCCACTGGGCTTAAGTGGCCCCGGCTGCCCGGGAGCCCCACGCCCAGGCCCAGATAAAGTCACAAAATGCACTGGTCCCGAGGATCGCAGGGCACCGACACAGACGCACACGACCGCGAAACGGACTGGATGCTAAGGGCGGGCTCACATGTGCACAATGCAGCGCGGTGTAATTGGCAGCCGCACAATCAATTATGCACCCGTCGCCGTCACCATGTGCACAGTCCGTGCACGCCAAGGTGCAAGGATGCTGCGCCTGGACCGGGCGGGCGCGGGGTCCGGTGCGGTCTGCGAAGGTGGAAATTGTCAATGTAGCACTTGCTTATTACTTGCGCTTATTTGGTTCGGCAACAAAGTGCTCCGTCAGTGGCCGGGGCTCCGGGATTCGTGGCCGGGGATGGTCGGCGCAGTACCTACAATAGAACTTGGGATGAGATTAGGACATGAGCAGGACCGTCTGGTTGGGTTTCTATTATATCGTTACACAATTAAATTTCATTTGTCGCAACAAAGGGATTATCCAGGTGCGGGGACTAGTGTGATGTATAATCGCGATTTGGGGACGCCCTTTGTTGATGGCTCCAGGAGGAATAGTTTGTGGGGTCTAAGTTCTTGCTACGGTTCCTATTTCTAGTATTTGGGGAACGTTGGAATGTCGGAAGGAAGACAGGAAGAACTTTAGCACGGACAGATAAGTGCTGTCTCCTCTTGAGAGGGCTTGCAATATTTCATTGAGATTAGAATTGTTTATGGTTGGCTGAACCCATATTAGCCAGTTTTAGACAAGAACTTTAGAAATACATAACTAGTTTGAAGGAGAAATATATATGAAGGTAGGTACAGGGAAGGAAGTTCTAGCCTGGAAAACTTACTAAATATGCTATGGTTTCCGAACTGATAAAGGAAAGCAAAGTCCCGATTAAGCACATATTGAAATTTTATGAACACTTTTGTCTTCTAACAAAAGATACGTTTGTAGTATTAATTATGATGCAGTGAAGCTCCTTTTATAGACTTGTAAAAGTTTATAACTTCAGGAAATTTCAATTACAATAAGTGGAGAAGTAGCAACAGGAAGGTTTTCATGTCTGCTGATCACAAGTTTAAAATTCAAAATGACCAATTAAACATGGCAACCAAAAATCGGTCCATAAATAGGCATATTATTAATCAGAGCTATTAATGTTTGAAATCTCCAATAGATGTATTGCATTTTCTTATGATTGCATATTTGGAAGTTTTAAACCTCCCGATATCTAGATATAAAGACACATTATAGAAAATTCGGAATTTCGTTCTGATAAGTCGTCAATAAACGAAGGCGTATTTTCGTAACGTTTATTTTCTCATTCCATACCCTAGGCACATACATACGTATTTCATTACTACCTTTCATCTCCTGCAGCCTAAAACATCTAAATACTCTGCTGATAACTATACTTTCACGATCATAAATTGTCCTTTTCTTTGTATCCATAACATAGACCTGATTCTTTCTTTCCAAATATGGTTTATTGTCGGAGGCACTAAGAAGTGCTGTACTTTGAGTGATGATCGTTGCAAATATAAAATTATTGTTGATTATAATATGGAAGAATCGCTCCTCTATTAAATAAAAGTTCGTTAAAAAGGTTATGAATTATATTTCTTGAATTACCAAAGTTTCCAAAACCGTATACTGATAGTGTAGGTGTGAGTGTCACTTAAAATGCTTTAATGGTTGAAAACATCGCTGTAGTTTCCCTCACTTCTTCTTTTACACGAAAATGTGAACACATTTACTTAAATTCTGCTTACATGCGCAGCATGCTCCGCCAATTGCACAACAAAAAGTGACAACGCCCAATTTTGTGGAATATATCACCCAAAAATAATTTATCACGTCGCACCTCTGCTTAAGATGTTTTGCGAAAACATAAATGTTAGAAATTTTGAAAATTTTCAGTAATTAATCATGCGAGAATGATTGCACAGCGTTTGTCACAGTCGAATCTCGGGGAAAATGAATAAAACAAGTCCGAAAACGTCTCCCAGCGATGCGTGCGGATGGTGCGTTTCGCGAAGATTTAATTCGCGGAATCGTACAACACGCGCTCGAAAATTCCTCCGGGCGCTTGGTATCCCTCCTTCGTGCGTCGGTTGCCTGCTGTCTTGAGAAATTCCTGAAAGGAGGATATCCCTCCGCGAGCCCTCCGCCCAAAATCACAGCATATTTCTGCCGGTCGCGGCAGATGCCCATAAATTAGCGGTAAAATTATGATTTCTGCAATTTTCGAATTGCTTTCGTTTCAAGCGAGGAATGATTTCGAGACAAGACTCGCCCCTGTTTCTTGAGCACCTCGGATTATCCGAAGAAAGGATAAGAAAATTAAAAATCGCCTCGCCCAGAGCAGTGGCCAGCTAAGATTTTGGGAAGGGCGGAATCCGGGGGATGTCAGTGATGACAGCCCTAATTTGCCGGAATTTTAATTAGGATCAATTACTTTGGCGCGTCAGAGTCGCGAACGCAGTGTGCTCGAGTGTCAAATTCGGTTCCGCGCTTAATGAGACACTTGCGCGGCTCAGAACTAGACTCTTCCTGGCGTTGAAGCCGCGCAAAGGCTTGCTCTAGACGTGCAATTCTAATTTTGCTAATTTCAAGATGACTAGTGGCGAATATCATGAGTAAGAAATAATTAACTGTCTTATTTACGCCTTAGGGAAAGACATATTAATTTCACAGAACATATTTTCATGGATTTGGGTACATTTTCCCTGAGGACTTTTTGTTTCATGCTTTTATTCCTCGAAAACTGCCGATCTTACATTATATGAAATTAAAAGAATAATGTCGAAAAATAAATATCGAAAGTAAAAATATTC
This sequence comes from Tolmerus cingulatus, assembly GCA_959613345.1. NCBI lineage: Eukaryota > Metazoa > Arthropoda > Insecta > Diptera > Asilidae > Tolmerus > Tolmerus cingulatus. The sequence continues at coordinate 70,060,538 of OY390707.1, read as the reverse complement.
CATGATTTTTGTTTGAAATGTCAAAAGATATTGCTTTAAATGTCTATAGAAAATATATTTCTACTTATAAAAGCTACAATTTTTAAAAAACAGGGGTTGAGAAATTACTAGATTTGCATAACTATAGTTAAATGATGGTGATGATAATATTCTATTATACCAACAAACGAACAAATTGTTCGCGTGAATAAAATAGGTGTGTAGGTATAGTTCACGGTACGCAACTCTTTGTACGGAATTGATTCATTAATTTAGCTACTAATCAGTCGTCTGCTATCATTTTAGAACCTAATTTTAACAGAGGTGAAGAAAATTAGAATATAATAGAATGTAACGGAAAGAAAACCCAATGAGTATTCAAAAATTATTAAATCAGGAATTGAAATCATCATCATCATCATCATCACTGAATTCGGTTAGTCATCTCTTATTTCAATTAAAGCGTAAGGGAAGAAATTAGGCGTAGGGAGGATTTTACATTGAGTTTTTAAAAAAATCGTCTGCTCATGGTATGCAAATGGAATCGATTAATATACTTAAGATATTCTGTCCTTAATCAGTCCCAAGATAAACCTTGTTAACCCCATTAATTAAGTACTTATTAATTTGCAGCCAAATAGAAGTCACGCTGTAGTCATGCCAAGTTTCGTAGGACTGCGATTTAGAAAACTGAGGAGCATTTTGAATATTCAGGGGCCCCATCAGAGGCCCGAGGGGCCCAGGGGGTATCCACTTTTCGGCCATTTCTGGCACAATGGTTAAATATTCATTAAAATCCCCGAAAACTTTGCGCAACTCGTCCGATCCATAACCGTTGAGGTCTAACGAGGCCCATTAGGTGCAGTACACGTGAGCTCCCGCCCTTGTTTCGGGCTGACCTCAATTAGGTCCGCATTAATCACAATCTAAGACGCTCGCCGCCGGAGGGACTTTTTAAAGTCGCGTACTTCTCTGGGCCCGGGGTCCCACTCTCCAGAGGTGGCCCACCTTTGGTTCGATTTTATTTATGGCGACGTTGTTAAGTGACCTCAAGCGGACTGCGACGAGATGTATGGTCATACATATATGACTTACTGGGCAGGGGTCCCAGCGCGGCTGCTTAATAATTCTAAGACGCTTCCACTTTCTTCCATCAAAGCGGCTCCGCGCCGCTCACGACTTCTTGTCGGGCGCTGGACGCAATGTGATTTATCTCACGTTGGATTTGTAGCACCTTTTTTCGGGTTAAGAGCCGCGGTGGGGACGCCGGGATCCACTGCAGCTGGCTGCTCATTGTTTTCTTATCGAACGCTGTTAACCTTTGGGTTCCGTGGGTAGGCGCGGAGTGAGTGGAAGATGCTGAGGTGGGTTTGTTTCGTTTTCTTTTGAAATTAGTCAGAGTGTGCCCTTGAGGTGCTCTTGTGTGCGAAGAGGTCTCGGACGCAATAAAAGAGGCTTTAGCTCTAGAACTGTAGTAGATAAAATGAGCAGAAACATACTTACCTGTAATTGATGTTGCTTCGGTTTGCGCAATCCAACTTTTACCTTTGGTTTCCTTTTGAATTATCCCTCTCATGCTGCAGGCCATTTCACTTAACAATCGAAGCGTTGTGGCTGGTTTGTATTTTTCTTTCAATTCGCGTAATAATTGATTTGGTAGCTCTGAATAATTTTGAACAAGCGCAGAATTACGTCGAGCATAGCCAGCGTCGTAACTTAACTTGTCTAGTCTTCTTGGCTTGTTAAATATTAAAAACGCGATTCCTTTCGAATAATTCCAGAAACTTATATAAGGAGCATAAATTTGCGAAAATCAATCCTCATGTTATCTTTGTTTTTTATAAATTCGAATTTCACCCTGATTATTTCGCCGTTTCTTCATTTATTTATTTAAATTAATTGTAGTTGATAAAACCATAGAAAAAAGTTTGCTACCTAATTCAGCAAAATTAAAACAAAGGAAAATCAGCAAAAAAATGTTACGAAGGTTCCTTATTCGCTTTGTACTTTATAACAATAGACAAAAAACAACTCGTTGGCCTATTACTACCCAAAATCAATAACAGCTGAAATTAGGTCGAAATAATCAAAGAAAACTTTGGAAAGTTAAGAACAAAACCCTTTAAATTCAATTGTTCCTCAACAAGCTTCTTTAGATGCTAAAGTAGCCCTAGAGTAGGGGGTGGTGATGTAGAGGGAGGGTGACGTCAAGCGAACAAGAAGCGACATTAATTCCGCGAGACTGAAGCCAATTTAAAATCAATTTCTGCACTCTTGTGAGCGCCGCTAAACGCGACTATTGAAACGTATTCAAATGCAAATAAATCACAAAATGCAAATTCGAAATGCATTCCGAAGATGCGCCAGGGGGAGGTTCCGGAAGGATGCCACTTATGAGAAAAAAGGACTGGGAAGAATGTGTTTTGTCGCTCTTGAGTCTTATGAGCTTCTTGAGCGATTTCCAGCGTTCCTATTCTACGTTTAGTATCCAGCTTTCGGGAGCGTCTGTTTCCATTTAAATTTTTCAATAAATTTATTTCTGTGTGTCTCCGGTGACGACAGATCTTTACACAGCATCCAGTGATGCTTCCATTGCACCGATGACGTGGGAGGGAGCGCATTCAATTCTGGTGTACGCTTTTTTCCAATTTTCGCCTTTTTGTTGTTAGAGAATTTGTTGGAAATCGAAATGATGAATTCCCGACCGCTGTTGTACCGTTTCGCCCATTTTATTTTATTTCAGTTTATTTATTTTGCCCTTTTCCCTATTTTCCTTCTGTGGGTTCTGCGTAACGAGTGAGCTGAAAACTCGCCGGATAGGTGAACGTCCTGCCTCCCGCCCCTCCCTAGCCGGGGGTGTAATCTGTCTGCCCGGTAAGTACTCGTTAGTATGGTTTAAACCAACTTTGCCATAAAATGCGAACAAAAAACTGAGGAAAAATCAATCTTGAGGTCGTTTAAATCCCACAGCCGCAGCGAGTGCTCGTCCCAGCCCGAGACACATAAATGCGACAATTTTTCATAGTTCTAAGTGCCCTTATTAGCCTTGCTCCTTTGCCGTGAGCACATACCTTGGGAGCATTCCCTTTATTCCATTTGCTCCTCTCGCTGCAGAGCTACTAGCAGTCAGTCGGTCGGGCCCCGCCACGCGGAGCCCCATGTCCCGGGCGGAGCCCCTGCCCAGTGCCGTGTCTTGTACCATCGTCAAAGGCATGATTATTCCATCCGAGGTTGCTGGTTTGGTTTAGTGCGGTGCCCACGGCGTGGATTCTCCCGCCTTCCCGTCTTCCCGTATTTCTGGCGAGGTACTTGGTGGCAGCACTGTCGCCCGCTCCCGTCGGCGGTCGTCTTGTTTACGGGTAGAGAGGTTAAACCTGAAACAATTCACTTTCAGTGACCCGGAAGCACATAAAAAATTGCTTTAATAACATCACCAGCCTGAACAACAATGACGGCAATCGCACATGAATATAATACACGAGCGCTCGTTTTATAGCTCTTTAAATCCGGCCGTAATGGGGCCTTTATCCAGATATATGGCCGGTGGAGCCCTGCGTACCCCCCGAGCAAGTGAATTTTCAAGGATCCCGAACTGGGCCGGGCAGGCACTTGAGGCGCTTTTATCGGCTATAGTGGCTGCTAGGTATCTTCGGAAAGTCCCATAACGTGAAAGGAGATAAAATTTCCATAAGGATTGATAACAACTCTTTAACGCGATTTTTGGGCCGTACGAAAATGTTTTCGAATAACAAACGACGGTGTATAGTCTTCTTGTTTACGAGTAGATATATGTTGAGTACCTACTAGCCGTCGAATATTAGTCCTGTAGTAAATATTAAATGGTTCAATGGAGTTTTGGCAACCTCTGACGGTCCCTGATACTGAGGAATTTTATTTGATTTATCATACATCAAGAAAGTTAAAGCAAAAACGAATTGTTGTATTTTCGTAAGTGCTCTATTTCCTCAAATTTCAACTATCAATTTGTTATTAGATATTATTAAAAGAAAAATTAAAACATAACTATAGTTACTATAGTAAAAAATAAAAAAATAGTAAGATTTGTTACATTAGGGATAAATTTTTCAATGCACATGAAATCCTTATCCTTATAAAAAATCCGCTTGACTGTAATGCGTCTTTATAATAAAGGTTTTGTTATATTAGTTTTACAACAAATCCCTGATTGAGCATTTTTGATTGGATACTCATTATACTAAAAATATTTAAAACTATTTTGATAGGGTTGATTTTATACGTTCAAATCTATCCAAAACTTTAAGATCAAGTAAGATTGTTTTATGCTAAGTATTCGGCGAAAAAAGAGAAGAATCTACATAAAAAGACCCATAAAACTAGTAAAGATATGTTTTTTCTCACCCAATGTCGCGAAGTACAATAAAGAAATCAAACTTTAGTACTTACACTCATGTTCCATGAAATCCCAAAGGCAGGCTTGCCTATAAAGCCATCGCAAAGGGGGAGCATAAAAATTTTTCCTGTGATCGATAACTCTCCAAAAAACACTTCCTCACCCGCTTCCAGCAGGACATTCACGCATGTCTCCAAAAACGTTTGCACGGAACCGGAGTCGGAGCCGGAGCAATTCCCCTCGGTCCCTTTTTGAGGTTAAATAAGGGAAAGTTTCCCTAAACCGTCTTGCAAGTAGTAATAACTCCCCGTGCACAGCGAGTGCACAGTTGTTGAAAGTTCCTTCCGCGTCAAAGGAAGGAAAGAAAGTTGAGAGCAGCGCCCCGCCACCGCCCTGCACGACCCCCCGCCGTCGCCGAGCGCCCCTTGTCCCGGCTCGACTGCATTCATTCGGGGCAACACATTCGAACTCCGCCAGTTTAGGGCTAGCCCCACTGAAATCATCCCCCAAAAGCCCAAAACTGAGGTAAGAAAGTGGCTAACTTTCGCTTGCACTGCCACCTAGTGTGGTCTGCGCTAACAGCCGCAGCCGGGGATCCCCCGCAGCACCCCTCCGCCCTAACATCAGGGGGCCGAGGTAGTCTTACTTACATACATTTCTTTGTGAACGTTTTTGTATGATGGAAATTAATTTAAATTGCAATTTCCATCCCCCAGTCGCCACCCCCGTTCTCCCGAGCTCTTCCCCCTGCTGTCCGCGGCCCCCCGGGTCCTGCTAAGGAGCCGAACGTGTTGCCATCACGACGATGGCCCGAACCGACCGCCGTCGAGGAGTCTCCGAAGACTCGCGTTTCTTACCCTTGCAAAATTTTCATATTTTTCGGTTGAAATGAAACCTGATAGCTTGCTGGAGTGGCGATGTGGTGTCGGCGATGACACGGCGGGGGAGTGAAAGAGGTGGTGGGGGATGTTTTGAAAGACGGTGGGGGGTGCAGGGCTTTTGTGGTTTGTGTCACTCGCAGATGGGCGGGTGTCGGCGGAAAGTAACTAGAAAGAAAAGAATTGACAGCATCACGGTGATAAGATGGATAGATATCGCAAAATAATTTCGGTAAAAGGACGAAATCCGAGGGCGGGATGGCATAGGGGATACGGGAGAGCAAGGAGGTCTTCTGAACGCTCCCTGCTAACCTAACTGCCTGGCAGCAGATGAAAAGACGCTTTCAGGCTTCTTTCTTCCTTGGACATAATAAAGAAGTGATTGTTATATTTTGAATGCAACAAAGTGACGGATATATCCCGACCCAGATAGGTTCCCTGATAGAAATATCCGGAGATTTGTCGAGAAGCGACGAAATTAAATATAATATACTTTTGTACATTATAAATAGTAACCATTTCGCAAACGCTTTGGAAATTCACACTTAACCCTTCTTAGCATATAGTACGTACAGGGGGATCTCAGATGTCATTACCCCGTTAGATTATATTTCATTTAATTATATGTTGTCTTCGTATGTAACTTAGTAAAGCTAACCATTCACGAAATCTTAGTTGATACGTGGGGGTTGCACTCTATCTTCATTTATCCATTATATATGCCATATATATACATATAGGCGATATTTTTATAATTTAGAGCAATATAATAGGATACCTTCTTATGAAAGCTCCTAACCAATGAACATTTATATCAATATTACATAATGCAAAAATAACCATTGGACTGCAGTGTCGAAAGAAAAGGTACGACATATGTACATATGCATTAATATTAACATTAAGTGGCGTAACAAATTGAAATGATTAAACAAGCTGATGCAATGTCTACAACATTTATGCTAAGCTTTCCTTAAGAGAATGTCGAACAATAACCATTTGCTTGAATTTATGGAAAAGTATACCACCTCTTCACAATCGCTGAAAACTAATTAACTCTCTCCGGAAATGAGAATTCAATTAGATTCCGTGGATAAGTTCCCACCAGTCGGCGGGCATCCATCGAGATGTTTGCCATCAGCAGGAGAGCAGACGACAATGTTGTCAGTTGCCCGACGCTAGCACGCAACGCGGCGGGCGCGTTTCGCCGCATAATCCGCTTATTCCCACAGGGCGGCGAGGATCAATTTCATCGCCCACCACTTGACTTATTCTTTAGAGTAAGGCTTAAGCTTCCGCCACAAGACACCGGGCACACTCCGTCCACGGGCCCCACCCTCCCCCGCATCGGCCGCGGGCGCGGCTGCCCACTTCGCTTAGGTAAACTTTTCGCGCAGATCGATTTCCTAATGAATCAGCTGCGCAATCGAAGTCGCCGAATGCGCGCAAGTACGCCGCAATCCGCAGGCGGAATCTTGGTCGTGTGTCAATTAGCAAGCGCTGGAAATGGCCCGCGAGGAGATTTTAATTAAGTCCGCGGGGCCGGGTCCGCTGCGCACTCGGGAGAAGTGGCCGGGTGTGATTTATTCGCGTCCTCGCGACTCGCGAGCCCCTCGCCGCATGATTAATTCCCCTTTTAGGCCGTTCGATAACAGAACGAGATTTTCAATTTGCCATCAGGGTAATTGGCTGCAATTCTTAGATTGGTCGCGAGATCGCGCCGCGCCGGGGCCTCGCTGACTGACGGCAGGGCGACTGGAGCTGGATCATGACCTAGCTCCAGGACACGGTAATCGGACCGCGATCGCGTCGTGCTGTCTTGGACTCGATTTAATCGCTTAATCGCTATTGCGACATTATTAACAGCAATTTCCCATTTTCCAGTCAATAAGTCGTCGAATCCCCTTTTCTGCGAGCCTCCGCGACTCTTTCGGGCGGGGACCTCTCAAAGCAAATCAGGGCCTCATTTGCTCCTGATAAAATTGAAATGTTTGTCTGCTACCTGTCTGTCCGGGGCTCCTCCGCCCGCTGGACCTGGAGCTGGACCTGGACCGCGGAGCCAGTCCCGGTGCACCTGCGATTAGAGGAAAAGTCGAACTCGCCTCTTTTTGTGTCTATGACTTTCAATTTGAGCAATTTGCATAGTGAATGTCTCGCGTTTTGTCGGTCTGTAATTGTTGGGCCATTTTCAAAATCGAAGTCGTGCAGCCCGACTGGGACTTGTTAGTCATTAGGGGGAATTCCGCGCCAGTGTTGATTGAGTGCTTTTTCGGCTGGAGGACTACTTGCCGTTGTGAGCCAGTCATTAGCACGATTTCTTCAGCTCGTTTTGCTGTCGCTGTTTGACTTTTAGTCGAGAGACAAAATATGCTCGTAGATTGTCGAGCGGCGTCGATGGTACGGACTTCAGCGAATTTATGGAGTTGTTGAAGTCTTTACCGAGCTGCAACCAATGGTTGTTAGTAGGAGGTCCATTGCTTGAGACATTTTTGCTAATCATGCAAACAAATCTTAGTGGGTCCTGACCATTGAGGACCACCCCAAGAGCTGTGTCTCAATTTTAAAGACTGTTTTTGAACTTTTTATATAGTAATATAAAAACCGCTGGACCGGTTTTGCTTCGTGATAATGAGCGGTAAGGATCATTGATTGCATCATTCGTTTCTAAGAAAGCAAACAAACACACATAGGTATATTTGAAAACTTTAAAAAATTATGTAAAGGGCCAAGGACAGAATTGTAACACAATATAAATATCCTACTGGTTTAATATAAAAAAATCAGAAAATTGAATTCCTTAGTAACACGGTTTAATACTAAAAGGCAATAATCGTAATTTTTATGTTTTCCATAAAAAACAAAGAATATCGCAGTAATATTTCTGTCCCTAATATTTTTCTAAATTCAAAAATGAAATTATAGTAGAACTTATAATAGTAGTATAGATTGAATTATTTTGACCTTTAGGCAGTTTCAAACTTATAGATTTTAAAAATTGTTAAATAATATTTGAATTCTGATTGTAAAACAAAAAAAAACATTCTGAGTGCGATGCAATGTCGATAATGTTTGAGAGCTTATTTAAGCTCATTAAGCGCTACTTACACTTTAGTAAGCTTCATGGGTTGTGTCGTCAATGAATTACGAAGCCTCAATCATCGAAGTAAATTCAATTGTTCACTCAAATTTGGCGGACTTTTTTTTTATAAAAATCGATTGGGATATGTTGCTTTTGTGAAATGTTGATAGCGGTATTGATTATTGATTTCTGTAAAATACGTCCAGGAGCAAATAACAGAGGTATTTTTGTGTATTTTATCAATGTTAACAGTCGAAAAGATGTCGACACTTTTCATACACCGGAAACAGATTATCGAAAACAAGATTTTACATGCATTTATTGAAGTGTTACCTAAAATAGCATCTGCAGATATTAACGTCTTATTTATTGTCCCAGACAACAGGAGAATTTGAAAAAGTTTTAATTCAGCCCGATAAGAAAGCCATTAAGGACCTCGTTGTCGACATGAGAGCGACAATCAGGGCGAGTAGAATTTCCCGGAATATCTGAGAAGCCATATCTCACCCCGCATAACTACACCAACATCAGATGCCATAAATCTGCCAAGCATCTGTGACAATCTCTAGAGTTCCGTGATTGGGTTGTGTCACAACGAATAAGCCCCGAGTGGCCGAGAATTACAAATAACGAGGTCGAGCCATGCACGGCTCAAAGATTTATCCCCCGCGTGCTCGCCCAGCGGCGTAGGTGACGAAAAAATGGATTAAAACGGAGAAGCGAATCCACTTCAATTGGCAAAATGCCTACTTGCGCCTCCTGCGCGGCACGACGTCCACCGCGACTCCACTCGAAGGGAAAAGAAAGTAATCACGTCGTGCTCCACATTTCCCAGCCGGGAGGAGACCCGGGGCCGGCGAGGGCCCAGATCCAGCACCTTCCCGGCCGGTCCCGCGTAATCCGTTCCGCCGCCCGTGCGTCCGGCCAGAGCCATTCACGCACTTCGCTCCGCCGCAAGTGGAGCCGGCCACTTCGGGGAAGGAGTTTAAGTGAAAAGACGCTGTCAGGGCGTCTTATCTGCCGCTGATGGATCTTCGGTACGTGAATGGCCCTGGAGTGCGTGGGTGGATGGCGTTCGAGCGGGCACAAGAGCTGGTAATTCACTTTAATGGGGCCCCCCGATACGTGATAAAAATATCTTAGGCGGCCCTTCCCGGCGACGGCGATCGGAATATGCAAGGAGTCCCGAGCCGGCGAATCCAGGAAAATGCGGGGCGGGCGGGGCAGTCGCGATAATCCGACAGCTGATAACCGTCCACTTTGGGTTTAGTGATTCAGGGGCCCGTGCTTTGTTGCTTTATTTGTCGAACTATTGGCACAATTACACTTGGTAAATAGTTGCCGAGCGCTCGGTTGACACTCCAAACAGCCAATTCAGGCAATTCTCGCGGAGTCGCGCCTCGCTCAGCCGCGAAAGAGGTGTTTATCTGGCTGTTTATTATCGTCGCGATTGTCAACAGCGGACAGCGATACCCGGCGAGGAGTTATTTGGGGCTTATCGAGATCGCGGCGACCAAGATAACTCTTTCCAGGGCTGGCCAAACATTAGATAACGCCCCGTCAGAGTGTTTGTCCGTTTGATGAATGGGGCAATTCGCCCCCCGAAGGGCTGCCTCCCCCCGAGTCCCGGCTCCAGACAATGCACCGCCTCAGTGGCTGGAAGATCGATCGGGAGCGAATTGGGCCTATTCGGGGTGATCGCGCGTTTGTTGGCGGATCACCGGTGCGCGGTGATCAATCAAGCGCTGTTTACTTTTATTTTCGTGGGGTCTGGGGCTTCTTTTCCATAACCTGGACTCATAAAAATGCATGCTCCACTCAGAATAACTGATAGTGATCGCTGATTAGCTTTCAATTCAGACCGAGGAGAATTAAATTATGTTTCTTAAGGTTATATAATGAAATGGAACTGAAATTATGGAATATTATATTAGAAATGCAAATTGTAATATTTAGTTTAATATAAACATTTTACTCGTTTTGAACCTCCGACTCTTCCTATTTTGACACACTTTCAGGACATATTAATTGAAATCGAGTGCACAATTAGATGCACGAGTTCATGTACAGCCAGATTTTAAAAACCAAGTTTATCACCAAAGGTGTACTAAGGCCGTGCCAATTCTACTGAAATGATATCATTTGACATTTCATTGTCGAAAGCGAAGAAATGATGTATTTCAAAGCAATCATTTCAGTGACAAAATTTTTCAATTCGTTGACACTTTGCGCATAAAATGATAAATAAATAAATAATAATGCGCTCTCCAATTCTAAATACATACATATATCTATAAAGTGTGCTTTTTATTACACCAATAAATAAATATAAATCCGAACAAAACTCATTAAATATTTGGACAGTTGAAATGGCATATGCACATACCTTGACATTTAACAGATAGTTTATTTTTACATGATTGATTTGATATTTGAAAATCAATTGACATACGGCCTTAACTGAAATGTGAACATACATTCAATTGAGTTATAAACTGATACGCTTATATAAATAAAAAGGTTCTTGCTGATTTTGTTTTATCATATTAAATTGTTAGCTATACATATGTTGCTTAGTTTTTGTAATAAATAGTTAACTTAGAATTCACAATCGATTCTGACTGTACAATTATTTCAAAAATTGTTAAAATTAAATGCTTGACACTAATGAAAATTTGCTAGAAAGTGTAGGTTTTAATTCTAAACAGTGAAATAAAACTTCTTTTATTTCTTTCAAAGAGTAAACTCATGGCAGATCGATAGGTTACCAATTACCAACAAATGGAAATATAACGAACGGTATAATTGGCTTCTTGAATATGACGTCCTTAAGTGAACCCTGTCAAGATAGAATAAAGCGTTTCGTTCCATTAAATTCATATTTATTTTATTGGCCTCTTAGTCTGCAATCACAGTTAATTTGTAGGTATACTTTTCTTCGGCATTCGCTCTAAAAGTCAATTTGAGATTTCTCGTCAGCAGGTTTAACTCGATAACAAACATACGTTTCTACCCGTTGAAGCCTCAAAAGCCCTCTCTTCCAGTCATTTTTAAGAAGAAAATTGAGAAGAGTTCCGATAACTGGATATGTCCTGGCGAGGCGAACATCAAAGGGACAAAAATCATCTTTTTCTTCCCGACTGACTGAGTCTGCCCGAATAGAATCATCCTCATCCACTCAGGAGCGCTGCCACCCTCCTCGCACTCCCCGGCATGATTGGCTGTCATATTACATCTCGTTCCTAATTCGACTGGGAGTCGAGGAATTCCTGACTTCTTCCTTATTTATAGCATTAATATCCATTACAGGGCCCGGGACCCACGGAGTCCATAAAGCGGCGAAACAGTTCATTTTTGCTCCCAGTTCGGGTGCAGGGCCTTGCCTAAAGATCTCATTGCTCCTCGTCTACAGGATCCAGATTTATCAGGAGCAGAAAACGAAAAGGATTCCAAAAAAGGAGGAAATTTAGTGCTTTTTGTTAAAAAAAATATATATGTATTTCCTTGAGGAATTGAGAAATATAGCGAGCGAGTGGGTTCAGAAGGCCGCGTGCCCCGGGGAAACGGGAGGTCCTGGGCCGTCTGAAGGAAGGCGCAGCTCAAACAAAGCTTGGAATGATGCCAGACGAAATTAATGGGAACAAGTGGAAAATTAGGCTTAGAGGCGATTTTCCCACTACTTGAATGGGCTGGCTGAGGAAAAGGAAAAAGAGTTCCTTTTCAGAGGTACTTAAAGGTTTCACGCAGGGGCGCCGTTGAGTCCGCGGTGAATGGGGCGAAAGTGGTGCCTTAAAAACAACCAGCGAGAAGAAGCACTGCCGGCAGCATTGATCCAGGATTCAGCCGGATGGAGTTAAAGTTTGAAAGTTTCCCTGGTGAGTTCCTTTTCACGGTTTATCCAATTCAGTCGGTGTGGTGTTGAATATCGCACAATGCACCAGAGGGCGTAACTGAGGCGCCTGTGCCTGTGCCTGCCCTCGGTATGTTAATTAGAACAAAAATGCAGTAATGCGCCGAGTTGTCGGCCACTGGAGCTCGCCGGGCTCCTCTTTTTACTTTTTAGCGAGGCAATGTGCCCTTTGGCGGTGCGTTGTCGGGGGTAATTAGCCTGCGAGGGAAGGGCGGCTCGCCGGCAATAGCCGAGCACTTTATGCGGGGCTCTGCACTTTTTCAGGGCGGTTGCAATTGCAAGGCTTTCACCCGATTTGCACCATCGTGCAAAATGCACCCCCCAATGAGGTTCAAGTTCGGGCTTGCATAGTTTCAAGCGATTTAAGCCTCCCGTTGTAGCTCTTTTTCATTGAATTTTAGAGAGCTGTTTGTACACTGCGGATGTATGCTTTCCTAACTTTCAAAAGGATTTATGTTTACTCATACATAAATTTCTCAAACGATGCAACTGCGTCATCGACAGAGCGAACAGAACTTGTTGCCACTTTTGTTCTACAAAAATTATTTCGAGCTATTAAAATATATTCTGCACATTTACTGTGGAATTACCTACATAATGCAGTTTGACTTTGTTCCAGGTTGGTTGTAAAAAAAACTTAGTTTATAAGGAGCTTTTATTCGTAGATGCATAATGTCTCTTCAATGAATTATAAGGCCGTATCCATTGCATTTTTAAGAATATATGTACTACATATTTCCTCGGATCGCTTGCATCTCTGTAAAATATGAACTACATTTTTTAACAATTGTGAGTAGAATGTTTTTTATTAAAGAAAGTTGTAACAAAGTTGTATGGAAGGGAACTTAAGCAAATATCTTGAAGAGGATACTAAATGCTGTACTTAAATACTATTATTTCGACAAGTTCAAACCAGTAGAGAAAAATTAGACAAATATGTCTTACTCGCCTATCAATCTAGGAAATGAACAAATTAAATAAATCAAAGATTGAACTTTGAGGAGCAATTGAACTGGCAACGTATGGGTTAACAAGTTTTCGTTTCGCATTTTCTCAAGGGAGGTTTTCAAGCCGGTGGCTGATTAACTGCCACCTGCCACACCCCTCCGCATTAACCGCGGAACCTGCACGATCTCGCACGGCTCGTTGTCGCCCGTATCAACTTTTCCCCGCCGTTATTTATGGCTTAATTTCGTATTCACTTTTGGACTCAGCTTCATTTGTTTTGATCAAATTCTCTTCCGCGAGCACGAGACGTCTGGTGCACGCAAAACGCGAAAGGCCCTTTCTCCGGGCGCAATCCCGCCGGCGAGGAGGCGGGCCGCCGCGACACGCGAAAAGGAAATCACCTCGTTCAGCGCGAAGAAGGGCTCTCGGGCGTCGCGAAAGCAGATTCCCGTCCCCCGGGCTAATTAGCAACTAACTGCTGTTGCGGCCCTGTGTCCTCGGGGGGCACGCACTCGTCGGCACATTTCCAGCACCCGGTCAGGAAGGCAGAAAGGGCCGCTTCCCTCGGGCGCCTCGGCCGCGTCACGCAACGGCCAGACGGAAGGAGCTGGCGATTTTGCGAAGACTTCCCGGCAACGACGGACCGAGGTGTGGGCTGGCCGGAGGACGAAATCGCCTTGTTTACACTGGCCCACGTCCCGCAACCGGGGGCCCCGCGGCTCAGGTGAGGGAGCGCTAGTGGTTGCTGCTCCGCCTCGACGAAGTGCGAAACGCACGACAATTCGGTGCCCCACGACAACGCATTACACGGCAACGACAACTACTCGTCGGCTGATGGCCGCGTCGCGCCGAGGCGGTACAAAGCCGAATCCGCCGCCAGGTGAGTCGCGATCGAGCCGCGGCCGAGACGCCGCAGCGCGACTGTTTGCTTAGTTGTCATGTAATTTTGAATTATGAGACACCGTGTGGTCACATTCGACTCAAAATCAGCGCCCTGCGCGATAACTCAGACTCCGGCGCGGACCAGACAGCTCCGAAGAATGCGTGGACCGACCCACGTGGGGTGGTGCCTGCATCTCGTGCTAAGTCTCGATTTAGATGCAAATCAGACGAAATTTATCTCGAGGAGCCGAACGAGGCCGCATTGTTCCCGCCGCGGAAATTTGTACCTGCTCGAGCGGGCCCCATAAATCATCTTCAATTACAAAGTGCCCTCGCCCGATAAACCCAGGTGAACCTTCGGGGCGCAGGTAATGAGCTGGAAAATTTGATCGTGCGCGATCGCGGACCCCGCGGGTGGGAACGGGCAGATCAGGGGGGAGGATACCAAAAATAGCCGCGAACAATCATTGCACCGCAGCATTCCTCGCGTTTGAACGGATTTCTGGCGTTCCCTAATTTACATGTGTTCGAGGGGTGGACTTGCATTGTACTGTCGGGCGATCGCCTATAAATAAAGCGGTTAGGGAAAAGTGAGTTATCTGTGCTTGACATCTTCACACACATTAACCTAATTGCCGCTCCTTTTACAGCCACAATTACATATGTTCGTACAACTATTTATTTATTACTTTTCAAAATCTTGATTAAACGGGGATGAAAGTATACAACTATATTTTAACATTGAAAAAACACCGATTAGAAATATAAGATTATTTGTTTTGTATTAATAGGAGTAGTAAATAATTTCCAAAAATTAATTTTTTTGAACTGGTTTTATTTAGCTTCATAGGCATACGGAATCTATAAGTATTTGTTTAAAATCTTTCGGTTGATTTTTGAACTAGTTCTATTATAATTAAGCTGGAATTTTCAATGTAGTGTATCTGCATATCTAATTTATTTCTAAATCCAACATGGTTGATGTTTTTTATTCTAGTCTGATTGCGGTTTCAAATTGAACACCCACAATTATTTTTTAACTTTTCATACGTTATGTTACAACTTTTAGAGAAAATATTAGATACTTAAGGACTATCCAAATTTATTTCTGTACATGAGCGAATTTAGCTGTTTCGGGGGAGGACCCTAAAAATAAAGTCGCAACGTATGATCACACCCAATTGCAACATTCCTAGCATTTTCGCGGATTTCTCGCATTTCCATATCAACCAGAAGCGGGCGGGTCTATTTCGCTCAATTGGGCGATTGACCTTAAAAAGTCGCAATGTGGGAAATGCCCGGTCGGGGATTGCCTCGCGAAAGTATTCGCCTCATTAATTAATTCGGGCGAAGGCATTCGGAACATGTCTTTCGAGCCCTGCAGAATGCTCCAAAGAAAACGCGAAGACGGCGACGATAACGCGTCGCTCGGGGCCCGACTATTATAAGACGCTCCGTCGAACGTGAAATTATTTGAAGGAGCGCGCTATTTTCGGCCGGGATCCGACCAGCTCCGTCTTGTTAACCCGTGCGGATATAACCGGGCGAAAAAAGGAGCTCGGCGACCGTCTCAAGACGCAGCCAAATCGAAAGGAAATTTCCTTCGGAAAATCTTTGGCATTCGGAGGCGAATCAACGGGAAAACCGGGGATGCCATTTTTCCTGTCAATCTCCACGGGGAGCAGCAGCGCCAGAATCAAGGGTTAGGGCCGCCCGGAGGAGATTTCGATTATCTTTCGTGCTTCTGGAGCCGTCGAGCGTTGCGTGCGACTGGCGTTTTGGGGCGCGCGCTTTCTTTCGACTGGAAAGGAGCCTTCCCGGTGGGGGCCAACCCCCCGCGTCCTTCGCCGCCAGAGATAAATAGTTTTCGGCACTTAATTACACGCGTTCTTCCTCGGTATCTAAGTTTTCGCTATTAATTTGGGTTTTGATTGAAATTTATCGCTGTTCGCCTTGCAAGTTTCCGATAGCAGCGAAAGGAGGATTTATTGCAGGCAACCTGTCAGGCATTTCGGGCGTACTGAATGGGAATTTATTGGAAACGCTGCTGAGGAAATTGAATTGGAGGCAGCGAATTGATTGCGAATTATTCGACTGATGGATTTCTCCGAGGATTCGAGGCGAGCGCGTCGAGCTCTTCAGTTTGGATTGGTTTTGGCGCAACGATTTTTGGACGTCGAGACAGCTAAAGCTCAAGGGATTTTGTAAAGGATTGGCAGAGGAAAGGTGTCTGTAAGAAAATTGTTAACATAAGAGCGACACCTTTCTAGAATGTTTACCCATTAAAAATAAGGGAAAGTTCAAAATGGCGGTTTCACATGTATTTAAATAAAAATATGAATTAGTAGTTTGGTATAATTTGAAATTTTTTATCAGACTGAACTAAAATTCAAATCAGCATCAAATCAAGCATGAAAATATCGTCTTTATGGGGAAATATTACATTGATTTTCATATGACCAGATCAATAGAAAATTTTATATTTGAAATGAAATTTATTCACAATTTCCCAGAATAAGGGTTTAAAATTTGCATCACCAGATTATTGACTTAAAAGTAGATAAAAATCATCCGAGTGTAATTCTATATTTTTAGAAAATTTGAAACCTTTCTTGTAAATTATTCAAGATTATTTCCGATTTCTCTGGATAGACGAAAACCAATATTATATTTGTCAAGATATTTCGACCTACGCAAGCATGAAGGGAACATTTTTAAGTTTAGTCTTACATTCTATAAAGAAAGTAATGAACAAATCAAATTTTGCCAGAAATTTCAATTTCAAATATCAAATGGGTCTCTGCAATCGATTTAGTATGAAAACCGCAAATACTCATTAGTCATTGAGCACAGCCTCCAGCCTGGACCGCCGACGTCACTAGCTTTTGGTATTAATTCTGCACATAATATCGTTTTCAATTAGGTGACTAGGTCCCAGTCAACTCTCAATGTGCCTTTTGAGTTTGGGTGATTGGGCGTTCCATCTGAAGATTCAAAGACATGGAATAAGAGCTCCTTTTGCTCCAATCTTGGAATAACAATTTCCGATCGCCTTAATTAATCGTCGGCTCGTAACCGCCGTCGTTCGTTCAACTGAGCAATTTTCAAGGAATTTGGACGTGACTGAAGGGAGGCGGTGAGCTGTGGTCCTTGGGTGCTGCTGGAAATCTTCGATTATCCGCAATAATTCGGCCCCCGTTCCGGAGCGGAGCCCGAGCCCCGTCTAATCAGAAGGACTTGTCACGGCAGGCAATATCCGACATTATCAATTCCTGCAGAGCAATCGGGGCTGGAGTGGGATCGATCAAATTATATTTATAACATTCCGGGCGCTCCCCCGCCCCAGAAGGGCTTCAATCGGAGCGAAATGTAATTGAAAACCGGCGATTCCTGAGGTACGCACGCGGGGCATATGAGGCTGCATGAGTGCGGCTGAATGGCGGCGGAGCCCGAAGGAACCGATGCAGGAACCGGGAGCAGGATGCGGGCGAATTGCCACTAGAATGGATTGCAATTGCTTCTACTTGGCTGATGATGATGATGATGCCGATCCCGGATCCTGATGATGGTGCTCATTACTTTTGACTCCATCGGCGAATTGTGTAAAATTGTGCAGTCGTGCGTGTGGCGGAGCTTCGCGGTAGCGGTCCCCCGGAAGAGAACTCCCTCCCCCTGCGTGTATGTGGGTGGGCACTGTTGGAAAATTCATTCACTTTTTCAACTTTTTGTTTTTTGTATTTCGTGCTTTTTTATCTAAAATTAGAAAATCGATGGGTCTGGGCGCCCCACTGGAGGCCGAGTGGCCGCCTGGCGTTCAATTGCGAAACTTTGAAACTTTGCCTGCGCTGCCGAGCGAAGCGCCTTTTTTCCACGCGCACTCGGCTTTTTATCCTATTTTATTTTTAATTTTGAAGTGGATGATGTTTTACGAGAGATAAAACTGAAGTTTGTTTGCCTTCCGTTCATGTTAATGAAGTTGTTCTTCTGGGCTGCTTGCGGCGGCTTGCGCCAGCCCGGCGAGCTCTCCTCCAAGATAATTTCCTCCTTCAATTTGTTTTCCTTCGGATTCTGTTCTTGGAATTTGTGATTTCTCCGAGATTGAAGTTATTTTTATTCACTTAATTTATCTCCCGCGACTGAGATGCTCATCTCTGTTTTGGTTAACTGTTAGGTCCGCGAGATATCGCCCCTCAGACGCTTTTGTTTTATGATTTAATTAGTTTTTTACACAGATGATGTAAACTATTTGTTTTTTTTTTTGGAATTTTGGTGCTCATCTCAAGGCTGCTTTGCCGGCCGTGAAATATTTTCCGCGGCGAAATTATTCCAATCGCGCCGTCTAGACTACGACGAAAGCGATTAATAATTAATGAGCAACTGAATTCTAAATAGCTGAGAATCTGGGTTAAGACTTAGTCAGCTCAGAAATATGCATTTTATTGCTTTTTGTCGCGAAACTGATTAAGATTTTGGTGTTATGCATGGTAGAAGGTTTGGTGATATCTGCAGCCATTTTGGTGAAAGGACTCCATACACCTTTTGGATGCATAATTGCCGCGAAGATCACAATATGTTGACATTTTCTTCATTCAACATAACTATTGATACAACGACTTCAGAGCTTGAGTCATGTTGGATTTATAAGTATACCTTAGGACGAAAATCTCGAGAAATTGGTGTTGTATGTGGTTCATATTTGACTATATAGTACTTAAGCCTATTAAATCTAAATTGTATAATGACAGTTTTGTTTTTTCTCTTTCAGGATTACAAAATTCGCCGGACTAGTTGAAAGAGTTATTAGAGGTAATCGAAATAAAATTAAATAAGTTTTTACGACTTTTATATCATATGGTGTAAGTTTGTTTTGTTTCAGTGTATAAAATAATATAATATATTATAATTTTCCCGATTATTTCATATTCAATTTTTCCCTACTCGGTTTTAGCCCTTTTTGATTTCTAACTATTTACACCGTTTGAGAAAAATTAAAAATGACCCTCAAGTTAAAAAACCAGCATATTTCTTTTTGCCAATTAGCGGAATAAATTATCTGCACAGAGGTGGTTATGTTCACCCTAAGGTTAAGAAAAGTGGATACTTTAATAATAAATGTATCAGAATAACAAATCTGCCGTGATTTTAGTTACATTTGGAGTGATCTAAAGCTGTCTATTAAGCAGAAACACAATTAGGCACCTTTTGGCCATCCCATTCAGTGTTTTCTGCCGTAAGGTCTTTAGCAGTTGACGTTCTAACAAGGAAACCTCCTTGGGATTAATTATGTCTTTTTCCCATTCAAAACCGATTCTTTTATGAATCCCAGAGCGGCGGCAGAGCCCATCTCGTTATGTGATTGAGGCACTTTATAAAACTCTCGAAAGCGCTCATTAATTAAGATCCTCCTTGCTGGCTGCCAGGAACATCCCCGTCTTAGAGGCAATCTCATAAGTTTGGCAAGCTGATTAATTACCATCCACAAAGGAAGGAAATTGAACAATATTCCGGGAAAGTTGCGTCCACCCGCTGGGAGCCGGGGGTTGGGAATGATAACGAAATCAGTTAATTTCGGGAAAATCCCAGACACTTAAGGAGCACCCGAGCCACACACGGCGAGCTGGCTGAGTGACTGCTGCGGGACGAGCTCCCGCCCTTCAGCCGAGATCGGATCAAGGAGGCTGAAAGAAAGGGCAGAGGGCCCTCCCCGTCGGGTGTCATTTCTTCAACGGCTCGGTGAATGGAGAGAAAAATGCGAAGGCCGTCCGAAGATTTGGACTTCCGCCTTGGCCCTTTCTTCGGAGGTCCGATAGGATCCGCAGGAAAACGTGACCAATTTATCCCGGGCCCCTGGAGACAAAGCCTCCGGTGATTTATTGATTAATCAGGAAAATGCGGCCAGCCGCCCTCGTTCGCCGGGGATTTGCTTGAATTCCACCGGAGTGGGCCGAAAATTCACTTTATATCCACCGGGGCGTTTTATTGCCCTGTCGGGGCAAACATAGTCACCCTGTGGTGGAGCGCGGGCCCATAAAATCTCGCTTTAAAATGTTTTGTCACATGGGAAGTGCATAAAATCACCGCGAAATGGCACTTTTTCATTACGGGTGACCGCGATCCCCGATAAAACACATCCAGCGCCACGATCGGGCCCCACAAACTGTAAATAATCCGCGACATTAATGTCACCCGGCAAGAATACGCCGCAGAAAATGCGAAATTTATTGGCCGATTTGGTTCGTTACAAAAGTCTCAATCGACGCGTCCATAAAGTTGGGCCGTCCGCCCGTCCGCCGCGCCCGCTCAGGTGACGGTGCGGATGGTCCAAGATGAAATTAGCGTTCGGCGGCTGGACTGGTCAGCGCGGGATCGTTAAACCCGCTCTGGCCAAAACCAGCTGCGATCGCGAGACGCAAGACGTCCTTAACAAGCAGCTGTCGCCGTAAAATGAAGCGACGCGACGCAGGTTTCGCGGTTTCGAAGTCGACCGACGGCGGCTTTTCCATTTCGAGCGGGAACACCTCAGTAATAATTGACACGCCGTACGGCAGGTAAAATGATCCAAGTAGATGTCCCGCTTTTATTAACCAATTGCGTCGAAGTCGCGTATTTATTGAATTTTAGAAATTTTAAAAGCGAATATAATAAAGTTATGGCCCTAAGAATGTCCTACATTGTATGAAAATAATTAAGTGGAGGTTCTTTCCGCATTCTCATTTGGGAGGCTCACATAGGTTAATTTTTATAATTTTACAATAGCAGTTACAATTTACAATTTTAAAATTTTCCCAATTGCCAAAGTTATAATATTACAATAACAACATTCTGGTTTCTAATTAAATGCAGTAAAATAATACGAGCTTACTAATTGAAACCTGGTTCTTTCCGTTGATATATTGTAGAACCTTCAAATTTGGCACGAAGCAAAGTCTTGTGACGCAAGTAGGTAAACGAAAAAATTCGAAAATGGTTAATTTCTGTTTCTATTTACCATATATACCCTACAATAGAATAAATCTTACTCGCACATACTAGCCATTCCATTTTTGAATCCAGATTGTTCACAACAAGAAGAGAATCAATTTAAAAAACAAATTATTCTTAAGTTTTCAGCTTCTTGTTTCCCCAACATAAATTACCTTGAAAATCGAAACTCGAATTTTTATGTGTATGTAAGTGCGTTTTGATGTTTCTTGTCAACGTTTTAATAGTTTTCGTCACACCGGATTTTAAACTATTGAAACGACATTAAACAAATGTTTTAGACTTTTATTGTTTAGGAGTGGGTTGCAAACTAAATGAGCCTTTGTGGAATAAAGTCGATGTATCTGTAGTAGTAGAAAATTGGCATTAATATTTGGTTCCTTATTTTTATTACGTGATCAAATCTTTGACTTATTTGTTAAAAAAAGGAATGGTTCTTTATACAGAAAACAGCTATCGAATTATTTTGTAAGTATTTGTCAAATGGGAATTTTAATATATTTGAAGAATCAAAAAATTTCTTCCAAAAAAAAAAAAAACCTTTATTGTATTCATCATCACATTTCTTATATGCTGATTAGATTATTTTATTTCTTTAAATTTCCGTGAAATTAAAAAATACCTGGAGCAGAAATAGCTTTGCGCGTATTCCTCCCGCTCGGCGATCTCCGCGCGAAACGTCTTGGCCGACACCTCGCCCATTTTCAGGTGCGCTGGGGAGCGAGTGATTTCGCACGCCGCGTTCAAATTAAAACGGAAATTTATTCGCGGGCAACAAATGACCAGTCGCGCTGCAGCAGTTGCGACGTGGTAATTGGAGCGCCCCTCGCCGGCGACAGACACAGGTACAAATTTGCTTTAATAATTAAGTGGTTCAGGTGAATTTATAGCGGGAATTATTTGCACTTCATAATCACCTCTCATGCGAGCGCGCCGCACCGCGCGGTGTGATTTGCGATTGTTTACCTGCCCTCGCCGCGGGGGGCGCGGGGGGCGCGGGGGGCGTCGGCTGCTGCACTGCAGACGGCCGCGGAGTCGTAAACTCGAAGAAAGGAAATTTCTCCCGAGCGGCCACCGGCTGGTGCACGCGATGCGGGCCGCCCCGCGTCTTGAGAGGTGGGCGCTGCTGCGTCTTGAGTCCCGAGCCTGGTCCCTGGGGGCCAGTGGGCAAGCGGATTGAGACGTTAACGCACTCGGACGATCAAAACTAGTTCCGGACATCTTGGGTGGAGTAAATCAATTAATTTACCTGGTCGCAGCCGTTTAATTGTCCCCTTTGTTGCGTCCCGGCTCTGATTTATGGGCCCCCGGACGCCGAAGACGGTTCCGGCGATAACCACGACGATGACGCCGATGACGACGACGTGCGCCGGGGCCATAAAATCGTAAACATCGAGGTGGCTGGTCACGCCGTCACGGCCGCGGATTTACACCGAGTTAGAGGCCGTTAAGTGGACCTGATATGAGGTGTGAATCATAAAAAGTTATCGAGTGCTCAGGTAAAATAGGCTTAACTAAAAAGGCTTAAAAGAGGTGCTAAATGAAGGCGCTGCGAGGCGCTTCTCACACCGACGACTCTCTAGCTCTCATTAAAGAATATGTACTTACTTTTAATTTCTTTCATCATATTAAAGGAGAGCTCAAACTACTAAGTGTTTTATGTCCACCTTATGTAGTCTACTAAGAATTGGTTCTTTTACGTGAAGAGAATGAAACCTATAAAACATTTTAAAACCAAAGGTAAAATCTTCGAATTTGAAAACTTTTAATTATAATTATAAAATTAAAGTGGCAATGAGCTTTCTGACTTTTAGCTGTTTTCTTCATTGTTTTCCTGGTAATTTTAGTTTGATATCAGACACTAGTCTGCTGAATGAAGATTGACGTAATGAATATGACGCCATTATTTGTTGAGTTCATATTCAAATTAATTTCTATAAAATATAAATAGTTGTACGTGCACCAAAATAGCAAATTTTCAAACGTTCTATTTCCTCCAGTCTTTAAGTTTTATCGCATTATTTTTTTTTGTACCTACCGATTGAACACGGTTTAATTTGTAACATTTTTGTTTGCTTGCCTTCTTATTCCTTATTTAATAAAAACATGTTTGTGAATGTTGTAATTCGATAAACTTGGCTGCACAGTGCACTAAGGTAAAGCTGATATCGGAAATATCATAAATCGTATGAATGTTTTTCTGCTTATTTTGAGGTGAGGTATTTACTATATTTTGAAATAGTTCTGTTATCAATTTTGTTAAAATTTGTTATGTGTCATTCTTGCGAAAATAGTTTTATAACACTATGGCTACTTTAAATACGTATATATGTAATAAAAGGTTAAATTTTATTTAATTTTAATTAATTAACTCTGAAACGATATGCATGCATAACTCTAGCAGTGCTCCAATTTAATGCGCTTTGGTGTCTTAAGCTCATAAGGAAAATTCAAAGTGGCATTGGTTTTTATGAATAATTATCTACACGTTTTTCATTTATAATATTAAACCAACTTTAAAAGCTGCTTGTTCTCATACTCACATAATTCACATATATCTGTGATATTCTTTTAACAATCAAATTATTGTATTTGTAGACTTTTTGCTTTCTATTTTATCGCGTTAGCATTCTAACGAAATCTACTACGTAAACTAGCATAGCAAAGTGTATAATATGAGACATAAAAATAAATAATGGCTGATAAGAAAAACTTAAAACAAACTGCCGTAAAGTTTTAAATAAATAAATTTGTAGAGAGATCATCAACTTTTAGCAATTTGTGAAATATTTGTTTTTGACCAATGTGAAAATTATGTAAAATTAGTTTTCACTCTTGGATACATACATATCTGAAGTTAAAGATACTAAATTTAGGTATTGTTATGTGAGTGTAAAACATCATGGAAAGTCATCTAATAAATAAACTATAGATATATCTTCGCTTTTTAGGGAGATTTCCTGGGATCAAAAGAAATTCGATTATGCTCCATTCCCATGCGAATTTGCTAAACAGCTAAAACATATCACCTGTCGAAAATTTACGGAAGAAATATTATAATTAAACGACCCCAGCAAATTACCAGTTGCTCTCGGTTATCTCCGCGAATTTCCTAAACAATCAGAAATTAATGGGCGATTTGATTTATGTCCATTTAGCAAGCAAACAAATGACTACCACAAATGGAGAATTAATTTCGAATTAAAAAGATTAATTTTCATCCGAAGGCGACGATGAAACGGTGAAAAGGTGACCCTGCCAACGAATCCGAAAAATTGAGGTGTTTAAAATAGCGCAGATTTTCGCTTTATTCAATTCATCTTCGGGTAGCAATAAAGATGCTATCACCGAATCGGTTGTCAGCTTTCCCAGAATTTCTTACAGGTATCAAACGACAGAAAAAATATACAAAATCAAGGTAAAACGCCACGGTATGTGATCGAAAAAAAAATTATGCTTGTTCGCGAGCTCGGCGAAAATGTCATCGCCCCTAAAAAGTTGGCGCGGCGGCCTACAATCCACAGACCGCGGGAATATGCAAATCAAACAGCGCTCTGGCCGCATTCAACCGACAACCCGGCCACATATGCATCATGCATATGTGTCGCCCGATGATTTTTATGCCGCGGTGCAATCGGTCCCCGTGAGTCAATAAGACATTTTCCGTGTAATATTCAAATTTGAGGTGAAATGCTAAAATATTACCGGGCCGGGGCCAGCGAGCAAATAGAGCGATTCGGGAGCCCCCGAAAGCTGCCCCTCGACAGTTGAAATCGACTTCCGCGGCGGAGTCGGGAGCCCGGGTCCCGGGTCCCGGGTCCCGGGGGCCGGCGAATCTCGGGAAAACTAAACACGGGGCTTCCCAGTTTCCCACTTGTGGAAATATTGACTTTTCCCCCCGCCTGTAATCAGAGCGCCCCATTCAGCGAGTGTAGGCTCCCTGCCAAATGACTGTGGTCTTCGTCCTGCTGCCCTGGGCGGGCGGGCCGGGGGAGGCCCCCCGCGCCCCCCTTATAGGTAGGATAATGGCGATACAAAGAAAAATATTCCAATAAACGTCTTATCGGCAGGCAGCAACCGATAAAATTTATTGACCGAATATTGCCAGGGGACTCATCCGTAATGAGCAATTCAAAAACTGTTGAGCGCGCTTTTCAGCTTTTAGAAGGACTCCGAGTGGTGGGACTCGACTGGGGCACCGGCTGGAATTGGGTTTGGGACCGGGACCGGGACTGGGACTGCCTGAGGGGAGGGAGCCAGCAAGTGGAGTCGTTGAACTTTAATGGAAAATTGAAGTGTTCGATATGCGGAGTCCCATTTGACGTATGGCCACTCGGTTAGTATTACTTTGCGGAATTGTGAATAAATCAATCGCTATGCGCCAACCTTAGAGCTGCACTTCTCCTATATTACGTCGTAATTGTGGCAAAAAGGTACAAAAGCGAGTGCAACTGCAGACCTAGAAATGAAAATGTAATTTATAAGCTTTTACATAATAGCTTTAGACTTTTGGGACTCAAAGTATTAAAACAACATTCTAAAATCAACATGAATAATTAATTGTTATTAAATAAGTTCTGTTAAGCGGCTGTTTTAAACTTAAATAAATTAGAAACTAGGAGTTTTATCAAATTATATTTAATTATTTTCCCCGCCAGACTAAATATGAAAATAAAAACTAAATTTTGTTCATACACTCAGACATAGCTTAGATTTTAAGACAATTAGAAAAAACAAAGAGGTTTTCCACATGGCTGATTTCGAAACAAAAATGTTTTTAACATTTTGAAATTTACGATAAACTAAGCATGGTTTAAATCACGAACCAAAATGAATAAAATGTAACATTCTAAATAAATATATTTATTCAAAATATGTTAAATCTCCTAATAAAGTAAATTTCATAGTGAGATGCTAAAACATGGTTTGTTGTTTGAAGTCATAATTGTAAGGAATATCTGATTCTGAGCACATGCCAAATAAAGTCGAAATCGAATATTCAGCTGGATTTTCTATTTCAATAAAAATGTTCATTAAAAACGGGTCAGTTCTCACCTTTATTTTACGACTTTGCTCTAAAAGTGGACAACTTTACTTGGCTTGAGTTAATTGTCCGAGATTTAAGTAAATGCGCCATTAGGTGTAAATCTTTCGGGGAGAATGAATTATTGCCTTCCTTCGCCGCGATCACCTCGAGCTAGAAGAAGAAGAAACTTGTTCCTATTCCCTGAGCTTAATTCCGTTTATCCAACGGTCCAAATCGCCACATAAAACTATGCTCGAAATTCCTTTCATCATAAAAAACGCAGATCGTAAATAAAAACAGTCGCCCATCAACATAAAAAGCGTTTTACATCAAAGCATGTTACGCTGACGAAATTTATTTTCCAGTGATCGTGAAATCTTTAAGAGCTCATGAATTTCACATTATCAAAATTTCTTTTATACCTTGGATCAATCACTCATCCCGAGGGCTAGCGTTCAGCCCTGGAGACGCCAGCGATCAGCCACCAAAAAAGGTGGGTGGGAGAAAAAATACGGGCGCAAAATACGAAGGTGCTTGACACGCGGCGAAAATAAGACGATCGCACCGCGACAAAGACATTTTTCGGCGGAGATCAAAGGCGCCCCAAGTGGCACCCGGCGGGGGCAGGGGGCCGAAAGTATGCGGCACGATTGGTACATGGTGCCAGCATAAGACGGCGACGACATAAGACGGCGCGACGTCGGCCGGTGGGAATATGCGTCCCATCGCGGATGACATCTCATAAATTGGCCGCTCTAATTTTTGTGCTAAATGTAAATAGCCCACTCAGGATGGATGGACGGCTCGAGGTGCCATTTTCTTGTTGCGCTCCGTGTTGACGATTGATTTTTGTCAGCGGCCGATTAGGGGCACTTTTCTTGACGAGCACGTCTTTGTTTTTTAAACATTTCAAATTTTTGTTGGTCATTCGGACAAAAGCTTGAAATAAGAATTATTCTTCGCTATAAGATAAATATTGGTTTTGATGTAAAATTATTTGAATTTTTTTCAAATATTAGATACTGATATGTAGTGAATAGAAACAGGATATATGTATGTAATGAAGAGCTTCTGTACTTGTTTTGTTAGACATTTTTGTCTATTTTTGCTGGTTATTAAAAAAACAAAAAGCATTATCAGTAGTGGTATACACAACTTAAAAACTCTGATCGAAATCCTATTATTGGTTTTTGGGATTAGCTTAATCAAAATTGGGATTCTTCGATAATTTGTTATTCAAGATCGATCTCTTCAAAATGTTTGTCTTTATGTCCAGCGTTCAATAATGAAATCTTGTGATTGAAAAAAAATTACAGTCTATAATATTGACCCTTTTAATTTTTTTGAATTCCTGTGTCAATCGATTTTAGTTATTCACTTTGCCTTAGATTTTTCACTGTATATCTACAAAACCAACTCTAGTTCAAATTCACTGTCTTTTAGTGAGAAACAATTTAGAGAAGCACATTTGATTTAGACTAAACTTGTTTATATAAATAGTTTTAGTGTTTTAAGAGATGAATCATAAGCCCACTCTTAAGATATATATTCGGAGTTCAAACTTTCGCTGTGGTTTGGAAAACTAAAGATATTCCGAATGTCTAGTTTTATTACATCAAGTACCTACCAGAAATAAATTTGCTTTTCTTTCCACTTCTCTAGTTGCCACAGGCAATAGCACCATATAATAATCATAAAAAGCATCGTTTGCATCAGATGGAGGTCAATAAAACGGTCCATGCCCATCGAGCTCCATTTTAATTGTCTGCTGTGACATCATATTGGTCGATCTACATATTACGAGTATCTTCCCACGGGTGGCAGTCAATCCAGCCGCAGAAAATTGCTCACCAAAACCAGTTAGTAACTGACGAGCATAAAAGAAAATTCGCCATAAAAGCGGTCATAAAACCTTTTACAGCCTCCCCTCGCCGTTTTTCGTCGGGCTCCACTTGGAAGGAGTTTCGTCATTCCACTTTTAATCGATAATTTCCCAACGAGGACAATAAACCACGGTGGTGAGCATCCCATAAATAAGGAGCCATTTTTAGAGCCATCCAAATCGCTTCGGGCTCGCAGACTCCTCCCCGCGCGGCGAGCTATTCACGCGTTGTGCGTCTATTAAGTCGTCACAATTTGCATAACAATCTTTCTCCATAAAAGACACCTCGGAAGGCTGCAAACTGGTTCCAGAGTGTCGTCAAGCGATCAATGCTCGGCTGTGGCTGCAGAACATAAAAATCTTAAAAAGCGTCTTCTTCAAGCGCGAACAAGTGGAGGACACTTCCAAATGCGCTCTGTCTAAATTTGAAGCAAAGGCGCCCCGGGGCAAACGCGTCCCTCAAATCTATGCAAATGCTCGGCGTGGGAGACGCCACTGCCTCAGGGCCAAGCGTCGTCGCTTTGAATTTTGAGGAGCCGCCGAGCCTATTCCCATCAAATCCCACTTAGCGCGGATTTGGTCACCTGACCAGTGGCCAGCAGCGCGGTTTTTCCGATTGCAAAAACCGCGGCCGCGGGTCAGAAGCAATTTGTTACGGCCGGCGGTTCACTTTCCATCGATTGCGCGGCCGGCAGGTGAGAAGAATTTAATCGGGCCCGATAAGGGAGCAGAACTAGTTTCGTCCGCGAAAGGTGCGCTCCTCGCTCGTGGGGCCCCCTTTTGCGGCCGCCTCTAGATAAGGGCCCCACCGCTTATCTGCTGGTTATGCTGATGCATGTCGCTATGCTGCGCCGCCAGGCTCCGCTGCAGCGCGGCGTTCTTTTTTCGAACTTGTGTTTACCTACATGGTGAACGTTATGTTGAACGCATGTTGACGGCTGACGAATGCTTATTTGTTGAAGGTGCTTGACTCTGCCGGAGCTTGTTTCTATATTTAGTTGGAGCGATAGTGGTTTTCATAATTTAAAATTTAAAATATGATGTCCTACACGCGGCACTACATTATAATTTTAGTGTTATTACCTTGCTCAAAGTAGTTTGATAAGGTTTAAGTATTTACTGAAATATATTAAAGGGCGGCACTTCAGAGTTTGTCAATTCGTTTACCAACAAATTAGTTTAGATAAATTGTGAATGTATAATATTCGTAATGCGTTTTCTCTTATCAAAATAGATAAGCATCTAAATATAACAAATACATATCCTTGAAAAAAAACGAGATTCAAGCTCTTAGTTTGTGTCATGGGCTTAAAAATACGAAAGACATCAGACGAAACACAAAAATGTTTGGGGCTTTAAACCCATAAGGAAGCACACACTTACCTAGTGCAAAAGCTCCACCAGTCCGTGTCCCGATGGGGCTTAAAACATTTTTATCTCTCAAACGGAATACATAACGCCCCAGACCTTGCACGGTCACAGCGCTCAAGTGATGGTCACACTCGGAGTTGACTCTTCAAGTGTCTTTTAATTGCCCTGCATCCCTTTTCTTATCCGGGATAAAGTGCGCTTCCATTCCACGTACATAAGAACAAAAAGTATTCGTCCTCAGCCGAGATGCAGACTCGCTCGCTGTAAGAGCGCCCCCTGGCTCCTGGAGCTCCTTGCGGGCTTACGTAAAAAGGAAGAAAATAAAGGAAAAGGATTCCTCTCGCTCGCAAAACATTATTAAAGTCCTGACATCACCAATTCAATCCCATAAAGGATAAATAGACTTATCGCTCCTCGAAAACGATATGGAAAAAGACAAACAGGAGCGAGTGATCCGAATGGAGCACATCCGCACATAAATGTTGTCGTTGACATCGTAGTCGTAGTCGTTGTCGGTGCTCCCCCGGCTCCCGGGCAACTGGAGCCCTCGGGGTCCTTGTCGGTCGCATTCACGAGAGACAACAGTTTTCCCAAGAAACGCCGACTGCTCGTGTGCATATTTTTTCCTGTTTTTTATTTATTTTTTTGTATTTTATTCCAGGACCATCGAGTTTTCTTCCCTGTTCCCAGTCCTCCTACCTTTGGTGGTGCTACGACACCGCTCCAGACTCTGCCAGACGAATGCCTGCAGAGGGCTCTTCGAGCCGATTCTCAAATAGCATTGCTGTACAGAATCCTGGCGCATTCCGAAGTACCCGCTTGGACCCGCAGGGCAGCGGCAGTGAGAACAAGGGTAGCGGGCGATCTGGGTGCAAAAGGGATTTTCCAGATTAATTATTTACACAGCCACACCGTCCGGAAGGGTGCTGTGGATATCCAGGCCTTCCTGGCGCAAATCAACTTTGTTCCTGGAGATTCTTAAAGGGAGCTTCTCCCCTTGCTCCCGCAGAACCCATAGGAGCCCTGCTTGTGCTGGAGAGCGGCTCCACCGTAAAGAGAGCGTAAACACGCTAGGCA